>JAJTUV010000589.1:127500-859376 GCA_021653895.1 Mastomys natalensis
CACAGGCCACCTCACACTGCTCCTGGTTCTCTTACCATACAGTAAGAGAAGGTATCATCTATAGCCAGCTGCTGTTAGTTAACCACTCTCACACTGCACTTGACTAAACTCAGGCACTCAAATACTTGGCCTCCTTCTAAGGCCACAGGAGAGAAGAGACCGACTGAATCACTGGCTGGTTCCATCATAGCCAGTAAACTTTATCTGGCAAAGATTTCCATTCCCTGAATTGGTTTGGGGGAAAAAAAATGCAAAGTGACAGTATCAATGTATGTAAGTGGATTAATTTCTTTTGATAATGCCACCACCCTTAAGGATGGTGAGAAAGCTTGGTCTGAAAATGCTTCTAACACAAGCATGAAGATCTGAATTAATGCCCAGAACCTATGCCAACAAGATGAAGATGAGCACTAACACCCAACGTTCTACACATACACAATTAACTATAGGTTTTCAGTTACAATCAATATTTTAAATGAACTAGGACACAACAAAAACCATACAATACAGTATTACTTAATTCAAGTGCTGCTCACATAGAGGGTGGCAATCCCTCAAGGCTTCCTATCTCATCTCTGCCTCAGAAACAATTACCCTGAGGCAGCTGCTTGGCAGCTGTGGTTTCTGAGTTTAAAGGCAGCAGTGTGACTCACTGGTACCACTGAAGGCAACACGAACGCAGCTGCACAGTGCACACTAACAGAGTTTAGGCTGGTTTTCTCTATTATAAATGACCCTGTACATGCGGTCTCCTTGTATGCTTGGGCATGTGTTCCTACTGTGTAGTTACTTGGAAATGAACTTGAGGTTACTGTATGGTAAGTTACTGTCATGGAGGAGTTTACGGTAACTTAGAAATCAGGGTCCAAATTGGAGTCTAGGTTATGCTCGCTAATGGCAGCGCAGTCCTTGCCCTCCTGAACAGACCCATTTCTTAGTTAAAAAAAAAAAAAAAAATTTCAAGTTCCTTTGGGAAGCTTGTAATGGCACAGTTAGGTGTGGTAATGATGCTAGACATTAAAGGAACTGGCCTGTTGTAGCTGACGTGGCACAGAGACAGCCACTTTGAGAGGACTGAAACCAGTTTCAATCACCTAAATCAAGAGGCCTATGCACAAACTGTCCTTAACGGAGAAGGCGTGCCACAGCCACTTCGGAAGCTGGTTAATTGGATGAAAACGAAATTATCTTGAGTTTGGCCAAACATAAGAGGGAGGTGGCTTTTTAAAACCTGGAGACAGAAGCACAAAGGACACTGTAGTCACAAAGAAATGTTAGAGAAGCTCTGTCCCTGTCTTTCTCTTTCCTTTCTTAAAATGCAGATGAGTCTGTGCTACCCGGTCAGTAAGAGACACTTTTTTTAAGACTACTAAAAGCCGGCCCACATAGCAGAGTACACTGGGAATCCACGCAGATGCTGTTGATTTCAGGAAGGCAGCTTGTTAGTTTTGACTCAATATTCACACAAACTTTAAAAAAAAAAAAATCTCATTCTTAATTATGTGTATGTTTCTGAGGGTGGGTATGTGAATGCCAGTTATAGGTAGGTGTGAGCTTCATGATGTGAGTTCTGGGATCTGAACTCAGGTCCTGTGATCAAGCAGGACATACCTTAACTGCTGAGCCATTTCTCCAGTACCTCAGATACATTTTTTAAAGGAAATGTTACGGCTTTTTGAAACAAACCAATGGCTTCAAAATTGAATGCTTCATACTCTGAGAGTATTAATAAAAAGGAAAAAAAAGAAAAACGAGGATGTGGCTTCTTGGTAAAGAACTTCCCTAGCACATATGTTCAAAGCTCTGAATTAAATGTCCAACATTACCCAAGGGAAAAAGTGAAGGGGCACAATTAGAACGGCTCACCTTCCTCACTCACCTGTGCCAAGCGAGCTGCACCCTCCTCCACTTGTTCACGTGTTTCAGCTGCTCTTCCTGCTCCTGCCTTGAGATTCACATACCAGTCACGCACAGACGGAGGTGTCTCAACTCTGAATTTGGTGCCATCACTAACCATGAAATTAAATAATGGTTCATCTTTATATACCTCAATTTTCATAAAAATACTAGAATTGGCTTTATAAATGAAACACAAATGGTGCAGGTTAACATAGTAAAAGTCAATATACTGTTACTGTACTATGGCAATATCAAATTTAACAACGTGAAGAATCAAATCCTGACACACAAGAGGTGTGTATGTGATGATGAACAACTGAATATTCATAAAGACCCTATGAAGAAGTCTTAATCATGTTCGGTACCAACATCAAAAGCAGAATTAGGAGCTCGGGAGATGGCTCAGCAGTTGCTGCTTTCAGGACTGGGCTTGGGATCTTAGTATCCATAGGCAGTTCGCAAGCCCTGCGACTCCAGTTCTGGGGAACATGATGCTCTTCTGGCCTCAGCATGGTGCACAAAAAGAAAGGCTAGAAACACAGACACAGGAGGTTCAAACAAACTCCTCTCAGAATGAATTATCCAGATTTAAAATATGAATATTCTGAAATTCAGTGCACCAGAGTACACAAAAATAGAAGGTATAATGGTTAATCACAGGGGGCTTGCTACGACAGCTACACCATCCGCACGCGGCCTGACACTGCTTACAGAGAACACATAGTGTGTACACATACTGACTGTAAGATGCATCTTTGTCCTACAAGGCAGGCAGGCACAGAGCAATCCAGAGCAGTGTTCACACCAAGAAAAGGGATATGAAATGCACTCTGCCACAGCCTCATAAAACTAGATTGACAACGGAAAGAAACATTTTTTTCAAGTGTCTCTCTATAGACCAAAAGAGAAGAAAAAAAAAAGAAAAAAAAAAAACCCACCTTAAGTAAACAATACTAGTAATAATTGAAAATATACAAATTTAAAATTTAGGAATCTTAAAAAACAAAAAAAAATTTGGGAATCTTTAGCAAAAATTAATGAATAGCCAATTCTTCAAGAAATTATTCATAAATAACAATGCAAAGTTGATATAAAAATGTATCTACAAAAACGCTCTCCTATAAACAGCTTCAAACTCATCTGATGATCTTGCATTCCTGACAGTCCTTCCTGTGCCTCCCAAATCCTGAGATCAAAGATCCATGCCCTAACCTGCACATAAACATTTTCAAGTAAAACTTTGTACTGCACTAATTTATGTAATCATATTTGCAAAAATAACATTAAGCATGGTAGTGTATACCTTTAATCCCAGAACTCTGGAGGCAAGGCAGGATCTCTGAGTTTTGAGGCCAGCCTGATCTATGTGAGTGAGTTCAAGGCTACCCAGAACTACATGGTGAGACCCTGTCTCAAAAAAAAAAAAAAAAACCAAAGCAAAACATCAAACAAATATCCAATTTCAAGGACTGTTTTCAAAGTACATCTGTGTAACATAATACTATACAGTCACCAGTAGTCATGCTGTCAAATTAATTTTTATTAAAATGGAATATTCTCAGTACATTAATTGAAAAGAATAGGTCATAACATATAATGTGCACTGAAGCCAGGCTTGGAAGAAGTTAACTTTGGTAGAATTACAGATAACATTTTTCTTTTGCTTTCCAGTCTCTTCCATCTTTAAAAATGACTCAATGTTTTAAATTTCCTACAGTGATTAATTAGGAAAACTATTAAAATATATGTTTATAGCTAACTCTGACCTTTTTTATTGCCTAGATATTAATGTGATAATGATGCTCATTACTTTGGTAAAAATCCAAGAAATAATTCAACACACTGGAAACGGTGTAAATTGATATAAAAGCCATCATTTCCCTCCCGGAAAACTTAATACAATTATAAAGACACTACTTTGTTTAGCAAAGAAAGCACTAGGATATATTACAGACCACAGTCTGGCTTCAGAGTGTTTCAGCAGACAACACTGCAAGTCATGCTGTCTCAAACTCAGAGCAGCCACTGTGTTGGAAGCCATAGCTCTAGGCGGAATGGTCAGCGGAACACACCATGGCCATTTGAAGGCAGATAATGGAGAAGATGTAGCGGTCATTACCAGAAGAGGAGCAAACAATTACAAAACCTTTGGAATGTTAAATAATGAGTGCATACTCCTGGCACTTCTACAACCTGACGCATGAATCAATGTGACTAGCAAGTTAAAGGGTCCGCGGCTCCAAAGGCCAAGTCAATACTGAGTAACGATCAAGAGGAACCTGCAGTCCCCCAAACTGTGTTAAGTTCATATACGTGCAAAACTAATATGGATTTCTGAGAGAAAAAAAAAAAGAGAGAACCCAAGAATGCAAAAGTAATGCTATTTTTTTAACGCAAAGCATGCATTTTCTACTTCAGTCAGAATCCATTTCTAATCCAGTCAGAATATACTCTAGTGTTAGAATATGTTAGAAATAAGCAGCTATTCTGAATAGTTAACTATTCTGAATAATTATTCTGAAGTGCCCTACCAGATACAGAACACATACTTGTTTAATTTCAACAACAGTGGAGCTCTACCAAAGCATGAGACCTTAATACTTCGCATATCATCTACTTTTCCCCTAAACGTTAAAACATGTTTTACAAGAGCTAAATGGTATAAGACAAAACTTAAGTTGCCATTTAACCCCCAGGTGTCGCACATGCTGCATCACTAATGAGGACAGAAAGTGCTGCCACACAAATTTCCAAGCAGGAGCAGAAGTTCGCACCACTGTTCAGGGACCCTGAACTGAAAGAATCCGGCATGCCACTGGTGTTTGGAACCGTCTTCCAAACTTCTTCTGCCATCATAATCTAAACACAAACTTTAATTAAAAATGTAAAATGTTACATCATAAATGCCCAGAAATGTAGAAATGAAAATCAAAACCTTTTGGAAATGTCTTAGGACTGTAACCATAACCTAACAAAGCTTATTCCTAGGGTACTCACTATGGGCTGAAATCTCAAATTTAGCCTTCCTTTCCAAGCTAGATAGAATGCATGCTGTAGAACTGAGAGCCAGGTTTGCCTGTACTCTAGGAAAGCGCAGTCTCACAGAGACCGCTGTGCTCGTTAGTGAATGGACGGCCTCACTGAGTTTACCCTGATCCATCACCGTATTACTGGGACGGCATCTCAGCTATTTAGTATCTATTGAAAATTGTAACTGCAATCAAAGTTTATCATAGACAGATTTTTCTTTCTAGATGTCAATGAAAGTAACAGTGCCATAAGCGCTGTGAACTTACTTTTCATAAACATCAACATATTAACATATCTCAATGCTTTAAAAAAAAAAAACCAAAAACCAAAAAAACTCTAGTCCCTTATACCTATGTAAAAATAGCATTACTTCATTTTCCTTTCTTCTGTCAGACACAGTTATAATATGTAGAATTATGCAGCATGGCTACCAATCAACAAATTAACACTTTATTCACTGTAAACCATTAGGGAACTTCTTAAGTGTGGAAGAATCTCACTATGACACCACGACAAGGAGCAGCAACGTGAACCCAGGGAAGTAGGTCTTGTATTCTATGCTAGTCCCAAAGGAACCATTTCTCCCATTGGCACAAACCATTTAACATCACTGTAAGTAGAAGGTATAATGAAAGAACATAGTTTTAAGAAAAAAAAAAAAAAAAAAAAACTAGCTTTTTTCCCAAATTAGTCTTCTAAATTCAACAAAGCTTTGAACTGGCAAAGCTGTAATGTAGCAAACCAAAGCACTAAGTTTCTTTTCCCTAGATCGGGAGAGAAGAGCACAAGAGCAACAGTGTGACCTTTTCTCTGGTGATGAAAAGGCGAGGAGCACCTGCAGGTCTGAGGCTAAGTCTTACTCGTGATGATCTGCTTTCTATCTAAGCCACTTACTCAGATATGTGCTTCACAAAAATGTATCTGGGCCCTGTACTTAGCATGTTCTATTAGTATCAGATGTATTTAGTAGGAATACACTGTGTAAATGTCTACAGTTAGAAGAGGTGAGGTCCTAAACATCACTTTTTCAGCCTGACAGAATATATGTATTATACAGAGATACAGACCGCTCTTCCAAAACCATCACTCTAAGTCTCTCGTTTATGCATTCCACTGTTCTCCTGAAAAACCATCCATCTCTCAGTATCCACATCAGAGCACATTCCTGATAAAAACGCACATTCCATTACACCCTTGGTTTTCCCTTGAATTGTTTTATTGGGGTTTGGGGTTAGATATAGAAGTTGCAGTGCACAGCTGTATTTTGAACAAAACATATCCTACAATAAAAAAAATAATTTTATCAAAACCAGACTTCCATCACAGTTGTGTATAATCTCAGTAAGGTACACGCTGAATTGCACTTTACAGACATTGCGACAGTGTCCTTGACAGTGCTCCTCCTGTCAGCCTATATTTTTTTCGGTAGACACGGGTTCTTCCAGAGTTTTCTTCTGACTTCCCTTCCGTGAGTATTTGTACTTGTCTACGTATGCTTTAACCAGATTTGCCACTTTAGTAGAATTTACTTCTCCGCTCTTACTATGACAAACCTAAAAAACAAGGGGAAGATGTTTTTCATGCTCAATGCCGAAAGGATGGCACTATGAAAACCCGACAGACAAGCACCTTGTCCTCACGTGCACACCTCGTACGACTCACTCAAAGGTAAAAGAACAGACGAGAACAAGCGTTCTTTATTACAGCAGAGGTGGTTACAATGCTCCACGCTGTAGCTACACTTACTTTGTCCACGGCCTTCCGCACGATCTCTTTGTACTCTTCCTTAGTGATATCTTTATTCTGATAAAATGGCTTAATAGCCAGTTTCACCTCCTGTGCTGCCTTCTCTTGAATTTGCAATTTCTGATGAGAAGAAAATGTGTAATTATTATCTGCCAGTCTTAGACTCTCAAATGCTTTCTAGAAATCTAAGAAATTGAAAACAATGCACTTAGACACTCTAAGGAACCTTTCAAATGACATAAACAATGCATACACACATCGAACATTTCTAAACATGATTATGCAATATTAGCAATAACTCACCAAGCATCAAGACAAAATCCAACGTTTGAATTTCAAACTCCCAATAACAAACCCCCTCCATAAAATCCTCTCATAAAATCCAAGCTGTTCCTTGTCCATCTTTACTATATACAGAATTGTGTGGTTGCTGTCAGCATTGAACTTGCCTTGTCTGTCCTCGAGCTATCTGCGCTGGCTTCCACTGTAACACTTACTTTGCTTTCTGCCAATTTTACAGCAGCGTTAGAAGCTTGGACGTGACTTGATGACGAAGTATTACCAGAACTTGGTCCCTGAACTGATCCCATGTTTGCTGGGGCTGCTGACGGAGCAGGCAACACTTGTGTATTCATGTTATTACTTACATGAGAAGCACCTGGAAGGCCCTGTTTTAAAGAGTTAAATATCTGTCAATAGAGTACTGTATTTAAAGAAATATTTATGTCATGTATCAGTAATGATAGAAAAACAAAGTGATTCAACCTTATTCTTAAGAGAAGTACTTATTTTAGGAAATGTATACATAAAGGGCCAGTTGAAGAAAATCGAATGTATTCTTAAATACTGCCTTTATTTCAGTGTCAAATGTCTTTTAAATTATATAGATAGAGACAGCAAAATGGTCCAGAGAGAAAAAGTGCTTGCCACACAAGCCTGAGGATCTGAGTTCAATCCCTGGTACCCACAAGATAGGGAGAGAATAGGCTCCTAAAAGTTATCCTCTGACATCCACATCCTCACGTGACAGTATGCACCATGTCCACACTCACACACGTACAGCAAGAGAAAAGAAAATCAGTAGAAAAATATAATCAGTATCGATAAAATTACAAACACCAAAATGATTGCCAAGTATCTGCCTGTCTCCCACAGCAACTGTTCTCTTAGTGCAGCAAACTCACAATGAAAATGCAGCAGACGCTAATGGAGAACGTCTTTATCCGAAGTTTACCCAAGCAAGACTCCCACGAGCACTCACTAGTCCCAACCACCTTGTTCCCAAAAGTCTTTAAAATTGGAAGGAAAATTTTTAAAGTGAGCTCAAACTTGATAACTAGAATTCACTAATTTGATTTAAGCCAAACAACAACAACAGAGATGTGTTTGGATATAAATAATGGCAAGCATGCAGCTTGTATGATCTTGGCCAATTTTCTGGGGATGGGAATGGGAATTAGCAGAGGATAATGAAAAGGGGTTATGATGAGTAATTTACCAAAAATATAACCAAATATATCACTGTTTCTGCATGCAAGGAATCCCTTTCTTCAAACGACTGTCCCTAGTTCTTATAAGGACTGTTGACTTAACTCAAGCTAAGAACACACCTGCACTTGTTTCCCATCTGGTTGTGAGGCGATGTAGCTGACCTGCTGGGACGGCGGGGGAGGAGGTGGTGGTGGCGGTCCCTGAGGTATACTTGCAGGGGCTGCAACCTGCATGAGAGGTACTCCTGTGTGGAGATGCAGGGGCATTGGAGGGTGCATGGTGAATGGGTTCCGCTGCATGTTCATCATAGGAGCGTGAACACCCACTGGGTATGGGAAGATACCCATAGGCTGATGCTGGGTATTCACTGGCGGCTGTAGCACGCTCATGTGTGGCTGCATCATAGTTACAGGCAGCTGAGAACCATCAACTTGATTTGTTTGGTCTTTTAAGTTAGAATCTGTCAAAAGAAAAAAGGCTTGGTAACAACAAAAAAAAATGACATTATACTTATCATAAACACAGAATCAAATAGCAAAAGGCTCAGGACAACAAAGCCAAAAGCTACATTTAATCTTGTCATTTTAAATATGCAATCAATTTTTAACAACAAAAAAATGCTCATAATTACTAATGTCAGTTTACATAGCATACATCAAAATTAGCAAAGAAAGCTAAGAGGTGTCTCATACTTTTTAATCCCAGCACTCAGTCTCTGAGTTTTGAGGCCACCCTGTTCTACTTAGAAAATTATAGCAAGGGCTACATAAGGAGACACTGTCTTTAAAAAAAGGAAAAATGAAAAGAAAAAATTAAAAATTACTAATTCAAAAGACTAGTTTTAAAAAAAAAAAATCACATAAATAAATTAGAGAAGTTATACCAACTGAGTATTTTCAACAGCTTTTACTTTTGTTTTAGAAACAAATGAAACACAAGTTAAACTATGTATAATAACACCCCAAACTCCTCTAACATGGTCTCTTATAGCCAGTTCCAGGCTAGCCAAGGCTACACCATGAAACCTTTCTTTTCTGTTTTTTTTTTTTTTTAAAAGTATGTAAAATAAATGTTGATTTATTATCTATTTGTATAATTACAAGTGACTTACAAAAACTGGAATTCGGTATAATTTTAGTAAATATTGAGTTAAAGATCATTTCGATTCAAGCTGTTATGCTAAAAACTGGAATTCGGTATAATTTTAGTAAATATTGAGTTAAAGATCATTTCGATTCAAGCTGTTATGCTCGGTGCCTTTTTTCCCCCCAAGTTAAACATGAAGAAGGAGCAAAGAACGTTACCCTGCTCAGGCGTTTCCTCTTCCGGTCTCGCCCACGCAGACTGTGGGCCTGAGGGATTCCTGCCGCGCCGAGAGTAATAGCTCTGCACATCGGCCGGCAGAGTCTTTCTCACTGCCCAGCTAGATGCAGACGTCCACCCTGACCGGTCTGCCGGCGTGCCAAAGGACAGTTCTTGCTCACTTCTCCGCTTAGAAGGCTGCTGCTCCACAGACTTGAAAGAGTCGCTCCCTGAGAGGGGTGTGCGGCTCTGCCACCTGTTCTCGCTCTGGTCACTACAGGCAAAATTACCTCTGTAAGCACCTTTCCCACGGCTACCTCGACCACGGCTGGACATCCAGCCTGGGCCAAAGTTTTTAGTCCAAGAATTCCCTGAATTTTCATTTCTATTTTCTTCCCAGTGGGAATCTTTCAACTTTTCTGGATTTCTGGTCCTTGGATCTGGCCCAGAGTTTATTTTTTCTGTTACCCAACTGGGACAGTCATTTCTATGCTTATCTGTGGAACCTGGATCATTAGTATCTGCAGTGATGTCATTTTTTTCATTTCTTGTATTTTCATTCTGTTTCTCTGAATCATTCCTCCGATACCGGTCATTTCCTCTGGGACACCTCCAACCATCATTTGTCCATCTTTCCTTCCACCGAGGAGAGTAATTATCTCTTTCATTTCTACCAAATGATGAACTCTTACTTTTTGTTCTTACTCTTGATGGCGATCTAGAGCGAGACCTGGACCGAGACCATCTTCGAGCTCTCCTCTCTCTATCGCGATCTCTCCTCTGAGCATCTCTGTCACTTTCTCTTTCTCTGCTCCGGGACCTAGATTTTTCTCTTGAGGAAGAATCTTTCACTCTGGACTGAGACCTCTGGTTCTCTCTAGAAGTATCTCTTCTTGGGGAGCCTGACTCAGACCTTTTAGCTTCCCTAGCATTCTCTCTCTTTGGAGACCGAGACTGCCTCCTTTCTCTTGCTACATCTTTTTTTGGTGAGAGAGAACGAGATTTTCTCCGTCCTCTGGCAGACTCTCTCTTGGGTGATGGTGACTGAGAATTCTTACTTCCTGTTGCAGTCTCTCTTTTTGGAGACGGTGACTGAGCACGCCTCTTTTCTTGTGCAGCATCTTTATTGGGAGACCAAGTTGTAGATGGAGAATGGAATCTAGATCTTCGAGTACGAGGCTTTGGGGCTTTATCCACTAGGCTCTCACCTGGTTGAGCTACAGTTTCAATGTTCTCAATAACAGGATCAGAAGACAGCTTGTCGTCAGAACTGTGCGTCACAGAATTTTCACTCAGTTGTTTAGAGTCAGTATTTGCCGATGGCTCTACTTCCGACTCATTCTGGTCACTACAGAAGGAGTCGCACTCCATAGGTACTGCTTCATTATTATCTTCACTGAAATGTTTCTCTCTCTGTTCAACCTCTTTGTGAGGTAACTCTGCATGGATGGTATGTTCAACCAGAGAGTCTGTCTTTTCTTCTAAGGATTTATCCAATTGGGAATTGTCAAGATTATGTTTTAATAAGTTATCTTCACATTCTTGAACACCAGAACTTTCATTTTCTAAGGAGTCACATGTTGGAATTATTTCTGTATTTTCTGTTTGAATATGCTCAGACAACTCAGCGTCTGATCTGGGAACACAATCTGTGTCCAGTCTGTGTGGAATTTCACCTTCAGAAGATTCCATTCTGGGCCCTCTACAGATGCTTCTGTGTTAACTGCAGCACTGTTCAAATCAGTACTTTCTACTATGAGACTCTCCTCTGTTCTCTCATCACTAGCCACTGGTGCAGTGCTATCAGATACTTCACCCAGGGACTGGACACTGGTTGGTCTTCTTCAATGTCAGAAGGTGGACATGTAAGAAACTCTTCAGGAGGACTCTCTGTACATACAAGTGCCTGTACCTCTGACTCTGAGCCTCCAGACACCTGCTCTTGATTTTCTAATGGATCACTTCCTCCTAGGGAAGTATCAGTAGAAATATCATGATCTACACATAACTCCTTAGCCTCTATCCCTGTATCCTCTCCAACAAGCACAGGAGGATACTGAGTGCAAGATTCAGAATTTAAAATGTCTGTTTGTTCCTCAATCTCATGATTCTTGGTTTGTTCATTTTCTTCTGCTTGTTCACTGCACTTAGCCAAATGATTCTCTTCATCTGTCTGAACAGAGCAAATGCTACTACTTTCTACACATGACTGTTGCTCTTTCTCCAACACAGGTGGGGTGTCAGAGTCCACAGTTTCTTCCTCTACGGAATCACTAGATGTTGTTTTTTCAGCAGGAGGTACAGATTTCCGAAGTTTCTTTTTCAGTAAAGGTGGTTTTCTTCCTCTCCTTACAGACTTCCGTTTTGGAGCCTGTCTTGTTTGCTTTTCTGGTTCAGCTGGAGAGGAAATACTTACAGAGGAATTACTATTCCCTGGGGCATCACACTCAGAGTAGTTTGACACTGGGGACTTCTGGGACTGACTGACTGTCTCAGCTCGTGTGTTTCGTGTGGACCTCCTTGTAGGAGCACTTGCTGCAGGTTTTCGTCTTGATCCTCTGGTGTTTGATGTGCCTGAAGTTTGCTTTTTTTCTCCTCCTCCTTGGGTATGTGCTAATGCATATCCCTTATGAGAAGTTCCTGACAATGTAGAAAAATAAAAGGGCTTTCTAAATGTGTTCCAACATACAATTTGACTATAGTTAGTTTCAGAATAATAAGTAACTAAAATCAATAAAACAATATACTTGCTAATCAAACTGTTAAGTGTATCTTTAACAAATGAGTAACAGGAGATTTCATCAATATCTAGGGGACAAGAGATTGAGACTCTCTCTTGTATCCCAGGGTAGCCTTAGCCTCATTATTTAGTCAAGGATGGCCTTGAGCTCCTGGATCTTCTCAACTCTAACCTCCCAAGTACTGGGTCACAGGCATGTACCACATCACAGCCAGCTGGTCGTCAGCATCTCTAGTGTTACTGACATAAGGGCACAGACAGAAGCACTTCCTTGGGTACAAGCTGTTTATAAACTCTCATTTTCTAGGCAAAAGGAAACAGGACATGCTACCCATGCGAGAGTATAAAGACTACTTATCTATACTGAACTCACAGATGTTATTTCTAAAGAGCTATGATTTAGACATTAGAACCCTAAACAAAAAAAGATTTTCTAGTCAGTTTCTCTAAGTCTTAAAAATGTAGAACAGACTTTCTAGTTAGAAAATTAAAGTAACTCAGGAAGCTGTATGTATTTGCCATGTGCATCATGATATTTTAAAGAACACACTGTGAATCAACAGAATCTACTTAATTAACATACACCCCAATCCACAGTTATCTTTGTAAGTGTAGTGTGGACATTTCACAAGATGATATTATTAACTATAAACACCACGTGTAACACTAGAACCCTTATCCTTATCCTTACTCAACCACAACCCACTGCACCTCATGGTAATTACCACAGTAACCTCAATTCCACATGAGTGTAATTAGGTTTCTTGTCATTTCATGCCATAATTATATCACTCAGCACAATGTCCCCAGGCCCATCCATTTCAATGGACTGGATTCCCTCCTTTTAAATGGCTATATAATAATCCATTGTGCACATGTACTCTGGCTGTACAGTAAAGTTACACACTGTAAAGTTACACACTGCCCAAATAGTTACAGAAATTTCCAAAAATCACTCTTTGCTATTCTAAATCATTGACACTCACATGTTTGTGAATGGAGCTAATAATTATTATAACAAAAAGTAAATTCACAAACTTTACCAAAATTTTCTAGTGACATGGTACTTGGTGGAAAAATCATCCTTGGCAACACTGAGGAAACCAGAGGCAGGGCTGCTGTCTGCACACTCCAGGGTACAGAGCCAACTCTGGAAATTTAAGCAAAGATTTCTTTAGTTATGTGGTCTAAAACCTTGAGCTAGGAATTAAAAACTACTACATTCTCCAAATTAGATTAGTAAAAATAAATACAGTCCTTATACTTTTCTGGCCCACTAACTAAACATGTAAGCTCAAGGTTATTTATTACACAAACATGGCTACAAACTGTTTGCAAGGAAAGGAAAGAAAACAAAAACAAACTTTAAATGCATATCTTTGTATTAAAATGAAAGCAAACATTTCTCTTTTAAATAATCAATATTTTATACAGATTTTTTTCCCCAGGGCCTGGGGCGGGGGGAGTTAAGAGAGGAGGGAAATGATGGCTTAATGCTTCAGAGCACTTGCTACTCTTTCAGTTCCCAGAATCCAGGCTGTGTGGCTCATAACCGCCTGTAATTCCAGATTCAAGAGACTGATGCCCTCTCCAGGCCTCCAAATGCACTCACACAAATGTGCGCATACTCACACATAGACACACTCAAGACCATAATATATCTTCAAAAAAAAAAAACCAAAATAATTCAGTCTTTAAAAAAAGGTATTATTTTAACTTGTATTCTTTTCTGCTACTATAAAAACACCAACTCTAAGGCACAGTTGATGTAAGTGTAAGTTAAGTCTACAATCTGATGACTTTTAAACACACCCCACATCCAGAACAGTCTCACTTCTCAATAAGCCTCCTCTCCTCACTGTTTTGAACCCTTCTCTCTCCATCAGGTCAACTACTGAAGGAATCTTTATACTATGTTTACACTTCCAAAGTCCTGAGACTGAGAGTGATGTCTCCTCAGTTCTGAGGAACGGTGTGGAGCAGGTCAAGTCCCCAAACTGTCTGCATTCAAGTCCAACCCTCTTCTCAAGCATTTTCTACATAAATGTATATCTCGTAACTAAAGGCCACTTCAATCAGTATCCCATAATATTGTACAAGAAATAAGACTTGAAAAAGAATATTTAACTTGTGTAAGTACAAAACCAGGCAACTGTAAAAAATGGTTCAAAGTATCTGTCAATCAAATGCTCCACCATTTCTAATGCATGAAGGCATTACATACAGAAATCCATCACAGTGACAGATAAGATCTGTACTATAGGAATGGACGTAAGCTCAGGGGTCCCTATCAAGGTGGGCAGGAGCTTACCTCAGCAGTGTGTATTTGCACTTGTACCAGCTTTGGGACTAGTACAAGGAAAGACTGGATTAGAGAAAGTCCTGAAGGCAAGGGCAAAGCAAGCACAGGACGACCAAATCATTATTTAGAACATGTGTGAAAACAGAAATACAGAAACAATTCTTCAGCAGATAGCACATAGGTGACCTTTATTAGGCATTTATAGAACCAAGTTTAATTTATACAGACTCTCCTAAAGAACCTATACTTAAGAATTTTGTGGTATTTTTGTATTTGTATTAGATATAAATTTTAGTGAACAATTTTTACCTTCCATTTCCAGGTAATGTATTAGGAAACCATGACAACTCCAGTTCCTGTCGTTTCTGCCTCATCAATGCACTGATTTCATTGACTTCTATAGATTCTGTACTAAAAAAAAAAAAAAATTTAAGCTTCATTAGAATTCCCCAAATTAAGAAGTTTAGAGAAAAAAAACTAAAGTATGACACCAATAGTAATAGTTTCCACAACCAGCATCATATAGACACTTCTAAAACAAGCACATCCCTACCATAAGTAGAACTTTACACAAAACTGTATTTAAATGTATATAGCAAAGAATTGCTGAGAATTCTGTATGAAATGGCAGGATGTTTTTTGCCCTTGAGAGTCTGCTTAGATACAGAGTCTAAGCTGGCCTCAAACTTGCATCATGTACTAGTTCTGATGAGGACTGACAAAAGCCACGCGTGCCAGGGCAGCCTGGGCACTTGATCAAGCAGTTATTCAGACAACCGTCATGTCAGACATTAACTCCGACTGCTCAGAGAAACTCTTACTCGGGACAATTATGGTCTACTCTAGCTCAAAAGAAAATACAAATGGTGTGGTTATCTTGATCAAAAATAGATTTAACTCATCTTTTCATAAAGGGAATCAGATGTATTGTTTCTAGAGTACTCAGTCAAGCCCTAAAAATATCACAATTCTGTTCTACTTTGTTGGCTCAATTAAGTCTGTGTGATTTTAAAACTTCAGTATTTAAATCCCACAAATATATACCCAACATCCACCTGTCAATCACTATATATCCAAAGACTACAGAATCTGCTCTAACATAGTTGTTTTAATAGGTGCTACACTTATGATTGCACACATGCCTTGTTTCCCCAGCATATATCAAAATTATACTCAACAATTTACGAACATAGGCAAACACTGTCCAACCCTGAATAACTCACAAAACTAACAAGTTCTCACTCTGCTAGTGCGAGTTTGTCTTCTAAAAGGAACAATAACACAGTGAGTTCTATCATTTTTATTGAGCCCAGTTTAAATTTCTACCAAAAGTCAATTATGACCAAGGACAGCAAGCACTAACCAGGAAGCTCTGTTGGTGCGAGGTCCCCAACTATGGCTGCCACATGAAAACACACCGGACATGTCATTTTTGATACAAGAACCTGTACACTGATTTGATCTTTGAACCTAAAAATATAAAAAGTTATTACTGTTATTAATTAAATATAAAAGTTATTAGATACTTAAAAGGATTTGTATGCACCTTTAGCACTAAATCACTAAATAACTATTATGAAGAAAAAAGTTTTCCTTTATTTCAACAAACCTTATTTGTCTTTACTGTAGCATTTTTCTTTCCACCCATTTTATTGTTTGAAAAGTTTCCTATAAAACAAGCAAACAAAGAAAACAGAACCTGGTTACTTGCTTCAAATTTTATTTCAGAAGTCTGTACACCTTTGACATTGATAAAGAATGTCGAAGTGTCTAGATGTGTTGAATCTCCAATAATATTTGCATTTTCCATTAAAAACTTTACAAATGCTAATCACATCTTATTAGAACACAGACAAAAGGAAAATACAGTTACAATAAACAGAACCATTATACTCACGGCATTATAGGTAGGATTCTAATCAACACTTTTTATCACCTTAAGCAAAAAATGTGACATACAAGTCTTTACGCTTTAAGTGCAATTAATTATATTTAGAGTTACTTATCTTCCTATTACTTAAGATAGTTAGTTACAAGATCATCTCAAGTAGGAGCTTCCTGAGGGCCTGGTTAGTCAGGTCACCTTCAGTCCCTAAGCCTTCAGACCAAGCACCTCACTCTTCAACCCTTACAGAACACGAGGTGCTAACTGGCACTGCTTCTGCTGCAGTGATAATGCGTATTGCTTATCACCTTTTCTTTTCTTTTTCTTTTTGGTTAGTCTCATCAGGAAATTCTTTCTGTGTAATTTCAAATTTGGTAATGTAAGGCATATATATTCTTTTTGTTTAAAGATTTGTTTTATTATTTTTAGATACGAATGGGTGGGGTGTCTGTATGTGAGTGCTGCTGCCTGCAGTCCAGAGGCATCTGATTCCCCACAGCTGGAATTACACAGGCAGTGAGCTGGGTCCTCTGCATGATCTGAACTTCTGAGCCATCTCTTCGGCCCTTTATAAAAGATAAATTCGGGGCTGGAGAGATGGCTCAGCAGTTAAGAGCACTGACTGCTCTTCCAGAGGTCCTGAGTTCAATTCCCAGCAACCACATGGTGGCTCACAATCATCTGTAATGGGGTCCAACACCCTCTTCTGAAGAGAGCAATAGTATAATAAATAAATCTTTAAAAAAAAAAAAAAAAAAAGATAAATTCTCCTAGAAAGATAAATTCTATTAACATCTTTATAGCTTACTAAGTTTTTGTTTACTACTAAGCCTCATGTGTGTGTGTGCACGCACATGTTCATAAACGTGTATCACGCATGCAGAGACTAGAGAAACAGATCAGGTGTCTTCCTCTACCACTTCTTCTCTTGAATCAGGATCACTCACTGACCATAAAGGCTTCCCAGGTCTTACCTATCTCTTCCCACACAACCAGGAATACAAGCTGCACGACTTGGAACTTACATGGGTGCTGGACACACAAACTCAGGTTTCCACATTAGCACAGCCAAGTGTCTGACCCACTGAGCTATCTCCCCAGCCCATGAGGTCAATCAATGTATTTATGGTTTATCATAAACTGTTGCTGATACAATCAGTGGTATTTCCTAAGAGTTCTAGGAAACATACACATTGCAAATAGCAACTACAGTCTCAGGTTTGCTTGCTTCACAAAAGGTCTATTGATCATCTCATCACTAAAAAAAACAAACACACAAAAGCACACGGACAAAGTAGGAGGCCTCTTTCCTATTACTCAAGGCCATATGCACTCAGTTTTCTTACGTTAATACCGCTGATTAAAGCATATTTTCTACTCAATAGCATAATAATTCCGTTTTTGATGGCCACCAACATGCCATAATACTAAGGGAGCTAAGATTTGGCAACTTACTGTTATGCACTGTGATATATAACTAAAAGATGAAATCATGATTTTTATTTTTATCTTTTTTTTTCCCAAGTCAGTGTTTTACTGTGTAGCCATGCTGTCCTCTCCTGGAACTTGCTCTGTAGGACAGGCTAGCCTCCAACTCAGAGATCCACCTGCCTCTGCCTTCAGAGTAGGTAGGATTAAAGGAATATGCCAGCATTGTCCAGCTGAAACAATGATTTTTAAGTTTCTTAAAAAGCCAACAGCAAAAATTCTAACTGAATATCCAGCTGCAGCTTACAAATAACCACTAAATGACTAATTCTTTTCCTGTGTATTTTCGAGGTCTGCCTCCATCACTCTAATCATGACTGATATCTACCACTAACCTATTACATGTGACCTGCTGTCCTTTTCTCCTCACCTAAGACAGGTAATGTTTTTAAAAAACACTTGTATACACAGTTCTTTCCTTATTCTAGGGTGTATGTTTATGTATGTGTTTGTGTGTGTTTATGTGTGTGTGCACATGTGTATGTCCATGTGTATAAGAAATTTCCTTTTGAATAACTTTTAAAAATAACTTTTAGCATTTTACTTTTCTAGAGTTCCTCTCTGGAGCTTTATTAGCTAGTATTTAATCTCTTACATGAATACCATCTCTGACTATTGATTCTACTCTCTTAGATATTTACTGTATCTCCCTATTGAAAATTTAAATCTCTAAACCTTTTTAATCTTCGCGTTGGGACCTAAGTCAGTGGCAGTTTACAGACCTAGCAGGGGTGAGACCCTGGCTTTGGTCTCCACCTTCTTCCTTCTTAAAGAGATTGGTGGCTTCATCTCTCAGAATATTAATTTCTAAAGTTTTTCAACTCCCAACATTGAGTTTCTCTGACCATGTCTATTCTTATTTGTGTACTGTTATTTCCCTCAAAAATGTGGAAATTCTCAATTGTTTCTGGGACACTAAAATATGGATAGAAAATAATGATTAGGGCACGGGGGACTGGGGCCTAGTGTGTTTCATCCAGTGTGAAAGAGAGGCAGCTGCTCACTGGCAGACTCCTAAAAGCCATTAACCTGAGCACACGTCCGTGGATGCTTCCTAGCTCCTATTCTGAGTAATATAAAAAAAGAATCAACACTTTAAAAAATGATCATAGGTAGAAGAAGACCAGTCACGTCATTTCCTTCCTTAACACTATTTCCTGTCTCTTTCTGTCTAGAATTTCACCTAATTTAGTCTCCACTCCAGAGAAATTTAACAGTCTAACTGGATAATCCCCTTCTACTCTGTTGAGAGAAGAATCTATTGGAGGAACTGTACCTTTAAAATCTGTAAACACGCAAGGCATAATGGCGCTCACCTGCCACCAACACTTGGGAAGCAGTAACAACTAGGTCTCTCTGAGTTCCAGACCAGACAGTACTACAAAATGAGCTCAGGACAACTAGGACTACCTAGTGATACTGTTTTTTATTTTTATTGTTTAAAAAAAAAAAAATGTAAAAAACTGTTTCTTGAGCCAGGCACTGCAGCCCTCATGAGGCAGAAACAGGTGCATCTTTGAGTTTGAGGCTGATCTACAGAATGAGTTCCAAGACAGCCATAGCTACAAGAGAAGCCTTATCTCAAACAAACAAAAAATGAAAAACAAAAACCAAAAGCAAAACACAACTGTTTGTTACTCACCTCTTATCTGTCTTTAGATAGAACCCGTGACCTGACTCCCATTGTTAACTCCACTGTGCCCATGAAAGGCTAAAGTTTCTGCTAAGATGATTTTCCCTCCCTCTGAGAAAATCATGTTCGAGGTTCTATTTTAAGGTCATCTCTTCTCGTGCTCTTCCTTTCCTCATTCTCTGTGCGGCTTAAATAGGTCTCAATCAGCTATGCTAAGCCGGACGCATAGCTTGTCTTTAACTCAGTATTCCGTTAGGGCACACAGTATAAAGGTGTGTCTCTGCACATTCAACTGTTAATTCTGTACCAAAGAGAGCTAATGGCCCATCCCAGTCCTCATAGTTTGTAAATATTCATTCTTCCTTCTCTGCCTAAACCAATCTTGAGTTGTATCTAAGTGGCTTTAGTAGAGAGCTGATGGCCAGTATCTGGGCAGGAAGTGAAAGGCAGAACTTCAGGGTAGAGAGGGGGACTATGGGAGAAGAAATGTGTAGACAGAATATCTGTGTTTGTATAGATGTAGCATCTGTCAATAATAAATCTGACAGCCTATGGCTGTCAAGACATCCAGAAGGGGAGAGAATTCTGGGATAGAGCTGACGTGGGAAGATCAGACCGGGAGATGTGTGAGGAGATGAACATATGGTATCTGAACACGAGCAACCAGCCGTGTGGCAGAAGGTAGGTTAAAATATTTAGTTATCGCCGGGCGGTGGTGGCGCACACCTTTAATCCCAGCACTTGGGAGGCAGAGGCAGGTGGATTTCTGAGTTCGAGGCCAGCCTGGTCTACAGAGTGAGTTCCAGGACAGCCCGAGCTACACAGAGAAACCCTGTCTCGAAAAACCAAAAAAAAAAAAAAAAAAAAAAAAAAAATTTAGTTATCTAAGTTATGATCTAGTCAGAGAAGAGCCTAGCTATACGGCCAAGGTATTTATAAATCTATCTTGAGTCTTATCTTGAGTCTTGAGTATTTTGAGACCATGCAGCTGGGAGGACAAACCATACCCAACTTCTACAGAAAGAGACTAGGGAGCCAGTAAACACAGGAGTGAATGTACAGACAAGACAAAAGCAGAGAGAGAGGTAGACATGGCGGGACACAGTGCAGAATTAGTCAGGTTACAGTAGTCAGGAGACTGCCCAATGAAAGGCCTAAGCTTTAAAATACTAATAAGCACCAGTGTCATTATATCGCTGGCGGTCCGAGATAGTCCCATTATATCTTTCAAACACATTTCAGTGAGCCCAAAGACATTTTATGAAAACATCTTCCTATGGACTAAGGATAGAGCTTAGTGGTCAAGTTCTCATCCAGACTATAGGATTTCCCGGGGTTCAATCCCAAGCACTTCTGGGCAAGTGTAGTTAAAATTCTTGTGTACAATATAAACTTAGATAATAAATACTCTGAGTTCAATGCTAAGCAGGCATTCAAAGTCTGACTAATATCAAACAACAAATTTGTAACTAAATACAGATAGCATGCCTTTAAGAAATGCCTGAAAGGAGTTACAGAAATGGCTCAGGTGGTAGTGTCCGCTGGGCAAGCATAGGGACTTGCATTTGGATCCCTAGAACCCCCATAAAAAGTGAGCATGAGAGTGGATGACTGTAATTCCATAGCTGAGAAGGTAAGAGACAGGAGGAGCCCAAGGGATTAGCAGCTGGCCAGTGTAACTGAATTGATAATCAAGCTGCAGGTTTACTGAGAAACCCTATCTCAAAAACTAAGGCTGAGAGTGATTAAAGAACCTCTAGTCTCCAAGTGCAAGGACAAATACACATACAGTCACATTTTGAACCAATTAGTATAAAACCCTAATGTATCAAAAACAAAATCAAGTGACTATCACTCTAGGTATTAAAGTCTTATTTCTCGTTTTATTAATAAATCAACAGCTTGGGAAGTTTTAGTTTATTTAATTTTTTTTTTAAAGGTACTCTGAGACCCATGCTATCTCTTCCCTTTCCTTTCTCCCTCATGCATGTGCCATACACATATATCCCCCCAAAAAGGAAAAAGGAGATAGCTGAGAGACTTTTTCTGTAGACTGAATTTACTATAAATAAACACAAACCAAAGTTCATCCTTAAATACAGGGACCATCCCTGAGACGATGCTTAGCCAACCCATGCTAATATTCCAAACCCAAAATGTCTGAGATCCACAGATACTTTATCATCTCCCCAAGATATGTGTAATAAGGCTACAATACAGGTTACCTAACACCAAGTAATCAGGAAATGTTCTTTCTCTCAACACATACTTCCTTTCCTTCCTTCTCCCTTCAAGCGAAAAAAAGAACAGAACAGGGAACAGTAGAAATGACCTCAATGTAAGCAAACCAATGCAGCACATATGGTTTGATCAGGGAGAGATCTAAGAAGTCCCACTATCAACTATTTTCAAAGTCAAAATATTACTAAGAAATATGGCACTAATACTGAGTGACAACACACACAAAGGACACACAAGCAGAGATACTTACTACACAACACCTTCAAGTCATCAGACCTTTCACATGATAGATCTTCTCTTACCGTGTTTCTTTTTCTGTAGATATGAAAAAGAGTTTTAAAAGATTTAAAAAATTAAAATTTTGTTCAGTCTTTTTTTAATCCACTGTCCATCACAATGAAATATTCTCATATACTCAGATCAAATAATAATAGTTAAACTAGGTTTTAATAAACAATGAATTCTATTATGTAAGTTAGTATTTAAACAATAATCTTACTGGCTTTCATGACTGGCTACTGAGACATGCAGAACAGAGGATACTACTTGTTATTACAAGGTTATTACCGTCTCCCCTCTAATGACTTCAACAGGAGCTTTATACAGGCAAAAGCAGAGCTGCGATCCTTTCCTTAGAGGACTGGGGAGGGGTAATCTCGTCCCAATACCCTACCCATCTGCAGGAAGGCCCCACTACTTTTCACACTTATGTATGGTCATACTGAATCCCACTGTAAAGATAATCACTAACCTTTTGTCGCTTTTGGAACTGTCATGATAAAAAAGTTGTTTCTTAAAAGACCTTTCATTTTCCTTGTCGTCTATTTCTCTCAACCATCTTTTTACTTGAATCTATAAGAAAAGCAAAACTACCTATTAAATAACTACACCAACATTGAAAATAGCTTTTTACAAAACTGAAAAGTAGAGTCTCAGCCTGACACTATGGTGTACATCTTTAATCACAGCACTCAAAACTCAAAACACAATCAAGAATTCAAGACAGCCTAGGTAGAAGATCATTATCTTTAACAATATAATTTTATAAAGATGATTGGAAAATACTTTGTCTTCCAGAGAATCTATTTTGACTTTTATTGTATTAACCCCATTAACCCCTAAGTATATTTTCTCAAATATATGATAATTCACATAGGTGCTGAAGACCTAGAAATCACAACAGGCAGATCCTTTTGTTTTGTGTGCATGGGTGCTTTTGTAGGCCAGAGGAAGACTTCCAGTGGTTTTCCTCAGGCACCATCCACATTTTTGTTTGCCCTGGAAGTAGTAACCAAGCTATACTGCTGGCCAGTGAGATCTTTTATTCCAGCTATCCTTTAAACATAGGGATGGATCTCAAGGACTCATGCTTCTGTGGCAAACACGTCACTGAGCTGTGGCCCTAGCCCTTCTCTAACGGTCTCTATCTTCATTGCAACACTGTTTGTACTGCATATCAGGACTCACAGAAAAAGGAAAAAAAAAAATCAACAATAAAATATTATCATTCGTAAAGGCCAGAGAACAGGATGTGAGCTATGAGACCAAATCGCCTAGAAATGTCAGAAGTTCACCAATCAGCATGGCTACTGACACAAGACCTGAGCAAAGATGACACCATCAAACATTCTAACATGGAGATGGGTAATCTCATGGGCCTTCAACCCTAGATGAAGAACTACAGCCATCTAAGAGATGGTGTTCCCTAGGAAACAGTGCCCAAGTTGGTTATCTAATACCAAGGGTCAGCCCTGAAATCACACACACAGTAACATTACACAGACTGAGTAGACTGTATCTTTACATTTAGGCACACACACACACACACACACACACACACACACACACAAAACTACCTATGTAACAATAATTAAAGAAAAAGAGGTCAGAGGTCATAAATCTGAGAGCTAGGAAGACAGGAGAAATACCTGGGAGGAACTGGAAGGAGGAAAGGGTAAAATGATCTAATTATATTTTAATCTGAAAAATTAAAATGTTTTAAAATAATTATCATGATTCAGACTAAATAACATCAACACCATGTAAAAACAAAGACGTCAATTTATGTTTAGTTTTATTTTATCTAATCTCCAAATTATGTTTTTCTAACAGTTTTTTAAGATTTACTTATTTATTATGTATACATAATACTGCCTGAATGTACACCTGCAGGCCAGAAGAGGGTGCTAAATCCCATTGCAGATGGTCGTGAGCCACCATGCAGTTGCTGGAATTGAACTCAGAACCTCTGGAAGAGCAGTCAGTGCTCTTAACCTAAGCCATCTCTCCAGCACCCATAAAAACAATTTTTAGATATTTGAAGCTTAAGTTTTATAAAAGTTCATCTTTGAATCCAATACTTCAAAATTAAAACATTTTGATGAAAAATTATATTCGAAGTATTGTCCAACTAAGATGTTTTGAAATACAATCATGCTGATAATGTCACAACTCTATTATATCTGTAAGCCCGCTTCAGAAGGCAAGGGAAAGCCGTCCGGTATTAGTTACTGGCACTAAAAGCTGTGAGCTTGCCATGGTCAAGAGAACTGATGACACACATTAAACCTAAAGGTGAGCAATTTTAAAATTACATTAGCTAGAAATCTATCAAAACAAAGAAGCTGCAGTTAACATTGTGAGTCATAAACTCCAAGTGAAATCAAAGGCTTACCTTAGCACAACCTTCAAATGCACTGAGCTCAAACACTGCCTGAAAAGGTTTCCGATCGATTGGACAAGAAGCCAATATCTGAGAAATGATTACAAATGTGTCTTTAGAAGAGTTCACAAACTACACAAATACAGTCATAACTTCCCATTGCCATAAAAATATATTTTTCTAATTTAAAAATGAAGGAGAGGAAATACTCTCAGACTATACAAGACCACAAAGCAAGACACTTTAAGTGTGCATCATCCTTTCACATGTTTATACTGACACTGGCGTGCATTGAACATGACAAGTGAAGCATCCACTCTCAGACCCCATGAGGACACGCTGCTCCAGTGAGAACTCCTGGGAAACGCAAGGCTAAGCCTCACACCTCCTGCTGCATGTACAGCTGGCTGTACTGCTATAAAAACAGTGCCCGAGCAGGCCATATTTTACATACATTTTACTCCAGATTTTAGTACTGTGTGACTGAATGTTATTGCCATACTAATTATTTTGACTAAGTAGCTGTGTTAGCAATAAAATATATATTTAAAATATGAAGCATTTGCCCAGTGCCCTTGGACCTTTTGCAGCTACCTACACTTGTATCTTATGTTTAATACCTACAATTCACATGCTGAGTTGCACTGTATTTTGTCTTGTAAGTTAATGACCATGTTGGTCCACAGTAACTTTTCCTAATAACAGGGCATGTCACAATCACTTTAGTTTTCATCTTCTTTAAAATACTCATGAGGGTGAGCACATTTTATTTTTAAGAACATATTCAAAAGGTTTTTTTATTCATCCATACTCTTTACCTAATTTTATTAGGTTTCTATTTCTTTCAAATTGAATTATATGTTCTTTATTTTATAGGGAAATTTGTCTTCAATTATTTTACAATTATAAATCAACCTAATTTTGATGTCCCTGTGCTTTCAAAAATTTATATGTATCAAATGTAATTTTATTATTAAATGTATTTAGAATGCATTTATATTATTAAAGTCACTGAAGATAGACTGTTTTGTACTAGAATAGGAGGGAAGACCACAATTTAATAACATTACTAATCCCTATAGTTGCACAGGTTAAAAAAAAAAGAATACTAGCAACTTAATAGCAATCATCTGAAAGATCGAAGATAAGTTTTGGAATTTAGGTAATTCACTTTATACTATTCCTTACCAGAAAATGTTGTAATTTTTGTGCATATTTAAGTAAGTTTATAGATCAGAGTCTGTGTGGCCTTTCATTATATAACACATCGCTACAAAACTCATGGAATTCTTAAAAACCAGCTAAAATATAAACTGAGTTACTTTCTACTACTTGAATAAAATGTGTACTTTTTTATTGTTAGTAAGTAGGCTCTGCACCACCGGGAAAAGAGAAGATGAGGGGTTACTACAATAAATCAGTACAGACAAGACAATACCTTAATGTACTTATAATTCTCAGGATTTAGGATGCTATAAATTTGCTACAAAATTTGTTTTAAAAGAGCAAAAACAAAGTACTTTACAACTTACCCATAATGCATTTCAAATAGCAATTTTAATTTAATTAACTAGATGTCCTAACAATGAAACTGCTTGTCAGCAAAAACTATAAACTTTCTTAGAGGTTACATTCTTATACTTATATTGAAAATATCTAACGTACTTTCCATTTTCCCAAAGTTTTCAAATATATTTATTTACATTTTAAAGGCAATTTTTAAAGATTAAACAGTTAATAGATGAAAACCACAATGCACAGCAGCTCTATCTTCACTGTCCTTCACATGTTCTCTTTGCCCAAACTCTGGCCCTGTTACATAAACTCTTTGTGCTTCATTTACTTAATTTGTGCAACAGGAGTAAGAACTTTAAGGTTAATTTCTGGTAACTGACTGTTAGCAATTCTTAGAGGAACATGTGGTGTATACTAGTTCCTACATAAGATCCAGTTTAACTACACTGACAAAACATCAACAAAAGGACAATCTACAATGTGGTATATGAAACGCGGGTCCTTAAATGATTGACTTTATTGGGCTACTATAACAAATGTATGATCCAAAGAAATAGATGAATCAAATCAGCTGGTACCTGAAGTTATACAGTCTCATTGTGTTTCTTATTAAATTTCCTCTTGACATCAACTAGCCATCATTCCTTTCCTTGTAATTTTTAAAGTACCAAGATTTTAACCTGATCAATTCATGCTTTGACACATTCCAAACATGTGGGTTCTGGGCAGGATGCCATCTTGTTCCCACTATGACTACCTGGTTTGTGTCTGACTAGGCTCATTCAATAAGGGTCTCCACTGCTATAACAAAAACATACATACAAACAAAGTAAAACAGGAGGAAAAGTTGGCAGAAATGAGAAACTCTAAGTATTATAATCTAGACACACTCAGTAACCCTCATAACAATGTCTGCATTAACATTAGAAAATAATCTAATTCACTTTAACCCAATCTTACCAAGTAGGAAAAAAGAAACACCCTAAAATTACATTATCTTCTCCAGGTATGAAAGGTTTAAATAAAGAAATAAACCCAGAGAAGTAGATAGATAATATGCCTTCACTGGGGCTAAGAAACAATGCTGCCCATAAGTAATCTTAAAAACATGTATTGTAGAATGTATCAGAGAGGAAACAGAAATCTATTATTTATTCCCTACATAAAGTAATTACAGAAGTCAATGGAAAAATCAAAACATGTTTTAAAAATTAAGAAACACAATTTCCTTAATGTACCCTTTATGCATCAAAGTTCATTAATATATACAAACATCAATACATACATCATGTAGTAATTGCATTAACAGAAAAATTTTACAAATGGAATTTTTTTTTTTTTTTGCTTTGTTTTGTTTTGAAATGGCTTAGATTGGCTATTTTAAGGCATTTACAGGGGATTCTCATCCCTACATTTAGCAGATAGTGAGACAATCCCAAGATACTTTGGTCTTCAAAATAGCATTTTCAAAGTAAAGTCTGTTTGGCTAGAAATAATGACTGAATTTTTAAGCTGCAAAGTTTTAAGAGCTCCTATTTAAAGCTAATGAGGAGAAAATTTAGTATTTTAAATCAGTTTAATTTTAAAGACTATCAAACATTTTTATTTTTAATGTTCATCATTTTGATTACTTATACAACAAAAATATCATTATTTACCTGTTTAATGTGACTTTAAGTAATGTGACTTAAGATATTTTTAAGATTTAAAGATATCTAATTAGTTCCATAATCAAAGTATCTAAGAACACCATTTAACTTTATGACACAACTACACAGTTAATAGAACTTGCTCACTGGTTTACGTGTGATGTATATTAAAAACAGAGCACATATCTTACAGCAAATGCTCTGTACTACTGTTACTGTTATATAAGGAGGAAAATTTGATAGAAAAAAACTTTCCTAATGATTTCAGTAAAACATACCCTAGTATTCTGAAGCGTTGTAAATTCCCAGTTCAGACAAACTCATATTTAAATGTAAGAACAGGAAACCTTCCTTATTTGAGAATTCAGGATTCTTGGTTTCTAATATTTCTTGCTTCCTGATGCTGCTCTATCCTCAATCACAAAGGCTGCCTACAGAAAGCCCCTCCTAGAGAGAGAGAAGCAAGTGTTAAAGGAAGTGTCTCAACACCTATGCTTACAGGTAAGTGTTCCTATTCACGGGGATCTACACCACCTATCTCTACCACTAACAAATAAAGCATATTATGCACAAACTTACATTCAAAATAAAAGATTATTTAGGGATGCAAACCATTAGAGGTCGGTGCTTACTTTAAAAGTGTTGACCATTATCCCTTCCTCAATTACAGTTCCAACACAGCTAGCCATGGATCTCCAAAGGGCTTGCCTCGAGTCAGGCTACTGGTTCCCTATCACATCTAAACATTCATTCCAAACAGCCTCTGTCAATGCGCATTTGGTTCTTTACAGCAGCTTTCAAAAGCATATCCATAAAATTAACAGCTGTCAGTGATAAACCTAAGAATACATTCAGTATACCCACTCAAAAGGAAATGTTTCCATATTTCCCAAGATATATTGTAATACTAGGGTAGACTTATACGTTCTCTTAATGTCTTCTAATATCTAATGATTAAGGCTTTTTTCCTACTATACAAACAAAAATTCAGGAAATTGCCTGTATAAATCATTTTCAATATTCTGACATTTACTACTGGCCTATATAGAAACGTGTGTTGTGTGTGTGTGTGTGTGTGTGTGTATGCATGTGTTTTTTAATTTACCTGATTGGTGAAAAGAATATTGGATAACGATTCTCACAAGTATTCTTATATTCTTTAGATAACAAATGTAAACTGCTCCAAGATTTTGACCTTTGCTGTTTACTCCATCTAAAACCACACTTGCACCTGCCTGTACTCAACACTGCCCTTCAGGAGCTCTAGGTCGCCTTGTGAACATCTTCATTTCTCCTCTCAGGAGACTGCCTTTGCTAACTGTCCAGTCTGACTTCATTAACATTTCATTCTCAGGCTGAAGCTGTCAGCATTCCATAGGTGTAGAGGAAGTTCAATCACTCCTTTATGTAGGGAAACTAATTACATTTTTTAAATGTTTAAAATACTTAAAAGAAGTATGTAAGAAGAATTGGGGCTGGACAGATGGCTCAAAAGGTTGAGCGCACTGACTGCTCTTCCAGAGGTCCTGAGTTCAATTCCCAGCAACCACATGGTGGCTCACAACCATCTGTGATGAGATCTAGAGCCTCTTCTGGCCTGCAGGTTTACATGCAAGCAGAATACTGTACATAATAAATGAATCTTTAAAAACTAAAAGGGAAGGCCCTCAGTAGTTAAAGACTATACTAGTTACACACATCATGAATACTGCATGTCCTTGTAATGCAGATGTCACATGTTAGAGCATGTGCCCAGCATATTCAACACTTGAGGTCTTAGTTTAACCTTTAGCACCAAAACTATACTAAGAACTATTAGATCCTTTAAACATGGAATGCTTCTAAATTCTTAAACCGTAACTACAAACTTTTAACTACAAACTTTTAACCACAGCTTCTGGTGGCTGTGCCAAGGTAAAAACAAAAACACTATTCTCATATTCAGTACATTCGGGTGAGATATTTTGTCTGTAGAGGATCATAAATATGACGAGTTGTCCTATTTCTATTGATACATCACACTTTTCTAGCCTTCACACACATGTACATAAGAGTGTATCTGTGCACGATGTCAGTGCAGGAGTCCCAGAAGTCTGAAAATGCTGTCAGATCCCATGGGACTGGAATTACAGACCACTGTGTACTGTGAGTCACTGTGTGGATGCTGGGAATTGAACCAGGTTCTCTGCAACAATGGCCAATGTTCATAATTACTGAGCCATATTTCTAGCTCAGAGGTGCAGTGTGTGAGATAAAGAAATCTCTTAGTGTGGTGAACATTAGCACACTGCCTCTAGTATACTTAGCAGTACAAAGGCCTTCTCTCAATTTCAAGATTATATAGCTCCAATAGTAATGGTTTAATAAAAACGTCAACAGGGCATTTCTGCCAATTACATTTTTGTTAAATATCCTATTTCTTTCTTCTACTCTCCATTTCTCTTATTTCAGACAGAATCTTGGTATACAGATCTAGCTAGCCTGGTACTTGCTATGTAGCCCAAGCTGCTTACCTTCTAAAATCCTCCTGTTTCAGCTTCACAAGTATTGAGATTGCAGGTGTACAGCACCATACTGGCTTTGCAGAACTCTATATATTCTGGCTATACTTTTAAGCTAAGAGGCTTGCCACCTATGAATCTTGTAACTGACCACCATTATAAGAGACTCAATGTGCTCTAGTGTACTTATGATGAGCCATTAGGTTCTGGAGCCATCAACATTGGTATAGGGAATAAATATCACACTGAAATCTTTTTCCTAAGTAAAGTGGATTCTATGACATATCTAGAGACCAGATGGTCATTTACTTTAACACTTCAATTTTACTTATTTGTTCAAAAAAAAAACAAAAACAAAAACAACAACAACAACAACAACAAAAAAAAAAAAAAAAAACCAGAAACAAGACCTTAGAGCATGAGAAATTCAAACTAATTTTTATTTGAGGAATAGGTACTTTGAGGACATGAAAATTTTCAGGACTGTGCAAAATATAAAGTCACCAGACTAAAGTGCATTCAAACCTTTGAAATACCAGTTTCTTGTGATAAAATTTCTTCAATGACTAAAATAAGGTGGCAAAGGGAGGCTGTGCTTGACATCCTTTTTTAATCATACTTTAGTGAACCTCAACTATAAATTGCAGCAGAGCTAAATCTCTGAAAGACAAAAAAATCTAGAAAAATGATCCAGAATTCAGTCTATACTTTTTCCTATTACATAGATTTCCAAGTAAAATTTTACTTTGATTCCTACACTTCTCCTAGAAATGGATATTAGTAAACTTTTAAACTATAGAGTCTTAAAATTTGTTTTAACTTTAAGTTACTCTTGAGATATCTGGAAATAAATTACTACTAGAGTCCAGAGCCCTTATTTTGTACATCAAATAAACATTAAAATAGTGGATTAAATGAAAGAATGTTGACTATAACCTGCCAAGAGTCTCTACATATACATAATTATTTCTAGTACTGAATCTGAAACAAACTGCACACCTCTTCAAACAGGAGGTGAGAAGAATGAGAGCAAGTCCTCTAATGATGACAATGAAAAAAAAGACATTTGAAATCTGACTCTATTTTCCAAAGCATTTATATACTTTAAACCATCTAACTGTTATCACAATAAGACTAAATGAAAACTGAGAACCCTAAGTAACTCTGTAAGCATACATTTATTCATGATTTATAATGAACAATATAAGTGTCTCATTGTTATTGGTCAACTTAATGCAAAGGCTGTCAACCTTCCTAATGTTGCAACCCTTTAATCCGGTTCGTTTCTCATCTTGTGGTGACATGAGAATTATTTTCATTGCTACTCTATAATTTTGCTACTGTTACAAATCATGAGGTAAGTATCTGTGCTTTCAGACGGTCTCTGACGACCCGTCATAATCCATAAGCTGAAAGCTGATGACTTAATGACTTACTGATGGCTCTCTCCACTAGGAACAATGAGATAGTTCAGAATGTCTCTCTTCTCCCTTTCAAGGTTAATGACTTCATTAAACAATAACACAACTTCACATTACCCTGTAATCACAACTTAAGACAGCAGTATAACAGTACACAGAACTTGCTTTTGAAAAGCAAAACAATTTCACTTCAATAAAGTCTTTATTTTCAAAAGAACATTAGGAGTTGGAGAGATGGCTAGGCAATTAGAAACATGTACTGCTCTCTTGGAGAGGATTCAAGTTTGGTTCCCAGCACCCATGTTGGCAGCTCATAACAGCCTGTAACTCCAACTCTGCGGCTCAGACATCCTCTGCTGGTCTTTGTAGGCACATAGTCACACACCACACACACACACGCACACACACACACACACACACACACACACACATAAAAAAAACAAGTATTTCTTATAAAGTAACAAAAACAAGGAATACAGCATATGTAAAAAAAAAAAATGTGTTGACTTTTATATATACTGCCAGGTATTTTCAAATTTAAATAAATGAGCTAGAATATAGTTAAGTTTACTAGTGTTTATGCATTAAATATGTGCAGTCTACAACCTAGCAATTACTTCTCAAGACGTACCCCAAAGAAACCTGTTTCATGTACATCATGAAGCTTATGTTACATAAAGCTTATGTTAAAAAATGCCCTTGAGGTGGTAAAGGAAGAAGAATCGTGTCTACACATTATAACTGTCTTAAAAAAATACACACACATCTTATTTTGTTTGAAGTTCAAATTATGTAGTCACTGAATACAATTGGGAAAAGACCAAAACCTTCAACTCATGCAGAAACAGGGTTTGACACATGATATATTACACATATATAGCACAGATGCACTAGATCTATAGTTGAATGACAGACAAAAGGCATTAATCAGTACTACAGTTACATATGAAGATTTACGAACAGTATTCTGCCCAAACTTATAGTATTTTTCTCAAAATACATTTTCACCTATCCTTAGTCTCTTTTTGTTAAAGATTAGTTAGGTTTTTAATCTAAATTATGTTTCTTTTTGTACTCTTATTAATTGAACTAGTATAACAAATCTCTTACCAAAGTTAACCATAAAGACAGCATTCACTATAAACAAAGTCAGTTCTTTCAACAATATTAAGGAACATAATATAAATACAAGAAAAAAATAACTTTGAGATACACCTAATTCTTTACTAATTTTTATACACTGACAAAATAGCAAACCAGAAAACATAATATAAAAAGCAGCAAATGTTTGATTTTATAATTTATAATAACAGGGCTTAAGGTTAATATATACTTCAATTTATTTGGCCCAAATTGACTCACTATAATACAGTCAAAGCCCAAATATCTTCTTAATTATTTTTATAAAGAATCTTAAGTAAAATCTCTAATTCAGACTCTGAAATTAGTTTACACTAAAGATCCCTAAACTTTAAAGTAAAAAAACACTATTGTGATTATTCCAGAGGTTGACAGAAAGAAATCAAAATAACCTGTGTGAAAATTCTCTGAAAAGCATTTATATAAAAAGCAGACAGGGATGTTATTAGTAGCAAGCAGGTAATATCCTGTAAGGGTCAGAAGGCTATTTGGCCTGCTCTTCAATAAGGCTTTCTTCAAAGTATAAATTAAAATTAATTATAAAAGAATAAAGACTGAGTAAAAAAACAATTGGAAGAAAATATGCTGACAGAATTCAAATGGAAATTTGATTAAAGCAGAAGAGAAAGAACTTAGTATGAAATAATTTATAGAAGGCAGTAACAGTAAGTGAAATAAAATGACAGGAGATGAAATGCAGAAAGTTATCACCTATGGTTAATGCTCATTCCCAGACTCACCTCTGCCCATTTAGAATACAGGCCACACAGAAGACATGATTACAGCTTTCTGGAAAACCAACTTCCTTCCCTAACAGGCAACTAAGACATATCGGGCATCTGTCTGCTTCACTGTACAGTAAGCCGGAGGTATCAGCATTATTTCTGTTTTCTTCACCTACAAAGAAAATGACAGTCATGTTTTCAAAGGCCCCAAAACCAATGATTTATGCTTAAGCAATATGGCTGCCTACATCCTCAAAGAGCGAGCCCTGCTTCTTTGCAACTAGATCTTGGATGTCAAACGACAAACACACTCTTTAAGTTCGACAGCACCAGCATTTACTTTTTGTGTACTCTGTGTGTCTGTGTTTGTGTATGTGTTGTATGTATGTGTGGATAGTATGTGGGTGATCTGTGTATCTGTTTGTGTCTTTGTGTGTGTGCTGTATGTGTGGATGGGGGGGGGGGTGTGTGTGTAGTGAGATTCTAGGAACCCAGACCTTGTATATACTACACACATGCCCTACCACTTAGCTACATTCTCAATCAACTTTTTATATATTTCAGTAGGGAAGGGGGAACACACATGGACCATGATTTAATTTTAAATATTATTTACCTGGTTCAAAATTTTTAAGTAAAAATGACTATAGTGACAAACCTAGTCACATACCCACCTACTACTACCATTTCCAATAATAACTTAAGTTTCTTTTGTTACACCATTATTTTTTAATGCATAGAAAAGCAATTCCTAAGCCGGGCGGTGGTGGCGCACGCCTTTAATCCCAGCACTTGGGAGGCAGAAGCAGGCGAATTTCTGAGTTCAAGGCCAGCCTGGTCTACAGAGTGAGTTCCAGGACAGCCAGGGCTATACAGAGAAACCCTGTCTTGAAAAACCAAAAAAAAAAAAAAAAAAAAAAAAAGAAAAAAGAAAAGCAATTCCTTCCTTGACCTCCCCTCAGTTAAAACAAGGCTTCTCAGTCAGGCGGTGATGGTCCACTCCTTTAATACCAGCATTTGGGAGGCAGAGACAGGTGGACGTCTCAGTTCAAGACCAGTTTGTTCTACAGAGTGCATTCCAGGACAGCCAGGGATACACAAAGAAACCTTATCTCAAAGAATCATTTTGTTTCTCTAAAAGCAGGTTGGCTTTAAACTCAGGATATTTCCATCTCAGCCTCCCAGGTACTAGGACTAGCACATGGGTGAGCCAATAAGCCAGGAAAACCCTAATATACACTCTTCCATATCTGTTTCTTAAAACAACTTATTAATGGACATTCATGTGTTTTCAGCCATTGGCTATGACAACAAAGGCTGAGGATAGAACCTAGAACACGTTAGGCAATAAGTACCTACCAATGAGCTTATAATGAAACACAATTATCTCACATTTCAAAAAGTTTATCTACAGGTGGTGGTGGTGCATGCCTCTAATTCCAGCACTTGGATGGCAGAGGCAGGTGAGGCCAGCCTGATCTACAGAGCAAGCTCTAGGACAGCCAAGGCTACACAGAGAAACCCTGTTTTGAAAACCAAAAACAGGAGCAATGTGGGGTCAATGTGTATATTTACACAGGAATCGATATGCTAAATCTGTCTCTGTACCAATTTAAATTCCTAACAGTAATCAACTTACACAAAATCGTGAAAGCAAACAACAGGAACTATATAACTCAATACAACCTGGAGCCTTCCCAGCTAGGAGGACACATTAATCTAAGACATCAGTATTAAGCCAAAACACTCAAAACACACGGTTCCAGTATGAGTTTGGAATGAAGGAAATACAAATTCTATGAAGTGTACCTGAATTGGGCATTTAGGGTTTCAGATTAAACTTAACAAATACAAACTAATATTAGATACATACATGGTACACAGACGCACAGTGCAGGTAAAATACCCATCTACACAAAATGAGCAAATAAAAAATATTAACCTTACAGGGAGAAGAAAATATTAACACTATTATAATTTTAAAAAGGAAGACTGCTCAGTCAATAATGTGCTTGCTAATTCCAGAAAACACATTTTAAAAGCTGGCTAAGTAGCACATGCTTGTGGTTCCAGGGCTGAGAAGACAGAGGCAGGCCAACTGCTGGGGCTTGCTAGCCAGCTAACTTGGAAATTCCCAGCCAATGAGAGACCTTGTCTCAAAAACAAAAAGAAGTGAGTGAATGGTGCCTGAGGAACAATACCCCAAACACCCAATCAAGCTTGTCCTCTGGCCTCCACATACCCATGTACACATGTGCCCCCAACACACAAACACACACACACACCTACATACCTACATAGGAACACACACAACCCAGAAATTCCAAAAAAAAAAAAAAACACAAACAAACAAAAAAATGAGTGATTCAAGTAAAAATGTTCAGTGAAAACATGAGAAGGAAAAGTGTGTAATTCTTAATTCTTATGTCATTTGTTTCAGGAAATAAAAAGTGACAAAAAATTTAGAAACCTTAATTTTAAAGTCTAGTGACATTAACTGACTTTCAACATAGGCTTTATAACCAGTTACCTTCCATGTCTTCACACTCCTGATCACCCACATTCTGATTACACACAGATTTCTTCTTCATCTCTCCTCGTGAAGGAGTTTCCTATAGGATAAACCATAAGAGAATGTTTATGTTTGCCCTCTCCTGATCATATGAATTTTTAAATTTTGAACCATAAAAAACTATACATAAAGAATGAGCCAAACCAGTTTGTAGACATCTCAGTCTCTTATTAAAATTATTCATTTATCTATTATTTTATTATTATTATTATTATTATTATTATTGTGTGTGGAGGATGCGCATTCCAGTTCACGCAGCTGGCAGAGAACAAGCAGATGGGTTCTGGGGATTGAATTCAGGTAGCTAGGTTGCTGCAGTGCCTTTATTCAATTAAGCCATCTCCTCTCCTCAATAATCCAGTACTCTTTCATAGTACTTACACATCAAGAAACAAAGAGTTGCCTAATTGTCAAGACCTAGAATCACCTTGGAAACAAATCTCTAGATATGTCTGACATGGATTATCTAGATTAGCTTAAAGTGGGAAGATCACCCTAAATAAATGTGGGCAGCAGCAGCATGCTCTGAATTACATAAGAGGATGCTCTAATTCCTGCCTCCTGACTGTGGAATCAATATGAGCAGCTGTCCTCCTGCTCCTGCCACTTAACCTTCCCCATTATGATTGTATCTATCCCTTTGAATTCTAAGGCAAAATAACCCCTTCCTTCAATTGTTTTTTCTCAGATATTTTTTAACAAAAACAAAAAAAGTTGTAACTAATGTAAGAAGCTTTATATAACTATTAATTAGCAAGTTAAATGATAAATTCCACAACACAAACCTAAGACTATGGAAAAGAGATCAACTTAAAATGGAATTATCTGGTAAATAATTATGAGGTTATGTGTAGAACTTACAATATTCAAGAAACAACAAAACATGGAGAGGTTCACAGAAGATGCCCACATGGCATCTCTAACTACATGCAACCTCCCCTACTCTCATCATCCCACACCAGATGTTAGGCTGTGACACGCGTGTGCAGGCATGGGTCCTGTGGGTTGAGTTGTGTGTCCCGTGTCTGCTGCTCCAAGGGGCTGGGGCTACGGCTCAGGGAAGCAGATACTCGGGAATTTGACTGTGTTCACTCCACACTGCACCAGGCGGACATCGGGCTGTGAGAAGCTGCAGGACTCTGTTCCATGGGTGGAGGGAACACAGTCGTCTGAGGTCCCGGAGGGGCCAGAGCTCTTGGTTTGGGTGTCGCCGGGCCAAGGCAACCAGAACCAACTGGTTCTCAGCCCCTTGGGCTCTCAGGTGCTGCTGAGAGGCCACACAAGGGCAGAGATACTTGGGGCTTACAGGCTGGATCGACCTGCAGCTGAAGGGGGCGAGGGGGAAAAGCTCCAGCTGTGCCAGCGGAGAGGTGAGACTCTTGGTCATGGTGACTCGCTTGGCTGGGTCACGGCTGGCTTGGCTTGCTTGTTTGAGTTGGTGGCTTCCGTGGCTGGAAACGTAGAGAGGTCGTGGTGGGAGATTAAACTGTGGCTCAGTAGTTGAAGACCTCCATGGTTCCCCACAGTGGGGCCCCAAAGAAGAGAGGTAGTCCAGGTCTTAAGATATAATCTTAAGATCTTTATTGTCATGGCGGAAAATAGATGAAGCTATACCCCGTATTCTAAGGGCAGGCCTGAGGTTAAATACCTTTTGCAAAGAGGAGGGTCTGGGAAGGAATGTTTAATTGGTTACACCTTCTGGCCTAATTTAGGTATCTCATGAATATGGAGATCTGCCTTGAGGCTCTGTGGCCTGTAGTCAGGCCTTCTACCTGTGCTACCTGAGCTATGGCTACAAACCTTTCTGTGGGAGGGGCTGTAGGTATATGAAAGGAAACAGGGTCCAGGAGCAAGGCCAAACTCCTACCATCCCTGGAGGGTCTCCAGGGTTCAAGGCCTGCTTGACCAGGTACCCAGCTGCCTCTCACAGCCCACTGCCCACAACCAGACAGTGTATTTGTCTCAATCAACAAATCTTGTAAGCTTCACAGAGTATTATCAAAGTCCATAGTTTCTATAGAGTACACTCTGGGTGTTGTACACTCCAAGTGCTTTGACAAAAGACTTCTAGTAGCCATTTATAGTTGCTGTGTCTAAATAGCTTCAGTGTCCTACAACTCATCTGTGTTCTGCCTCTTCCTGCTTCGCTATACCAAATCCCTGACAACTATTCATCGTTTTAGCTGTCCCAAGAGTTCTGCCTTTGCTGAACACTATCTGGCTAGAATCATATCCTTATGTCCTTCTTTTCAATTGTTTCTCATAGTAACATGTGCACTGAGGTTCTCTTTTTCTTAGCATATTATTACTTGTGTAAAACACTGACTTTTCATGTGGCATATTCCTACATACTTATTTCACACCATGATCATGATCATATCCATCCTCCTGGATCTTCTGCCCTGGATTCTTCCCACTAATCCCTAGGATCTCCCTAATAGCCTCCTTCTGGTTTTATATCTGCACACACACACACAACACACACACACACACACACACACCACCTTTTCTAATCAGATAAATGAAAACGTGACACTTGCCTGAACCTGGCTTTTCTCAGTTAACATGATTTCCAGTTCCATCCATTTTTCCTGAAAATGCCATAATTTCATTTTTCTGTTACCATCACCTAAATGACAATCAAATCTAAAGGTCTTAAATTTTATTTTTTAAATCAGTAATTCCATAATGCTTATTACCTGAAGAGAAATACTTTATATATAGAAAAGAACTTAGTTAGCAGATTAAGCCTTATGTCTATTAAAAACAAACAAACAAAAAGACCACTGAGATGCTATAAGCTTATTTCCTAACCAAACACCACACACACACAACCTACAGGCCCACAAATCACAAATTAGGAGCAGTATACCCTCACGTCTAGCAAGCAAAAGAACTCAGAGAAGAAGGAATTATGAATAGCAGTATATTAAGTGGAAACTTAAGGGTTCTTTGGAGAGTCAGTTGTGTTGGATGGTGTTTTGCTGGGGCAAACCCATGAAGGAGTGTTTTCCTGAAGTGAACACAGGTTAAGACTAAGGCTGACTCGTGAAGGAACATTTCGCTGAAGCAGACATGGGAGATAGGATGTTCTGCTAAAGCAAGTATGTGAAAGGACATGTGATGAAGTATTCTTGACACACATGTATCGCGCCTTACATTGTGTAGTTGAGCTCCATTTGTCAGGACTCCACAGAGAGAAACCCACCAAAAAGCTTCTGGTGGTAGACTCAGGCCAATTGGCAGAGTACTGTCAGCTGAGACAAACTCACTGGAGTTTCGCCAAGTCCAACTCCAGTGTTGAGGCAAGACACTTGGTGAGCAAGACCCGTGGATGATGTTTGGAGGGGATAAATCAGACTCCATGGAGGGAATGGAGACAGAGCTTGGCTTGCTGGTACAACTAGCTGTGCAACTCTTGTTGGTCTTTGCTGATCTTCACTTTGCTGAAAGAGGCACAGTTGAGAACTTCTCCTGGTGTTCCTGCTGGTCCCTCCTACTGACTCGTGCTGAGACTAAGGCCCACCTGTCTCTGCTAGGTAGTGCCATTGCTGCTGACTAATATTTGCTCTCCTGACTTTACTGAACTAGACTGAAGGTGTATCCACGAAGTGTTTTCGAGTAGACTGAGCTGCCACTGCTGACCTGTGAATGGAACTGCTGATTTCCAGACAACACAGATGGGAGCTGCTGCAAAGAACCTTTCTAAACAGGTTCACTTCCCCCTGGCCCCCATCATTTCTTTTCTACTACCTTTGGTGGGTGGTGTGCTACAAGGGAGGTTGAAGCATTTTAGAACTATCATTAAAATAGGTTTTGAAAAAATTAAAGTTACAAGTATAGGTGTAGATTTGATTATTTTTGTTGTTGTTACTGTTGTTAAATCCTTCTCTCCTAACCAAAACAGGACAATGAACAATTCCTCCCATTCCACCAACCTTCAAAAGAATAGGAAAAAGGCACAGAAAATAAACAAATCTGTCTTATTCCATTTGTGCTGCAAAATACTTGACACTGTGTTCTCCATAAATAATTGAAACTTATTCCTCACAGTACTACACTGGCAGGTTTGTATTTAGTGAAGGACTAGTTTCTGCTTTCTAAGAGGGTTCTTTATTGTAGTGACCTCACGCACCTAATGGACAGAGGGGGAAAGTGGCCCAGTTAGTCAGGCCCCTACTGTCCTTAAAAGGAAGTGACTAAACCCATCCAAGGGGCAGAGCACACACAGTCTAACCACCCCAAGGGTTCACCTCACTACACTAGGAACATTCAACATGAAATCTGAAGGGAACACACATACTTTAACTAAATCCAAGAGTTCAAGGTTAAAATTAATGAAAACAAATATCAAATATAGTTATCATAAAGAATGACAATAGACTTCATCTACAGTAAGGAGGAAAAGAAAATGTTCAACATGTTTCTGAATTCCACTTTATTCTTTTTAAACAACTTTTAAATCTTTGAGTTTTAATTCTAGAATTAGTCTCTCTGTGTAATGACCATAGTAAAAATGCCTTTTAGACATGTAAAAAATGTCTTAGTCAGGATTTCCACTACACCCAAGGCTGCCCCTGATAATCAGAACTCAGTGAAATCACTCACTCAAGATAACCAGACACAACCCAGAGCATCGCTCTGCTCTGCACTTCTGGAACGATGCCATCTTGACCTGCCCTGCAGTTGGACAGTCTCCTCCAGGATCCTGACCCTCAAATAAGAAACTTCTGTTTGAGATTGGACCTGGACCTGGTCTTCAATTAAGATACATAGCACAGGTGAGCAGCTCTGGGGAGACAGGCTTTGGACTGTAGTTAGGCATATAGTGTGTGAGCCTTATGTATCACCCCAAGCATGATAAAATATAACTTTTGTTATACTGTTATATCTTTTTGCTTGCAACTCTTTTTAAACAAAGTTACTTTTATAAGTTCTCTTGACACATGATCACCTTTGTAGCTATCCTTACATATTAATACACACTGCTATAATGACTAAGCTTTAGAAATAGTCATCTATGTACGCTGTAAGTAAGATCTGCACTTCTTTGTAGGCTATGGGGAATTCCTTAAATTCCTCTTCCTAGAACCAATGTACTTGTCTGCTGACTCTTCCTTGATGTGTTCTAGTATCTTGTGAATTCCTGGCTGTCCAAAAAACCTGAGCTCCACCTATTTCATTCTTGATAAAAAACAAAAAACAAAAAACTTTAATGTTTCATTAAAGCCCTTGCCACTGTCAAAAAAAAAAAAAAAAAAAAAAAAAAGTCCTCTTCCTAGTTATCTCGAAATAAATGTATTTTATTGCTGATTAAATAAATGTGTCCTTAAATCAATATTTCACACTCCTTAAATAAGCATTTGACAATGGTACTCCTAGAAAATATAATTATTCTAACCCAGATATAATTATACTGTATACTACATAAACAAAAAAAAAAATACTTAATACATTAGTACTAGTCATGTATAGATACTAAATTTTCCTACTCAGTAAACTCTTTTTTAAAATTTTACATATAAGTCCCTATGATCTAGATTTCTAGATGAGATTTCCCTGTTACTTTTAGCTACTACTTTTAGCAAATCATAACATATCTCACTGATCCCTTTAGTGCCCTGTCAAGATGCCATCTCCGCTGTACATGAAATTAAGAAACTAACAAAGCAGGTCAGATGTTAGTACCATGTTTTTGAACAGCCTCCCCATGCTGAGATATTATAGACATGTTCCACCAAACTTGGCTTTTTTTTATTATTATTATTATTATTATTGTTATTGAAAACATTTTTTTCTAAGTCAAAAATACTGAAAACTAGCTGTGAAGTAAATAAATTTCTTTGTTAATTAATTACCCAGCTCAGGTATTTCACTATAGTAACGGAAGATGGACTAATAAATATCCAGCAACTCAGAATAATACTCTTAATAGCATTTAGGTACCTATATTAAACCACCATTTTACATACGTATATTAAATTAATACAATGATGATTATAATAGCTAATTCTGTCTCTTGTCCCATTCCCTTAGTTTTATTTTGTTGACTTTCAAACTCTTTTAGTTCAAAAATATTCTGAAAATACAATAACTGAGTCAAAACAGTCCTTTTCCACCAAATTCCAGCATACTACAATTATTTTCATCCCTCAAAACACAAGAGAACAAACTGAATCAATAATGATAAGATCCCAGCTACTGGGCTACAATGAAGTTAGGTGGTCTACTCTAGTACCTGCCTAGCATGTAGAGAGAACAAAGAAGGGTAAAGTGAAGAAGAAAAGTTGAGTTTGCAATATATCTTTGACATAGAAAAAAATTTTGGCCAGGCGGTGGTGGCGCATGCCTTTAATCCCAGCACTTGGGAGGCAGAGGCAGGCGGATTTCTGAGTTCAAGGCTAGCCTGGGTCTACAGAGTGAGTTCCAGGACAGCCAAGACTACACAGAGAAACCCTGTCTCGAAAAAAAAAAATTTTAATTTAAAAAAGAAGCACCAAGTTGGGTGGAATATGTCTATAATATCCCAGCACTGGCAGGATGAAGTGAGAGGGCCACCAATCCAAGGCCCACAAAAGCTATGGGGGCGGGGGGAGGATGGTAATGGGGGTGTCTTATGTTCTGATTTGGAAGGTATGCTGCAAGTCTAATAATAAGGTCTTGGCATCCATTAAACCTCTTCTCTCCCCTAGCCCTGGCTCAGTCATTTATAAATTAACAAAATGAATAAATAATATACTCGACTAGGGATACAGTTTTGTTAGTAGAGTGCTTGCCTAGCATGCATGTAGCCCTGGGTTCCCTTCCTAGAACCACATACTGTGCACAGTACTGCATGCCTGTAATCTTAGCACTTGAGAGGTGAAGACAGAAAAAAATCTAAGTTCCAGGTTACTCTCAGTTACATAACAAGTTCAAGACCAACTTGGGTAATCCTAAAATACACAAATAGTTTATTTATTGAAAAGTCCAACACAGATCATAAAGTTTTTAGAAATCACAAAATATTGAGATTCTCTACTAAATATAATCTTACTATCAGTATTACAAATTGTAAAAGGGGTTCTCAAATTAAATCTCTAACTGGTCAGTCTGCTATATTCATTATGACTCCTATAGCCTTCAGTAAAAAGTGATATGTAATATTTGACATTGTAAGATATGTCAATAAACTATGTTAGTAGCAAAAGGAACAGGAGAGAATAGTGAAAGCTGAATGAATTCATTCCTAGAACAAAACATTCTCAAAAAAGAAAAAAAAACAAAAAACAAAAACAAAAAAAAACATTCTAAATAATGGGATTATTCAGACAACATCCTACAAATTGATGTTAAAGTAATAGCCCATATATTAATTCAAGTACCTTAAAGGTGTATCAAAGCAAACCCTAAACAAATAGTCCCTTAAAGTTCAGAAATCCATACCCCACAAATCAGAAGTACCTTTCTTTTTTTGTTTTTGAGATGGGGCTTTGCTATATTAACCTTTTCAATCAATGAAACTGAAAAAACTAGTCTTGCATATGTAAAAAAAAAAAAAAAAACTAGATCTATCTTTTACCCTACACAAAATCATCTCAAAATGGATCAAAGAATCAAAATGGACCTTAATACAAGTGGGTCTCAACCTTCCTAATGCCACAACCCTTTAATATAGTTCCTCATCTTGCAGTGACACCTATTCATAAAATTATTTTGTTGCTACTTTGTATCTAATATGCAAGATATCTGATATGCAACCCCTGTCAAAGGGTCATCTGACTCCCATGGGGTTGTGAGCCACAGGCTGAGAACTGCTGTGCTTCAGGAAAACATACGTCAAGACACAGGCATAGGCCAGGATTGCTCTGAAAATGCCTCCAACAGAACTAGAAATAAATTTGGTAAATTCACCTGAAAGAAATGTCTGCACAGCAAAGGAAACAATCACTGAAACTGCAAACATCCAAACACCAAAACATCCAAATCAACCATTACCTAATAGGACAAGGAACTAATAAGACAGTTCTCAAAAGAAACCCAAGTGACCAACAAATGCTTGAGAAAGTGTCTACTACCCTTGGCAATCAAAATAAAATGTCATTTTGGAAATAAATGACAACAAACACTGGCCAGGTTTCAGAAAAAGCGGATCCCTTATCTACTGATGCTAGGAATGTAAACACGTACAGCTACTATGAAAAGTCATCAAAAATAGAGCCTACACGCACACGACTCATCATGTAACCCAGTAACAGTACTCTCAAGTACATCCCAAGGATGCGTAAGTCAATATATCAAAGAGATACTTACTCGTCCATGTACAGAGCTGCACTACTCACATCAGTGAAGAACAGAACAAGTACTGATGTCCATCAACAAGACAACTGGAAAAATACAGCACATACAAACAGTGGATTTTTATGCAACCAGTTATTTAGAAAAATGAAATGACATCTGAAGAAAAATGTATACAACTGAAAATTATGATTTTAAGGGATATAAATTAGTCTTAAGACAAATAGCATGTTCTCTCCCATGCATAGAACATAAATTTAAGTATGCATGTGTCTACATATATGTGTTCACAAGTAATCAGACTAGAAGGGGAATCAAGAGAAAGGAAATCTCAAGGAAGCAGAAAATAAGGTGATGAGAACTGTGACAGAAAAACAAAAGGAAATCTATAGAAGCAAGGGAACCAGCTAAGAGGGAAAGGTTAGACAAAGGAACCAGTGAGAACAAGTGTCAGACAGACACACGCATGCCACACACACCATGATAAAACATAACATTTTGTATGCAGCCTTAAAATATAAAAGATTATTTCCAAGCCCAACAACAAATATATAAAATAAAAAGGAAGTACCTTTATTAAGTGTAACTCATTGTTTTCAAACTTATTTTAATGATGGTCTTAAATGCTTTAATCTCCCTTGTAGCCTACCACCCACCAGAAGTAGCAGAAAAGAAAGGATACAGGGGAAGTGGATCTGTTTAGAAATGTTCTTTGGAGTAATCCCACCTGTGTTGTCTGGAAGTCAGCAGTTCAGTTCACAGGTAGCAGCTTGATCCATTTGCAAACACTTCACAGATACACCAGCAATCCAGTTTGGTAGAGTTGGCATAGCAAATATAAATCAGCAGCCATGTCACTACCTAGCAGAGACAGCCAGGACTCAGCCTCGGCACGAGTCAGCAGAGGAACCCAGAGAAATGTGGGAAGTTTACAGCTGTGCCTCTCTCAGCAAATCGAAGATCAGCAAAAATGCAAGACCCACAAGCATTGCACAGCTAGCTCTACAAGCAAGCCAAGCTCAGCCTCCATCACTGTCCATCAAGTCCTTTTTATACTCTCCAAACATCACACGTCCTCCACATACCTAGCATGTGCGTTTGTCTCTGCTGACATCACTCAGCCAATCAGCTTGAGTCCACGGAAGCAAGAAGCTGCAGCACACCACCAGAAGCTTTTTGGTGAGTTCCTCTCTATGGAGTCCTGACAAATGGAGCTCAACTATGCAATGTAAGGTGGACCAATCAATACAAGTGTGTCATTAGCATCATGTATCCTTTCACATGCTCGCTTTAGCAGAACATCCTTTCTCCTGTGTCCGCTCCAGAAAAACACCCCTTCACGTGTTGCTCCCAACAAAAGAGCATCCAACACAAATAAATGACTTTCCAAAGAACCCTTAAGTTTCCACTTCAAGTTTAAAAACATTTCTATCACTCTAAAAAGAAACTATTCCCTCTCAAGATGTATGTACATTAGCTAAACAGTTTCCCTGGTGTTCTTTCCTACCCACATCCCCTGAAGATGTTATCATCTTCTCCTTCTCCTCTCATCTCCCCACTCCCCTATCTGTCTCAAACACAGGAAAAAGTGAGGACCAAAATCAGAGATGGCCCTCTGACCTCTATACATGCTGTGGCATATATATGCCAACACACACACACACACACACACACACACACACACGTGGGGAACAAAAGCAGAGAAAAAGCCAAATTATATTCCTAACTCCCTAAGAAACTCACTTATGTACCAACATAAAAGTATAGGTCTCTTTTTATAATATATGGAAAAACATGACACACAAATAATCAAGAAAGCTGGAGTAGCTATGTTATTAATATGAAATATATTTTAAACTTACTTTAAGCTTACTTATATTGGTTTCACCAATAATTTCAACTTTATGACTTCTGTGGCAGTTTTAAGACTTTTAAAATATGTATGGATGTTTTGCCTTGTTTAAGTCTGTGTATCACTCACATGCCTAGTGCCCACAAGCATCCCTGGAACTGGAGTTACAGCTGGCTGTGAGTCACATGTGCGTGCTGGGAATTGAACCCAGGTCCTCTGAAAAAGCAGCCTGTGCCCTTAAGAGCTCAGTCATCTCTCCTGTCATTTGTAGCAGTTTTGAAGCAATAAAGACAATTACTGTTTCATATCTATCATTCTTCTTATGTTCTTGTCTAACTAACTGTTCCTTCAGAAATACACTGAAGTCACCCTACATAAATGTTCTTTCACAATCAGGCTTTCAAGTGAATGATAGCTTACAATTTTTAAGTTAATAACATCATTATTAATTATTCTCCATTAGAACACTAGCATTACAGAATGTTTTCTTATAGGTTATCAGGAATACAATAGAATACCATGTATAATTTGAAAGATTCATTGCTCTAGGAATTTTTAAAAGTACATGTTGTCTTAATGTTTTAATTTATTTTATACTGTTGAACAACTACTATGTTAGGGTATGGAGCCTGACATAGGAATATAAGGACAATGTAAATTAAAATATTGTACCCTGAGGTGGGAGTGGGTGGGTGGGTGGGGGCACACCCTCATAGAAGCAGGAGGAGGGGGTTCCTGGGTGAGAGTGGGGGAATGGGGAAAAGGGATGACATCTGAAATGTAAATAAAATATCCAGTAAAAAAATATTTTAAAAAATTGGGATGCCAAGGAACTTTCTGCTGAGTGCCTACGGCACTCTACAACTAGGCATACTTATGCATAGGTGAAAGGCAAGGATCCACTTACTGGCAGAAGGCATGATCCCCATCAGGTATTTAATATGGGGAAGACAGCATGTTTGTGTTTTTTTCTGCAGGATGCTGAAGGAGCATGGTGGCGGCTAGAATGATGGGTGACACATGCTGATGCCAGGACAAAGAATGACGATGACCTGTGAGCTTGCTGAGTGCCCTGACAGTGGTGACTGGGAAGCTGTATTGGACATATGTTCCTGACCCATCTTTGCTTTCCTATATCCCTGATGGGACAAGCTGCCTTGCCTCAAGTTTTTAGACCTTGTGGAACAGAGAATCAAAAAGAGAAGTCATAATGATTCTTGTATTGTTCTTAAATGTGACCAGTTATTTGGAGTCAATCATGTACCGGTCTAGAAATCAATCCAATATTAGAAATAACAGTCTTCATTTGGAAGTCTGGTTCTGAACATTTTCAGAGACATATTTGGAAGTTAGCTGCAGTTTTCTATGATGTTATGTTAGCAAGAGATAAGGTTGGGACAGGATCTGGATTTCAAACAGATGTTAGCACATGTGTTAAAGCTCTTTTAATTTTCAAGTTAAAATTACTTTTGTTTCTTCTACAATATTTAATGTAAGTTGCATTGATTGTTTAAAAAAAAAAAGATATTGTATCCTTTCCTATCCATAGAGAAATAAGATACAGACATGAGCAAAACTGGACATATAAAGAGCCAAATGTGTGATAGAGGTAAGGAGTGTCTAAGAAATTCAGAAGCGAGTAACTACTGACTAATTACAGTAAAGAAAAAAACTGTTTAAAAACATTTTCAGGGCTAATTCAGTCAAATTTGCTTAAGAAGGCAGAAGGTCTGGGCCAGAAAAAAAGAGAGATATTGAAGAGTACTAGTTTCTGGATGACAGTAAGAGACCCTGATTAAAACTAAGCTCCATTTAATAATGTAAGAATCATGCTTTGTCCTATACCTAATAGTCAATACAAATAGTACCAACACCAGTCTCTAAGAGACTGCATTAATGAATGCACTGGTTCTCAACCACTGCTGGGACCCTTTGATATACTTCATGTTGTGGTAACCCTCCAACCATAAAACTACTTCATTACTACACCATAACTCTAACTTTGCTATTATAAATCACAATGTAAAATATCTGATGTGCGGGATATCTGATATATAACCCCACCCCAAAGAAGTCATGACCCACAGGGTTTAAAACAGCTGCAACGAGCCATAAGATGTCTGAATTGTTAAAGTACTTGCCTTACAAGCAACTGAGTTTGATTCTCAGATCTGTATGCCCAATGAGTGAATTGCATAAGCAACAACTGTTTGAATGTTTCTGAGGATTCTTTCCCCTGGTATTAAATACAAACATAACACCCTTTCCATATGGTAAGTCCTAAATTTTGTTTGCTCACAGTTGAAAGTTCAGAACATATACAACAAAATACTTTTAAAATAAAAGATACTACATAACACTAAAAGAACTAAATAAAAGACAATAAAAGTCTAACCTCACTGTTGGGGGAAAGAAGACTTGTGGAGCTAGTTGCTGGTATGCAAGATCTCCAACTTTTTTTGCTCTTATTCTCTATCTCACATTCAATACCCCATTCATCCTACCTACCCCCAAAAACGTAAGTTCTCAACATATTCAAAGCAACTGAACAGAAACTGCACTAAAGGACTCTTTTCACTGACCAAATCTGGACAAGTGAAGATAAATAAGTTTCAAGTTCGTTAACAAATGGGCCTTTAATCTCAGGACACTTTCTATTAGTTACTAAGACCTTAAGATTTTTCTTAGGCTAAAGAGACTTTAGAATGAAATGTAAACCAGAATGCTTTGGTACAAAATTACTAAGGAAACTGGCAACACTCTGAGGTCTGAGGTTAGATAGTGGTACAATACCAAGATTAATTATTTGACCTTGATACTTATACTATAATTACTAACAGAACTGGATGCCATTAATCCCAGCACCTGGGAGGCAGAGGCAGGTGAATTTCTGTGAATTTGAGTTCTGATCTACATAGTGAGTTCCAGGATAGCCAGAGCTACACAGTAAGATCTTGTGTAGAAAAAACAAAAACAAGTAACAACAACAGAACAAAAATGTACTCATTTAAATGATTAAACTGCATCTACAACTGAATCAAATAGTTTAGGGATTTTAAAAATTGCTTACACTTATAACTCTTCAAAAGTTTGCAATTAAGTAACGTACAAAACTTACAACACCTAAAAGTCATATATAATCAAAGCAGCATGTTTAGAGCAGTGGTTCCCAACCCTTACAGCAAATCTCCAACTCCAAAAAAACATACATTACAATTCATAACAGTAGTAACAAAAACAATTTCATGGTTTTGGGTCACCACAACATGAGAAACTATATTAAAGGACACAGCATTAGGAAGGAGAAAAAAAATTTTTTTTTTCATATTTAGGAGATTCTCAATGACTTTTATTCTATAACCACCAAGGTTCAGTCAGGTAACCAACCACAGGTAACCAACCACTCTCTCCAGTTCCCCAATTACACCAGCCAGATTTCTTGTTATCAGAAAGGGAGCTAGACACACAGCACTTACATCACAGAAGGACAACTTATAGAACGCCTGTCTATAAGCCAGCATTAGATGACCCTACATATAGACATGAAGCAGAAACTACAACACTTAAATCATTTAATCGCTCTAGAGGCTCCAGTCATTTCTGTAAAGCAGACTAATACATCTGATATTACAAAGCTGTTGCAAGTAAAAGATAAAGTATCTACAGCAGATTAGCTAGCAGTAATTATTAATTAACATTAGGTATCTTCTATACTCTGGGTTAATAATTTCTTAAACTGATTTCAGCACTTTTAGAACTAGTCCTGCAATTACACAAACACCAATTTGAAAAAATAAAATAAGGTTCTACTTAGTCAATAAGCCAATGTATTTCATACAGTTGTAGCTAACAAAACTGTAATTCTTATCCAATATTCACCCACATTCAACCTTACTAACTACACTCCCCTTGAGACACTTTGTTGCTTCTGTAACAACACATTCAACTCCTCTGACCTTCACAGTGTTCTTGGAAGCTCACATTCTTCCGGTAAACTTTTTAAGGCCACTGTGTTTCCATTCTAAGGCATCATCTCTATTTTTCTTCCTAGTTATATTCTCTCCCAGGGCAATTTCACCTATATCTATTGTTTCAATTACCTATTCAATGTTTTGCATCTCCCTTTACTACTAAAAGCCTCCACACAGATCTTCCCATATGCACTAGTGCTGCCTCTCCTTCAAGACCTAGCACCATAATGCCAGTTCTGTCTATCCTACCAAACTACCAAAAATACATCCAACACAGTTTCTAAAGGAACTTTTTTAAAAACAAAAAGACAGGTTATACCACTTTGCTTTTAGCTAAGTACTCCTGGATTTCTATGTTTCGACAAATGACAGATTTAAGGCCATAAATGCCACTCTTCCTTTTAAAAGGACTCCTGGGCTAGAGGGGGTGGCTCAGCAGTTAAAAAAAAAAACAAAAAACAAACAAAAAAAACCCACTTGCTGTTCAATAATGAGGACCAGAGTTTGAATCCCAGCAGTCAAGTGGCTCACAAACACCTGTAACTGAAGTTTTGGCCTCTGCAAGCACTCAAATGCACATGTGAACAGACACTCAAGAGACACATACATGTGTGCACACATAAAAAAAATGTGGACTCTCTTTGAACATGGTCTATATGCATGAATGTAAATAATTTGTTAAATTATTCAAGAATTGAATTATTAAACTTTAAAAACCTATAATAAACTTTAAAAAACTATAATAGTAGCTTTAATAATTACAACAGAAAGCATATGAATCCATGAAATAGTTGTCACTTATCTACTACAATGCTATGCATTGTTCACATTTTTAGGAGTAAAACATTGACAAAAATGACAAACCTTGGGCCAGTGAGATGACTCAGCAGGTAAAGGCACTTGATACAAAGTCTGGTGATTTAGTCTGATCCCTAAGGTCCATAAGAGAACCAATTCCCCAAGTTGTCCTCTAAACTCCATTCATGTGCTATATGTACACATGCACATACACTTGCAATATAAATAAATGTAGTAAGAAAGAAAAAACTAAGACAAAACCTGTTCTCATGGAAGTTGCATTAGACTGAAGAAACATAATAAACTTGTTAGATTAACAGTAGTATGTTAGAAAGAAAGAAATTGCCATGGGGGTGGGGGAAACTGACATAAAATGGAACAGGAGAGTGGGAGACAGGGATGTTGTTTCAGATGCAACAGTTAGAGAACACCTCGGTAGCACTGGAGAAATGTGGTCAGAGAAAAGGTAAGAAGATGGAGTCGGAGAAGAAACCTAAGTAACTTCAGAGCTATGTAAAGGTCACAGTGAGAACTATGGATTTACTGGGACTGAGAAAGAAAGCCATTTGAGAAGGTAAATAACATAATCTAATACAAAAGGCTCATTCTGGCTGGAGAGTGTTAAAGACTGTGGGTTAACAAAGATAAATGGTGTTGTCATGTTTGTCTTTTTAGGAAGTTATTTTCCAAGCAAGAAAGGATGGTGTTTTAAAATTCTCGCATTGAAATTTTATTGTGCCATAATTTTAATTTTTAAAAAGGACAAAATTCAAAGGTAATTCTTAGGAATAAAATTCAAGATATATTTTTCTATTAATTTATTACTATTGTGCTAGGGGTAGGGGCATACAACATGGCACACATAGTGAGACCAGAGAACAACTTTCATCCTTGTATGAGTTCCAGAATTGGACACTCAGGCGGCCTTTACCCAGTGAATCATCTCAGGCCCACAAAAGCCCTACTACCAGACCATGGTACTGGTGATTTTAACTCTAGGCTCTTCCGGTTGCTACAGTCACCACTGCTCAGATGCGAAACAAAGTGCAAGGTGAGGAACAGAATTTTAAGAATTTGGGTTTGGAGACTAGAAAGATGGCTCAGCAGTTAAGAACACTTGTTGGTCTTTGAGAGAATCAGAATTCAGTTCCCAATACCACATCTGGTGGTTCACAACTGTCTGTAACTCTAGTTCGAGGAGACCACACACCTTTTTCTAGCCTCCATGAACATATGTAAGTAAATAATAAAGTAAATGTTTAAGAAAAAAATGACTTGGGTTTTAAAGTCAGTACAACTGTAATTCCCAGCACTTGGGAGGCAGAGGCAGGAAGATCAGAAATTCAAGGCCACCATGAGCTATATGATATATAAAACTCATCTGATTTTCAGTAGGCAAGTTAAGGCAAAACGCCATTAACATCTAAAAGGCAAGAGCAGGTGCTGGGATACAGAGTGCACATTATTTTATAACTAGCTTTTGCTACTTTGAGGCACACTGCCCTCTTAGAATGGTGGTTTTACTATCTTGCATTGAAGTACCTAAAATTCGCAGACATTAGGCTGATGGGTAGTTACCATTATACTTCATGACTAAAGGTATCTGTCAATGATAATTTGACATCATGTTAAGTATATTTCCATGAAAACCTCTCATAAACTGATAGGTGCTCTAAGGCAGATGGAAAATTGAGAATATCTAATAGAAGACCCATAACTATATGAAGGAATTCCAGGAAGAAAATTCTTAAAATTTTCTCTGTATCACACTTTTAAGTAACGTAATCTACACTTTCCTTTTGTATTTTTCTCCTTTGTCATATTGAAGACTGCCTTTTTAGTATATTTACAGAAGGGCAACAGCATTCAAGTTTAACCCAACTAAAAACTTAAAATGTGCTTCAATTTGAAAGATAAACTCCACTACAGTAAAACTGAATGATTGTTTACTATTTATAAGAACCGGGAAAAGAAAAAACTATTAGCTAAAGTGAAGCTACAGTAAGAACTGCTAAGCTCTGCAAAACTGACCACAAGTAGGGCAATGGTGGCGCACGCCTTTAATGCCAACACTCTAGAGGCAGAGGCAGGCTGATTTCTGAGTTTGAGGCCAGCCTGATCACTACAGAGCGGGTTCCAGGATGGATAGGGCTACACAGAGAAACCTTGTCTTGAAAAACGAAAAAAAAAAAAAAAAAATGACTGCATAAACAAAACGCAAATTAATTCACATCTAAAGATATTTTAAATTTTTGTTTTTTCTGTTTAACTGGGTAAACAACAACAAAACCCTACCAACCCTTTCCTTCTGGTTTTTAAATAATAGTAAAATGGCTGGGGGGGGGGGGATAGGAGAAGCATGGTGTGGTTAGACAGGATTACACAATAAAATTTTACTAAAAAATATTGGTTAAATACAAGGGCTAAGAATCTATTGCCTTCACTGTTATGGAGCTGCGGCAAATAAATCACACATGAGTTATCTTTTCCTTGGAAATGAGAAAACGCATTTATTGATACGCTTTTCCCAAAATTCAGAGAAAACTGCCCAAACTGGGGGAAATTTTAATACTACCATTTATTAGTCAAGGCACACTAAAAAGTTTTTTGGTCAGTTTTGCCTAAATACTCTAGTTCGCTGCTAGTATAAGAACAGTATACAAAATGAATGGGGAAAAAAAAAAAAAAAGCAGTGATCAACAGTGTAAGACGGTAGTTTTACATAGTACAAGAAGATGACTGACTCTGTCCTGCTGTAATACGGTATTATACATATTAACGCAAGGGGACTGTAGTTCACCGTTTCAATCTGGGAACGTTTCCGTCAAATTGCAACCAGATGTCTTTTGAATTAATTCCTCGAGATCCGTGCAAGACGAGCATGTATCTGTAAACCTTCTAAACGGTACACAATCCCCGGGTCTCAGCCTGAGTTTCGGTGTCCTGACCGGTTAGACCGTCATCAGCCCAGGCAGCGGGTTTTAAAAAAATGAGGCGGGGGTGGGGAGGCGGCCGCCGAGGGAAAGGCCGAGGCCAGGCGCCGGCTCTTCCTCATTCAGGCGCTGGAGAGGTCACAGCCTAGTGAAGTTTGGTTTCACCAGCGGGGCCGGGAGACTCGGAGCCGAACGCGAACTCCAGGGTAAAGCAGCCAGCCTGGGAGCGCCCGGAAGCCCGGCCGACACGTTTCCACTGAGGGTGGGGGAGCTGCGGGCCGGGCCTGGAGCCCCTTCCTGCCTCGGCCGCGGCCCCGCAGCCCGCGCCGCCCCGCTCCTAGGCCCCGCGCGCGCCCAAACCGGACCTCCGCCCCGCGCCGCCCGGGGCCGCGGCTCCAACTTTGCTCGCAGCGAAAGACGCCGCCCGAGCCGCGCGCGCGAGCCCCAAACTTTGCCCGCCCTCCCGACGCCCGGCCCGCGCCCCCGCCGAGCCGCGCCGCGCCGCGCGCGCCCCGGGCGGTCCGTCCGCTCTCCTCGGCCGGCCGTGTTTACCTCAGGCCGAGGTCCAGGCGTCGTTCGGGCGGCCGCGCCAGCGCAGGAGGCCCGGTCTCCGTCAGTCCGCCGCTAAGTTCTGCACCATGGACTCCTCCGGCCGCTCGGAAGCGCGCGCGGCCCGCGGGCTCGGACGGCCGGGTCGGGAGCACGCAGCCACGCAGCAGTAGACCCGGGCTGCGCTGCTCCGCGCGGCTTGCGCCACCGCCGCTCCCCTCCCCCGCCGTGTCTGGCGGCTCCCTCCCTTTCTCCCTCCCTCCGCCGGGCTCAGCCGCGCCGCCACAGGTCGGCGCGCTGTGGTGACGACGCGGGCGGGCGGGCGGGCGGGCGAGCGGCTGGACCCGCCGCACGCTGCCTGCTCGCGGGCGCCGCAGTGCTCCACCGGACCTCCAGGGGGCGCCGGCAAGCTGCGACGGGCGGACGGACGTGGTGGGCGGGGCACGCCGCCTGGCCGGAGAGCGGGAGCTCGGGCGGCTGCGAGTGGCCGGGGCTTCTGGGAAACATTCTTCTCGCCCCGCCCTCCTGCCGCTCGGAGCGCTACGCGCACGCGCGGCGCTCAGGCCTGCCCCTCCGCGCTCTCGGGTGGCCTTTCTCCTGGCAGGGTCCGTGGGGACAATAAAGGTGTTTTGGAGAGACTGCAGTCCTGAGAAGAACTCGTGCGTTGTTGGCACGGATGACGTACTCAGCCAGCTGCCTAGGCGCACGTGCGCGGGAGCCCGCCAGCCCGGGACACCCTCCCACGCCCTAACGTCGCATCACCGAGGCTAGCGGAGCATGGCTGGCTTTCAGTGCTTCCACTTTCAATCACTCCGCGATGTCCTGCCCTGCAGTGCCCTCGGATCTTTTGTTTCACCTCGGAGATGTCTTTACAGGCTTTTCGTCACCCCTGCCCCACGCTCTCGCCTTTCCTAGTTGTCCTCTTGCTGCCCACGCTGTCATCTGGCCATCCCAGCCCGGGTTGTTCCCTCCCCACTTCGAGTCCAGCGGGTCACTGATATCCCCGCCTTCTCCCAGCCTACGGGCTGCAACGTGCCCTGCCCTCCTCTCTGATCTTGTCGCTTCTCTAGCACCTTCATCCTGTGCTGTGCTTGGCTGTTCAATGCCCGTCACGTCACACCGAAGATTGGGATGGTGTCTCAACAAGCTCTTGACAGAGCCGAACACCAGCAAGGGACTGGATAAATAACTGCTTAGGAATGCATGAATGGCAGCCTTGTCTCTCGCAAAGTCGGCTGCTTTGCAGTGCGCTATCTTCATAGGCTTGGAAACTTGATGGTGTTGGTGTATGCAGGTATTTTGCAGTGATTTAGAAGTGTTAAAATACTTTGTTCTGATGAAACGACTTTCTGAGGGACCTTTTCCTTGTAATGATGACGACTGAAGCTGGTGATTAGGAGAACCTAAAAACCTGTTGAAACTGTTGTGTGACAGAATCAAATCAGAGGCACTGTTAACTGTCCAGCAGAGATGGAGTTTAGCTTCCCGGTGTACACTCGGGCTCCAGAATTCACCCTAGAGAATTTATCAGTAAGAGCAGTTCCGGGTGAAGATAAACAATGCAATATTCTTTCGTATGTATTTTATATATTTTTTAATGCAGAATCTCACTATGCAGACCAATCCTCAAACTCCAGATCTACTTAAAATGTATTGCTCTACCCTTTGTGTTCATAGCATTTAAAATCCACTCTGTAACCATCGTGCTGGGTAACAGAGCACCAGAAACAACTCCTGCCTAACTAAAACCGTGCCTTTGACCACCTTCTTCCCTGTCCATCCACCTCCCACCTACACAATACTCTTAATAGAAAAGAAGGTGCATTGTAATAGGCTGTCTCTTGTTCCCCGGGAGAGAGACCTTGTCTATTTCTATATATAGTATTTTTCTTTTTACTATGTTTTCATGATAAAAATGTGTTTTATTTCCATTTTTTTTTTAATTTATAAAAGAGGGTAACTATAAAATGGATGGATAAAGTAGATTACTTGTTACTTTTTAGACTCACTTATAATCATAAACAAATGAAGGTTGGGGAGATGGCTCACCACACAAGCATGAGGGTCTGAGGTTGACCCCAGAACCCATGTAAAGCTGGGCACCATAGCAGGCATCTGTAATTCCAGTGCTCCCAACGAGAAATGAGAGTGCTAACAGGAGGGACCTCAGAAGGTAGCATGTCAACCAGCCTGTGTGACAACAGACCCTACCTGTAGAGTGTAGAAGGCAAGAATCAATACCCAAGGTTGTCCTCTGAATCCACATGTGCACTGTGGGACACATACACTTTCACTCACACAGAGAAGTGCCCCATGAACATACATGTACGTACAAAGAAGTTTTTAGTTTATTTTTCATATATATGGGCATTTTGCTTGCATGTATGTCTGCACCACATTCTTGCAGTATCCATGGAAGTCAGAAGAGGGAGACGGAGGGAGACGGAGTCCCTGGGGCTGGATTTGCAGGTGGTTATGAGCCAGCATGTTGTTGCTGGTACTCAAACCCAGCTCTTCTGGAAGAGAAATGCTACTGATTGGCCTGAGTGATCTCTCCAGCACCAACCCCCCCCCCAAAAAAAGAGATTTGCTGAGATCTGCAAATGGTACACATAAAAAAATACCTTCCTCAAAAGCACAATTGTTTTGCTGTTTCCAGGCAACTATCCTTTCACGGTGTCACCCTAGTGGCAGCTTTGAAAAGGAAAGGTGATCGATGTATAGATCTTTATGGGTTTGTCAGAAATAATTGCTATCATCTGTCTTTTACAAATAAAATACAAGACAAAATTCACATTAAGAGAAGAAGAAATCACGGTATGAAGACCTTCGGTTACTTAACCCCTTGGCAGTTTTGAACAAATAACCCCATGTTTTTATAACAGAGGAGGTTTTTCAATTTAATCTCTATAGTGTGTTTACATCAGTAAAAATTTACAAATTCAAAAGGTATGCAGTTAAGAATCATGAACAAAATGTTGTCTAATATGCAATGTCCGCATAAGGAATGGAAAATAAATGCTACGAGGGAAAATTATTTCACAGGAATTCTCACAAAATAATATAGCTTTTTTTTTTTTTTTTTTTTTTTTTTTGGTTTTTTCGAGACAGGGTTTCTCTGTGTAGCCCGGGCTGTCCTGGAACTCACTCTGTAGACCAGGCTGGCCTCGAATTCAGAAATCTGCCTGCCCCTGCCTCCCAAGTGCTGGGATTAAAGGCATATGCCACCACCGCCCGGCATAATATAGCTTTATTAAAACCAATATTCCACTCAAGAAAGAAGAACTTCCAAATACAGTCTCTAAATAGTGATTAACACAGACACGTACAGATGGAATCAGTGGCATGCCCTGTTAGCTCTCTGCATTGTAAGTCAATAAAACTCCAGCCCCAGCCACTGGTAAATACATATAAACCATTGTACACAGTGCAGTATTCTAGCTGTTAACTTTGAGTCACACAGTAAATTGCCGTAGATGTGGGTGAAACCAGAACCCCACAGCCCTAGCACCAAAATCATTGCTGGTCAATCCTGCCATCAGCCCCGCACACCAATAGAATACTGTGGCCAGCCATTGCTGACATGATCAAGCCTGTGTCATTTCACCTGTGTTACCATTTATCCAAGAAAGCTGTACTCTCTTTGATGTCCTACCCTCTGACAGAGGCTGGCAATAACTGGGTTCTGTGTATTAGTCCATGGTGTACAGGTAACAGTTGTCAAACAATAGAGAAGAGCCATCTCCAAAGGCAAGCAAGGCCAGTTTGCTATGTCAAATGTCTTGATGACCCTGAGAATGTAACAACCAACGCTCCACTGTTGGTGACCGATTACTGAACTACAAACAGCGCATCTGGCATTGGAATGAAATCTTGGCTGCAGGCAGATACTTCTTTCCTCAGAGGCAATGTCTTTCAGCATTGGTAGTTGATTTATTTCTCAATTAGACAAATTTCAATGATACTTTCCACACTCCAGAAGATCTATATTCTCTAGATAATGCAAGAAAGACTTGACTACACCTCCTCAAAACTACCTTGGTCACCCAGTCCATGTGCCAAGTTTGCATACTCACTCACCTAGATAGCCAGTTCATTGTTGCAGTCCATGTTAAACACTGCCTCCCATTCCTACATGTCCCTGAAAGCGCTGGGTCCTTCCCAGAATTTCATCTCAGCAGGCCAGTGTTGTCCAACGTTGCCTAACACAAGCTTCTGCCCATCAGATTTCACTGCTATTCAAGTGTGGGTCTGGATGCTGTAAGTTAGCTCCCTGTGCTTCCACCTCAGGGCTTAGCAGACAAGTCACCTGACTTTCTACAGAGAAGTCCACCTTTGTATCAAAGTGTCTACTCTGGTACTGTGTCCAGTTAATGGTAAGATTCCCAAGGCTTCATATTCTCCAGTTGCTTCATTCTCAAAATAGCCTTCAGATAAACCTCTTCCAGTACAAAATGTCCTGAATGAAATGCCCTTCCACGAAAATGTCTACATGCACTCCGTCACACCTCCAGTGCAGACACGCATCACCGGCCTCGAGACAAGTCAGCACGTGAGCTCAGTCTGAGGATGGAGACATTGTAACACATAGAAACTGAACTCCAAGGAAAAGAGTTTGAGGAGAGCATCAGGCTATGGCAGAAGATGCCCAGGCTGATTGGCCCCTAGGCTGACTCAGACAAGTCAGGTGATCAGAGTTTCATTGTTCTGCAAATCTGGGAAAGAAATGTAACGGAAATAATATCAAGTCATGTCTCAAAGTCCTTTCTTTCCATAACTTTATGTAAATATTCACCTAAGGGAGCCTCACAGTGGCTTAAGTCACTCCTAGTCATGATATCTGGGACTGCAGACACTACTCCTGGTCCACAGTCTCACGGGAGCAAGAGAGATGTTGGTTAGCCTGTTCGTGTGTTATTTTTCAATTTGTTAAACATTTTGATGCATGTGTATAACACTCTGGTCACAACTATCACTCCTGCTGGACTCCCATCATCCCTCACCTCCTGTTTCCCAGATCCTACCCCACTTCATGGCTTTTTGTTTTGTTCTTATTTTTTTTCTTTGTGACCCATGGGGCCATTCCCATGGACACAGGTTTAATGCTCTCCACGGAGCTAACCATCTTGCTAGTGATTACATCACTGAAGATAATGACTTCCTCTTCTCCAGTAGCCCTCCGCCGCCATTAGCTTCCCAAGGCTCAGTCCTGTGCAGGATCTATGTGAGCAACCATAGCTGTTGGGAATTCACACATATCATAGCCATACATGCACATACGTGAGCATTTCACACCTGACGAATTCTTTCTGCCCCCTGTATCTGCAGTGTTCACTAAACCCTGGAGGGGGTGATGTGGGTATCCTGCTTAAGGCTGAGCACTGGACAGCCACTTAGTCTCAGCACCATGACCTCCCATGCATCACCACTCTTTCAGTGGGGGGGACCCAGGAAAATGAGGTGGACTAAAGTCCCATGCAATAGCCAACTTTATTCAGAGCATCAGACAATGTATATATACTCTGAGGGTTAAGCAAGGTCGTGAGCAAAGGTCACACAAGTTCATGCTGTATACAATCACAAGGATAGGCCTTGCCTGGAAATCATTGTCTGAATAACAATATTCAGTAAAGACAGAGCAAAGCCCTTTGTTAGGGACAGACACACAGGGACAGAGTGACATAATAACCTTCAGGTAAGCACATTTTCGTACAACAGACAAATGGAGGACAGGAGACACTGCAGCTCTTTATTGGTGAGTTGAGGCCATGGACATTTCATGTTATTTTAGAGAGATATTTACTAATTGCTATCTCCCCTACAACTTGTCCACTGGCCAGGGAGGTCTGAGTGCCATGTATATATGGGATAATCTCACTGGGGCCTCAGTATATCCAGCTAAGAAAGTTATAGACCACCACCCGGATGAGGCCAAAGTAGGATCTTTTATATAAGCCAGTGACCAAGAGCAAGCTATTGCCTCAGAAAAACCCTGGCATCAAAGTTCATTGTTACAATGTTTATAAAGGCAAGAACCACAAAACCACAATGTCAGGTGTGAGGAGAAACTGGTAACATATTTGCTTTGACTACACACTCAGCAGATTGTTTTGACTGTGCACCTGGTCAGGGTCACCAAAAGTCTGGAGAGTGTTGCCGAGGTGGCTACAACTGTTCAGGGAGTAAAGGCTGAAAAGCACCGACCAGGCATAGATGGAGTCAGGGTAGGATCAGGACAAAGTAACATTCCTTCAGTCACATCAGTGCCAATTTAGAAACAAGTGCATTGTAAAATGTCTTCACTCTCCAGATCAATCCCTTTTCCTGAAAACTGCATGATTTCATTTTTCGTTGCAACTAAGTAAAATATCTCTGTTCATTTCAGCAGGTGAAACTAATGGGGAATGAAGCAAACTGGTGCGTGGTGATTCTTGTCATGAACATTATTGCTAAGTTGACATCCTATATCTTAAATTATTCTATTTGTAAAGAATGTGCTCATTTGGAAGTGTTTGTGTATTAATTTTAGGGAAGTTAGAACTCTGTCATGAGAGAGGATTGTAAGAGGTCTAGCTAAGAGTCTTACTAGTCAGCATGTAGCTGACTCGGTTTTTGGGATGGCAATTATGTATAGATATAGGCCCGGTTGTTCACAGAGATCGTATCAATAGTGTTATATTTCCCACCACTGTTTATAGTGGAAGGCCTCTTCAGCTTTCTGTCATTTCTCCTGTCTTTAACAAAGCTTTCTGATGCTTTTCATGTTTCATCAGCTATTGAGTCTTCAGTTTTCTTTCTGAAACACATCTAATTAATTTTTCATAGTTTAGAGTCTACCATGCTTGGCAGTTGCTCTATTCTGGTATGTCTGAACAAGATAATGTTCAAGATATGAACCAAGACATCAAATAACCTTCACAAAACTGAAAGAGCAAACATAATGGGAGGATTCTCTCTGTGAGACTAATCCAGAAGCTATAGGACTCAGCAAGTGTGCTACTGCTGAAAGAATAGATACACCAATGAATGGAAACAAGATAGAGGAGAGAGAGAGAGAGAGAGAGAGAGAGAGAGAGAGAGAGAGAGAGAGATCTTCCCACCTTAAAGATCCAGATTACAAGTGGGTAGTGGGTCTTCCCACTTAGAATGATTTAATGAAAAAAATCAGTCACAGTGGTGCCCAGCCATTTGGGTTTTATTTAATTCTAGATGTAGTCAAGGTGTCAGCCAAGAGCATCCATCCCAGCGGACAGGCACACTGTGATATGTTCAGACGTGGCGGAATCTCTCGGCTGTAAGAAGGGATGGTTTGGAATGGGCGAACCTTGAAATCCTGTGCTGAGTGACATGACATTGTCACGGAGGCTCCCAGGGTATCAATTTTTGTTTTCTGTGGAAGAAACGGATCACTTTCATTCTTCTAAGCGTGGGAATCCAGTTTCCTCACCGTTGTGCTGAAGAGTCGTCTTTTCTCTGTTAAAGGTTTCTGAGACCTTTGTCAAAAACTGGTGGCTGTAAGGCCAGTTTGGTGGCACACACCTTTAATATCAACACGAGACAGAGGCAGGTGGATCTCTGTGAGTTCTAGGCCATCCTGGACCTTAGTTTGGATCACCAACACTCACATAAAAAATCCAGCATTGAGGAGGCAGAGGAAAAAGGGATTCCTGACGCTTGCTGACAACCAGCCTAGCTAAATCAACAAGTTCCAAGTTCAGTGACATACTTTGTGTCAAAAACTGTCAATATTGAGATGCGCGCGAGCACACACACACACACAGAGTATTGAGGTGGTAGCTGTGTGGGCTGTTTCTAGGTCTTGCTTCTATTGCGGCACATGTACGATTCTGTGCTGGCACTACGGCTCTGTAAAACAGTTTGAGAATGGGTCTTGTGACCCTTCCACCATAGTGATTTTGCTACAAGTAGCCTTGATTCTTGGGGATCTTTCTGTGCTTCCATATACATTTTAGAGTGTCCTTCTAACTCTGGCTCTCTATCTTGGTGAAAACATGTCATTGGAATCTTGGTGGAGATTGTGCTGAATCTGTAGACTGCTTTCAGGACTGTAGCCATCTCCACGATATTAACACTGCCAACCCAGGAGCGTGGGAGGTCTTTCCATCTCTAATGCTCTCTCCGATTTCTTCAGTGCCTTGAAGATTTTGCTGAGTTCTTTGAGTGACGGTGAGTCTAGGTATTTTAATTAATTAATTAATTAATTAATTAATGTTATAATGAATATTATTCCCACTCCTGATTTTTTTTTTTTTTTTTTTTTTTTTTTTTTTTTTTTTTTGGTTTTTTCGAGACAGGGTTTCTCTGTGTAGCCCTGGCTGTCCTGGAACTCACTCTGTAGACCAGGCTGGCCTTGAACTCAGAAATCCACCTGCCTCTGCCTCCCAAGTGCTGGGATTAAAGGCATGAGCCACCACTGCCCGGCCCCACTCCTGATTTTTTGACAGCAATGCTACCACACCTTTATGAATTTCAATGTATATCCTACTGTAGTGCTAAGAACGTTTATCAGGTCCAATAATATTCTTGTTTAGTCTTTTGTCAACCATAGGATCGTGTAGCCTGTAACTAGGGATAGTTTGACTTCTTCCTGTTTCTCCCTTTCCTTTCTTTCTCTCGTTTCATTGCTCTAGCTGAGACTTTGAGTATGGTACTGAATAAGAGTGGACAGATTGGGCTCCCTTGCCTTGTTCTAGATTTTGGAAACAATTCTCTCAGCAGTTTCACCATTTAGAATACCACTGGCTATGGGTCATTCATACATAGCCTTTATTTTTTAAAATATGTATTTGTTCATTCATCTGAATGCTCTGTCTGAATTTGCACCAGAATACTCGTAGAAGGTATCAGATCTCATTACAGATGGTTGTGAGCAACCATGTGGTTGCTGGGGATTGAACTCAGGACCTCTGAAAGAGCAGTCAGTGCTCTTAACCACTGAGCCATCTCTTCAGCTCACATACATAGCCTTTATTGTGATGAGGTATGTCTTTCTCCTCCAAGTTTCCTTAGGGATTTTATCATGAAGGGATGGTGGGCCAGTGGCTCTACCGCTAGAGCTTAGGAGCCCTTAGGCTCTGTCAGTGACTAACACTGAGGTTGACTTACTCGGCAGCCTTAGGCTCAGTGTGGTCAGCCTCCATAGTGATTATCAGTTGGCCAGGTATGTTCCAGCTGGCAGGGGTTCTTGTCTTCCCACGTTCTTGCTCCATTGGAGCCTTCTGCTGTTCAAACCTTTGGCCTGTGAGTGCTTGGCTGTCTGTGGTGCCCTCCCGGCTGGCCTTCCTTCACACTGGAGCTGTGGCAACCTGAACTGGGTCTTGATCTGGGGTTGCTCCATGATTTCAGGCCCCCAAGATAGCTAAGACTATAACACAAGCTTCTCTCTCAGGGTGAAACCTGGCCCTCGGACCTGTCTGGGACAAGAGTCACTGGCTCACAAAACCTCAAGGCCTCTGGTCTTATCCCGGGGCTTAGAATTTGAAAGTAGCTGCTGTCTCTTCCCTGCTGCCTGTGTCTCTGGCCTTTCCTCTGCTCTCCTCAGGCGACCTTCCATTTCCCCTGTCAGTTTCAAAGCTCTTCCTCCGTGACTCTCTCCCCTCTCCCTGACATTCATGGCGGGCCCCTCGAGTAGTCCACGTCACCAGTCGGTCCTAAAGTTAACACTTCCTTCTTTTAAAAAAGTCATGAGAAGGAAAGGTGAGGGTGATCTTGCCGTGTGTCCGGCAACTGTGCTTCTAAGTGTGTGTCATCTTGATTTGAAAACCTGTGTCCACACAGGACCTAAAAATCAATGCATAGCAGTTGTTTTCGTAACTTTCAAGCAGAGTAATCAATAAGTATGTCCTTCAACAGATGGACACATAGACAAACTTATACTATATCCATGTGGTGGGATGTTTTTCAGCCATCAGAATGAATGTGCTATCAATTAATCAAACCTGGTAAATTTTAAATGTATGTTACCAAGAACCGTCACTGTTACGACTTTGGAAAATATTATACTATGTGTGACTCATCTGCCTGGCATTCTGAAAAGGTAAATCTGTATGATGGTGATCGGGCCAGTGGTTGCCACAAGATTTGGAGTAGTTAGGGCGGGATAATCGAAACATAACGGATTTTTAAAGCAGTGATTATTAAATGTGTAACAATAACTGAATATGTGATTTTATGTCCTTTAAAATCAACAGGACTCAGGCCTGGAGGTGTGGCTGAGAGGCTGAGGGCGCTTGCTGCTTTTCAGAGGACCAAAGGTTCTCAACATGCATGCCATACATCACGGCTACCTGTAACCCCATCTCCAGGAGATTAAAACCTTCCTGTGGCCTCTGTGGGCACCCATACTGACTGCACCACATTCACATACGTAAATCAATTCTTAAAAAAAAAAAAAAGTTGCCGGCGGTGGTGGCGCACGCCTTTAATCCCAGCACTTGGGAGGCAGAGTCAGTCGGATTTCTGAGTTTGAGGCCACCTGGTCTACAGAGTGAGTTCCAGGACAGCCAGGGCTACACAGAGAAACCCTGTCTCGAAACCCCCCCCGCCAAAAAAAAAAAAAGTTAGAGCAAAGAGTGAATGTTATTGTAGCAATTTTTAAAACCATATACTCTTCCCCAGGTGTCTTACTTAGGGTTTTACTGCTGTGAACAGACACCATGACCAAGGCAAGTCTTATAAGGACAACATTTAATTGGGGCTGGCTTACAGGTTCAGAGGTTCAGTCCATTATCATCAAGGCGGGAACATGGCAGCATCCAGGCAGGCATGGTGCAGGAGAAGCTGAGAGTTCTACATCTTCATCTAAAGGCTGCTAGCAGAATACTGGCTTCCAGGCAGCTAGGATGAGAGTCTTATAGCCCACAACCACAGTGACACACCTACTCCAACAAGGCCACACCTTCTAATAGTGCCACTCCCTGGGCCAAGCATATACAAACCATCACACCAGGGAAGAGCACACCAACTGGTTATCCAAAATCAAGTGGTCAGCCTTGAAAAAACACACAAGTAACCTTATACAGATTAGTCAGGTTATATTAGGAATATATACATACATGTATGTATGTAGAAGCAATGAATGGGGGAAAGGCCATGAATTTGAAAGCAAGCAAGGAGGAGTATGTGGGAATTTGGAGGGAGAGAAGGGAAGGGCAAATGATTATAACTCAAAATCTAAAAGACATAATTTTTAAAACTCGCTTAAGGTGGTTTGGAGAGAAGAAAGGTCTATGATGGAAGGCAGGTTTTGAGAATAGAGTATAGTACGTTTTGGGGAGTGGGGAGAAAGGAGGTGTTGACCTGACTTTGGAATGAGTGAAGAGTGAGACTAGAAGTAACCACATTGGTAACTTCCTCTCATGCTGCTATGTAAACAGCTCCCATATTGGTTCAGATTTATCCTAGAATTAAATAAATGAATGTCCAGCCCTGGGAAGCAGGTTTCTCACTGTTGAAAAGGGAGGTAGAAGCTACCAGCAGGCAAGACTAGATGTCCATAAAGAGCCAGGAGCACCTGTATGGGCTCATATTTCAGCTAATGCACACACGGGCAGATGCCTGTGAAAATATTCATAAGTATGTGCATGCGAGCAGGTGGGAACACACCCAGATATTTCCTCGCCCACTCAACAGAAAAGACCCAGAGGTGAAGAAAACCTCGTAGCTTAGCACACCTGACAGCAGATCTTAGTTCCTAAGGACATTCACTCTCTGATAGAAGGAGCTAGGGTTCCTTGTAGAAATTGTTGGTTCTAAGGGACACATGCAGAGTTCTGGCAGCATCTCGTGGTTCCAGAAGGTAAGGTAGTCCTTCAATAAAGACTACAACAGAATGTGTCAAGGAATGGCAAGTCCAAGAGAAAGAGTTTCCAGCGGTGCTAACTGGAACAGTGGAGCAAAATAGATAACATAGTACTGAACAATAACCCAAAGTGTAAAACAAATGTCCACTAGTATAAAAAGTTGAATAATTAGGTAAATTGGATAGAATATACACATTTCTTGTGCAAAGGAATTACCCACAACTTATACAGATGTCCCACTGCATAAAGAGTTCTCCTAACTGGAGTGAACACTGAGTGAGTCCTCCCAAGAAACCAGCATAGAATACAGCATGCTCTCACAGTCAAGAAATCCCTGAAATTCCTGGTACAGTCTAAGTCCATAGCACAGAGACACTTGCACACCCGTGTTAATGCAGCACTGCTGAGGCTAGTTCAAGATACAACACCACCAACACATCTGTCAGCCAATGAACGGATAAAGAGAACAGGGTGTATGCACACAATGGAGTTTTAGTCAGCCACAAAGAAGAATAAAAGTATATCACTTGCAGGAAGCAGGTGGAATTGGATGACCATGTTAAGTGAAGTAAGCTATACCGAGAAAGATTTCCTCTCATGCAGACTCTAACATATGCCTGTACTTTAAACTATTATATAATATAATGAAACATATATCATTTACACACTGGTATTATATAGATACTATGTTACACAATCTATTATAGGTTTTATATATTATAATATAAACTCTCATATACTCTAACTATAAAGTCTATATCAATAGTCGTTCACCAGTTATGACCAGGTGCACTATGCAAATGTGTAATGTTAGCGAAAGGGAGGCTGGCCACAAACGTGTGTGGGGCAGTACTGATTTGCAAACGTTCTAAAAATCTCAAAGTGTGCCAAACAAAGCTATTTCTAAAGACGGAACTTACTTCTCACCTAGGAGCGCGCGCGGTCACAGCGATGTGGGTGAAGGAGATAGACTCTCTGGCGGTCTCGATGGACCTGGACTCTGGTAGCTCAGAAGAGCTGCTGGCCACTGGGTGAGAGGAGCGAGCACAAGGGGGTCAAGGTTTAGAGATTTCGCTATTAATAACAAACCAGACACAAACAGGAAACAGCTGCGAGCATCGATGCCCGAAGGCATTTGCATGGCTTGCTGACAAGCCATCGTCTCTTCCTCTCTGGATTTCTCTCTCTCTCACTGCCAGCTCTCTCCCTCCGTGGCTTTCCTAGTTCTTCTCCTTGCTACCTTCCTTCCCGCTCCGCGCCCTTCTCCACACCATTCTTTTTCTTTCTTCCACCTCACCCTTCTGGAGCTTTCTGCATACTTGTTCGCTCAGATAGCTAGTGCGTGCAGAGGCTCAGACGCTCGGCGTCAGAAACCACAGGCTCTGCCACCTTACACCTCTGCTGTAGAATTGGATCTCTACAGTGACCTCAAGATAGCCCAAAATATTACAGATTTTTCACTTTCTGATCTACGGTAACCTTTCACTAGAACCTTTCCGGTTGTAGCTCCTCAGACAGACACTGCTTGGCTCCGCTATGCAGCTCAAGAGCCGCTCTGAGATCCCAGCTCTCCGTGGAAAGCGTGATGATATTGGGAGAATTTTCTCTCAGGTTTCAGGGTACTAGGCAATGCCCACTACCTTCTTTTAAGGTTCCAGTGAGAACCCAAGTTCGATTCCAACAGAGCTCCCCCTGGAGAACCAATGGATTTATTGGGATTACTTAAGAGTGTAGATGAGGGGTTACTACACCTACATGTAGATGACCCCCACAAGAGCCTAACAGGAGAGTCGTCAGACTGCATGGAGGATGGCTTCCCTCAGAGCTGTTGAGTCCTCAGACTTCTCCAGCCCATAATACTCTTTTCAAGGAGCCGGGCCTTCGGTTTTGGGTATAGAACTCAATGCTGATAGTGCATGCCTGACAATGGCCACTAGAGGGTGCCAGAGCACGAGGTTGGCGAATCCAAAAAGACCATCTTCTGTAGCCTGCCCTAGATGGGTAACAGGCTATGTGGAACCTCATTTGACTGGCCATGGAGTAGGACAAGCAGCCTGGGAGTATAATGGCGAAGTGACTCCCTTCTTCATTCGGGGACAATGACTGAGGCTTGGGGCTCAGGACTGTGAGTTCAGAGAGGAAACTGCTTAATGGATAACTATGAAACAAACAGACTTTCTGCTTTCAGGAACCCCATTGACTCTATTAGGTAAGTAGCAAGAAGCACTGAGCAGTAAAGTAGTATGCTTTAAGGGAGAGGTGTAGGACCTCCAAGAGAGTGGTCAGGAGCATGCTCAGATGAGAGCAGCTCTAGAAACAAGGGGAGGTGAAAAAATGTCCAAGCATGCATGGAGAAAATGGTGGGCGGGCAGCTAAGGCTTAGCCATGGGGCATGCGAAGAGGAAGCATGTGGAGTCCAAAAGAAGGTGCCTGAATACTCAGAATCGTCGTGTGAAAACACTATTATAAAATTGATCTGATAGCCTGGAAGCTGACGTTGGGTTATTAAAGCCGTATAACAATCCAAGAAGATTTACATGCACATGTGTGATGGGAGAGTTTTTGAGTACAGAAAAGAGTAAGTTCTTGTTGCAGTTTGTAAATTATTTAGGACACATAGATGATGCTTTTAGACTTGAATTAAAACAAAACAAAAACAAAAAAAAAAATGACTGAACAGGCAAGTGGTAATGCATGCATTTAATTTATTATATATGTGTGTGTGTGTGTGTGTGTGTGTGTGTGTGTGTGTGTGTGTGTGTCATACGAGTCTCCAGCAGAGATGATGGCTCCTGTTCATGTAATCCCCTGGAACAAAGGCTGAGGTCAGAGGGCAAAGGACTATTAGAGAGGTACAAGTCCACTGGAACTGTCCCTGAGAAACCCCCAAAACTGCTCCTCAGCAAAAGCTAACTAGGAGTGTCCAATCCAAGACAGCCTGTGGAGCTCTACACTTTTCTCAAGCCCTGGCCCTGAGAGAGAGAAGGTGAATGAAGAGGGCAGAGGGAGGGAGGGAGGCAGGAACTAAGTAAAAGAGAGTTTGGAATCTTTATTGTTACCCAGGACTGGGCCTCTAAACACCAGGACCAAAAAAAAAAAAAGACAATTTAGATATCTTGTACCTTTCTTAGTGGGAACAATTGTGAAGACAGAACAAAACAGCAACTGCAGCAGCAATTCTAATGACAGGAGGCACCCAAGGTTACAGCAGTGAGTTCAGGTGACAGGAGGTACCCATGGTTACAATAGTGAGGTCATGTGACAGGAGGTACCCATGGTTACAACAGTGAGTTCAGGTGACAGGAGGTACCCATGGTTACAATAGTGAGGTCATGTGACAGGAGGTACCCATGGTTACAATAGTGAGTTCAGGTGACAGAGGTACCATGGTACAAGTGAGTCATGTGACAGGAGCACCCATGGTTACAATAGTGAGTTCAGTGACAGGAGGTATCCATGGTTCAATAGTGAGGTCACATGAAGGAGGTACCCACAACTACAGCATGGACCACTGCCCAGGAGGCATAGCATTATGGGCATCTAAGCCTTGTTGATTCTTACTAGTAACCAGAGCAACAGATAGCGTTGTTTCTGCGGGTGGAGATTAGACTCAAGTTCTGTGCCAACTCCAGAAAGTTTCCAGAGAAAACCACACATTCAAATGCTAGTGGCTGTGGAGATATACTTTGCAAGCACCCTCTAATGTAACATTTTCAGGGACAGTGACTGTACTTTTAGGCTTCCGGCTGTTCTCACACACGTAGGAGGAGGGTGCCATTGCTGGACCTTTGTTGGTGGCCTTGATGGATAGCCACAATGAGTCATCTAAATTCTGTGTCGTGACAGTGCCAGAGACATGGGAAACGCAAACATTAAAAGACTAAGGGAATTGTAATCTGAAACAAGCAGTGTATCTATAAAAAAAAAAAAAAAAATGGCTTCTGACAAAACCAATTGTGTTTCTTTTTTTTTTTTTTTTTTTTTTTTACGGAATTATGAAATCACTCCCTTGTGGGATGGCAGTTAGATTTGAACACCATCAAATCATTTGCCAATCTCTCATGCGACTTTAAATAATTCAGATTGGACGTAAGCACCGGCAGCCACAAACAGTTCAGTGAAAGCCGGTGAGGGTCTGCAGATGTAGAGGACCTGTTGGTGACATGTGACACTCTGACTGGAGCTTGACCGGGCTGCTCTTCACATTGAAAATCCTCATTATATAATACAGTGGACTAGGAGTCGACTATGAAAGTACAGAGTGGCAACAACCTGTAATGTGGGGGGGCTACGGTACCTCTCTGATCAAAACCTCAAAAAGAGGTATCCCATACCTGGCCTTGGGGTTTTTTATTTGATAATAAATATGGTGCCTAGGAGAGGCATTGTCTCCTTGTTATAACTCTCTCTCTCTCTCTCTCTCTCTCTCTCTCTCTCTCTCTCTCTCTTGTGTGTGTGTGTGTGTGTGTGTGTGTGTTAAGCTCCATAGTAGACGCTTTCCAGTAAGTTCTTTCTCTCCTCCCCTCCCCCTTCTCCCTCTCCTATTCCTTCCCCCTTTCCCCCTCCCCATCTTCCTCCTCTTCCTCTTCTTTTTTCTGAGACAGAGCCTCACTGTGCAGCTCTGGCTGTCCTGGAACTCACAGTATAGACCAGGATAACCTCAAACTTACAGAGATCCATCTGTCTCCACTTCCCAAGTGTTTGGATTAAATGCATGCCCCACTATGTTTGGCTCCATAAGTCTTTTAATAAAAAAAAAAAGTTTGTGTTTTTCTTAAGATTTATTTATTTATTATGTATACTATGTGCTCTATCTGTGTGTGTGCCTGCAGCCCAGAAGAGGGCACCAGATCCGATTACAGATGGTTGTGAGCCACCATGTGGTTGCTAGAAATTGAACTTAGGACCTCTGGAAGAGCAGCCAGTGCTCTTAACCTCTGAGCCATCTCTCCAGCCCCATTCCGATGTCTTAAACATTATTTATCTCTCTCCATACTCACTCCTCTGTCTTGCTTTCCCATCCCCCACCCTTTTAACCCTTTCTGTTCCATTATTTCCTCCTCCTCCATTGTGGTCTATGCCCCTATCTACCTGTGTTCTTCCCTCAACCCTTCCCCTACAGAGCCTTACTGTTTTCCATGGTTGTCTTAGTTTGGTTTTCCATTGCTGGGATGAAACGCCACAACCAAAGAAGCTCGGGGAGGAAAGGGTTTATTCCGCTCACACTTCCACATCACTGTTCATCATCTAAGGAGGTCAGGACAGGAACTCAAGCAGGGCAAGAACCTGGAGGCAGGAACTGATGCAGAGGCCTTGAAGCGGTGCTGCTTACTGGCTTGCTCCCCATAGCTTGCTCAGCCTGTTTTCTTCTAGAACTCAGGACCACTCACAGTGGGCTGGACCCTCCCCCATCAACTACTAATTAAGAAAGTGCCCTGCTCCTTGACTACAGCCTGGTCTTCTGGAGGCATTTTCTAACTGAGGCTGCCTCCTCTCTGATGACTCCAATCTGTGTCAAGTTGACATATAACTAGCCAGTACACTATGAGATCTCCAGTTTAAACATGCATACTTAATGATTCAAACTAAGTCTGCATCTGAGAGCGAGTACGTCACGTTTGTCTTCTGGGTCTGACTTACCTCACTCAGAATGATTATTTTCAGCTCTGTAATTTACCTGTAAATTTCATAGTTTCAGTTTTCCTAAATAGAGTAATATTCCACTGTGCAATTGTATCACATTTTCGCGTTAGCCATCAGTTAATGAGCATCTAGGCTATTTCTATATCTTGGCGATTTGAATAGAGCAGTAGCAAACATGGAGAAGCATATATCTCTGTACTAAAATAATATTTTTTTTTGCAAATATGCTCAAGAGTGGTATAGCTGGATCATGGTAGATATTTTTCTTGATCATTGAGAGATCAATGGATGTAAGACCCTATTGCTGAAGACCACACATACTTGAGTCATAGGACTTGGAGAAATAAAACTGAATTGGACCTACAAGTTGTATCCCTTGTGGTAGTTTGAACATGCCTGGCCCAGGGAATGGCACTATTTGGAGGTGTGGCCTTGTTGGAGGAAGTGTGTTACTGTGGTTATGGGCTTTAAGACCCTCATCCTAGCTGCCTGGAAGCCAGCCTTCTCCTGTCAGCCTTTGGATGAAGATGTAGAACTCTTGCTCCTCCATCCCTACATCTGCCTGGACAATGGCATGCTCCTACCTTGATGATAATGGACTGAACCTCTGAACCTGTAAGCCAGCCCCAATTAAATGTTGTCCTTTATAAGAGTTGCCTTGGTCATGGTGTCTGTTCACAACAGTAAAACCCTAACCAAGATATCCCTACTGGCTAACATTCACAGAAGTTTCTACACATTCTACCAGGAAATAAAAGTAATCAATAGACTTACCCAGCTAGCAATCTTGAGAACCATGAACCAGAAGATAATGGACTGTGCCGGCACAATAGTGGCAGGGTGTGTACAGAACTAACCAACCATTTTTCAATAGAATTTACAAATGAAAGTTATGCCTAGTTAACTAGATCAAAAACTCATGGCTGGCTATATCATATTACTACTCAGCCAAATGTACATCATATTACATCAACTCCTGTAGGCTGCTCACTATACCCATAGACTAGTGCATGTCTCAGCCCTCACCATAGAAGCCTCTTCTTGCAATATATGGTGATTTTTAATGCATGCTGCCTCCAGGATGGCTGGGACTTGACCTGACTGGAGGTGGCAAGGAATGCAGAAAAATGAAGAAAAAAACAGATGCACTTCGAGGTGGACTGTGCACACCCTAATGGAGCCACACTAACTATGAAATGACCCAGAAGTTTATTATGTACAACACAGAGGAATGGAGTTAGCTAGTCTTGCCAGGCAATATCTGTAGGCGAGCAGTCTCAAGCTGTAAACATCCCGAGCTATGGTTGTTTGCATATGCTGTCAATATTCACACTTGGACCAATGGAAGGCTTTGACATTCCCTGAATGACCCATATGCTGACAGCTTTGCAAGGTCCCATGGGTCTGAGGCATTAGATCCATTTACATGGTCATGCCCATGTCAACAAAGGTTCGAGGATTGTCCAGGAAGAAGGAACAGAAAGATTTTAAGAGCCAGAGGTCCAGAGGTAGTGGTTCACTGCAGAGAAATAGTGTTTTCTTGCAGGGCAGGGCCATTACATCCTTGAGCTTACAGTAGCTGTGTCTGCATGCATGACACCTGTACAAATCCAAGCCAGATAAAATCCCAGCTTATATGGGGGATGGCTTTGTAAAATCCAGCCCACCTGAGGAGTGATTGCCAACTGGTCGCTCACTGCTGGAGGAAGCAGAGTTCCGTTTCCCTCAGTCATGTGGTCCCTGGAGTGTGCCCGTGCTCCAGTAGACTGTCCTGCTCTGTCACTCTGCTTGTTCCATTGAGGCAGAGTCACTGAACCTGGAGCTAGGCTGGCAGCTAGCCAGCCCTGACAATCCTCTCTCTCTGCTCCTGCAGTGCTGGTTACAGGCTTGCAGGAGGCCATACTCCACTTTTTATGTAGGTGATGGGGATTCCAACACGGGGCCTCATGCTTGTGCAAGAAGTGCTCTTCCCCACTGAAGTAGCTACACACACATACACACACACCAAATATTTATTTTGATAGCAATCTGAAAATAAATATAAAAGATATAGGATTGAAGACGAATATTTTGGGGAAAAATAAAAAAAACAGGGAAATAAAGTGTGATGAACACAGGGTCCAGGTAGTCCTGGTGGCTTCTGGGGTATCTGGTTCTGTAAACATTACACAAATTAACAAATCCATTGGTAGCCTGAAAACAGAATAAAGTTGTGAACCAGATTGTCATCTGTGGTTGTTTGAATAGAAATGGCCCCCATTAGAGTCACATGTTTGAGTGCTTGGCCATAGGGAGGGGCACTGTTAGGAGGTGTGGCCTTGTTGGAGGAAGTGTGGCCTTATGGAGAGGTGCGGCCTTGTTGGAGAAGGTGTGGCCTTGTTGGTGAGCTTTGAGGTCTCCTATGCTCAGGCTCTGCCTCTGAAGAAGATAATCTCCTCCTGGCTGCCTAAGGGTGACAGTCCCATTCTGCCGCCTGTAGAACTCTCCGGATTCCTAAGCACCAAGTTTGCCTGCATTCTGCCATGCTTTCTACCATGATGATAATGAACTAAACCTCTAAAACTGTAAACCAGCCTGAAGTGGAAACTTAAGGGTTCTTTGGGGAGTCAGTTTGTGTTTGGACGGTGTTTTGCTGGAGCAAACCAGTGAAGAATGTTTTCCTGAAGTGGACACAGGTTAAAAGACTAAGGCTGACTCGTGAAGGAACATTTGCTGAAGACGTGGGAGAGAGGATATTCGGCTAAAGCAAGTACGTGAAAGGACACGTGGTGAAGGATTCTTTGCCAACGACACACATGTATCACGCCTTATATTGTGTAGTTGAGCTCCATTTGTCAGGACTCCACAGAGAAATGCACCAAAAAGCTTCTGGTGGTGTGCCCCAATTTCTTTCTGCTTCTGAGGACTCTGGGCTGATTGGCAGAGTGACGTCAGTTGAGACAGACACACATGCTGAGGCAAGATCTGTGGAGGACTTGTGATGTCCGGAGGGTATAAACAAGACTTAGCAGACAATGATGGGGGGGGGAGCGGTGCTTGTTTGTTTATAGAGCTAGCTGTGCAGCACTTGTGGATATTGTGTCTTTGCTGATCTTCACGTCTCTGGGCATTCCTGCTGGTCCCTCCTACTGACTCATGCCGAGGCTGAGGCTTGGCTGTCTCTGCTTGGTAGTACCACTGCTGCTGATTTGGGGTTTGCTATCCAACTCTACTGTACTGGACAGCTGGTGAATCCGTGAAGTGTTTTGAGTGGATCGAGCTGCTGCTGCTGACCTGTGAACTGAACTGCTGATTTCCAGACAACACAGACAGGATCTGCTCCAAAGAACCTTTCTAAACAGGTCCACTTCCCCTGTATCCTTTCTTTTCCACTACTTCTGGTGAGTGGTGGGCTATAAGGTAGGTTAAGGCATTTAAGAACCATTATTAAAAATAAGGTTTGAAAAAATTAAAATTATACCAGCCCAATTAAAATAATTTCCCTGGTCATGATGTCTCTTCATAGCAACAAATCCGTAACAAAGATGTCACCCCTTGACAAAATCAGTTAGGTTAAACATCAGAGTGGAAAAATTAAAGAGGCCTACATTTTATAGACAGCAACCTGAGCCTGGAGGTTTGGTGAGCAGCTAGCATGGCACAGGTATTCGGAAGGAGATCACCTTCTCCTTCAGGGCTCGCTCCAGTCTGTCACAGTGGCCATGATGACACCTGCTAACCTCTGTCCTCACTCAGAAGTCTGCAGCCAACTGCTAGGGTTCAGTTCTCACCCTTGCGTTTCTGATGGGTCTTTCTTTTTCTTTCTTCTTCTTTCTTTCTTTCTTTCTTTCTTTCTTTCTTTCTTTCTTTCTTTCTTTCTTTCTTTCTTTTCTTTCTTTCTAATGTATATGAGTACACTGTAGCTGTTTCAGATACACCAGAAGAGGGCATCAGATCCCATTACAGATGGTTGTGAGCCACCATGTAGTTGCTGGGAATAGAACTGAGGACCTCTGGAAGAGCTGTCAGTGCTCTTAACCACTGAGCCATCTCTCCAGCTCCTGATAGGACAGTCTTAACCTGTGTGTTCACTTGCCCTGTTTCCTAATCTGTTAAATGAGGATAAAACCAGATTCTTTCACAGTGCTGTTGAAAAGACTGTCAGCTAATACATACAAAATGCCCCATGAGGGTAGTTAAAATATTCAATAAATATTCTCATTCAAGTTTTGAATAGATATCTGAGGAAAATGTGCAGGACTCTGTTCTCTCCTTCCACAGTGTGGTGCCCAGGAATTGAACTCAGGTCCCCAGGCTTGGTGCCAAGCCCCTTTTTCTGCTGAGCTATCTTGCTTGACCTCAGCAGCTGTTAATATAAAACATCATAGAGATGTTTTGTTTCAGATGTTTTCCTAGAAATAGGATTTAGGAAATACACCCTTCTTTTTCTTTTCCAGTAAAAATGAAACACACGAGATGTCTGCTAGTAGAAGTTCTAATCCTGATGCTGGCCTCCAGACTTATACTACTCAGACCTTGATGGGCCATTGACAAGGACACCGAACAGCTAGAGATTGACATCACTAATCTGAAGAAATCCCTTGTTTCACTGTCTGAAATGATCTCCAAAATTTGCAAAGGACTTTATTGGACTTGATTTACTCTTTTACAATAGAAAAGACTGTGTACAGCTCTTGACTGTGTACAGCGCTTAAAGAAGAATGTTGCTTTTACATAGACAAGACAGGGATGGTTAAAGAGAGCATGAAAAAGGTCAGAGAAGGCCCTGAGAAAAGACAGAGAGAGAAAGAGAAAGATGAGAGCTGGTACAAGAATTGGTTTTGCCGGGCGGTGGTGGCGCATGCCTTTAATCCCAGCACTTGGGAGGCAGAGGCAGGCGGATTTCTGAGTTCGAGGCCAGCCTGGTCTACAGAGTAAGTTCCAGGACAGCCGGCCTACACAGAGAAACCCTGTCTTAAAAAACAAAAAATAAAAAAATAAAAAATAAAAAAAAGAATTGGTTTTCAACCTCTCCATGGTTGTCATCCCTACTTCCTCCCATCTTGGGACCATTAATTGGGTTATTTTTGCTGATTTCTTTTGGTCCCTAGGCCTTAAATAGGCTGACTAACTTTGTGAAACAACAGATAGATAATTTGGTAGCAAAACCTATTCAGATACATTATCACAAGTTAGCTATGGAGGACCACGAGACTCAAGATGAGGTTGTTACTCTATCCAGGGTGTTCCCAAAACCCATCTCCACCCAACCTAAAAGAGGGGACTTCCACCCCTACACCAAGCAGAGAGGGGCCACCCAGAACCCCCTCTGACTAGCAATCTGAATTCTTGCTTAGGCTGCAAGGCTAAGCACTGCAAGGGAATATAAATAAAAATTAAAAATATCTCTCTGGGTTCCCTGAAGGACAAACCTGACTGCATAGGGGTTGATGTCAAAAGTATCCCTTCTCCAGGAAAAAGACATCGGGATGGGTATGGCCCTTATGCCTCACTGGACAACAACAGGAGAACGGGAGCCATTACAAGGTCCCCTTCAATTATTGGAGGTCAGGCCTCTATCCCCCACCTTCGCAAGATTAGAATCGCCATGGCCCTTCTATACTTAGAGAAGGGAGGTGATGCCAGGGGTAGCCCTGCTTATACACTGAAGGCCTAAAATCAGCCATAGGCCTAAAATCAGCAATAGACTGACATATATACATGCTAACACAAAGTCTTGGGTCTCTGTGGAAAAACACTGAAACAATGGCTATAGGCTATTGTTAACAGGCAGCTTTTGTGGAAATTTACCAGCCTGAATAGTCATAGACCTTGTAAATAGGTAGCCTGCGGATAGTACCAACTTAGATAAGGACAAGTGAATCATAGGCAGAGTCATAGTGACCTGTCCCCTGAACCTTCACCAGCCGATACCCTGTTCTGAAAGATATCCCCCTGAACACCTATGCTCCGGTGTCATCCCCTTCCCATGTCCTGCCTTTTTGTATTTATAACCCCTGTGTGAATAAGTAAAAATTACGATTTTATTTAAATAATTAAATAATAATAATAATTTTTTAAAAAGGATTTAGGGAATACAATCTGGGTGGCCTTTCTCGGAGACAGAGTTTAAAAAATGTTATATCTTATGCTGTTCTTTGAAAAGATACAGTAATCTTGGGGTAGTGGCACACACCATCAATCCCACCCCTTGGAAGGTAGAGGCAGGAGGGTCAGAAATATAAGGTCATGCTTGGCTATTTAGCAAGTTTGAGGCCAGCCTGGGCTACAGGAGACCGTGTTCCAAAATAAACTGAAAAAGACAAAATAAATGATGAGTTCATCTTAATATTTGAAATTCAAGGTTACAGTGTTTGTGCATAAACCTTTCATTTTTGTTCTATTCCCTCTTTTCCCGTGCCATGGTCTCGTTTGCCAATGAGCGTGAACGACGTGAAAACACTGACACGAAGATCGTTACCATTGTCTCCTAATTCGGCACTTAGTTCATCTCTGAGGACAGAATGACAGCCAGCAAGCGCAGGCTCGCTGGAAGAGCTTCAGGGTGACTGACTTTTAGTCCTCACCCTCCTGTTTTTTTTTTTTTGTTTGTTTTGTTTGTTTTTTTTTTGTTTGTTTTTTGTTTTTTGTTTTTTTATGAGCTCTTCCCTGCTGGGACGTCACAGCCAAATGTGCTTGGAGATTGTCCACAGCGCCGTGGCTCCGTGTGGCGCTGCCGTGGCTCCGTGTGGCGCTGCCGCTGTCTTTTATTTGCTCCCTGCTATTTTTACGGCTTTTTTTCTTTATAGCTAAGTAAGATGTTTGTGTTCCTCCAAATCAAACCTATAAAATAAGGTGCAAGCTGGGTGCGCACCTGCCAGCCTAGTGCTCGGGAGACTGAGGCAGGCAGGATGCCATCTAGGGCTGCGTGGGACCCAGGCACCGCCTGTGTTAACAAGGTTTCGGGTGATGGTGAAGGACTGAATGTTTGAGTCTCACCGGGCTGTGGCTTATTCAACACCTCGCAGATGAAAACCGCGTGGGTTCAGTCCCTTTTCTACCTCAAACAGCCACATCATTTTTGTGTGTGGGTTCCTGTTTTTTTCCAGCGTTTGAAATCTCAGAGTTCCTCTCTGATGTCACCGAGTAGAGGGAAAAATTCATCTATAATTTTGCTAAGATCCACCGTTTCTTCCCATTTCCTTTGCCAGATGTTTGCACGGTTTGTCTTTCTAAGGGTGGGATGTGTACCGCGGTGACATTTTCATTTGCATTCTCTTACGGCTCGTGCCCATTTTTTTCCAGGTAGCTAACAAGACATTTACTTCCTGTGGTTAGAAACTCTTATGAATCAAATCTCTTTATGCATCAACTCTTTCATTGTGACAAATGATGCAAATATTTTTCTCATGACTTATTTTATTTTCACTTTGCTTACTATGATTCTTCCCACGCAAAACATTTTTATTACAGTTATTAACGGGGGTGGGTCGGGCATGTGTGTATCACAGTATCACTGTGGAGGTCAGAGGACAACCTGTGAGCGTTGATGCTCTCCTTCCACTCTGTAGGTCTTGGGGTTTGAACTCAGGTCCTCAGACTTGGCCTCAAGCACCTTTACCTGCTGAGCCATCTTGCTGGCCCACAAATTATTCTTTTTATTCCTACCTAATCATTTTTTTTTCCTCTCTACATTCCCTAATTTATTGAACCTGGTTCCTTTCAAATTTTGGGACACCCTGAATGTCTTTATGAGTCCTGTGGGGGAAGGTCTGCTTTTCCTAGGCTAACTCCTGGAGAATGTGCAGCCATAGGGGGCTAAGCATAAAGTAAATCATGGCCATCGGGCCTGGGATGCAGTGGAATGTATTCTAGCGCCTCTAAGTTCTTTACATCACTAACAGGTGTTCAATGGTGTTGGCTAGAGAAAGTTCAAGCTGGGCCCATTGCACACTTTCTGGGCTGAATCTTCCTCTTATTGGCTTCCAAATAAATTGTTGCCTTAATGCAGGTTTACAAAGCACTGGGCTTCACAGTGTGGCCGATAGTGAAGCAATTTGTGTAATAAAAAAAACTTAGACTTCTGACACTAGGGAGGCTCCAGGGAGAGCAGATTACATTGGCTTCCCTGGAGTGAGTTAATTAAGAGAATTCAATGAAAGTTCTGTTACCAGTGTTGTTGTGCCTTGGTAGCCTTACAGGTGCATGCAGTGTATAGACTGTGTTTGGTTTTTGATGCAAATCCCCAACTCAACCTCAATGAAGAGGTTTATGACCTAGGTGTGGCAATCTCCTTTTCTGGAGATTATGTGCATGACTTCATCTTGGACTACTCCATCTAATTTCCTATATTTCTGGCTGTTTCTGAATATGAGCCTTGGCTGAAATGTTAATGTCATGTCACAAATACATGTATATATATATTCATATATATAATTTTCATATAAATTATTTTCTTTAGCGTCACGGTAACAATGAGGCAGATGGAGACTTGCTTCCTTGTTTCACGAATAACTCAAGATTTTAAAACCATTTGTGTATGACGCCAGTTAAGCAGAGATGCTACAAGGTTGCCTCCTAGAGTCTCCCAGCAGCTGGTGAGAAGTTCTCTGCAATTGGCCAGACTCCAGCACACCAGCTTACTTTTCTGAATTTGATGAATTCAGGCGCTGTGTTAGGGAAAATGTAGGCAGATTATATTGGTAGGAAAAGCTACTAGAGACATCGGAAGAGAGCAGATTCTGATAGAGAACAAATGTAACTAGCCAGTACCAGAGAGCCACGCTGTAACTAGTCACTGCTACAGAACCTTGCTCTGAGTGGTGAAATCCTAGCTGCTCTGAGGTCTGAATCTTGAGGACCTCTGGAGTACAACAATTTAGGTTAGCCTGGGCGACATAGAACTCATCTCAGAGACAAAGTGGGTTTTAGTGTACATTTATGGGGCGCTTACTGTATGCCGTAGGGGTCAGTCTTCCTGGGGTCCACAGAAACGACACAGGCCAGAGCATGGAGACTTGCATCTGGAGTATCCCCAAGCAAGGTTAAAGGTCAGGGTGATAAATCGACAGAAGTATGACATCAGAGTGTACACACAGCACAGTCCTGTCCTGTGAACTTGGGCTCTTGAGGCAAGGAAGACTTTAATTGGGTCATCTTGGAAATTCAGTGGTCATCACAGAGGACCTGAATCCTGGGTGACTATAGGCAACAAGGAAGACTTCCATAGACCGGAAATGTGAACATGGCAGCCCAAGTTCCAGCTGCCCCTGCTCTTTCCTTCCTCTCCTGGCACCTCTGCCTATCATGGACACTCTCTGGGACACAGAGCTAGAGAACGCTTGGATTTGACTGGTCCTTCTTTTTTGTCATTTTTTAAAAGGTGCTTAAGTTCAGAATCTTCAGCGTTTTGGAGAGAAAGCACTACATTCATATCCAGAAAATAACTAAAATTCTCAATTTGGACTAAAGTAGATGTTAGTATTTTGTCTAGGCTCCGCCCCATAGTTACCTGGCAACAGCCAGGTGTGCCTGACTCACTATAAAAGGGACTGCTTGCCCCTCTGCTCTCTCTTGCCTTCTTGCTCTCTGTCGCTCTGTCCTCTCGCCCCTTCCCCTCTCTCCCCATTCCCCTCTCCCCTCTCTCTTCACATGCTCATGGCCAGCCTTTACTCCTCTTCTCTGTTTTCTCTCTCTCTCTCTTTCTGTCTCTATTACTCTCTCAACTCCCCTCTGTTGGGTTGTAGGTATGCCTGGGTCCTGTTGTTGGGTTAAACTGTGTCTCCGTCCCACTTCCACCAAGGGGCTAGGGCCGTGACTCGAGAGGCAGAGGCGCGGGAAGTTTGACTGTGTTCTTTCCATGCAGGTGCCTTGGGTGAGGGAACACAGTCTGAGTTCCTGTGGGAAGCCAGGGTTCTTGGCTTGGGGGTCCCGCGGCCAAAAGGTGGCCGGGAACCGGCTGGTTCTTGGGCCTTGGGCCCCGGCCCAGATACCGCTGGGGGGCTGTGGAAGGGCAGAGATTGAAGTGGGGACATAAGGGCTGGATCGGCCAGCAGACGAAGGGGAGAGGGGGAGGCATGAGCTCTGGTTGCATCCAGAAGGGATGAGAGTTCTTGGCTTGGTCGCTGCGGCTCCCTTGGCTGGGTCATGGCTGCTCGCTTGGCTTGGATGGCTGGTGGTCTCCATGGCTGAGAACGTAGAGAGGTTGTCAGCTTGTCAGTGAGAGGTTAGATGGCAGCTCTGTGAATTGAGGTCTTCTCCACTGTTCCCCATGGCAGACCCCAAAGAAGAAAAACAGTCCATGGTCTTAAGATATTTATTTTCCATGGTGGAAAATGGATGAAAAGAATACCCTGGTGTTTTCAGGGCAGGCCTGAGGTTAAATACCTTTTGCAAGGAGGGGGGTTTGGGAAGGAATGTTTAATTGGCTATGCCCCTCTGGCCTTTAGGTACCTCATGAATATGGAGATCTGTCTTGAGGCCTGTGGTCTGTAGTCATGCCCTTTGCCTGTGGAGGCGCTAGGGGCATTGTCTTATGTGACTGAAGGACCCCACTCTGTGGAGGTCGTCAGGTTGTGTCAGGAGCCTGGAGTCTAGGAGCATGGTGAACTGCTTACCATCCATTAGGATCACCTGGGTCTCCAGTGATTTCTAGACCAGAAACCATGCTGTCCTTTCACGGGAATACACCCTCCCATGGCCTGAATAAGCTCTATTCTATATTATACGGTCATGGCTGGACCCTCAGGGGAAGGGATACCTCAGCATGGGCCCACAGAGGCACCCCTTCCCCCACACCTGACTACACACCCACCAAACATATTCCTTCTCTCCTTATCGTTATATAAAACACAACAGTGAATTTGGGAAGTAATATCCAACTTATTATTGCTAAAAATTATTACTACTACACTGATGGGTTTTTTTTTTTTGGTTTTTCGAGACAGGGTTCTCTGTGTACCGGCTGTCCTGGAACTCACTCTGTAGACCAGGCTGGCCTCGAACTCAGAATCTGCCTGCTCTGCCTCCCAAGTGCTGGGATTAAAGCGTGCGCCACCACCGCGGCACACTGATGGTTTTTGAAGCCATGCAAACTAGGGTGTAGACTCTGACAGCCTTAGCTACCAGGACCTGAGTGAACCACGCGAGCCAGAGATTGATGCAAGGCAGAGGAGTTTACTGTTCCAGCATGCTGGGTTGTCTGCATCAAAAGGAGAGCGACCAGTGAGCTTTTATATAGTTTCCCGGCAGATAGAGAAGCAGCAACTAGGTACACTATAATTGGCAGAACAGGTGATTTAATGATTGGTCCTTAGGTCGTTTCTTCCTGAGGAATGTGTACACTGCTCTGGGGCTTCCCTTTTCTGCAGGTGGCCAACGTCATTCTCCACCCCACCCCCTGCCCCCATGAGGTCTTCCTGAGGGATGTAATTCAGCCTCTCCCTTCTAGAGGGGAGGGGTGCCTCTGCGTTCTAAGACCTCCTCTTCCAGGGGGCAAGGGGTACCTATGTGCTCTAAGGACTTCTCCCTTCTGGGAGGGGAGGGGGCCTGGTGGAATTTTCCAAAGGCTCTAAGCTGACCTCTTCAGGGGCTGGGGAGACGGCCCAGTGGTTAGGGGTACTGGCTGTTCTAGCACAGGATTCCAGTTCAGTTCCCTGTACCACAGAGCTCACAGCCATCCATAGATAACTCGGTCCAGGGGATTCAATACCTTCTTCTGGCCTCCCCAGGCACAGTATGCATGTCCCACACAGACACTCATGTGGACAAAACACTTATGCACATTAACTAGAACGAAATATATCTTTTAAAATGCAAACTCACGAAAATATAAGGTGCATATTAAAACTCAGCCTCTACATCTGACTCAGAGTTCATCAGAGGGGAAAATGGCATCGTTGTATCTCTCTATTAAAGTCTATCTATTTAAATCTAAAACCATGGTTTGGTAAGCAGCCTGTTTAAACAATGTCTAAATTATCCAGGGTGTGCAATGCTTGCTTCGACAACAAGGGCCTCTTTTTTTGTCTTTATACGCGGCGCTTTAAACTCCGTTCTGTATTTGTCTGAAGGGCGCCAAATACCAATAGCCTCTGGCCGCTCGTAAAATATTTATTTAGAAAATATTCCATAAAATATCCAAACAGCAGCTGAGCTCATACATAATTGAGCAACTGGAAAACTGACTTGTACTCTCGTGAGCAGGGGGCGGCAGGGATGCGTCTTCCAGAGCCCTGCAGGCAAACAGCAGGCGTAAGCGGCTGAGGCTCAGGGTCTAAGGGCCTCATAACACAAATGGCCCTGAAGTTTTGTCTTAGCTCATCTTTTCTGCAAAATGACACTTGTCTCGGCTTCCTAGGTCTCTTCCTTTTTTTTTTTTTCTCGTTAATAAGCAGCAGCTTGGGCCGTTTGGAAGGGTGTGGATTTCCTTTGCATTGGCTGATAAGCAATTGTCTTCAGGTAAAATTGTTTGGCTTTTTTTTTTTTTTTTTTTTTTTTTTTTTTGAGTACCTGGTTTTGAACTTTCTAAACGCTGGCCCTGAGACTCATTTTCAGTGTTCTGATATGAAAAGCATAATCTCTAGAAGAGCAGAATGGCTCAGTGGGTAAAGGCCCTTGTGACGAAGCCAGACAGGCGGAGATGAATCTCCAGAACTCATAATAGTAGACTCCTGTAAGTTGTCTCCTGACTTCCAAATGTGCACCACAGTGTGCATTCCACACACAAGCAAGCAGATAAATAAATATTAAAAAGGGAAGGGGCAGAAAAGAGAAAAGCAAAGCTCAGCTTTGCACAGCTGTAATCCAGAATGTTTAAGTGCTATTCTGTGCCCACATGCAGGACAATGTCTGGTTTTGTTTTGTTTTTTTTGAGACAGGGTTTCTCTGTGTAGTTCCTGTTGTATTTATAAAAAGATAAAGAGAGGGGGGATATGTTCTATGGGGGTGTGGAGAGGTATGGGGGAAGGGGATGTCTCAGAGGGCCCATGCCCAGGCATCTCTTCCCCATGAGGGATCAGCCACAGGACTGTATAGCATAGAATAGAGTTATTCAGGGCATGGGGGAGGGGAGTTAAGAGGGAAGTCGAGGCTGAGAAAGGCAGAGAGAGAGAGAAAGAGAGAGAGAGATGAGGAGTAGTGGCAGGCCATGAGCATGTGGAGAGATGGGGGGAAAGGAAGCAGAGAAAGAGCAAGAGAGCAAAGAGAGGAGCAAGAGAGGGAGGAGGGGCAAAGAGTCCCTTTTATAGTATGTCGGGCCTACCTGGCTGTTGCCAGGTAACTGTGGGGCGGAGCTTAGAGAGAATTCTAACAGCCCCAGCTTTAGCTCACTTTATAGACCAGGCTGCCAGGCATTATCTGTTTTTCTTGCCTGGAGCACTGGCTAGAAGCCAGCTCTTGAAACAGGCAAGGTCTCTCTGGCCTTTTCCATCCCTTATGTGCCACGGGTGATGGCCTTGAGAGAAATACTGTTATCATATAAGGGTGCGGGGATAGAAAGTCTCTGCCTGTTACCGAGAACTGGGTTAGAGGCACGTGGCTTATACGGTGCGGCTGTTCTGCTGCTCAACAAGGCTTTTCTTCCACGCTTTACTTATTGCTGATAAGGTCTCACTGAGTAGCCCACACCAGCCTTGAATTTGAGGTACTCCTGCCTCCAACATGTTTTCCCGACTTTTGGCTCTCTTCCCCAGCGTAAAGATCTTGAAGTTATTGGCATTGCGATCCGGGTCATTGCTGCCAAATTCACCCAGACATAGATGGCACAGGTTCCACACAGTTTTATATGTTTTAAATCCACACGTATGACAGTTTGTGGCTCGCACTGAACCTAACTTACCTGTACGTGTACGTGTACACATGGCTATCGTTTCTTTCGTTTTGATGTTTGGATAGTATTATTCTGCACAAGGAAGCCTTCGTCTGTTTTTCTGTTCCTTTTAATATCAAACATTTTCTCTTTATTGGAAAAATGTCTCTTACCCAGGCAGTGGTGGCACACGCCTTTTGATTCCAGTACTAGGAGGCAGAGGCTGATGGATCTCTGTGAGTTCAAGGCCAGCCTGGTCTACAAAGGGAATTCCAGGACAGCCAGGGTACACAGAGAAACCCTGTCAATAAATCTTGTCTCTCATTTGATATAGGTGTCGGAATTTCTCTAGAACCCCCACTTCATCATCTGGAGACATCAGTTACATGTGACTACTGAGCCACCCAAATATGGCTGGCTGACCACTGAGTGCTCCTATTATAAGATACTCCCAAATCATTGTAAACCTGGCACCCGAAATACACAAATACCTCATTACTTTTAAATATTGGCGAACGGTATTTAATTACATTTATAGCAGTGTGGAGGTATATGCACATAAATGCAGTTGCCTGAGGAGGCCAGAGGCATCAGATCCTCTGGAGCTGGAGTTACAGGCGATTGTGAGCTGCCGTGTAGCCACTGAGACTTGAACCTGGGCCTCTGCAAGAATTATATGTGTCCTTAGTGACTGAGGTGTCTCTGTGGCTCCCAAAAACAAGTTCAAATAAATGAAAGAAGAGAGAGAATAAGGAGGTCAGAGGACAACCTGCAGGAGTTGGTCTTCTCCTTGTTTTTGTTTTTTGAGACAGAGTTTCTCTGCGTAGCCGGGCTGTCCTGGAACTCACTCTGTAGACCAGGCTAGCCTCGAACTCAGAAATCCACCTGCCTCTGCCTCCCAAGTGCTGGGATTAAAGGCATGCGCCACCACCGCCCGGCTAGTCTTCTCCTTCTAATTTGCTGATCTCAGATACTGAACCCAGGTAGAGGTCGGGGCCCTCAGACTTCTTCTAGATATTAACCCCTGAAGTACAGACAACAAAAATTTTCTCTCCCTCTGCAGGTTGCCTGCCCTCCCGTTGTTCTCTTGCTGTGCTTCTTGATTTCATGCAATCTCATTGTTATTTTGTGGTGTTCCCCAGGCCACTAGAGTCCTGGCGAGAATGGGTCCCTTGTGGCTACATCTTGCAGGGCTTTCCTCATACTTTCCTTAGAAGCTTCAGCACTTCACATTTTAAATAGGTCTGCAATCCACTTTAACTGGTTTTTTTGGTATTGTTCTCTCTTTTCCAAATGCATGTGTATGTGTGTGTGCCTGTGCATGTGTGTGTATGTGAGTGTGCATGTGTGTGCGTATGCATCTGTGTCTCTGCATATGTGTCTGTGGTTTTGTGTGTGCGTGAATGAGTGTGTATGTTCGGATGCATGTGTGAGTGTGTATATGTGTGTATGTCTGTGTGTGTGTTGTGCATGTGTGTACTTAGGTTCAAGGTTGATGTTGGGTGTCTGTGGGATTAAAATTTTCAAAACCTACTTTTAATAAGGGTTTCTTAAATGCTTTAACCTCCCTTCTAGCCCACCACTCCATCAGAGGGAGTGAAAAAGAAAGGTTATTAGGATATAGGGAGTGGACCTGTTTAGAAATAGTTCTTTGAGCAAATCCAATCTTGTTGTCAGATATCAGCATCAGTTCACTGAAATCAGCAGCACAGTGTGAGCCAGAAGAAGCCCCAGAGCTCTGCTGGATGCATTTAGAACTAGTAGTTCCTTGGGGTGCTTTCAATCTCAATTGTCAGATACCGGAGATCCAGTTCAGTAGTGTCAGGATAAGAAACATGAATCAGCCAGAAATAGCCAGGCCTCCATCAAATCCTCATGAGTCAGCAGGAGTGACAGGACCATCAGGGGCGCCAGGAAAAGTTCTCTGCCATGCCTCTCTCAACAAAGTAAAGGTCAGCGAAGACAGAGACACAAGACCAACCAAGCATCGAAAAGCCAGCTATAGAAGCCCACCGTCACTGTCTGTTAAGTCCTATTTATACTCCCTCCAAACATCATGTGTCCTCCACAGGTCTTGCCTCAGCAAAACACCACGTGAACCTGTCTTAGAAAAACTCCACTCGAGTCTGTATCCACTTCACTGTGCCAATTGGCCCGAGCTCAACTGAAAAAGCAGCAAGAAGACACCAACACACTACCAGAAGTGTTTGGATGCATTCTTCTCTATGGAGTCACAACAAACGACAAATGATGACCAATAAACAATGGCAAGGCGTATCAATACCATCCAGCTTCGTCCACTGTTTTGTTGGGTTATGTTTATATTTCTTCTAAATTCATGGTGTCCTTTCACCTGCGTCTGCTTCAACAAAATATTCTTTTACATGTCTGCTTTAACAAAACATTCTTTTCACCTGTGTGCCCCAGTAAAACATCATTTGACATAACTGATTTTCCAAAAACCCCAGAAATTTCCACTTCAGGTGTCTTTCACGATTTCTCTCTTCCTGACATATTGAGGGAGGATACCTCCCTGAACCCACAGTTCCCCCTTTCAGTTCATCTTGCTGGTCAACCTGCTCTGGCATTCCCTGTCTCCCATGACCTCCATGCCCAGTCAGCAAGTACATGGGTGCTGGGGACCTGAACTCCTGTCTTTACACTTGCAAAGCAAGTGCTTTACCTGCTGAGCCATCCTCTCAGCTCTGTCGTTTTTTTCTGATTCTTCTCTTTAACTCACATACTATAAGCCGCTTCTAAACTCCCCTCCCCTCTTACCCCTCAATAGCTATATACTCTTATAATCAACTGCTACAATCTATATTTTGATTAAAAGTGTAGTCTATTTGTGTTTATTTTGACTATAGGAAAGATGAATTTAATTTCTTCTATCTTAATTTCACCTCCCATATGTGATTTTTTTTCCTTGCTTTTCTCTATTATTTCATCATTCTTTTTTTTTTTTTTTTTTTTTTTTTGGTTTTTCGAGACAGGGTTTCTCTGTGTAGCCCGGGCTGCCTGGAACTCACTCTGTAGACTAGGCTGGCCTCGAACTCAGAAATCCGCCTGTCTCTGCCTCCCAAGTGCTGGGATTAAAGGCGTGCTCCACCACCGCCCGGCTTATTTCATCATTCTATTGAAATGAGTTCGGAAATGAGTTCAGGTATTTGCCTGACTCCACCCCACATCCTTGACTCCACCCCCACATCTCTGGCTCCACCCCACATCCTTGACTCACCCCTCACTCTGGCTCCACCCCACATACCTGACCTCTACCCCCACTCTTCCTCATCCCCATTCCTCTAGACACCCATCTCCCACCACTGATAAGGAAGTTTTGCACTCTGTATCTAGTGTTTTGTTTATCAATTTTAAAATTTTAGCATGCTGGCGTAGTGTCTGATATAATTGCATGTTTATCCAGCTCCGAGAGATAAGAAGGTTTTCATTACTCCCCTCTGGTTTTTAATGTATTTTCACCATTTTATATTTCTTGAATTAGTATTGTGCGCAGTTGGTGACTGTTGTGGTTAGCTAGATGTTTAACAATTGTTTGTAATCATTTTTTTGATTTCCACCCCACCCTTTTGGGTTCAGCGCCCAGCCCGCTTTCTACACAATATTCTTCACTAGCTCTTTAGCAAAATCCCTCTTACTTAGAGAGTAGTTATCTGAAGTAGCTTAGCTTCCCAGTGGAGAAGGGACTGTAATTACATGTACTATTCTTCTCCATTGACACGCAGCTTAGCTTCGCAGTGAGGGGATGATAATTACACATAACTATTCTTCTCCATGAACACTTCTAAGTCACTTTCCTTGTCTTCTGGTTTTGGCTCAGAGTAACCGACCCATCATAGTTCGTGAAGGTTTTCCTTGCTGAAGCACTAAAAAGGTCTTGGTGCTATGTCCCATCAAACCGTATGACTGTCTTACTGTGAATATTACTGAAGATCAATCTAATGTGTGATTATTCTTTTTTTCTCCTAGGTGTAGAAATAAGAAGGAAAATTAAGATGAAGGCCACAGTGAAAGAGCTTTTCAAAATGGAGTCTGGAAGCCACACAGGGCAGATTATTACAGCTCCAGCTGCTGTCCAGAAATGTGGACTGTCCGGAAATGTGTGCTGTCCGGGAATGCTGGCCGTCTCTGGAACTGCTCAAGCAGCAGGATAATTACTTTACGTCCAGAGGCTCTAGATGCTAATCGAGAGGGTACAGGACTCTTGTTTCAAGGGGGTTTTTAAGTCTGTGGGCACACTCTTTGTCTCGTGTGGTCTCTGCTGCTTTTTAGCACTCAGTGGTCCAGCTCTTGAGATTTCTCTTCACCATCGACTCGGAGCCATGTGAACCTGGGTCTCCTTTCACAACTCCAAAGACTTCTTTTTACTTCTGTAGTTTCTGAATTTAGACTGATTGCATAAGTAGTTTGTATTTTGTTGTTGTTGTTGTTGTTGGTTTTTCTGTTAAGAGATTCTCTTTGGGCCAGGCGGTGGTGGCGCACGCCTTTAATCTCAGCACTTAGGAGGCAGAGGCAGGTGGATTTCTGAGTTCGAGGCCAGCCTGGTCTACAGAGTGAGTTCCAGGACAGCTCGAGCTACACAGAGAAACCCTGTCTCGAAAAACCAAAAAAAAAAAATTAAAAAAAAAAAAAAAGAGATTCTCTTTGAACAGGGACTGTTACACTTGTAATCCCAGCACTTGGGAGTTGGAGGCTGGATGATCCAGAGTTCAAGGCTATCTTCAGCTAAAAGGCATATGTATTCAGAACCAGCCCGTGCTGCATGAGACTTTGCCTCCAATTCCACTGACACTGAAAAATATTGTTGTCTTTTTTTTTTTTTTTTTTTTTTTTTTTTTGCATATATAGCATTGATGCTAGGAAGCTGAGGGAAGGGGCCAGGGGTAAAAGGAAGATTTCTTTTTCGTTTGTTTGTTTTTTCAAGACAGGGTTTCTCTGTGTAGCCCTGGCTGTCCTGGAACTCACTCTGTAGACCAGGCTGGCCTCGAACTCAGAAATCTGCCTGCCTCTGCCTCCCAAGTGCTGGGATTAAAGGCGAGCGCCTAATGGTCTCATATGTAAAATTTCTTTGAATTTTTATGTTTTTTTTTTTTTGGTTTTTTGAGACGGGGTTTATGTTTTATTTTGCCGTTGTTTGTTTGTTTGTGTTTGGTAACATCTGGATTTAGTTACTACTCTTCTCTCTGGAGAAATAGGGGAAGCCCGTTGGTTACTGGGTGTTAGAAGCATGTTTCTGAAATTTACTTTACTCCCGTATAATTTCCCTTCTTCTATCCTGACTGCTGTCTGTCTTCTGAGATCCTGGGGCTCCTCCTTCCTGGAATCCCCACTGTCCAGCTGCCTGAATTACTCTTGGTCACTTTGGTCACTGTGGCAACATATCTGAGCAAATCAGCTTACAGACAAAAGCCATCAAGGCTCTTGGTTATGAGCTTTTCAGCTCATAGTTGACTGGCTTTGCTGCTTTTCAGCCTGTGGCAAAGTAGAAACATCTCAGTAGAAGAAAGAGTCTCATTATCCAGCAGCTATAGGGGAAGCCTGCGCTCAGGGCAAAATATTCTACCAAAAGCCCGCCTCCAACCAGGCCGCCTCCAACCAGGCCCGCCTCCAACCAGGTCGGCCTCCATCACCCTAAAATGCATTAGTAACCAGAGGCCTATATTCAACACATGATCCTCTGGGGAATTTCATATTCAAACCAAAGCAATTACCTAGTTCTTTGTAGCTTCTTTTATTCAACACTAGTTTTCTACTCATTATCAATCAAAGGCTTGGATTTTCACTTTCTGCAATTCACTGTGTCAAGTGCAGAGCCAAGTTCCAGCTTGCAAGAGACTTGCTGGCGTGTATTGTTCTCTTTCCCTTGTCTCGGCCTTGAATTCTTACTTTACTATCTCTTTGCACTTATTTTGCTAGAGTTTTAGAAACCAATAACTGTTCATGCTATACCACGACCTCTGAATTTTATATATATATATATATATATATATATATATATTATATATATATATAATATTTTTTATTTATAGAAGTCTGGAATTTTTTTCTCCCATTTTATTTTTGTCATAATTGAGTTATTATAAAATTCTTAAAAATTCTAAATGTTTTGCTTTTGTTTTTTTGTTTGTTTGGTTTTGGTTTTGGTTTTTTTGTTTGTTTTGTTTTTGAGATAGGATTTTACTCTGTAGCCCAGGCTACCCTTGAACGCACTAGATAGGCCAATCTGACCTCAAATCCACAGTGATGCTCATTTCTCAGACTCTCAAATGCTGAGGTTACAGATGTGTGCCACCTTGTTCTTTTAGCTTAAAGTTTGTTTTTTAGCTTTATTTTCAACATTAGAATTGGACAACAGTCAGTTCTATAAAATGAAATGGATGCTCTGAAAAGCCAGGCCAAATAGGTTGGCTTTAGAGGTAAAATAGGTAGTGAAAAAGCAGAAACAAGAAACAAGAACGTGGCCTGGCTTAAGTCAATTTCCCTGCAGGGTCAAAGAACAGCAGGAGATGAGGGACCGAAGTCAAGGTGTCATTTCTCTGTGGGGAGGACTGAAACTGGAGGCATTCCTTCTAGGCTCCGCCCCACAGTTACCTGGCAACAGCCAGGTGTGCCTGACTCACTACAAAAGGGTTGCTTGGCCCCTCCTCTCTCTTTTGTTCCTCTCTTGCTCTTTCTCTGCTTCCTTCCCCCCATTCCCCTCCCTCCTCTCTCTCCACGTGCTCTCTGCCGGCCTCTACTCCTCTACTCTCCCTCTCTCTGCCTTTCTCTGTCTCTACTACCCTCTCAGCTCCCCTCCCCGTGCCCTAAATAAACTCTATTCTGTACTATTCTGTATCTGTGTGGCTGGTCCTTCAGGGGGAAGGGATGCCTCAGCAAGGGTCCGCGGAGGCACCCCCTTCCCCCCCACACCTTCGCCTACCTTCACCAAACATATTCTCCTCCTTATATCTTTTTTATAAAACACAACAGAAACTTTTCTGAGTTCAGAAGGGATCTGACTCATTGTCTCAGTTGCTGTGTGTGATATACGTGTGCGTGTGGTGTGCATGGGTCTACATTTACATGGGGTCAGAGAATCAAACTCCGGCTTACACAGTGAGCACCTTTATCTTTTGAGCCATCTGGGGGTCCACCTGTGTGTGTTTAGCTTTGGCTGGACTTTGTACTGTTCTTAGGTAATCGCATGCAGCTTGTGCTGTGAGACAGTCTGTCTAAAGTGGTTTCGTGGGCTAAGCGAACAGGGAAGCACTTGCCATGATCCCACCTCACACACAGGAATTCTTAGGCTCTGAGAGTCTTGAGCCTGCGCAGGCGTAGGACCAGGTGCTTGATCTCAGTGACATAGTCTTGTCACCAGAAGAAAGCCTTCCTCCCCTGCTTCCTGTCTTTCTGAAGTGCATTTCCACTTAGAGGTAACTCTGAGATTCTTATTTTTATGCAGAGATTTCCAGCTCAAGTAGATGCAGAGGAGTCATTCCTTGGGGAGTGAAGACAGAGAGACTAGTCCCCAGAGCATCTCAGAAAGGCTCCTGTAATTGCCGACTTAATGTTTAGTTCTTGTTTCATTTCTGCACCTGGAATCTACACTCTTGACCGTTTCTCTCATCCTCAGATGCTGACTGTTTTTTTTTTTTTTTTTTAAATGTCTAGAGAGGGGAGTATCTGAAATGATGGAAGGGGACCAATGTTGGAAGGGGATGTCTCATCAGGCCCGAGGCATCTCTTCCCCCTGAGGAACCAGCCACAAGACAGTAGACAGTATAGCATAGAATAGAGTTTATTCAGGGCATGGGGAGGGAAGCCAGGAGGGTAGTAGAGGCAGAGAAAGAAAGAGAGAAAGAGAGAGAGCAGAGAGGTAGAGAGAAGAGAGGTAGAGAAGTAGAGGCCGGCCATGACCACGTGGAGAGAGGGGGGAAGGGGGAGGGGCTAGGGGATAGATGGAAGCTAGAGGCAAGAGAATGAGAGAGCAAGAGGGTAAGAGATTAAGAGGAAGAGGAGGGGGCAAACAGCCCATGTTATAGTGGGCAGGCCTACCTGGCTGTTGCCAGGTGACTGTGGAGGTGGAATTTAGACAGAATACTAACAGTATCCTTGTTTCTTAGCTTGATATCTTTATTTGCATCCAAAATACTGGTGAATTAAGTAAGGTTTAAAATGCAAAGGCATGAGGAAAATGAGTAGTTACTACTATATAACAAGGAATGTCTTTTATGCAACAAAACATAAGCTACCTTATAAAGAGTGTTTAATAATAATAATTATTAAAAAAAAGCTGTGCTAAAAGATCACAGTGGGGCTGGAGAGATGGTTCAGCAGTAAGAAAACTTGCCACTAAACCTAAGGAGCTGAGTTTGATCCCTAGAACTCACATGGGGGAAAGAGACCTGAATCTTGTAAGGTGTTTTATGACCTCCATGCTTGTATCATGGTATACAACACACACACACACACACACACACACACACGAGTCAGAAGTGAGGTATTTCAGACAAACATCAACTTAGCAAACATCTTACCAAATCTTTCATTTTCATGTAATATGCTTCAAAACACTGAGAAAAACAAAACGTTCTTAAAATCCACCAGCAATGCTGCCATTCCAGTTACTGTTTTTAATTAAGTGAAAAAAGAGAGAGACTCGTAGGTCACAGGTACTCTCTCCCCACCCCCCGTAATTCTGGCACTTAGGCTGTGGAGGCAGGAGTTCAACATAACCCTTAACCAAACAAGTTCAAGGTCAGCCTGGGCTATGTAAGACTGTCTAAAATATAAATACAATTATAAGACATGCAGGTAATTTTATAGAGAAAGAAGACACATGAAAGTGTAGCCATGGATGTACTGAGGAATACTGCCAGGTTTCTCAACCTTTTTTGTTTTTGTTTTTGATTTTCTGTTTGTTTTTCTTTTTTTCTTTTTTCTTTTTCTTTTTTTTTTTTTTTTTAAGACATCAGTCCATATTGTCTTTGTCCTTATGTCCAGCCCTACTGTCATAAGCGCTGGGACACTTGATGAGGAGTATAAATATGATCCCCCAGACAGCAGGAGAGGAGCACTGAGCCTTGGTTTGGTTTGCTCCACCTCGCAGTTCTTTGCTAACAGTGTTCATGTATTGGTTGCCTTACGTAGCATTGCTGAGCTCAACTTGTGCTAACTCTGCCACTGAGAGAAACTTGACTAAGAACTTCTGGGAAAGATCCTCTGGGAGCTTGCTACCTTTGTGGCCTCACCTCTGGCAGTTTCTTCAGGATTGATCTATAGCTGCCTGCTGTCTGCTTACTGAAAGGCCTGAACCATAGCTGCTGGTTCATGTCTGGTGTCTGCCTGCCTAGGGGACTGGTCTGCAGTTGCTGAGTCAGATTTGGTGTTTGCTACAAGACTAAACTGCTGTCAAAGAAGATCAAGCTTGCCCCAAAAGAACTATTGCTGAGCAGTTCCTCCATATCCTGATAACTTTTCTCTTCTACTACCTAGGCTGGGTGGTGGGCTAGAGGAGAGGTTGAACCTTTATTAAAAGTAGATTGCAAAAATGTATGCCTACGTGCTGGCAGAAGTATGAATATGGAATACAGTTCCTTTGAATGCATATACACACTCCTTGCTTCCACTAAGCCAAAGGCTAAGAATGCCATTGGATAGCATCTGAAGCTATTAGCAAAGACATCTATGCTTTGCTGTAACCAATATGTTTGGAGGGAAAAAAAGCCTTGATTTATAATAATTTTTGCTTTTTTTAATTTCATAAAACATCATTAAACTGTAACTGTCTAGGAATGTGGTATTTGGAGCAACCTGAATATCTGTTCCCTGGCCGTAGTCACCCATATTTGGCTCTAAAATAAGCAACCTCTTGCTCCCTTGGAGGAGAGGGTTGTGTGCTTTTGAATCATCACTAGATGCTGCCTTATTGGGTTGCTGGGTTGCGCCTGGGACTCACATGGATTGACTAACATTCTTCTGAGAGGCTGGTAGAAACCAAAACTCTCCCAAGTAAGAAAGACACGCTAAGTAAGTATACAAGGATAGGCATGCACACAGTCCTTTCATGAAGATATAAAAAAAAATATACATTATATGTATGAAGACTGATTAGCAATTGGATTATAATTTGTAGACTTGTTTCATCTAATGAAAGCTCCTCTGAACTTTTTGAGTGTCTGTGCGATGCTGAGAGTCAAACTCTTTGCAGGATAGGCAGAGAACTCTGTCACTATTAACTATGCTACACTTAATATGAACCACTCTGCCATCTGAACAACTAAGAGAGAACCAAAGGTTGGCACATAACCCATGGGCCATCATCTGTGCTTTTAATATGCTTTCTTATCTGGTCTCTTTTATTCAAACCTTAGATTTTACTCTGCAATAATTTTCTGCTTTCCTCATGCTCTGACTTTCTGTCTTCATGTTTATTTTTCTGCCACCTGAGATTGCTTTGCCCTTACTGTCTCCCCTAGAAGCACACTCTTGGAAAGATGATGTGTGTACTTCATCCGTAACCCCTTTCTTTTTTCTTTTCTTTCTCCCGCAGTGTTTTGAGGATGGTCCTTGCTATGCAACCATCACAATCATGGTATTTGAGCATTCCGGGTTCTGGGGTTACACATGAACTCACCCTTGTGATGATTTGAATGAGAAATGTCTCCCATAGTCTTGGGCATTTGAACAGTTGGTCAACAGTTGATGAGGTTATAGGTGGAGTAGCCTTGCTGGAGGACATATGGTGCTCAGGGTGAAACTCTGAGAGTAAAAAGCTTCACCTATTTCTGCTTTACTTCCTCTGTTTCCTGCTTGAGGTTGAAGACATGAGCTCCCAGCTTTCTGCTCTGGCCACCATGCCCATGATGGACTCCTATCTCTCTTGAACCATGATCCCAGATGCTTGTCCATAAGTTGCCTTTCTATTTATTTATTTCATGTATGTAAGTACAATGTCTCAGTCTTCAGACACACCAGAAGAGACATCGAATCTCCACTACAGATGGTGGTGAGCCACCATGTGGTTACTGGGAATTGAACTCAGGACCTCTGGAAGAGCAGTCAGGTCTCTTAACTGCTGAGCCATCTCTCCAGCCTAGGGAGGTGGTTCTGATGGTTTGATCAGGAATCTGTTTACTGACGCTGGAAGTTCTCACCCTCAATTGGTTTTTGATCTATCAATAAAGATTCTAGCAACCAATGGCTGGGAGGAAAGAGGCGGGACTTCTAGGTTCCCGCTGGCTAGGAGAGAGGAAGAGACTAGGGGGAGGGGGAGGGGATGTAGTAGGGGAGAGAGAGATGGAACAGACTCAAACTGCAGGAGACATCTTCCAAAATGTAGGTGGAAAGGGGAAGTGGCCCATGGACTGCACAGGAGTTAACTACGCAACTAAGCTGAGGGCAGAGTTAGAGGTGCTAAGAGTGAAGGTAAGAGCGTGATAGCCACAGAAGGCTTAGAAGAGCCCAGCCGCAGAGCCAATAAGCCATCTTAAGAATGAGCTAATGTGTGTGTGTGTCTTTTATCTGCAGATCTGAGATAGATCCTGGGCGGGTTGCATGTGTGCGGCTTGTCAGGAACTTAAAGCGGTGTAGACAAAACTACACGCAACAGGCAAGTTCAGATGGTTTAGGGTTGAGAAGTGGAGAGATGTGTGGCCAGGCGGGTGGAGAGAAACTGGACCAGAGCCTCCTTGGATGGCGCCACCACTAAGAATGCCCTTAACCTTAATGCAACCTGAGCCATTCTCTGTAGCTGCTCCTGTTTGTTTTCTCAGCTCTGGTCCCTTAGTCCATAGTCTCTATTGGTGTTTATGTTCTCTTATGAGCCAGATCATAGACTTAGGTGCCGCATATAGTAATACTCAAAACAGATGACTCCTAGGTGTAGTGGAGCACCATGCCTTTAACCTCAGCACTCCGGAGGCAGAGCCTGGATCTCTGAGTTTGAGGCCAGCCAGAGCTGCATAGTGAAATCTTGCCTCAATAATAACAAAAACAGATGGTCTTTATGTCTACTTCTGAACCTCTCACATCATAGCCTGTAACACAAGGTACATCCTGGGTATTCAGTGATCGCTTTATTGCCTACAGTACAGTGTAGGATATGTGCCAAGGCCCACCTTCAATGCTGTTGTTGAAGTCTGCCGTTAGAACCTGGGACTCTACTGCACTGGACTCTACTATATTGTAGTATAGTAGGAGGACCTAGGGGGAGTTCCAGGGGGCAGAAAGATGCTCCTTGAAAACTGAGGGTAGGCTTGGAATGTAAATACTTCGGGTGATAACAAGCGTTTGTCAGGCTAATGAATGGGCAGGAAAACCTAAAATATAGGCTGCAGACGATCCTCAAATTATAGATGACTGCTGGAAGAGTACAGAAGGAGCATTCTGGCTTTCCTGGAAACTGACAGTCACCCCAAGTGCAGAGCAATTCACAGTAGGCAGGGAGGCACCGACTGAGCTGTTTCGCAAGTAGAAATCATATGGTTTATGGGGCTTAGGGTCAATCACATGAAATTAGGCAGACTGAAAACCCAAACCCACTCGCTTACAGTGTGTTGTAGGCTCGTGGAGAGGGAGCTGGCCCAGCAGCACAGCTGGCTCACGCATAGTCATTGGAGGCTTTCCGGGGGGGGGGGGGGTGTCAATAGCTTTTGTTCTGAGAGGGCAAAAAGTGTGTGTGTGTGCGCTCGCGTGTGTGTGCGCGCGCGCATGTGTGCATGTGAGTTTGTGTGTGTTAGTGTGGTTGTGAGAGTGTGTGGTTGTGTGTGTGTCTATGTGTATGCATTGTATTTGTGTGTATGCGAGAGTGTGTTGTGTGTGTATGTGTCTCTGTGTCTACATGTGTGGTTGTATGTGAGAGTATGTGTTTGTGTGTGTTTCTGTGTGTGAGTGCATAAGTGTATTTTGAGTGTATCTGTGCATTAAGTGTGTGTGTGTCTGTGCATGAGTATGTGTGGTTGTGTGTGTGTCTGTGTGTGTGCATTGAATTTGTGTGTATGTGAGAGTGTGTTGTGTGTGTATGTGTGTCTGTGCATGCCTGTGTGTTTGTGAGTATGTGAGAGTATATGTTTGTTTGAGTGTGTGTGTGAGTGTGTGTGTCTGTGCATAAGTGAGTGTGTGTGGGTGTCTGTGCGTGTGTATGTGAGAGTGTGTTTCTGTGTATGTCTGTGTGTATCTGTGTGTGTGTCTGTGCATGTCCATTGTGTGTGTGTGTGTGTGTGTGTGTGTGTGTGTGAGAGAGAGAGAGGAGAGAGAGAGAGAGAGAGAGAGTATAAGTATGTGTGTTGGGGTACAAGGAATGCTAACTGTATTTGGGGGCGTGACTTAACAGGTAGCCATTGCATAATTGGGACTAATACACGGAGATTAGATGTCACTTAGGGATGAGAATTTTTTTCTTTTTTCTTTCTTTCTTTCTCTTTCTTTTTGGTTTTCAAGACAGGGTTTCTCTGTGTAGCCCCGGCTGTCCTGGAACTCACTCTGTAGACCAGGCTGGCCTCAAACTTAGAATCCGACTGCCTCTGCCTCCCAAGTGCTGGGATTAAAGGCGTGTGTCACCACTGCCTGGCAGGGATGAGAATTTTTTATGAAAGACAAAATGCAAAATGAGAGAATCCATGAGGGAGTTGGAAGAATAATGTTTAGTTGGGCATGACAATGTACACCTGTAATCCCTGACATGGAAGACAGAAGGACGATCTCAAGGTGGAGCTAGCAAGAGCTATGTGGAGTCTCTCCTCAGCACAAAATAACTCTCTCCTGACTCTGTTTCAATAGTACTAGCCATGTTAAGTGCACCCTGCCCACAAGCATTCAATATCTTCCAATCCCACCTGCGTACTGGTTATGGCTTGCGTAGGAACTGTCCCCTTCATGTCCCCAATTCATGTGTTTAAAGTTGAGTCTAGATGGTTGTCATTACTTTAGAAGGTGCCCGAGGATTTCACAGGTTGGGTCTATGTAGAGAAAGAATTAACTAGGAGGCAGGAGCATGTGTATTTTATCTTGGTCTATATTTTTTTCTTAGGTCTTCCTGTCTAGCATAGTGAGGAACCAAGAGCAATGGAAACATCTTGTATTGTTCAGGGCGGGGCGGGTGCGGGTGCTCTGAGATCATCCCTGACTAACAACTCATAGAGGGGAGATGTTCCATACTTGAAATTGAGATTTTCCTTTAGTAACCCCTGGTTTCTGGGAGCACTCTTTTCCACTCATGTGTAGAGAGAATCTCTTGTGAACTGTGTGGAAGCATCACCTGAGTGGCCAAAGAACTGAGGCAGTATTAGAAGGTGAGACACCCAGCAGAGAGAGGAGAGAGAGAGAAAGAGAGAGAGAAGAGAGAGAGAGGAGAGAGAGAGGAAGAGAAGAGAGAGAGAGAGAGAGAGAAGAAAGGGATTCTGGGAAAGAGTCAGGTGTTGAAGGGACTCACTGTGTACTCTGGAGAAGACTGCTGAATAACCTGAGGCGAGGTAGCTAACCATATGTAAGACATAGAATAGTTTAAACAGGTTATATACATAATGAGCTATTCAGGGAATGAGCCAAAGCTTATGGCCTAAACATTTACTCATAAATCATTAGACTCAGAGTCAGAGTCTGGGGACAAAGTGGCAGGGGTGGAAAGCCCATGGATACACCATGAAGGTTACCTCCAATCAAACTTTAAAAAGATTTATTTTATTATTCATGTATGTGGCTGCATGTGCACATGTGTGCCAGTGTCAGTGTAGGCCAAAGGCACCAGATCCTCCGGAGCTGACGTGGTTGTCAGCCAGCCTGAATGGCTGTAGCTGTCCAGTAGCCAAGGACGAACTGGGTTCACCCTAATGGGGGACTGCAAATGAAAAAGAGACTGGGGTGGGGGCGGGGCGAGAGAAGGATGAAGCCAAGACAAGGTTCTGATCAAAGCTCCAAGTTTAAGATCAGTACTGTCTTTATATAAGGGAAGCCACAGACCCCACCTTTGTTTCAGCTGGATTGTGTTGCAAAAGCAAGCGCAGCATTCTATTCTAAGTTCCTGTAGGAAGTTGCACTTGCAACCAAGTCAAAGGATGACTCCACCTAGGTCTTTAATGTCCTTTGTGGCAAGCGCTCTAGGTCTATTCAGCCTGCTCAAGGCTGGAAAAAAACCTGCTCAGGGCTGGGAAGGTCACTTGTGGTTACTTTGAACACCCGGTCTAAACAGCAATCATTCTTAGCCATTGAGCCACCTCTTCAGCGCTGGTTTGCATAGACTTTTTCATATATCCTTAGTTCTGGTTAACTCCCTGGTCCTCATCCCCCACTCCTACCCCTGCGTAGACCTTTCCACTCCCAGTATAAAACTACTTATATCTGTACACCCATCAAATTATCTCACTCAAATCAACTTAGCTATGATCTTTCCAATCTGACCCTATTAATCTTAGGAACCTCGGGTCCAGAGTATTATTAGCCATCCACCGCATAGATTTTCCAGGGCTGTATGTGCTTGTTTTCTGAGGCAGGGGCCTTCTTTGCATGCACACGGTGCTGAAGTGCATTAAATTGGGTGACTGGGTACACAGTCACCAAAAAATCTGCTGTGGTTGTAGCTATCAGTCTCCAGATCCCATCTCTGGACATAGCCCCTGAACCATCACAACCTTTGTTAGTATTCTGTCTAAACTCCACCTCCACAGTTACCTAGCAACAGCCAGGTAGGCCTGCACACTATAAAAGGGACTGTTTGTCCCCTCCCTCTCTCTTGCTCTCTCGCTCTTCCTGCCTCTAGCTTCCGTCTGTCCCCTCGCCCCTCCTGTTGGGCCATGGAAGGGCTGCCATTGGCCTAGAAACCATGAGATTGCAGGTGTGGCCACGCCCCCAAAACCCAGGCCCCAGACCTGCCCTCTCCATTTCACCTGTACCCTTAAGTCACGTAAGACACGGGTAAGGGGCGTGCCTAAGAGTCCTCTGTCTTGAGATTTGCATATTAATGAGGCCAGGGGACAGAGGTAATTAAGTTTTCCCCTCCCTAGCTCCTCCCCTTGATACTCCCCAATATAATGAAACCCCTCCTGGCTTTTGGGGGGGAGTGCACCAGATTCACCATTCTCATCAATAAAACTACTTCATGGAAGCTCAGTTGGCGTGTCTTCTTGAGCCTACTTCTACGGCAGTCTCAACCATGTGGGAACTACAGCATGCCGGCAGGAAGTGCTCCAAAAACCCAGGCCTCCGATTCGGGCCCACCTCTGCTGCCGCTTTGGCCTGCGGCCTGAATCCCGAGCATGAGACACCGCCCCAGTCGCAGGCCTCCTCCGCTGCCAGAGGCTTGGAGCTGCCAGGACCCCGCGAGCGTTTTGTTTCCTACACCCTCCCCTTTCCCTTCCTCCTCTCTCCACGTGGCCATGGCAGGCCTCTACCTCTCTGCTCTCTCTCTCTCTCTCTGCCTCTACTACCCTCCTGGCTCCCCTCCCTATGCCCTGAATAAACTCTATTCTATGCTATACCATCATGTGGCTGGTCCCTCAGGGGTAAGAGATGCCTCGGCCTGAGTGTTAGTATTCTGTCAAACTCCACCTCCATAGTTACTTGGCAATGGCCAGGTATGCTCCTCCCCACAGTTATAAAAGGGGCTGTCTGGCCCCTCCTCTCTCTCTTGCTCCTGTGACCCATGCACCTATGGGTTCTCTCTGCCCCTTTCCCCCTTCCCCCTCCCTCCATGTGGTCATGGCCGGCCTCCACCTCCACCTCTCTCTCTGCTCTCCCTCTCTCCGTCTCCTCTCTTCCCTCCACCTAAATAAATATTCCCTCATGGAAGCCACTGGCCTGGCGTCATCTGTTCCAAGCTGCTGTGCAGAACATCTAACAATGGTGTCAAGACTCGGATACGAAGACTTCGGGGACCTCAAGACCCATGCAGCTGCTGGCTCAGGCTGCTATGACCTTGCAGGATGGAAACAATCCCACCGCCACTACTGCTACACCATGCGGACTTCATCTGCTGCTACCTGCCGTCACCCCACTTTCCACTGCTGCTGCAAAACTTCCACCACATGAGCTTTGCCCCCAACACAGTGCTCAACCACAAGCTGCTATGTGGGCTGGGTATCCCAGTTTGTGTCTCTACACAAACCCCCGGTTATACCTCTGCCTGTTCCCCCATTCCCCACTGGTCAGAATAACCGTCCCAGGAAAGATTTCTTGAGCTCAGAGCTAACCATGTAACCCTGTTTTCTAGGATGGCTGCCCTTGCTTGAGACACTTCCCCTTTCCCCTGGAGACAGTTTCTCGTGGCTGAGTACCCCAGGCCAGGCCTGGACCGACTGTTCTCTCTGCTTCAGGAGGACCGCCTCCGGTTCTAGTTCCCAGTGTGTCTCTTTCCATGGGTTAGCCTTTCGCGCGCTTCTCCCCGTCTTCCCCCAGTCATTTGTGGCCATCTAGACTTAGTTCCCTCAGTTTGCCAGAAGCAGCAGTTAGTCTGGGACCCTGCTGCCTTCCTCCCCTTCGCCTACTCTGCAGCCGGTCCCCCGGTTTGCCTGATGGGTCTTAGCTCTGCTCTGGGTCTTCTCCTTCAATCCTGCCAGGGACCCTTGTCTGAGACTTGCTTCCCCACATGTGCAAACCACCTGCACAAAGGGCTTGACTGCCCGAGCATGCAGGGAGGCGCTCTCTCTCGCTGCCCGGGACCTGTAAAGTGAGTGTTAGTGGTGCCTTCTGCCACAGAAACCATTAACTTGAACGTTGCTGTGATATGGGACATGCTTGCCTTTTCCTTGCTCACTGCAGTTGCCTGCCAGAGGGACTGGGCAGCGACTTCCGGCCGCTAACAGGAAGTCCCGCCTTGCTGCCGCTGCTGCCTGCAGACCTGATTCGCAGCACTTGCCAGCAGTATGATCGTATACCACTGTTGCCAGCTTTTTTATTCTGGTCCTAGCCAAATACTTCTTTGCTAATACAAAAGTGTGCTTTTCTCTGCCTATACAACCTGCCAAAGTTACTTAAGACTCTTTCCTATCCTGCCTCAATAGATTTTTACTACACTATTGAATTCTATTCAGCTATAACCAATCCTTATGGCTCTCAATCTTGTCAGAAGTCTGTTAATAGTATTTTTTAAGTTTATGGCTGACAGAATCCCCAAAGCCTCTCTAACAGTTGGACCAAGATGGTTTCAGAAGACTTGGACATTGGACTCCTAGAAGATACAGCCTGGATTGTATGCGATGATACAGTCACTAACAAATGCAGTGGACAAAACTGGATGCCCTGAGTCAAATGACTTAGCTAAGTTAAACCGAGGTAAGTCATTTCTCATGTCACGTGTATCCATTCCACAGAGAAAAAGCCCTGTGTCTTCTGCGCTTGAAAGCCAAACTCACTTCGTCCAAGAGAGTATGGAAACCACGGGAACTGTTGACTAGTGGACTCTGTCTTTTTTTTTTTTTTTTTTTTTTTTTTGGTTTTTCAAGACAGGGTTTCTCTGTGTAGCCTGGGCTGTCTGGAACTCACTCTGTAGACCAGGCTGGCCTCGAACTCAGAAATCCACCTGCCTCTGCCTCCCAAGTGCTGGGATTAAAGGCGTGCGCCACCACCGCCCGGCGACTCTGTCATTTTTTAAAATAATATATAACTGATAGATTGTTGTTTGCTCTTTCTCAGACTTCTGACTACATTGACAGCTAAGCTTTCACAGATAGTATCTGTTACTTCATTACCTAAACTCAGTTGCCATCAATTTAATGCTCCATATTTTCTCTTCTTGCTATGACACTATCCTAATATTATCTGAGTTCCTATAAACTTGCCTAACTCTGATAAAGCATTCCACTATACAATCCAGCAAAGGCTCATCTTGAAGACTGCTCGTATTGTTAACTCATGCTGTTATCTCTTTTGTAAACTTATAAGCTACAGGAAACGCACTCAGATCCTACCTCTCATGGACCAAATAGATGCCATCCAGATAAGTACATCTGCCTAAAGTTCCCATTAACTACCTATTACAAAGGGTGGGATCCCTCTGGGTTTCAAATGTACATCTTAGAATTTTTTTTTCTCCCAAATGCACTTAATCTTATTCCCTACATCTTGTCAAGTCCAGGTGCATCCAGGACAGCTCCAGAGAAGCAACCTCCAGATGCTCCATCTCCTGTCACACACACAGCTGCTTCTGCTGGACCTGTTCCTTCTGGCCTATCCTCAGATGGCTCCATAGACCCTGGACAGCAGGACTGGACAAACATCCCTCATACCCAGGTTCCCCCTAAAGACACGTCACCCCCAATGCCAGCAGGAAGTAGCCAGATATCACGAAGACCCTATTCCTGCTTCGCTATCACCTCTTTCTAATTTTTCTTTTTTAATTAAACCAAAATGGGGGAATGTAAGTATTCTGTCAAACTCCATCTCCATAGTTACCTGGCAAAGGCCAGGTATGCTCCTCCCCACAGTTATAAAAGGGGCGGTCTGGCCCCTCCTCTCTCTCTTGCTCCTGTGACCCATGCACCTGCAGGTTCTCTCTGCCCCTTTCCCCATTCCCTTCCCCCTCCCTCCACGTGGTCATGGCCGGCCTCCACCTCCACCTCTCTCTCTGCTCTCCCACTCCTCTCGCTCTCTTCCCTCCACCTAAATAAATATTCCCCTCATGGAACCCTCTGGCCTGGCATCATCTGTTCCAAGCTACTGTGCCAAACATCTAACAATGGGCCTGCTGAGACATCCCCTTCAGTCATTGGTCCCCTTTTCTTCAACCTTGAGCTGAAGACTCTGAGTAGATACAACATAGACCACCCAGGCTGTAATTTCTTTGGACTTCTAACAATGTAAATAGGTTATTACTGGAGATGAATGTCCTGTAAAAATTACATGGCCACTCCCTTGCCTTGGCTATGTGAACACCATTTTTAGAGATGAGAAAGGGGGGGGGGGAGGATGTGTCTTCCTAAACTAAATAACTTTCTTTGAAAGGAAATCCAGGCCAATTGCTTTCATAGTCTTTCATAATCCCAACAAGTCGCTGGTTCTTTTCCAACTTTCCCCTCAACGTTAGCTCTTGAAACGCTAACCTCCAGAGCTGAGCCAGGTTTACTCTTTAAGTTACAACCGAGTAAAACTTTGATACATAATGTCAACTGAGCTGGAGCACTGAGGGGCTATTTTACTGATTGAGGAATAAGCTAGCCCTTCATTTCAATAGTTCGAATAAATCAGTAAAACATGAACCAGAGTCTTACACACTGAATCTTGAGATGCTAGCAGTCTCATGTACTACTTGGTGCTCAAGCAGAGAAACTAGAGAGGGCACAGACGGGAAACTGCTATGTCTTCATTCAGGTGACTGCTGTGTGTTAAGGATAGCGCATGGCAGGGGCGGGGTGGGGGGGAGTAGACAGAGAGACACAGAGAGAGAGAGAGAGACACAAACACACAGAGACAGACAGGGAGAGAGAGACAGAAAGACAGAGACAGAGAGAGAGGAAGAGAGGGAGGGAGGGGAGAGGGAAGGAGGGAGGCTGGAGAACCACAAATGTCACGTTCCCGCTCACTCTCCTCAGCTTTCTGGCATCCCTGAGTGGTGGGCAATGGTGTAGCTTTGCTTGCCTGGGACTCAGCAAAGGCTCAGTAGCAACGTGAAAAATGGCTGCTGGAAGACAGAGCCTCAGAACAGGTCTCTATTCCTGCGTGGAGCAGCATGCAAACCACACCCCTCATCCACAGACAGTACTATTTTTTTTTAAATGTATATATTAAATTCCAGGTTTTCCTTTCCCAGCCCCGGCTCCCAGAGTGATGACTCTCAGACTGTTTATTATTAAATACCCTAGTCATGAGCTTTAGCTCCTTGCCTGACTAGCTCGTAACTTATTTAACCCATTCAAACTATTCTATGTCTTCCATTTGGCTAGTCACCTCTCCTTCAGTTCCAACTTTATGTCTTCTCTGCGTCTCCCTCTGGATCTTCCCGAGTTCATCGACCTGATGGTTTACATCCAACTCCCTGCATGTCTCTCAAGTCGCTCGTTTATACACTTACTATTTCCCAGAATCCTCTCTCTTCCTGCCAGTCTCCCACCTTCTATTTCCGACTCTAGCTCATTGGCCATCGGTTTTTTTTATTGACAGGAGACGCTTACAAGAGATCCTCTCTACAGAAGTAATGACTAGATCACTGGCTTCCTCAGCTTGGGACTGCCCCTTCCCTCTGTCGCTGGTTCTTAATGATCAGCCTGCAGTTAAACTTCCTGTGAGTTTACAAGCTGAGATCACAAAAATAGGTTCATTATAGCTGGAAGCTTATTTTTCCATCAACTTGTTTGATGATATTACTCTTGAGGAAGAATCGCTCAGGTGCAAAATGTCTATGTTTCAAATAAGATCATCTAAGTGCCTAAGGCTCTCTAGGTTTTTCAGTAATGAAATGTCCTGAGCTGTCTTTTCTTTCAGTTGCCAGTAGGTGGCAGCAGATTACTCCGGCTCACTGGGGACAAGATTTTCTTCAATAATCCTGTTGGCGCAAGACAGCCTTAATTAAACAAGGGCAAAGCCTTTCCATATGGAATCCGAGTTTACTCATGGGAACATTCTTTTAATTCTATGCATTATCTTATATTTGTGATGCCCTTAATTTACATCCCACTCACAATATTACTGTGTGTCCTTTATGTGTGCTAAAACAGCTTGCATTTATTTATTTATTTATTTATTATTTATTTATTTATTTATTTATTTATTTTAGGTTTTGAACAATACAGTTTAAGATCTGGGAACCCCGGAATGTGAGCATATTTTGGAAAGCCTCCTTTGAAGCCGTGTCGTACAACTGGGTTGGAAAACTGAGGAGACTCTCTTTTGTGTGTTATTTTTCAAGAGAGTGCCATATCAGCCTGAAACAGAAAGCCAGCTGGACCTTATGCCATTCAAAAGAAACTTAATCTGTGCCTTTGTCCTTAAAGAGACAGAGAGAGAATATTTAGTTTTCAAGGTAACTCATTTGTCTTTTAAAACTAAAAATTTACAAGCTTCCCAAAGTGGGTGTGTGTGTGTGTGTGTGTGTGTGTGTGTGTGTGTGTGAGAGAGAGAGAGAGAGAGAGAGAGAGAGAGAGAGAGAGAGGTGGAGTTTAAGCACAGCTTTCAGGAGTCAGGTCTCTCCTTCCACCACGTGACTCCCAGGAACTGCACTTGGGCTTTTAAGTGGCAGGTGCCTACACGCCTCCATCTCTCTGCCCCTCCACCTTGTTTGTTGAGATACAGCCTCTCACAGGACCTGGGGCTTACTGGTCAGGCTAAACCTGTTTCTGTCTATCACTGTGGTTACAGCAGTTTCTTTTTATGGGTACTGGAGATAAAATGTAAGTCTTCAGGCTTGTGCAGCAAGCATTTTAGTGACTGAATTATTTCCCCAGCCTCAAGCTTCCAAAAATAAAGACAAACCTTTAGGATCAATTCACTAAGTAGCTACTAGTGTCTAATCATTTAACTACCGATGAGCCTTTTGGCATCCTTTTATTTGAATATTATTCTGCTAGATACTGTAGATCTACCAAATGAGTGTAACATACTTCCTGAAAATGGACTCCATAGACTCATCGGGAGTTGTGTTATTGGAGATGTGGCTTTGTTGGAATAAATGTGTCACAGGGGGCGGGCTTTGAGGTCTCAGAGGCTCAACCCAGACCCAGTGCCTCACTCTCTTCCTGTTGCCCTCAGAGTGAGATGTAGAACTCTCTCATCTGCCTCTCCAGCATCATGTTTGCCTGTGTGCCACCATGTTTCCCATCATAATAATGGACTAAACCTTTGAACGGTAAGTCAGTGCCAATTAAATGTTTCCTTATAAGAGTTGCCTGGGTCATGGTGTCTCTTCATAGCAATGGAGACCCTAAAACACTTCCTGTCCCTGCGGATTGGTCTAAGGGAGAATGAGAAATGCTTACTGACATTTGCAGCATAAAGTATATAGTTCATGATCAGAGAAAGATGGTTTAAACAGTGTTGTGTTACCTCAGAAAATGAAATCAGCTAGCCAGGTTGAGAAGCAGGGCACAAAAGGCATAGTCTCTTAGAGGAAACACATCATCTAGCACTCACGGAGGAGGAAGGCATTCTGGGAGATTGAGTAGCAAGAACCAAAATGTCTCAGGAAGTGACAGCATATTTGCCCTTGAGATCTCAGCAAGTTTTCTGCATTTTGTAACATAGGCAGGGAGGTTTTCTTAGTCCAAATTATAGTTCTTGCCATACTGGGTTCCTCACTTCACCTGGTGTTTTAAATAGTTGTTCTTATCTGCTCACGTACACATACATATATATGAGCATGTGTGTGTGTGCATATACATGTGTGTACATGTGTGCGTGTGCCTGTGTGTGTGTGCCTGATCATTTGCATAATTGTGTTATTTATTTTCTTTTTCCTTCTGCTTAAATAGGGAAGCATTTGCAGAGACTACTTAGTGTGATGTATTGTGGGTAATTTCTACTTGTTTCTTTACCCATAATATTTACACTAGCTATCAAGTGACAGGTTAGGCCTGTGTTGAAATGCATTAGCTGGAGCTACTCATAACTTTGGAGAGAAGATCATTGTATACCTGTCAGATCTATCTTTCTTCTCTTTGCCTCTCAATCTCTCTCTCTCTCTCTCTCTCTCTCTCTCTCTCTCTCTCTCTCTCTCTCTGTGTGTGTGTGTGTGTGTGTGTCTCATACACACAAATGTACACACAAACATTGCAAAACTATACCTTAATCCCCAGACATAATAAAAGCCAGTATTGGGATTTGAAAAGAGACATAACCTGCACAGCAGCCCATGCAGTGGCCTTCACAGTGCAGAAACATTTCTCTCATTTGTTTGTATTTTTATCACACAGGAAACAGCTGGGGTCATAGCTGCCCTGGACTGAAGTCCCAGCTCTATTGCTTACTAGCCATAATGATAAGCAGGTACCACTCTTTTTGACCTATATTCTTGAAGGTGGTGATAAGGGATACCTTTAGTGCTGTTGTAAGTAATAAATGGATGTTAAGTACCGTGCCTTACAAACAACAAGATACAGTCAATGCTCACTGTTACCCCAACAGTAACAGTTTCCTTTGGTTCAAGTCTTTTAGTCTTTGAACAGGGGTCTGTTGGGGGTTGATCTGGTGCTGCTATGTATTTAAATGCTAAATTACGTACCCTGAGCTCTGGTTACCTCAAGATGAGCAAATTCCCATATACACCAGGCTTTTTTTTTTTTTTGGTTTTTCCAGACAGGGTTTCTCTGTGTAGCCCGGGCTGTCCTGGAACTCACTCTGTAGACCAGGCTGGCCTCGAACTCAGAGATCCGCCTGCCTCTGCCTCCCAAGTGCTGGGATTAAAGGCGTGCGCCACCACCGCCCGGCTACACCAGGCTTTGTTGTATAAACCTTGCTCTCCAATTTAAAATGATTGGTTAAATAAAAGCAACTACAGCCAATTACTGGGGAGAATAGAGAGAGGAGTTACTGGCTGGGGGTTGCCAATAGGAACCAGGAGGAGAAGGAGAAAGGAAAGAGAGAGGAAGGGGAAGGGGAGGGGAGAGGAAGGGGGAGGGGGAGGGGACGGAGGGAGGGGGAGGGAGGGGGAGGGGGAGGGGAGGGGGAGGGGGAGGGGGGAGGGGAGGGAGAGGGAGATGATGAAAGACAGGTCTCCATTTGACGTGATGGACCATCAGTACATGCCCAAGTGAAATGTGCCCCCCTCCCAGGACACTAGACTTCTGGAGCAGAAACAACCCAGAAAAATTCAACCAGCAAGTATTTGGGGTCAACAGCTGGGGAAGCAGCCAGTCCAGCTGTTAGAAAAGTTTACTAAGGTTACCCTCCCTGAGCCAGTAATTGCCAAAGCCAAATAAATAAACCATAGTCTCTGCCTCACTCATTTTTAAAGCTATATGGGAATGAGCCAGCCATAATTCAGTTAATTTGCAGGAGTCCCTATGAGTGGCAGACACTGAGGGCTACCCACCCGCTGACAGTCTTTATAGAGTGACCAAGAAGTAAAAGGAGATTGAACACTAACTGTGCAGGCCATTCATAGACCCGCTGGTGGGAGGATCAGTGGATTTGCTCTGGGAAATAGATTGACACTTTCTTTAACACCTAAACGTGCAGCTGCCACTTGACCCAGCAATTGCACCCTTACATATTTTCTCTAGAGAGATGAAAAGAAAAAAAAGTCAATCTGTACACAAATGTCTGTAATACCTTTATTTGTTGTAACAGAGACAAAAGGAGTCAACTTGTTGCCAGAGAAAATGCAAATAAACCCTCTAACTTTACCCGCTAAGCCACAAGGCTAGGTAGTAATTATGTTTCCTTATGGCTTTTCTGTAGGGTTGGGTGATATTATGGGTTGCAATGGCAGTTGCCTAGGTTACGTTTCAGGTTCGGGAGGCTGCTTTTGTCGTTCTTCTATTCCAGTTCTTGAAGTAGCTGTCGCTTCAGCAGACTCTACCCAACTTTGCTACTCAGCACCTGCTGTCCTCCAGACAAGATGAGTTCCTGCTACCCCATTCCAGAAAAATAAAGGACCCCTTGCCCTGTTGTGGAGGAGACTGGGCAGAGGAGACCGATCTGTAGCTGAAATCCAGAGCAGCCTGTGCTGTAGTTTCCACGCTTGGCTCATTCAGATTTCTATCGCTTCATGCTCAATGACTCGAAATGTCTGGCAGTGACTCAGTTGTCCTTAAGCAAACAACAGATTAAACAAAGGTTTAAAAGATCTGTCTGTTCGTATATTCAACAACTCGGGTGAATCTCTAGGGAATTAGACACAGGAAGCTGAGAGTGGGAGAGCCAATCCAAAAGATCTCATGCTTATGATCCATTTATATAATATTCGACAAGGTGAGGTTTTACACATGAAGATGCCCAGTTAGTGATGCTGGGTTCTAGGGATGATGAGGAGGTGGAAGCTGACGCAGTTGTAACAAGATAGGAAAACTTCTTTCTCTTGACTGTCGTGGCGATACAATGTCAGATCCAAAAGAAATTCGGGACAAATGGCCAACTGTGGTGTCTAATGCATGCACAAGATGGCTAACTGTGGTGCCTAATGCTTGCACAAGCATTCAGGCTCACTCATCACCAGTGACTCCTCTCAGCTCTTCCCCCCACTGCCCCAAACTTCTCCAGCCCATGGGCTGCCCTTCCCCCAGCTTCTCATTCCTAGACAACTCTGCCATTTCAGGGTTATAGAGGAGCCCTCTGGGTCCTCCCTCCCGTGTCCTCTGTCTTGGTTTCCTTTTCCCACACTCTCTTCTCTCCCTCTCTTGCTCCCTCTCCACCTCTTCTCACGGTTCCCTTCAGTCTACTGGCCATGTTTACTTTACTACTTTCTCCCCCTGCCCTGGGTTCTTTCAGATGCCCCTGGCTGTCCTCTCCTTCATATCTATAATAAAAACCTTCCCCTTGGGCTGGAGAGATGGTTCAGAGGTTAAGAGCACTGGCTGCTTTTTCAAAGGTTCAATTCCCAGCGCCCACACGGCAGCTCACACCTGTCTGTAGCTCCAGTTCTGACGCCCTCATACAGACACACACGCAGGCAAAACACCAATGGACATAAAATAAAATCAATCTCAAATCAATCAATCAATCAAAACTTCCCCTCAACCATACCCTGGACTGGTCTGGCTATCACTTTATATATTCACAAACCTACACATGTGATAAAGTTGTATATAACAGAACACAGGAGTACATGCAAATACAAACACACAAGAGTACAACTTAAAAAGTGAAGTTGGGAAGTCTTGATAAGGTGGGTAAATTGTATCAGTGTCAATATACTCTGACATTATACTGTAGTTTAAATAAACTATCAACACTGCTGGGATCTGGGCAAGATGCATAAAGAATATGTTCTTATTATCTCTCCCAAACTCATGATAACATACAGTGATCTCAGAAACATTTTCAATTAAGAAGTAAAGAGGAACCAAGTACAAGACACAGGTCCATAATCCCAGCTTCTCAGGAAGCGGAGTCGGGAGGATCACAAGGCTTCAGGGTGAACAGAAAGCCAGCCTAGGCAACAGCACAAGTCTCAAAGAATCAATTAATAAAATAATATCAAAATAAAGAGGAAAGATGGTATCAACTCTCTTCCTGCCCACTTAGCTCCCAAATATACCTTCCTCTCATCTTGAGGGCTCCATATTTTTGACAGAAGATAATCTTCTTTTTTTCTTTTTGGTTTTTCAGGACAGGGTTTCTCTGTATAGCTCGGGCTGTCCTGGAACTCACTTGGTAGACCAGGCTGGCCTCGAACTCAGAAATCCGCCTGCCTCTGCCTCCCAAGTGCTGGGATTAAAGGCGTGCACCACCACCGCCCAGCAGAAGATAATCTTCTTGTCTTCAAGTTGTCTTGAAGTTTGAGAATACAGTGTTCCCTTGGCATCCCAAGGAATTGGCCCAAGGACCACTCGAAGATATCAAAATTCCATGGATAATCATGTCCCTGGATATAAAATAGCAAAAGGTTGACATGCAACAGATGCAATCTCTATTATATTTTGAATCATGTATAGGCTATTTGTAATATCCAATGCAGCACAATACAAATATGGAAGGGTGACTACATATTATCTTCAAATAATTCCCACCCAGATATTGGATGGAGCCACAAGCCCCTGAAGGAGCATAGGTTGAGGAACAGAAAGGAGCCTCTAGAATTCTTTTGAGACAAGGTGATATGATACATTTGCCACCATGTCACAGAAAGAGTGGTGTCAAGGCAAGTACAGGAGACTGGGTCTCAAAAATGAGGCCAGGGTTTAAGTGTGCGTAATTATAAGGGTAATGAATCGAGTGTGAACTGTCCACCTGAGCCATCTCTTACGGGCAGTCTAAAATAATCCACTAGCCAAGCACTTCTATTACCCAGGATTCTAATGTGGCTTGAGTTTGGGATTTTTTGTTTGTTTGTTTGCAACAAGATCTTACTATGTGATCCACAGTCAAGATGAGCCCCCCTGGCTCTGCTACCTGAGGGCTAGAAACCCAGGCTTGTCCCATCACATCTAACTATGCCTTGTCTGTGGCGTTAGTTTATCTAGGTCAAATTCTCCAGTTAGAATAAGACTGGAGAGTGAAGGGATGAGTTAGAGACCAATTTTCAGTGAATCGAGGCTCCAGAAATGACACAATTGAGATGCAAAAAGAGGGTGGGTTCTAGGCTACCTTGGCAGCCACATGAGGGCGCTAGAGGACCAGGGGAGAAATCAAAGAACCCAACAGGCTTATATGTTCTTCCCTGATTCTTATTTCATCAAATCTGTGTACTAAGTGTTAGCATCTTCAGGAGACAAACAGCTGAGGCTCTAACACACCCAAGAGGACACAGAAGCTGGCAGGACTGGAAGAGACTGGAGAGCTTCCAGTTTCCCATCTAGGTCCTTCCCATAGCACCGTTCCTCCTACTGAGGGACCCACTGGCTTTTCACAGTCTTATACTTCATGAAAAGTAGGTCAGTAGACAGATGGGTGTAAATCCTATTCAGTGTATTAGTAGCTAAAAACCAAATCCATCTCCCTGTGACTGACAGCTGGGGTTTGAGATTACTCATCTTCGTATCTGGCTACTGCTTCCTCAGGTTTCATTAGTTCTTTAACCAGCTCCCATCCACCATCGCCAAAGCAAAGTAAGACCTTTCAACACTTGGCTGCGTTGACAATAGTGACATACCTGAAGAATGGCATATGACTTTAATCCTAGCATTTGAGAGTCAGAGACTGAAAGATCTCTGTGTTCAAGCCCTGCCTGGCCTACGAGTGAGTTCCAGGTTGGCCATGACTACATAGTGAGACCCTGTTTCAACACACACACACATCCACCCCCATACACACACACCACTACCACTACACTACCACCACCACCACCAACAACAACAACAATAACACCAAGGAAGCAATATTGAATTTTGGGAAATCCTGTGGAATATGGTTGAATAGTCCTGGTGTAGAACATCAAAAGCACAGTGGACAGGACCCAGGCTTTTATAGGGTGGTAACATAATTTGGTAAGTGACTGACTTAAACTAGGAGGGGGACTGGAGAGATGGCACAGTATTAAAGAGTGCACACTGCTCTTGCAGAGGTCCCAAGTTCAGTTCCCAGCACCTATGTCAGGGCGCTCAGGACAGCCTGTAACTCCAGCTCCAAGGGATCCAATACCATGTTCCTGCCTCTGCGGGTACCTATGCTCATGGACACATACATATGCAGAGACACACACAGACACGCTGATTATTTTTTTAAGGTCTTGAACTAGGATGGTAGCATTAGAGATGGAGAAACAGAAAGGTATTTACTAAAGGAGTAGATTCCAGAGGGGCGATTAGAGAGGGAGGCACAATGCATTCACAGATCTCTGGGATGGGAAACCGGTGATAGGTGACCACTTGCTGAGACCCAGGAGCTTGGTAGAGGAAGTAAATTAAAGAAAGAGACAGATGAAGACAGAGATCCCCATATTGCCCTAACATCTGTCATGTTTGTGTCTGTACAGAAGTAGAAGCTGGCACACTGGGCGGATATATCGCTCTGCAGCTGCGAGGTGGTCAGAGTGTCCAGCATACAGATGCGACGTTAGGCCATGGACAGGTCAGGCTGTCCACAGAAGGAGCAAGGAGGAGGCAAACAACAGAAAGACGCTGTCTGATTCCTCACACACCAGTTTCTCACTTCAGCACAACATGGGCATCGTATTAGCAAGTCTGTTTGGACGATGCTTGTCTAAAGGCTGTTTCTCCGATAGCCTGTAAGCCCCAAGGGAAAAGGCAGAGGCTATGTTATTTGGTTCACATTCGTAAGCTCATAACCTTGCATGCAGTATGTAGTTGATGCCTGTTAAACAAATGCTACGAAAAAAAGGTTTTCCTTCTTGAGGCAAGGTCTCTTTGCATAGGTCAGAATGGCCTGGAATCATGATCCTCCTGGGATAGCCTCCAGAGTGCTGGGAGTATGGGTTCTGGCTACATCTGGTGAAAACCAGGGTTCATTTATGTTTGAACTGTGAAAAACTGTAGTTATCCTAAAAGGAATTTTAAATTTGGTATGTCCTAGGATTCTTTTATTTAGAGAAGGAAAAATACCTGTAATTGACACTACTGAGCGTATTTATAACTTTGGGAGATCGGGTGTGGCAAAAGAGTTGACTTATACCAAGTGCGGTGGCACACGCCTTTGACCAAAGTATGCCAGAGGCAGAGACAGGCAAATTCTGTGAGTTCAAGGCCTGCTGGGGCTACATTAGTGATACTCTGTCTCAAAACAAAACATACAACTAGGAAAACGCAAGCAGCACCACTTGTGTCATTGATCTCTCTGGGGGTAAATGACGGCAGTGAGCCCTGCACAATGCACAATGGTCCCATCGGTGACGTCAGAAGTAGAAGCTGCATTTAGCATTTACTATACTGCTAGATGTTGGGCCATTCTCCTGCCTCATTTGCTTGTTCTTCTAGGTATGAAGGAGCATTTATTATTATTATTATTATTGCCATTTATAGATGAGGAAACTTTTATGATGAAGCATCTAACCTTCTGAGGGCACGAGACAAAGAATCTGACTGTCAAATCAGACTCGCTTGTGGTGGCCTCGGATGGTAGCAAACTCTGCTGATAGTTCAAAATAAACATCTGACAGCTGGGCTTGGCAGTCTGTGGCTACAGCCTGAGCATTAGGAAGATCAAGACAGTGGGACTTCAAGTCTGAGGCCAGCCCGAGCTTCATAGCAAGATCCTGTATAGAAGAGGAGGAAGAGGAGGAGAAGGAGGAGGAAGAAGAAGAGAAGAAAGAAAATGAAGAAAAAGAAGAGGAGGAGGAAGAGGGTGAGAAGGAGAAATAAAAGGAGGAGGTAGAATAGGAGAAGGAGGAGGAGAAGGAGGAAGGGGAGGAAGAGGAGGAGGAAGCGGAGGAAGAGGAGGAGGAAGATGAGAAGAAAGAAAATGAGGAGAAAGAAGAGAAGGAAGAAGAAGGGAGAAGGAAAAATGAGGAGGAGGTAGAGGAGAAGAGGGAGAAAAAGGAGGGGGAGGAGGACAAAGAAGAGGAGGAGGAAGAAGAGAAGAAGGAGGACGATGGGGAAGAGGCGACCGTTGCCATCACCTCAACCTGAATGGCACAGAGGGACCAGTATAGATCCCCAGCCGATTTCTTGCAGTGTTCTAATTAGTTCTGACCTTAAAGGAGACAGGCCTTTTCTTCCATGACACCTCCCACGTATGCTTTCTTCGTCACATGGGTGCAAGACATTGTTTAGGGAGACATTCCAACACAGCCCAACTTTGAATAGTATATCAATCAAGTTCCCCTTGCTGGAAGCATTCCTTAGATAAGGGCCTCTCTCTACGCCTTTGTTAGTGTGTTTGCCTGGAGATCTGCCATCCCCTGCTTTCAAGGAGGTTTGAGCAGGCACTTTTCCCTTCCTTCTTCCCAGGTTTTCCTCAGCAAGAGGTAGGCGTTGGATGACAGGCCTGCTGCAGCCTCTTCATCTGCAGGGTAGCACAGCTGGCAAACATCAGGGTCAGGACTCAAGTCCAGCTCTGTGTTACTTGCAAGGCCAGTCTTTTTCCCAACACGCTACCCTCTCTCCGACTTAGAGTTGAGCAGTAGCCGCCTTTCTATTTTCTGCATTTCTGCTTTGCTGTTGTTCGTTCGGTTGGTTTGGGTTTTCGAGACAGGGTTTCTCTGTGTAGCCCAGGCTGTCCTGGAACTCACTCTGTAGACCAGGCTGGCCTCAAATTCAAGAGATCCATCTGTCTCTGCATCTCGGGTGCTGGGATTAATGGTGGGCCCCACCCCCGCCCTGCTGTATCTCTGATTTTAATCAGTGTTGCTAATAATATCTCTCTGGCTGCTGGGAACAGTCCTTGACAGGTTTTGCTGCTGTATCAGCCCAAAGGTCTGCGTTTTTAAGAATGTGAGACAGTGGGAAGAACGTTTGCAGGAAAGGAAGGTGAAAAGCTTCTAACTAGTGACATGATTTGAACTGGACGCTGATCCAGGTGAGTCTTCCGCAGACAGCTTGGGTTGGTGCTAAACGCACTCGATAATTTCAATAGAGATAACATGGTAGCTTCTTTATATGGGTTTCAGAACTGGAATGTATTCACCAAAATTCAGGGGTTCAAAACTTCCCCAGGGCAGGAGGAGTGAGAAATGAGACAAACAGGAAGTATTTGTAGAGAGGTGTTGTACAAACTGGGTGTTGTAGAGAGGATCTCTCTCTCTCTCTCTCTTTTTCATTATTTATTTATTCATTAGCTCATTAAGCTGCCTTACTGATTTATACTGAATAGTGGAGAAAGTACACATTGGACATGGTCTCCTTCTATGCAATGTGACGTTAGTGATCACAGAGTCAGAGCCACAATCTTTGGCCTTCACAGTATGCTTTCAGAGCTTCCTTTGGCTGGGTTGAGGCTTGCAGACAGACTCCTGTCCTTGATATCTTCACACCTTGATCAGAGTTCCATGCAGAAGTTCAGAGAGGTTCCTCCCATCTTTTGCTTATAGATTTCATCAAACCTCTCATTCTGGGCCACAGTAAAGTGGTTTTTCCAATCACCCACAGTTCCTTTTCTCATGAAAGGGGTAATGGACTGGTCCGGGATAGATTTGGGGACTGTAGATTTGTCATAGGATTCTCCTTCATTTTCTCAAATGATGTCTCCAGGACGATTTTATCCACAACCTCTTCATCCAAATTCTTCCCCATAAACTGCATTACCTTCTGAATTTCATGTTTTGAATCCCTCTTCATATCTTCATAGAAGAGGAAGAGAATCTGGTATCTGTCTCGAATTTCCCACCATCCTTTCACATGGTCAAACCAGGATCCCCAACTTACTTTTCCATTGATGAAGGTTTCAAAATACTCATACCAGGTGCCCGGATCTGGGAGCGCCTGGCTCATCCTGTAGAAGTGGTAGTAGGAAACCATGCAGTCTTTAGCATTTCGAGCCTCTGAGTGCAGTGGCTCCTCTAGGATGGCTCAGGATCAGGTGTTTCCACGGAGCAGACCAGCTAAGTGCCTGCCCCAGCCAAAATGCAAGAGGATCTCTTATAAGCATCATCTATCAATAAAAAAAGCTGATGACCAATGAGCTGAGGCAGGAAATAGAAGGTGGGACATTGGCAGGAAGAGAGAGGATTCTGGGAAATAGTGAGCGTATAGAAAAAGAGAGTCAAGAGCCCAGCAGAGATAGACCAAGGAGACCGATATAAAGCAGCAGATTAGATGAACTCATGGAGACACCAAGGGAAACACTGAGGAGACACATGGAGAAAGAAGGGGGCTGGGACTGAAGAAGACATAACTAACCAACTGGTAGACATAGAATAGTTTAAATGGTTAAATAAGTTACAAGCTAGTCCGAGAATGAGCCAAAGCTTACAGCCTAGGCACTTAATAATAACTAATTAGTCTCGGAGTCTTCTTTCCCAGAACAGGAGCTGGGAAAGGAAAAAAAATGGATTTTATTAAATTTTTTTACAGAGTGTCCCCCTAAATAGTACTAAAAAGACTTGGATTTTATTAAATTTTTATAGAGTGTCCCCTCTATTAATAGTAAAAAGACTTTTTGTTATTTGCTTATAGCACTAGGGATCAAGCCCTGGGGCCACTGAGCTATGACCCAGGCCTCTTTACCCTAATAAAGGACCATTAATGCTATAAAAGGATGGGCAGTATGTTTTCTTGTTTGCGCTTTTGTCTTCTCTTCCTCCGTCTGTCTTCCGCCATGGGGAGAAGCCACGAGAATGTTCTTACCTGATACCACTGGCTCAGTCTTGGTCTCCCCTGTCTTCAGAATGAAGAGAAAATAAATTTATAGTTTTGATGAATTCCCAGCCTCTGCTGACTCTTTACAACAGAACAAAACAGACAAAAGTACACATTGATCTTTCACATTCATTCTCAGGAACCTAGAGAAATGGAACATTCTTTGCAGACAGCAGCGAGCTATCCCTTGTGGGAAACAGCTCCTTGTTCACCCTGTTAGTTCAGGGTCTTTCCCAAGGACGGTTGGTCACCAGCCAAGGAATACATATTCCCAGGGCAGAAGTAAGCAAATGCTACAGATGAGAGCCTTCTCTCCTCAGAAAGCTGACTGCTGGGGTTTGCCGCTATGACAGTATTCATAGGGAAATATGTGATACTTTCTTCTTCCTGTACTCACTGATCACATGCCACAGTGAGAGAATCTGATAAAGAATCAGCATACCAACTGGAACTGACTGGGAACACTTAAATGGACTGGATTCCTGTAAGGAACAATAAATAACGCTCCTTTCTCCCCTCCCTGAACTGCAAGATAGAAAATCAATATCTCAACTTAATTACTAATAAACTCAATTAGAAGTTGCAACATGGAACCGGGCTAAACGGGCTTCCTCATTCCTTGCTGCTGAGCAGAATAAGCCCATGTGACCACTACCTGCACTGGACCATGACAGGCTCTGGGTCTCTTTCACACATGTCTCTTCTTGCTTGTTGGAGTAGAGAATGTGTTTGTCCTGCAGTCAAGCTATTCTGAGTGACAGGGGTTCCGAAACAGGCCAGGAAGCAGAGGCTGTTCCCTGAACATTTCCTTTCTACTTTGGGGTCCCAACTGAGCAGCAGTCCCCTGACAGATGAGGAGGAGGAGGAAGAGGAGGAGGGAGAAGAAAGGCTCATCCCCTTTCTTCCTGAAAAGATTCCAGAAAAGGATCCCGGCATCTGCAATAGGCAACACTGCTATTTTATGGGCCAGGATGGGAACCTGAGTCGCATTGCACAATTGAGTTACCCACAATGCTCTATTCTAATCTTTTTCCGCTGGATGATTTTTGATCATACCAGCTTTTTAGTTTTATGCTACTGCTGGGGGGACAATAGTGAAGAAGTCTTCATTTCACTCTGCAAGGAAGCAGGGGTGGTCTCTGGGTCCACTTTATCTAAAGTGCCACCTATCATTTATGCTAGACAATTTGTTTTTTTTTTTCTACTATAAGAAAAACAAAATCAATCTATCTACCAATGTTAGACCGTTAGGATCCTTCTGAGAATTTTCATGAGGCAATTAGTTAATCTGTTGACAAATAGATGGGCCATTTGGTTTAAATGACTCACTGTCCAACTGAGCTGGCTACTTATAGGAACTGACATCAGCGTGGCGAGGTTGTGAACCTGCAGAGGCAGACAGCCTCTCGTTCTTCCTCAGGCTATAGCATAATGAATTTTTGGTCTGCATCTCCAATTTCATATGCAATGTTTAGAAGAATGCACAATGGATTCTGTAATTATGGAAGTATGATATATTATCTCTCTGCTGGGCATTAGGTGAGGGCTGAGACAACCCAGGCCTCTGTAGCTCCTGGTTTTCTGCAATATCTATTCAGGTAAAGCTTTCAGTGGAAGATCTCTATTTGACTTGCCTCAAAAATATGTCCTTTGATGAGTAGCTATCATCTGAGCAATATCATTGTTTCAAGGGCTGACTTAAGGGGTCTCTAGATATCAGCTAAATCTCATCTAGGTTGTTAATGACTTGGCATCTGCAGACAGTTTTCTCATCTGCAGGAAATGAGGTGTCCCTTCTCAGCACTTCAGGGCTCCACGGCTGGTACAAAGTGACACCATTGTTAACAGCACCTGCAGGAGGCTGGGGCAGAGTCAGCACTGGGCTCCCTGCTCTGTGTCTCGGGTGGCGGGGTGGGGGTGCGGGGGAGGAGACACTGGCACACTATTGTGAGACGGCTTGTTGTTCCTCATATGCAGTCTTCAGAGGGACAGTACCAGGGCACCTCAGCTCAGCTATGAACTCTCCGTCCTGTTACAGACTGCGGCGCACGGTATCACTTAGGAAACTCAATACGCTTTGCATTATTTATTTGATGGATTTCATTTCAGAGAATGTCTCATTCTCCCAGTATCATGTTGGTTGTAATTTTGCTATAATAGACATAATATAGACAGCACTATATGTTTGTTCCCGGGAATAATAGACTCTGGTCTCTGCAACTCGTGTGATGTTTTCCACTATTCTCTTCCAAGCAATCAGTAGATGTCTCTTCCCGTCATTAAGAGCCTTCCCACTCGAGCCTCTGAAAACTTTTTCTTTTAGCCTTCATCTTCCCTTGGCTATCTGTCCTCTGCCCTTAAAAAAATCATATGTAAGAAAGGCTTGGGTTATATGTGTAAAGCATTGCCATCTTACAGATGACGCACCTAACTCGACCAGAGTCTCAGTCTGTTTCGTTGCTGATCAGCAATGCTTCAAAGTGGAGGCTTTATTAAAATAATAATTAAAAAAAAGTTTATTTTGGCTCCTACTTCTGGCCCAAGGTTGAGGGGCCACATCTGCTGAGGACCTTATAGCTGACAGAATCCTTCAGCGATCAGAGACCTACATGGTGTTAGTCAGACTTTTCCGTTGCTGTCACAAACACATGAAGCAAACAACCCAAAGGAGGAGGGGTTTGTTTTGCTGTGGGCTCAGAGGTCTCATTTTATCATCATGGAGATCACGGGTTCAAAGGTTTTATTCCATCACCATGGGTATTGGAAGAACTAGGGGTCCCACGTCTGCCTCTCCACGGGACTAGGGCCGCTCATTCTCCTCACGCCTATGCCCAGGTGGGCGTCTGGCTGTGGGAAACCGCGGGACCTTGCTCCAGGGGTGGGAGAGCACAGTCTGAGGTCCTGGGGAGCCGGAGTTAGCTCGGCTCGTTCTCAGGCTTTTGGGCACCCAGGCACCGCTGGAAGCCGCAGAAGAGCCGAGAACGAAGTGTGGTGGGGGGGGGGGGACATCGGGCTGCATTGGCCCGTGGCTAAGGGAAGAAACAGAGAGAAGCTCCCTCTGCGCCCCTGCCCCTCCGGGAAAGTCCTTGGCTTGTCGCAGCTTGGGTTGGTGGCTGCCATGGCTGGAAACGCAGAGAGGGCTTCCGCGGGAAATTAGATGGTGGCTCTGTAGGTGAAGACCTTCTCCATTGCTCTCCATGGCAGATACGGATGAAAGAAAAACAGTCCATAGTTTTAAGGCTTTTATTGTCATGGCAGAGAGTAGATAAGTAAAAACCATACCCTGTATTTTCAGGGCGGGCCTGAGGTTAAATACCTTTTGCAAAGAGGTGGGTCTGGGAAAGAAAGTTTAATTGGCCAAGCCCTTCTGGACTTTAGGTATCTCATTAATATGGAGATCTGCCTTGAGGCTACGTGACCTATGGTCACGCCTTCTACCTGTGGAGGGGCTACTAGAGGTGTTGCCCTTACGTGATTGAAGACACAAATCTATGGAGGGCTGCAGCCTCGTGTCTGGAGCCTAGAGTCTTAGGGAGTGGTGAAACGCCTGCCTTCCCTCAGTATCACCTGGGTCCCACCAGGGGCCCTCAGGATCAGTTAGGGTCTCTGGTGGTTTCTAATCTGTGCTCGACCAGAAACCAGGCTGCCTTTCAAGGTCCTACACAAGGGGGGTCATGGGTTCAAAGGTTTCACTCCATCATTGCGGGGGGGGGCATCATGGGCTCAGGCTCACTCCATCACTGTGGGGGTCATGCAGAGTCCAGCAGCTCATATCATGTTGACCAAGATAGGGAAAGAGAACACCGTGCACCTGGCCTCTCCTTACCTCAGCTTTATCCCACAAACTCTGTCAACCAATGGAACAGTACAACCCACAGTCAAGGAAGATCTTTCCCTTAGTTCTTTCTGGAAAAGCTCCCAAGGCACAGCAGAGGTGAGCTTCACTAATGAGGTCAGTACTTCTCAATCCAGTCAGAGGTGATGTCAAGATTAACCATCAGGCGGGGCACAGTAGTGCGAACCTTTAATCTCAGCACTTGGGAGGCAGAGGCAGGTGGATCTCTATGAGTTCAATGGTGTGTGTGTGGAGGAGGATAAAGGACCTCCCCCCACACAGGATGTTTTACTACAGCAGACATGTGAAAGGACACATGATATTTAGAAGGAATGTAAATATTACCACAGACAGTGGTAGTTGGAGCTTTGCCTTGCTTCGCCTCGTAGTCTTTGCTGACGACACCTAAGGTATTGGTTCCCCTTACATTGTGTTGCTGAGCTTTACTCGTGGTGACTTCATAGAGGAAAACTCACCAAAGAGCTTCTTCTGAGGATCCTGCAGCTTCTTGCTGCTCCCATGAACTCCTGTTGGTTGGTGAAGTCTTGAGGTTTCTTCTGGATTGAACTGCCCTTACTGATTCATGTGTGGTGTCCACAGAGTGGACTAGCTGCTGATCCGTATTTGATGTTTGCTAGTGGACTGGACAAAGAACTATTTCTAAACAGGTCCTCTTTCCCCCATATCCTAATAATCTTTCTTTTCTACCTCTAATGGGTGATGGTCTAGAGGAGAGGTTGAACCTTATTTAAAGAGGCTGTGAAAAATATATGTCTATAGGGGGCTTTCTCATTTTCCTTTTGAAAAACTTTCAGACATCCACAACCAATGTAGTAATGCTACTTCCATTCAGGGTGGCTGCACACACACACACACACACACACACACACACACACACACACACTGTGTCTCAATTAGTATTCTCTAGCAGTACCCTCCCAGACAGTCCAGCAGTGTGCGTTACTAATGACTAGGCTCTTCATAAGTCAATCAAGTTGATGATCAAAATCCATCATCAAGGTCTATCATACAGGACCCACTCATTGCTAGTGGTCTCCATTCTCTGTCATGATAGATCCTGGAGAAGACTCTAAGCCAAGGATGTTTTGTACTGGTGTTCACATACCATTGCCTAGCGAGGGCAAGGAGGATAGCAATCACGACATTTTTATTAAAGTGGCCGACATCTGCTTTGCCTCAACTGTGAGGTCACAGTTCCTCCAGTGTTTAAAACACAGTCCTTTCCCGTTTGTAGACTGATTCACGAGGCCATGTTAGAGAGGTTCAACCATAAGGACATTCCTGTTCCAGGAAGAGTCTAGTCTAGTGATAAGTGTAAAAATTCAATCACGTGTTGCATGGTGGCAAAGTAATGAGAGAGACAACCAGGATCGGAGTTTAAAACTATTTCCCCCGGCCGGGTGGCGGTGGGCACACCTCTAATCCCAGCACTTGGGAGGCAGAGGCAGGCGGATTTCTGAGTTGAGGCCAGCCTGGTCTACAGAGTGAGTTCCAGGACAGCCAGGCTATACAGAGAAACCCTGTCTCGAAAACAAAAAACAAACAAAAAAAAATTTATTCTCCCCACAGTGACACTGTGTGTCTCTTCATTTGGGGAGATAATACTGAGATACCAAAGGCAAAGAAAGTGTACACACATCAGCTTGTGTTCTCCAGATACAAAGAAAATATGAACCAGTAAATTATAAGGTACCACATTCGTACCCAGTTGCTTATTATCTGAAAGTTGGGCAATAGTACTTTCAACCTGCAAGTGTATTGAAGAGAACATGTTACTATACATTTCAATGCAGGCATGTTATTTAGAGAAAAGAGACCTGAAGACTATTATCTTCCTATTCATTTCACCTGTAACATCACATAGGTGGAAACAGGTACTGTGGGGGTTCAGAAATTCACTGCTTAGTCAATGTGACTTCCGTCTCCCTGACAGTCTAGCATCAACAGAGGCCTCTTTACTGAGGAGTTATCACCCACAGAACGAGTCAGTCCTTCCTCTTTAGTAAATGTATCTCTCTTAATGAGTTTTACCCCTTTGGCGATTTTAACCTGGGATTTAGATTCTTAGACTCATCCGAAACAGCTACAGTGTATTCATATACATAAAATAAATTCTAAAAAGAAAGAAAAAAGCCCAGTACTCAATCCTACTGCATCTGGGTTGAGATGCTAAGACGCCCAATGTACACAGAACTGCTTCAGCCTCAATGTACACAGAGCTGAACTGAAAGAGAGCAGAGACCAGAAGCAGGCTCACAGTAAAGGTGACATCCCAACTCAACGGGAAAGGGCAGGGCCTTTAGAATATATCAAGTTTAGATTCTTTTCTGAGGTTAGACTTAAATTTTTTGATGGACTGAAAGGCCACAATCTAAAAACTTTTTTTTTTTTAACTGAAGAGGAGCACAAACGTCATAGAGGAGTTTTTTTTTTTTTTAAAGATTTATTTATTTTATTGTATGTGAGTACACTGTAGCTGTCTTCAGACACACCAGAAGAGGGTATCAGATCCCATTACAGATGGTTGTGAGTCACCATGTGGTTGCTGGGAATTGAACTCAGGACCTCTGGAAGAGCAGTCGGTGCTCTTAACTACTGAGCCATCTCTCCAGCCCCCAAGAAAATACACATGTGTGACAACGAAAAACTTTTTAAATTTTAAATTAGACTGGGAAATATATTTTTATTGTGTATAGGAAAAGGTGGAATTCTACAAGAGGCAAGCCAAACAAGAAGTATATATCTTAACAGGGAAATGAGCCAAGTTTATGAAGAGGAAATTCAGATGAGAATCTTAAGTGTTCATAAACAAACAAGCTATCTAAATTTCCGAGTAACCCGGAGAAATTAATTAAATTGTACAAATTTAACCCACCACATCAGCAAAACTATTTAAACGGTGACACTCAGCAGAGTCTGAGGGTTTACCCGACTAGGGAAGCAGGACTGTCCAACAGATGGGGTCTCATGCACGCTGGCGTGAGAATCATAAGGATCCTCTTCAGGAAAATGGATGCTTCTGCGGAGAAACGTCTGCCAAACCCTGGGCTTTGTAAGCACATAAATCCATCTCATAAAAATAAATACAGACAAAACTCAGACTACGCACGAAAGGTGGCCACTAACTCACTTTTTATCGGGAAAGGACAACAAGGAGGAATGGAAAATCTAGATGGCCCACAATCCGGGAAATCATCAGATAAACTTGGCTGTATACATAAAACTGTGTCATGTTGAACCCTGACATGGTGACATACACCTTTAATCCCAACACTCGGGAGGCAAAGACAGGTGGATCTCAATGAGTTGGAGGCTAACCTGGTCTATATAAAGAGGTTCAGGCCTGCTTGGGATACATGGAGAAACTTTGTCTCAAAAGGAAAAAGAAAAAGTGCATGTATCTAGTCATTGTAGCAAAGAGATGTCCTTGGTTGTTTTTTTTTTTTTTTTTTAAATGAAGAAGAAAGTTGCAAACAACATGGATAGCATGAGCCCATGTTTTTCAAAGTAAAATAAATAAAAGGCAAACACATTCCCTTGCCCCTGAGTTGTGGGTTTTACCTTATTCCTTTCCCCCTACCCTAGGGGCCGATCTGAACTCTGAGTTAGAATCTGAACTAACTGCTCTAGCACATGGTACATCCTCACCCTTTGTTTAGTTTTGGTGTGTATTCATTTTGAGATAAAGTCTGTCTACATAGCCCAGGCTGACCTTGAAACCAGAACTCCTTTCCTCTACTGATGTAATAAGATTATAGGCCTATGCCACCATGCCTGGCTTCACCGTGTATCTGATGGAGAACTAGTGGAATCTGATACATGGCTGGCAGCTGCCTAAGATATTCCCAGATGAGACGGCACGGAGCGGTTTGTGTGTGTGTGTGTGTGTGTGTGTGTGTGTGTGTGTGTGTGTGAGGAGGAGGGCGATTAACAAATGTCTTGAATTGTTTCAATAAATGCTTTGTATTAATATGCTATAATATTATATTTATATTATTTATTAATATATTGTCTATTATAATATGTTAATAATATGATATTATAATTATAATAACTAATATATTATAATGAGGGCATACTACTTTTATGTAGCTTACTGCAGAGCGGCACACCCAAGTTTTATTATGACCATAGTAATGCCGATCTTACAATTCCCTTTATGAGAAACACAACTGTGCGGGTAGAAAACAAAGAATGTGAAAGATGACAACCTGAAATAGACAGAGCAGGCCCAGAGCCTGACTCATAAGTCAACAGCTGCATTTCAACAAGGAAAGACACCTCCAGCTCCATCCTCTGCTGTTGCTCCTCCTCCTCCTCCTCCTCCTCCTCCTCCTCCTCCTCCTCCTCCTCCTCCTCCTCCTCTGAGGGGCCATAATCCTTCTTCCTTCCAGGCTCTCGGGTCCTCCACGTCCTCCTATGATGCCCAAATCCAACACAACATGCTGCCTCCCATGATGCCATGGGCCCTCGATTACCTGAAAGGATGCCTTTGGGACTTGGTTCTGACATAAGGCCGCTCATGGGAGTCTACAAGCCTGTGATGGCAGGTCCTCCAAGAGGAGCTCTCTCATGGTCCATGCTCGTGCCCATTCTCCTCCACCAGAGGAGAGGGGCGGGCTTGCTTTTCTTCTTTCTTTCTTTCTTTTTTTTCTTTCTTTCTTTCTTTCTTTCTTTCTTTCTCTTTCTCTCTCTTTTCTTTCCTTCTTTTTTTTTTTTTTATCAGTTTTGGGGTCTTTCTTTCTTCCTTTCTTTTTGCCTAAGAATGCAGTACTGAGTGGTCTTTAATGGTATGGCGAGGAGAGAGTTGCCCCCACCCCAGCCTTCCTAAAGATTAGAATAGTTTTGGAGGGAGAAGTAGGATTTTTTTTTTTTTAGCATGGTTTTCATTTATATTGTGAAATGTAAAATTACAATTTCAGCTATTTTAATGTAAAAATAAAATATCAATAAAAATGGTCTTTCGAATATTACAGCCAATGGGTGTTTTTCATGTGAACTTCTTCATTTATGCCTTGAAGCATGATACACATTTCTCTTTTTCTCCTATTTCTATCAGACTCGAATGTTTCCATCTCTCTGAGCCCAGGTCAGAAGCCGTCCTGCTAACAGAACCTGTTCTGCCTGGCTCCACAGGTAGGCTTTCTTCATACCCTAGGATTTATACCCATTCCTCCACTAACCAAGCCTTGAGTTTACTTGTCTGCCCACCCTTCATGGGAAAGTAAACCTTTAAGGGTAGAGATCATGTTTTATGTGTTTAGTCATCTTTGCCTGACACAGAGTAGGTGCATAAAAACTGAGTGCTGAGCGGAGGAGCTATATCTTTGGAGGAGAGAGCTTTTCCTTGTGTGGTGTAGTTCATGCATCTATTTATGGGGACATTCAAAAACATCATTGTTCCAAGTCAGCAACCTTTAAAAAAAAAAAAAAAACCTGATGATTAAGGAAATTATAAACGCTTTTCTGCTGCATCTCAGAGAAAAAGAAAAATCGCCAGGATGGTTATATAAAGCCTTGAGAGGTTAAATACGCATATCTAGTGTTTACATTTGTGATAAAAATAGCTTTTCTCCCTCATTCTGCATCCCCTCAAACATTCAGACAGCCAATAGATTCAACCGTCGGAGCCAAGGCAGACACACCGCACTCGTCTCCCAAGGTCTCCTTTCTTTATTTCATCAATAGAAACCTCTTAAAGGTGTAAGAGGATTATACAACCTCTGTCAAATACACCATATGTGGAAATCCATTATGAACAAAGTGACAGTTGAGGAGAAACTGGTAAAGAAAACATTTGCTAATGGTTAGGTCTCTAAATAGCTGAAGTGCCTATTTAACATACCTATCCAAGCTGATCTCGCTGCCAGGTTCTCCCAGCATCCCTCAGTCTCTACCTGTTACAGGACGTGGCTGGCATACCCAGGCCCTTGTTCTAAACTTCTCTAGCCAGGGGATAGCTGCCCTTCCTCCAATAGCTCTGCTCTATATAATTCAGCCATTTTGGCTACATGGGTCCTTTTTACTCTTTGACACCGCCCCCTCCATTTTGGTCTCCTAGTCTCCCCTCTCTCCTCTCCCCTTCTCTTCCCTCTCCCTCTCTCTCCCCCCTTCTTTCCCTTTCCAGTCCCCTCTCTCCTCTCTCCCCTCTCCTCACTGGCCTGGCTCAGTCTGCTGGTCAGGTTCACTCTGGACTCTCCCAGATGTCTTTGCCTCTGTTCTTCCTCATACCTACAGTAAATCTGTGTCTCCCACCATACATACCTAGGATCAGTCAGGTCCTCCCTTTATTTATTTATTTATTTATTTACACACACACACACACACACACACACACACACACACACACACGTTCTTTTTCTGTGCCCACACTCAACAAACACTTTAACAGTACAAAGTCATAGAATCACAATATCTTGCCACCTGATTTTCTTTTTTCCATTTAAAATAAATCTTGTCACTTTCCACACGATTAGACAGAGCTGCAGCAGAACTACTTATGGCACATCTTCTCTGGATGTCTCATAAATTGCTCAGCTTCCTGCTAGTAAATGTTCAAGTACTTCCACCTCCGACTTCCATGAAGACACACCAGGGGATTGCCTTCTTGGATTCCACACTCAACCGATATTTTTTTCTTTCCCTAGGGGAAAAAAAAAATCTTGATGATGGAATTGCCAGGCCAAAAGTCACATACATTTATTTAAAAGGTTTGAAAACACGTAGCCAAATCCTTCTCCAGGGAATATTCCCCAATTGCAATGCCCTCAGCACTACGGAGATGGCAATGCCCTGTACAGCCGCCCCGCCCTCCACACTTGCCTGAGGGTTAGGTGTTGGCATTCACGGTCATTTGCATTTCCTTCTGTAGGCAAGAGATCAAGTATTTCCTCCCTAGTTGTTTTGAATTCTGGTGGTCAGAGGGAGGGCTGTGAGCAAAGGAGTTTCTAATGTATTTGATGGGTCACTGTGAAGATATTGGTGTTTTAGGTCCTGTTTAGAAAGGACTTTTCACTTTTAAAATTATGGATTCATTTACTTATATTTTTCCCCTATATTACGTCCTATCCTTCGCCATCTCCATCATCATCATCATCATCATCAGTTTTACCATTTACCTGTTGCTAGAAGGAATAGAACAGAGCACTAACCTATTTCTGCCTGTTTCTGATTGGTTATCTCTTGTATAATAATTTAATTTTTCCCTGTCTATTGCAGGATGCCAGTATTGGATAGGAGTTCATGGGCTGGACGAGCCGACTTCATTCAGCTGTCAGCACGCACCACTCTCTGAGACGGTTATCACGCCCGGCTCGTCCAGAAGGAGACTGAGAAGGCTAGGCTCACATGTCAAGTCCTTGCTGGAGAAGCCAGACAGGAATGCAGGAGTCCAGGCTGTGAATTTGGTTCCTAATTGCCACATGCTACCTCAAGGCCACCTTGCTGTCCGGTGCTAAAGTTTGCACCGTCTTGCATGCTTTCTCTTTTTACTTGAAATCATCCTGCTTACAGCTCTTCCATTTCTGACTGGCAGGAGGCTTGCACGACCACCCGGCTTCCCTTCTACTCAGAAGCCAGCTTCCTTGATGTCAGCGAAAGGGAACTTAGGTGTATTTGTTTTGGGTCAATGCTTAGCGCAGAAGGATATTGCTCTTTGTTCCTTTATCATCAAGTTCCATCATTTCCCTTAACCAAGAAGGTATCAGGACCATAAAGTATTACACGACCCAAGAATAAACACTGAAATAGATCGATGTCCCTCTGTCCTCCAGAAATACCCATTCAAAGGTGTCTGACTGTGTGCGGTATTGTGTCTACTTCAGGTTTCACTACATAGAGACATTTTTAGTATCTCTCCAGCGCCTTACCTTTCTCAGTTCATAATGAGCTTAGCTAACATGAATGGGCACAGGTCCGACATTCTTTTAATGACTTGTACTTCTTACAGGAGCCCCCATGAGCATACTTTATTTCTTTGTTGTTATTTTGTTTTTGCAAACAATGATGAAATGACCATGTCCACCAGGTTCAGCCTGTGGACAATGAGGCATTACTGAGCAGAGTTGCTAGTTCAAACCATGTACATGACTTTCATTTTGATAATGCTGACATTGGGCCATAGAACTTAAACATTAGATAATCGTTTATAAATTATATAGTTAATTTTCAATAAGTAGTTTTCAGATATGAATGACTTTTGAAGGAAGAGCAATTTAAATACATGAATGCAAAACCAAAAACTAGAATATGTGGGGAAGTGGGGTTGTGGGGAGCAGGAAAGGTTTATAAAAATCGATTTGGTCATTATTCAGAAGATGCTTGCATTTAAACAATAATAAAATGCAAAGTGGTGTCCGACATCAAAGGCCACAGAGCACTGTCATTTCACATCAGAGGAGAAGCAGAGCATTAAGGCCTCCATGGCAGCTTTTTAATAACTCCGTTGTTCAGGGAAGACGGATTCCATCTCTTTGTTCTTCAGTCTGTAAAAAGGGAAACTAACGGCGCCCACTTTTTTAGGTTCTAATGAGATGGAGGACTAGATATGAACCACATTGGACAGTGGGCCTTGGAAGTGCTCGGGGTTGGCCACTAGCTTTAGTGCAGTCAGAGTCAGGGAGGGAGACAAGGTTACAGAGTAAACTAGCGGATGGGTAACACCTTCAAGATTAAGACTGAAACAAAGTAACGGGAGGACTAGACCCGGAAGATGCTTGTCTGCCCAGCTCGACCAACACCACGGAGGGGACCAGCCCTTTGTTTTCTATAAAACAATTGTTCTTGGCTCCACTTCAGAGGAAGCACGTGGCTCAGGGTAGGATGAGGCTGATCTTGGCAACTGAATGGAACATTAGCATGTTAAGGCTGATTATGAAAAACAATGGCAAGAAGGGCCATTGATTAAAACATCCTAATACAATACAAGAAAAGCGATTGTTCCGCAGCAAATGCCATTTTTTATGTTCAGATAAGTTGTTCTGTTCATTCATAGGAATAATAAGGATTTTGGCAAATATTATAATGCTTTCAATTTGAGAAGAGCTTAGAATTTGCATAACTTTGCATACTAATGGCCATTTTTACTATTGTATAGAACCATATGTATGCATTCATATGTGCCATATTTTGGTGGTTCAATTAACTTATATATAAAAATGTTAATAATGATTTTATGTGCTTAAATTTTTTTAGCAAAATTTTCAGCTTCATGGGACTGATTTTTTTTTATTATGCAGCCTAATTAATTACTAGTGTTGAGGGAAAAAAATCAAAGCTTCAAACTGATTACACATGCAGTAACAATCAGGCAGTTTTGGAGAAAACATACCGAGGAAAGACGTACAAAATTAATCCTATTGAAACATTAATTTTATAATATATATGATTTATAAAAGAAATCATGTAAGCATTTGATACTGTTACAGTTGGTTTCTAAGAGATAAAAATACATGAATCTGTAATGGGGAGAGGACAATTGTTATTTTTAGCTTATAACTTCTCAGGATGAAAAAAGTTTAAATAATAAAAGAACTCTTTTCTCAAAACGCAGTGAATAATGATGAATGAATGAATGAATGAATGAATGAATGAATGAATGAATTGAATGAAAGAAGAATATAAAACCAAAACAAAACCTCGGTTTTCTACCTAAACGACACTCAAATACAAACCTCCTAAATTTGATCACTGAGCAAACCCTGGGAATCCAGACGGTGGCGCTGTTCTCACGGAGGAGAGCAGGCTACAACTCTTTCTATGGAGTACTGTCATTACTCTTATCTACAAATTAAGCTGTTAAACAACAAAACAAAATAATTCAATTTCCATTTGTAGCTTCCTTTTCAACTGCTGCTTTTTAAACGTTCGGCTATTTCAGTCTGCCGTGATTGGTCGGCAATGTACTCGGCACAAAGACAGTGTGGCCTGATTGTGATGGTGGGCAGCGATATGAAAATACAGGCGCTGTTCTTTGTATCTGAACAAAGATATGGAGAAGCGTTCGAAGGTGCAAAAAACCTGCAGAAAATAGCAAGGCTCGAGACAAACAATTACTAACGTGCTTAAAATATAAACACGCTGAGGCCACAAGGAAGTAGAGGGTTAAGCAGCCGGGTAAGCCTGGTTACCTGAAACCACGTGGCTGCAGCTGCTGGCTGTGTCTCTGCTTTGGTTTCTTTGGTGTCAAAGTCATAAGCAGAGAAAAGTAAATGCTTACCTGTTTTATTCTCAGAAGTCATCCCTTAAAAGACGGAGATTTCTCGTCCTATAAAATGTCCTTTTATTTTTTTTTTTTTTAGTTTGGAATTGTGGCATATCTGCAACCCAGAACTCTCCCAGGGAAAAGAATTATCTAAAGTTTGAGGCCAGCTTGGGGTATTATAAAGTGAGACTCTCAAAGCTAAAACAACGAATACACACACAGACACAAGACACACACACCAGTCATTAACAAAATAAACTCAACGGTATTTTGTTTTGTTTTGTTTTTTTGTTTTTGTTTTTCGAGACAGGGTTTCTCTGTGTAGCCCTGGCTGTCCTGGAACTCACTCTGTAGACCAGGCTGGCCTCGAACTCAGAAATCCGCCTGCCTCTGCCTCCCAAGTGCTGGGATTAAAGGCGTGTGCCACCACCGACTGGCTCAACGGTATTTTTGCAGAGTTTTTGTTTCATATCTCTTGTTTAGGTTGGCTTTTTTGTTTGTTTTGTTGTTGCTTTGTCTTACTTACTGGCCTTTTGTTTATATATTATGGTTTCTGATTTTTTGTTTTTAATGGGTTGTGTGTGTTTTGTGCTTTTTCCTTTTTTAATTTTTACATTCTGGTTTTTCTTTGGGGGGGGTTGCCTGTTTGTTTTCTAAAAAGAGAGAGAAAGAAAGAGCTTGGAGTTGGGTGGGTGGGGAGGAGGGGAGGATCTGGGAGGAACTGGAGAAAACACTGATCAGGGATACACTGTATGTAAAATAGTTTCAATAAAAATACATATACAAAAAGAAAGACCAATAGTCACAAAGACTGCCAAAAGAATTTTAAAATTTAATAATATTCAAGGAGCACTGTTTACTGTGCTGACGGCTCTGGATACTTGAGGGGGAGACATTATCTGGTATTTATTTGAATTAGATAAAATGTTTCTTGTACCAGAGCTGAAGTAGTTTCTGTGAATGGAAGGCTAACATGAGTGGTTTTCTCTGGCATTCCTTGCATAGTAAAAGTATTGCCTGAATTACTCCCTGGAAACCAGTCATTCTTTCTCTGAAGATCAGATCCATATCACCCATCCTCAACTGAAACGTCCAGGTCAATTTGTGAACTACATTTTGTTTGTCAGTAAAGTAGACAGTTTTGTGAACTCAGAGAGGAATCCTAAGACGGGGATCCCAGGGCTGCCAACCACTCAGAGAGAAAGATGAAAAGCGATTAGTAAGCCTTAAAGGAAAAAAAACATAAGAAAATTGTTGTAGCATAAGGTCAAGCATAGAACGGATTCTTTGTTGTTTGGATTTTCTGTTTGTTTGTTTTGTTTTTCCATGCACTTACAAAAAATAAAATCAATGCTGATGTTTCAGAAATGATGAGACCAGGGTCCTTTTACTGCTCTTGCATTTGCAGGTGATTCTGAACCTCGTTCTGCCAACAGTCACACAACAGCAAAAAAGAAAGAAAGAGAGAGAGAGAGAGAGAGAGAGAGAGAGAGAGAGAGAAAGGAAGGAGGAAGGAGGAAGGAAGAAGAAGGAAGGAAGGAAGGAAGAAAAAAGGAAAGAAAGAAAGAACAAACAAACAAAGAAACAGAGAAAGAACAAAGAAAGAAACAAAGAACGAACAAAACCACCTGCTGCAGGAATCTTGGGAGAAAGGCATGGCACGGTCTCAGAGTTTAACTATCAAGTGAAACTGTAGAGTTTACATTGCACACAACACTCACACTCAAAGAAAACTGACCTTAGAAACACAGGCCAAAACATTTAAATAACGTGATGCTCTGGTTCTCCAAGAGTATCCAAGCTCAGTTCTGCAGAAGGTGTCCAACTGCTCCTCAGACAGAACTCTCAGGGCCACACATTGGAGTAGGACACCAGAGAACACGTCTAGTATTACCCAGTCTAGTAGAAGCGAGCACCACATTGTGTGCATTTTCCTGGGAAGACATGATCAAATGTGTATTTCCCCCGGCCCCCCTTCAGGCATCAACCTTGGGCCAAAGTAGCAAATCCCTCTGAATCTAGCTTGGGCTACCACAGTGAGCTTATTTGGCTTGCTTGCAGGAGCACGGTGAGGGAATTCTTACAGGAAATGTGGCCCATCCAACAGAGAAGCAGCAGCATAAAAGCCCACCACACATGGATGATTCCCTCCTCATAGCTGCAGAGATGGACTTCCCCTCCACTTTCAAGCTGTACAGATTCTAGCACCTAATAGGATCATCCCCGAGCCACAAAAGCGGAGGGAGGAGAGGAGGTATTCTCACCTCACTAACAAACACGAACACCCACAGAAGAAATCCAGGTGCGCTGGTTTGATTGAGCCAGAGGGTGCTGCACTAGTGAGGAGAAGCTTTGGACAGAGAACTGTTGTAACCAGGTAGGAAAATGCAGTCCTGATCATAGCTAGGACCACTTGCTCTACCCTAAGTGAATACATCAGATGGTTGGAAGAGCCCTTGTTTACTCTGTCCTTATGGACTAGCATTGGACTTTCTTGTTTTGTTTGCTTTGTTCATTGAGACAGGGTTTTCTCTGTGTAGCCCTGGATGTTCTGGACTCGCTTTGTAGACAAGGCTGGTCTCAAACTCAGAGATCCTCCTGCCTCTGCCTCTTGAGTGCTAGGATTAAAGGCGAATGCCAAGTCCTGATTGACAACTGTAAGTCTTTGCCTGAGCACCTAGCAGTACGTCTCTGGCGTTGAAAAGCTTGGAACAGGAGGAGCAATACTCAATTGTGCTCACAGTTGAGATGCTGTGTGAGCATCCATCCCCATGGCCATCTTCAAATCCTTTCGTCACCCTAGAAGGAAGCTTTGATCCAAAAAGCAGTCAATACCACCCACCTTCTCAGGTTTTAGCAGTCATCAACCTAGCTTTCGGTCTCTATAAGCTGGCCTGTTCTGGACGTGCTGTGTAAACGGTTTCATATCATCTGTAGCCTTTTGACTATCTTTTGGCATGAGCGTGGGCTGTGGTGGTTTCAGGGTTCATCCACCGTAGAGAGTCAGTATTTCCTTTCTTTATGGCCAAGTAGCATCCCATTGGATGGGCTTTTGGAACGTTTTCCCTCCGATATTGTGAATAGCATTGCTGGAGATACTCATGTATGAGTTTCTGTGTGGGCCTGGGTTTTCATTTCCCTTACGTACAGAGATGGGGCACGCTGAACTCTGTGGGGAATTCATGCTCACTCTTTGAGAGGTGTTCTAACGTTGCTGTACATTTTATGCTCTGACCAGCAATGTCGGAGGGATCCATTCCCCCTTGCCAGCACCTGCTATATTTTTATTTTGGACTTTTTAATAGAATTTGAAATAGCATCTCCATCTGAGAAAGGGTTTTTTGTTGGTGGGATTTTTTTTTTTATGTATATGGGTGTTTTTAGATGACAGTTTTATGCTTTTACTTGCTCAAGAATCAAGAAAGCTAAGGCCCGAGGACAAGTGTGGGGATCTTTTTTTGGTGTTTGGGGCATGTGAGAAAGCAGATATAATGAACTGCTATCTTAATCCCATGCTCCTGGAAAGCCGAGAGCATGTACCTCGCTTGTCAGGACTGGAAGTACACAAATTGATTGCCCAATTAGGGAAGGTTGCAGTAAGGTGAGTAAGGTTTCTATGCTCCTGCCCTGATTACTCAAAAGCTTTGTTAACAGGGTAAATGGGTTCAGGGCCAGCGAGCTGGGGGCAGGAGACTGCTTCTAAGTACTGCTGGACAGATGCCAAAAACAATTTAAAAAATAATAATAAAATAAGTCAACAAGATAAAACTGCCCAAAACATTCAACGCCATCCAGAACCAGGTTGACGCACTGGGGCCTGTAATTTACGTCATAGAGAACCAATTACAATATACATAATTTCTTGTTATGGGTAAGGGGCCATTTGTGAGGTGAGTAGTACCTCTCAAATTACCTCCCCCCAGAATCTGCAAATTCATACAGGCAATGGATTAATATGGAAAGAAGTTAGATCTGGCCCTCACGTTGGGTGCTAAGGAAACCAACCGTCCCCTAGCACAGGGTTTTTTTTTTTTTTCTTTCCACACTTCTTCAGGCCTGGAAAACTTCAAATAGCCCTCGTTTTCACTGGTGGATGTTTGCTCCCTGGCATCGCTCGCACAGCGAACAGCTTCTGATGTCATGGCGCAACACTGCCGGTCCTCTGCCAAGAGTCCGTGCTGTGGCACACTTCACCCATCAGAACCTAGCTTTCACTGTTCTTGGCATCCGTCTCAAGCAGTTGCCTGTGTGAAAATAACTCTTCTTTAAAACACGCAGCGTGCCTGCCTCTCACACAATGGCATAGTCACAAATTCTCTGTGGCAGCTCAGCCTCGGCCTCCTGGACACAGTGCACAAGAGTTTGGGCCGCCTTTGAACTCTGAGTACAAGGGGATTTGAGCTTTTACACCCAGCCTTTAAAAATCTGTTCCAAACAGTGGCTCAGTATTTGCTGTGTAGCATTCTCTCGTTACTTTTTCCCGTTAGCTCAAAAGAAATAAGAGCTCTGGGCCCACACTGGGAGTCGTTGTGATAGTAACAGGGTGACCTTCACTGTGAACCTACTGGGTGTCAGGCACACACTGGACTAAGCAATTTACAGCAGACAATTCAGTCCACTTCATTTCCTTCAGCTGCTCTATGGGGAGACCACCACTTTATTCCTTATCTGTAGATGAGGACGCTGAGACAGAAAACAGAGGAAGCCTTGCCCAAACTCACTTCGTTTTAAAGTCTTTCTATCCGAGTGAGTCAAGTCTGAACCACATTCCCTATCCCTACATTACCTCCTAGACATGGTCTTGTGGGGGATTTCACAGCCATTGCTCTCCACCACCCAGGGGACTGGAGCACTGAGTCTCTCCAAAAGAAGAGATTCTGAAGATGGCTCCAGATGCCCTGTGGAAGCTGGTGGTCCAGACACACTGCTGTGGCCAGGCTGCTCTTTTAACCTAAGAACCAAGCTCTGCAAAAGAAAGTGACTGGAGAGGCAGGGTGAGAATGGAGAGTCAATCCTGGGAGAGCATCAAGGAAGAGAGGACACATCACAGGTCACGTCAGGGTCAAAGGTCAGCTGTAATAGTTAACATGCAGTCTCGTTGGTGACCTTGAACGGAAGCCATTTCAGCAGAGTGATTGAGGTGAAACCTGGCTGAAGTGGGCTAGTAGAAAGAAAAGGAGGGCAGCTGAAGACTTTAAGGGTGGACAGTTCTCTCTAGGGATGTTGCTGCAAAAAGAAAGAAAACAATAGAGCAGCTAATATGGTTTAAGAGAAGGCACCAACTGTAAAATGGCAAAGGGGTGTCCCTTCCCTGCATTGATCTGTCTTGAAAAGGCAGGAAGGAGAGCAGAGAATCCCCACATATCTATATGGCCAATGTTGCAGCGCTGTAAGGAGAAGCAGAGCCTGGGTCAGACAATGGGAAGTCTACTCTTTGATTGTTTGTGTTTAACGTTGGTGCTTCCTCTCCTCGACCGCATTCTCTGCGTCTCGTAAGGTCAATGTGGGATGCGATCTTTCTCTTTTGTTCACCTGTGCATCCCACGTGTTGGGGTTCAGAAGCTGTGTATTCAGAAGATGGTCTCTGCCTTCCCCATCAGACTCCAACCTGATCTTGGGGTACTATATTAACCAATGTGCTGTAAAGAATGCTCCCCAATAATCTCTAATTGGTTAATAAGAGGATGGACCCTATGGTTGGGCAGAGAGGACAGTAAGGCAGGATTGAGTGGGGAGTCTCAGGTAGAGACCACGAGGAGAGAGAAGGAAGTCACCGGGAGGCAGGATGGACTATGAGGATGGACCTTGTGCAGTGGCCAGGAGAGTCTCACATTCAGGACACACATGAACAGAGCAAGACCCAGTTGGCAAGTAACAGGGCATTTATTTGGTTATTAACAGCCTAGCTGGTTATAATAGACTCAGAGCATAGAAGAATCTAGAAGGGGCCGAAAGGATATCAGGTTGGCTGGCACGCTTGTGCCAAATGAGCACAGTGGGATTAGAGCAGGAGACCTAAGTGAGAATCTGCAGGAGACAGAAGAGGGTTGAGTGATCCTCAGATCTAAGCTGGACATGAGAGACATCGAGAATTCCAGAGAACCATAGCCCGGTGGGCAAAGGACAATGGGTATTCAGGGAACAGAGGGAGCAAACTGGCCAGGTGGAGAGGGGGGGGGGGGGGGGGGGGACCGGGGAGGTCAGAAGTGGAATGTATGAGCTGACCCTGGTTTACAGGCCTGTCATCCCAGCTACTCAGAAGCTTGGTGCAGAAGGATCACAACTTCAGAGCCAACATAGGCTCAAGAATGGGTTCAAGTCCATCTTGGGCAACTTAGCAAGACCTTGTCTCAAAATTTGAAAAATCAAAGGAAGGCTGGGGTTATAGTTCAGTGGTAGAGAGCTTACTAGAGTGTGCAAGACCCAAGTTCACCCAGGACTGTGAAGGGATTTTTAAAAAGAAGGTTAATGGAATAGAAAGGGAAGGGAGGGAGGGAAAAAAGAGGGGAGGGGAGGGAAGGGAGGGAGGGGAGGGAAAGGAAGGGGAGGGGAGGGAGAGTGGAGGGAGGGGAGGGAGGGAAGGAGAGAGGGGAGGGGAGGGGAGGGGAGGGAGAATGCATGTCTGGGCACAGTGAAGTATGGCTATAATCCCAGCAATCAGGAGACTGATGCAGGATGATTCCTAGTTTGAGTCCAGCCTGGGCTACATAGTGACACTAACTACCAACAAGCAGCGAGCAAGCAAAAAAACATCCCCACCCATCCCCTACACCAACACCATAAACACAGGAATGAAATGCATAGAGCTGAGATTAAGGAGTTGCAGTCACTGGTGATGACAGGGCAGTGTGGGTGAGTGGCTGGGGCAGAGAGGATGGGCATGAAGGGGAGGAGCGTGGTGTCCAGGACTAACCTAGAAGCCAGATCGCTGCCGCTTACTACCGTCTGATCCGGTGTCTGCATACTGACTCAACTGCCCTGGTGTCTACCTCAGCCTAGCTGCCAAGCTCAGAGCTCTGGTGCTGTGGAGAGTCACTTTGGAGACCTAGGAATGGCCCTGGCCTTCTATACCAGAATGTTACACTAGGAGGAGTCTGGCTTTTCGCTTTCTCATCTATAGCTCTGCTGGAGCTGCTGAACACAGAAACTGGTGTGGCTTCCCTGGTCTCCTGTTCTCCAGAGCCTCAGAGTCAGTCTAGGCAGCTGGCTGGACTATGGTGCTTTGAAGCCCAGATGAGCCGTGAAAGTTCACTGGAAAAAGAATCGATAAGCTCACACGGTAAACGGCAGCGTACGCCAGACCAGCCTTTCCAGCTGCATTGTATGATTGTACAGGGGCCCACGACCAACAGCAAGCCCTTCAAAACTGGAGACTCCCACATAAAACTATAAAACACCTTTTTATTCATAGGTGGAAAAATACCTTTTCCTTGCTCTGTTAAACTTTTCAGGAGCAGGAAAAAAAAATCATAAGAGTTATGTAAAAAATGCCTGATGTAAAGCAAAAGTCACTTTCCACTACACTAACGGTACACTAATGGTAGTTCTTAAAATTCTCTGTGTGTGGCATGCGTGTGCATGGTGTGTATGTATCGTGTGCACTGTGTTTGGTGCATGTGTGTGTGTGCGTGTGTGTGTGTGTGTTTACGGATGTGTGTGTGTGTGCTTATGAGCATGTGTGTGTGTGTGTGCGTGCACGCATGTGCATCTACACGTACGTGTGCATGTGTGTGTGTGTGTGTGTGTGTGTGTACTGATGTGTGCTGTGTATTTGAAAGCACACACACATAAGTCAAAGGATAACTTGCAGACATTGGTTCCTTTCTTCCTCCACACGGGTACTTGGGGTTGAAGTCAGGCTGTCAACTCAGTAGCAGATGTCCTTTTCCCTGAGTCATCTTAGTGGCCTGATGATAAACTTATAAGGAGATAGGGATGTAATGATCTTGGGAATGAAGGGAATACCTGGAATAGGTTGCTTCTATCTGGCGTAATAAAATAATCTGAAACCTGTTGGTTGTCAAAATATTGCTCGTAATTATGACAAAACTATACAATTTCTAGGAATATACTGTAAAAGGAAGATTAGGGCCCATATGGAGAATTTTTATGAAAGCTATAAAATAAAAGATATATGAAGTTTTGTATATTTAGTATATACATACATTAGGAATATATGGATAATAAAAGCTATATGTACATAATATATATATTAGGAGTCTTGCCATGGCTTGGGTGGCAAAATGATAATCAATAATTAATGTGTTCCTTGAAAATAACTTAGGTTAATGTGTACTTCTATTCACAGCTGTGATTTATTAATTTACAAAGATCTATGCTCAGGGATATTTCTTGTAGTGGTGTGTATATTAGTAAATTCTATACAAGTATCTCTGAATATAGGTAAAGGGAAATTGAAAGTCATCGCCCTGGCTTATTCATGCTATGTTCATAGGATTGCTAAAGCCTGAAAACCTGTCTCAGCAGGATTGCCAAATGGGAAAAACAAATAGTCGAAGTCTTACACCTCGGTGTGAGTTAGTCCACCTCACCAGGGTCTTTATAATTTCAGTCGATCTTCAGGGCAGTTCCGAGGAAAGTGGCTAACGCTGTTCATGGTTTACAAAGGCGTAACTGGGCATCAAGGTCCTAAGGGACAGACCTAAGGTCGCCAGGCCAAAAGATCTGAATTCAAGTGGGACTTCTGGCAAATGATGCTAATTTTAGGAAATAGCATTTTCAAAACAGAAGGTTATTAACCATATCCTTTTTTAAAAATTACATTTTAGATGTGGGGTGTGTGTGTGTGTGTGTGTGTGTGTGTGTAAGTCAGAGGGCAACATGCAGGGGTCAGTTCCACCATGCCGGTCCAGCAAGCGTCTTTCTTTACTATCTGGGCATCTTGCTTGCCCCATTGCCCATTTCTTAGCACACCTCTGTAATGCTCAACTTGATGGAAGGAGAAGACTATAATTTTTTTTAAATGACTGTAAAGAAAAAAAGCATTTTTAAGTTGAGTCATCAAGTTGTCTTGAGGTGGAAAGAAGCCAGTGTGGGGTGGTGGCGCTGAGTTCTTTGTCAGCTTGCTTCACCCTCGGGAGCGAGGACCTGCCGTGATTGACGACCACCTGTTTGTTCGACAAACCTGCGTCAGCTGCTTCTCTGCTACTGAAATATAACAGGGTTCAAAGTAGATGCAAACCCAGGCTTCCAGTGAGCTGCGTTCCAAAAAGAGGCAGAAAGACCATAGGCAAGTCAAAAGCACATGAAGGGACTTCTGGGGAGATGTTGGAGGGTGGCAACAAAAAGAAAGCCAAGTAAGAGACACAGGGACTGAGGAGACTCGATGCAGGCTGGGCTTAGTGATAAGGTGACATTAGAGAATATACCTGAAGGCGGTGAGGGCGGCTGTCACAAATAAGCCCTGTTAGTGACTATGGGAAGAGTCTGACCTCAGAGGTTACAGTAAGTCAAAGACCTGAGGTCAGAGCATGCTTGCTACAGCTAAAGAAAGAGACAGACAGTTTCAGGTAAGGCTGGAGAAATGTTACAAGGTCTCAGACCTTTTCACTGCATGGTGTTGCAAGTAGCCCCAAGTAGGACTGGTGACTCAGTCTGACATGCTAACTTACTTCTTACACCAAGTTAGTCGACTAATTGGCCTGTAATATAGATTCAGACAGATAGTGTGTGTTCACACGCATTCTGCACACTGCTGCTGCTGCCTCCACCCACAAGCATTGTTTCAGAAGAGCATGTGGCCAGGGAGTTTTCAGAGAACTCTGAGGGGAACCACATGAGGTTCCTAAGAACAGCCTGGAAGTCTTGTTCCAGGCCCCAGGTGAACAGACATTGTGGTTAAAATGTGCTGTGAACTCTCTGTGGTTGGTCACAATACTGTGCCGTTTAGAAAAAGGACTTTGAAAGAAAGAAGGGACAGTCTTTCCTACAGAACAATGATTTTTTAAAAATTATTATTCCTTTTATTTTGGACTCAAGGAGAAGATTCATCAGACATGCACACATGCACACACACATGCACACACACATGTACACACACATGCACACACATACACACATGCACACACACACACACACACACAACATAAAACCCAAACAACAACAATCAGGGAAAAAAACAAAAACCAAACAGTACTTTAGTTGTCAAGATTACCTGTTGTACTGGCTGGTTTTGTATGTCAACTTGACACAAGCTGGAGTTATCATGGAGAAAGGAGCCCCCTTGAGGAAATTCCTCCATAGAATCCAGTTGTAAGATATTTTCTCAATTAGTGATGAAGGAGGGAAGGGCCCATTGTGGGTGTTGCCATCCCAGGCTGGTAGTCCTGGTTCTATAAGAAAGCAAGCTGAGCAAGCCAGGAGAAAGCAAGCCAGTAAGCAGCATCCCTCCATGACCTCTGCATCAGCTCCTGCCTCCAGGATCCTGCCCTGTGTGAGTTCCTGTCCTGACTTCCTTTGGTGATGAACAGCAATGTGGAAGTGTAAGCTGAATAAACCCTTTCCTCCCCGACTTGCTTCTTGGTCATGATGTTTTGTTTTTTTTTTTTGTTGTTGTGTGGTGTGTTGTTTGTTTGTTTGTTGTGTGTGCAGGAAAGAAACCCTGACTAAGACACTGTAACATCATCAGGACATCCTGCTATACCCCTTAAGCATCACCCAGGCCACAAGTCTTGGCTACTAGGGATACTAGCCATCAGGCATATGTGAACCCCAAAAAAACTCCCTAAGGGAAGATCGCAGGCATATTTGAGCATCAAAGGCAGCTTTGAAAGCTGTGAATGGAGAGTAGATCTTTCCCTCATGCTTTTCAACCTCTCAGAATTCCACAAAAGGGAAAGGAACTCAAGGCAGGAATTTGGAGGCAGGAACTGAAGCAGGGGGATGGAGGGGACTTCTTATTGGCTTTTCCCCTATGCTTGCTCAGTTTGCTTCCTTCCTTCCTTCCTTCCTTCCTTCCTTCCTTCCTCTCCTTCCCTCCTTCCTTCCTTCTTTCTTAAGATGTATTTATTTATTTAATGTATATGAGTACACTGTAGCTGTCTTCAGACACACCAGAAGAGGGCACTAGACCCATTACAGATGGTTCTGAGCCACCATGTGGTTGCTGGGAAATGAACTCATGACCTCTGGGAAGCAATCAGTGCTCTTAACCTCTGAGCCATCTCTCCAGCCCCTCAGTTAGCTTTCTTATACATCGAAGGACCACTTGCTTAGAGGTAGCAATGCCCACAATGGTCAGGGGCTTTCCACATCAATCTTTCACCAAGAAAATCCCCTATGAACTTGACTGATGGAGACATTTTCTCAACGCAGGTTCCTCTTTCCAGATAACACTAGCTTGGGTCAAGTTGACAAAACAAAGCCAGCTAGGACTCCTTGCAATCTCTTCTGAAAAGAAGAAGCTGCCATTTTAGGGATTCCTCTCTCTCTCTCTCTCTCTCTCTCTCTCTCTCTCTCTCTCTCTCTCTCTGACTCTCTGTGTCTTTCTCTCTCTGCCTATACTCCAACTCTCCGACATCCCACGTCTCAGAGATCAATGCCAGTTCCTGTTGGGAGGGGGCAGTGACCTCTCTAGCTGCTTTCGTGATAAGGGGGTGACATTCAGGAGATGATCCAAGAGAGAGGACGTCTATGCGACAGGCTCTTGGGGCTGGTTCAGGGGGCTATGGTAACATCACGTGAAGCTCTATCTGAAAGACCATCTGTAGTTTGATAGTTTTGATATGCTGATGTTGTCTGCCATTTGCTTACAGCTAAAATACTATTGTTGGAACATGTCCCAACTGACAGAATGTATTCTTAAACCCAGGGGTTGGGGTCATTAATTTTTCTCCCCAGGTTTGGATATAGTTTCTCATTTTGAGTTTAGTAGCAGAGAAGCTGGACAGTAAATATAGTCCAGAACAGGATAACCATTTCCAGAAAAGTCCCGTATAGTAGCAGTTGAGCAAAGACCAGTCTGAGGGGGTAGTTTGGAGGCCAAAGGGTTCCTGCTTATCTGACTTAGTTGATGTTTCCTGGAGAGCAGCTGGAGGCCTCCATTGCCTCGCAGAAGTATGGATCTGTTTCTGGAGATATGCGTGTTGGATTCTCCTCAGGTGAGGACTGTGTGAACTGCTACTTCTTGACCCTGATGTGATGGATCCAGGAGTCCACACCACAACCTTAGTGACCAGAGGAGTGGATAAAATGACAATATCCTTACTGGCACTTAGGGACGGTGTCTCCTTGATTGTTTTGTTACAAGAACTACATCCCTAGGACAGAATGGGAGAAGTCTCCACAGTCCTCTTTTTTTTTGTTTTTGTTTTTGTTTTTTTCGAGACAGGGTTTCTCTGTGTAGCCCAGGCTGTCCTGGAACTCACTCTGTAGACCAGGCTGGCCTCGAACTCAGAAATCCGCCTGCCTCTGCCTCCCAAGTGCTGGGATTAAAGGCTGTGCCCACCACTGCCCGACTCACGGTCTCATTTCTAGATCTCCTTGTTTAAGTTCTGAGAGGACTTGCTGGAACTTGGCTAGCGGGTGATATATGTTATCAGCTAGTTAGATCCAGATCATGTAACAGATCCCTTGAAAGGAAAGTCTGCCAGAGACTGCTTCACAGAGGGAGTTTTGGAGAAGGAAGGATTAAAATGTAGATTCAGTCGGTGTAGTTATAGAGTTAGATATGGAGTCCTGGAGGTAGGGCAGCCAAACCACAGACAACTGTAAAGTGGCAGGACCTAGGTAGCAATTGTGGGCCAGTTCTAGCCATTCTCGATGGTAAGTGAAGGGACTCTGGCCAGTGTGAGAGTGGCCAGCGTGGCAGGCATGAAGGGCATGGCCAGCATGGCTCTGGTGGACTCTGCCCTTTCCCCATCCCCTCTACCTTGCTAAAAAAAAAATAAAAATAAAATAAAAAACCATTAGATTACATCCCTAAAGCTACCCACAAGCTCTATTTCCTTTTTTTGGCCACTTCCTCCTCCTGAGGCTGACTGCCAAGGACCAGCTATCAAAGTATTGAAGTCCAACAATCAAAAGCCCTCATTGGCTCACCTACTTCACATGTCGAATCAAAATTAAACACTTCATCCTAACACTGGGTTTTCCCTTTACCTTTATAATCTGTCATTTTCCTATGGGACAAATCTGTCTGTGTCCTCTCTATCCAGAGGCGTCCTTAGTCTCGCTCCAGGACAAACACCCCTCCTCCCTCTCCCTTCCCCTTCTCCTTCATCCTGTATCCCCTGTCTTTGTCTCTTCTTCCCTGCTCTTTGTCCCTCTGAAGCAAAGAAATCTCCTTCTGCTGAGAACTTGGTCTTGGGCATCCTGAGCAGATACTTATCTTTTTCTTTTTTCTTTCTTTTCTTTTTTTTTTTAATTTGGTTTTTCGAGACAGGGTTTCTCTGTGTAGCCCTGGCTGTTCTGGAACTCACTCTGTAGACCAGGCTGGCCTCGAACTCAGGAATCCTCCTGCCTCTGCCTCCCAAGTGCTGGGATTAAAGGCGTGCACCACCACTGCCCGGCAAGCAGATACTTTTCTAACAGTAAGAAAAGTTGACCACAGGGAACCTCAGACCATTTCTTTCTGTTTTGCAGAACTGATTCAGTTGACGGGTAATATAATAATTGGAGCTTCTCTGGAGGAGGGCTTTCTTCCCCATCACCCATGGAATATTGGGATCATGCCTCCCGACAAAATAAAATCAGGGGTTTTTGTTTGAGTGTCTGTCTTAGTGAGGGTTTACTGCTCTGAACAGACACCATGACCAAGGCAAGTCTTATAAAGGACAATATTCAATTGGGGCTGGCTTACAGGTTCAGAGGTTCAGCCAGTCCATTATCATCAAGGCAGGAGCATGGCAGCATCTAGGCAGACATGGTGCAGGAGGAGCTGAGAGTTCTACATCTACATCTGAAGGCTGATAGTGGAAGACTGACTTCCAGGCAGCTAGGATGAGGGTCTTAAGCCCATGTCCACAGTGACACGCCTATTCCAACAAGGCCCGCACCTCCTAAAAATGCCGCTCTCTGGGCCGAGCATATACAAACCTTATAGTCTGAAAGACTAAGTCTTCCCAGTGTTTGAGAAAGTAGGTGATTGGCAACTTCAGCAACAAGAAGAGGGAAGACAGAGAGAGCCTACCCCATCCCTAGTCCACACCTCCCTATGGCTCAGCTCCTGCCATCTTCTGGTTCCTCCTTTAGCCTTTCTTAAGGTCATGTCACCCTTCTGTGTTCTGTAGCTGTGTCTGTATCAAAGATATTTTCCATGTAGTCATTCTCAACACAACTGCTTTGCCAGGTGAGGTTTGTAAAGGCTTATCTGTCACAGAGAGGGTGACTCCTCAATGAAGAGAGTCTTAAAGCCATCAATGGCAGAGCAGGGTCTGTGATTGGGAAGGGGAATGGTCATAGTCCTAAGGACCATTAGAATAGAAAAGTCCATGGCTCAAGAAGTAGACATACCAAGGATAATATTGGACACTTGTTGGGCCCATTTTGGCCCTGGTTTGGGGCTTGAGGACAAACCTGAGCCTGGCTCTAGTTTTGAGACCCATCTCAGTCACTTCCATGCCTGGGATGACTCAACAAGACCATTTGGCCCCGTCTCTGCCCCGCTGTTGCTGATGTAGAGCTTTGCCATTGGCCCTGTCAGTCACCCCATACCTTCTGTATGTCATCTCACCCACCACAACTCCACCTCCCTACGCTCTGAGTTTATATAAGCGAGAAGCTGATACATTAAAGTGGAGTTCCTGCTTTGACAAGACCCTGGGCCCAGTGTGTTTCTTTTGGGCCATCGACACTCACAATCTGTCCAGCCCCAGAGAGAGATCTAGTGAGACCAGGACCTCTCTCCTCTCCCCTGGACCTGCCAGCAAGCAGTCAACAGACACTAGCACAGCAATATCTATTGACTTCCAAAGATTCCTGTCCATAGTGACTAGGCTAGTGGCAGCTAAGGGGATATGCTAGCTGGTTTTGTGTGTCAACTTGACATAATCTAGAGTCGGCACAGAGAAAGGAGCCTCAGTTGAAGGAATGATTCAGTTGTAAAGCATTTTCTTAATTAGTGATCAATCAGGGAGGGCCCAGCCCATGGTGGGTGGGGTCATTTCTGGGCTAGTGGTCCTGGGATCTATAATAAAGCAGGTTGAGCAAGCCAGGGGAAGCAAACCAGTAAGTGACATCCCTCCATGGCCTCTGCATCAGCTCCTGCTTCCTGCCCTGCTTGAGTTCCAGTCCTGATTCCTTTGGTGATGAACAGCAGTGTGGAAGTGTAAGCTGAATAAACCCTTCCCTCCCCAACTTGCTTCTTGTTTTTGGTGTTTTGTCACAGCAATAACACCTAAGACAGGGGTTGGGGGTGATGTTTGAGGTGGAAAAGAAACATCAGAAAATGATCAATAAATATCTCCACTCCCCTCTCGTACAGCTTTAAAGTAACCACGGGAGAACACTGCGGACTCACTACCACTGATGTACTGCCTGTTAAGTGAGTTCCTAACAATAAAAGGACTGACGTCTGCTACTTTCTGCACACAGAGTTCTTTACTCACACCCTATCTTCACATAGGTGCCAGAAAGAGGATGCTAGAGAGCTGTGCCTCAGGACCACGAAGGACTTCATCGACTAACCCATTTTAAAAGCTGCCACACCTAAAAACATGGCACAAGTAGCTAGCTTTGCATGACCTCAGCTGCAAGACCAACCCTATGGAAGTACAAAAGGCACAGTCAAAGGGGTCCAGGCATGGGCGACGGGGTGACCTTTCCCAGGAGCATAGCCCAGCAGTACAGGGAAAAGAAGAGGCAGAAATGGCAAGTGGAGACTCTGCCCTTTCCCACCCTTCCTCTTCAAGATGATTGGTTCCTTGGGGTCTAATCCCAATGTTAGGTTTGGTTAGGAATGACAATCCAATGCCTGGGTTCTGCATGGAGTAAGTTCAAGGACGAAGCTCCTCATAGGAGATCACTGTTCTGTCAAAATCCGAAAGCTTACTCTCCCTACTTCTGGAGGAGGCAGGGCTGACTGAGGGTTCCAGGCAGGGCTCCCTGTGGTTGGAGAGGGACTATCTGATGGGTACGCTCACTTCTGAGTGCTTCTTTGAGACTTTCAGTCAGGTATCCCAACCTTGAGGAAGGTTCTTCTTGAAGCCCAGAGAAAGCCCCTAAGAACTGTACTGGGGATGCTGGCCCTCCTCTAGGAGATGACGAACTTGCTCCATGGACAGACAGAGAAACCAACACTGGGAAAGACAGAAGGTGGAGCAACATGTCGAGAAAGTAAAAGTAACGTCCTGCTTGGTACAGCAAACGGTTCCATGTGGGATGGGAGTCTTCAGAGCTGTCTGGTTTGGGTCCTTTTATGGAGCCATTGGGTCCTCACCTTTGCTGGGATTCAGACCGGGGACAAACAGCTGAGGTGAATATTTTAACGTACCAAAGTAGACCTGACCTCGAGGTTCTCCCAGCATCCCTCAGTCCGTACCTGGCATACTATGCTCTCTACCCTAAACTTTGCAGCCCACAAAACTGTGAGGCATCTATATTTTGGGTCAAGAAAGACTCTCTTTCTATACAACATGAGGTGGAGATGCATACTTTGTAGAAAAGCCTAGAAGACATTGAAATGGGGGGTAGGGAGGGGCAGGCATTGGCAGTTTCTGGGTGACCTTCCGATGCAACACTACACAGCCCTGCAAGTTTATTTTAAAAAGACATACGGCTGGTGGATAAAATGGTGGCCATGAGCTATTTATTAAAGGAACCATCCAGGTCTAGTCTCCTCACCAAACAGACCTCTGCTCTCTGAAGCTTGCTCACAGCTATTACAGACTGCAGGCTAAGACTGGGATCTTCCGCATTCAACATGGCCTTCCCCAGAATCTCACAGACAGGGATGGTGCACCAAGGACCTTAAACTACTGACTACTGACTACTGACACTACCAAAAGCAGACACTTGGGCACAGGCTTCCAGCTGACATCCCCTAGATACATTAACAGGCTGCACCAGCGCAGCACACTGTCCAGGACTGTTTTCAATCCGGAAACAACAGTTTTATGTACACCAAGTGCCAACCCAAGATTCAGCAGAACAGAATCCCAAAGGGCAGGATGACCCAAGGAGCCAAGCTTCCCTGAGCTGACAGGGTTTTAATGTTCCACTTCATGGCTATATAAGGAAGCCACAGCTCTTTCTTCTCAAGCTGTCAGTGTACTGCAGTGCAGTAGAATCTGCTCAACAAAACAGAGTTAAACTCCTCCGCACTCTCTCAACACTGTGACCGAGTCCGTCTACTTTGGCAAGGCAACGTAGCCCTGGCTTGCCTTGAAAGGCCATGCTGGAGAATGCTGGTCAGTTGACAGCGATGTCAAACAAGTGTAAAGAGCTAATGCCTGCAGTACTCTTCCAAGAAAACTGACCCAGAACCAGTCTTACAGGCCTGTAACCTGTGCCCTAGTTCCAAAGGTAGGGTACTAATCTTGTTTAGGCTAACAGAGGGCACTTCCTCATAGACCGGGGACCTCATCCATAGGGACATTCAAGTAGAAAGAATTCTCTTCAATACATAGACAGTACAGGTGAATGCAATTGTTTCTTAGGTTTGTTTTCCTAGCTCTGAGCTGGAAAATGATAATAAACCTATATAAAGCTGTGTCCTACCGCACCGGTAGCTACTCGGCACTGCAGTTCTAGACTACAAAGGAAGTCTTTAGGGTCACTAAACATCAAACCACACCTACACAGATACACAGGCCAACCATACTGAGAACAGCCATTTTATTACCAACAATAACCTGTGAGGCTTTGATTGTGTCAGGAATTTTTATTTTGAAAGAGGTTGAAAAAAAATATTGGGTGAACTTTCAGTGAACAAAGTATGTTTCCCTCCAGGATCATGCTACTCTGTATATCCTACAAGCTGGTTTTGTGCCCTACCTTTATTTATTTATTTATTGAATTTTTTTTTTTTTTTTGTCTTTGAGATGTTTGACAATCCTGTAACTTGTAGCAAACTGATAAGAGCTGGAAAGTTTGTCCAGAGGTAATGAAATGAATTCTGGTTGAAACATTAATACTTGACCTCCTTGAGGAGAGTCTTGCATCAATTTCTTCTGTGTTTGCTCTTGAATTCTTTGAGCCTCCCACTGAGGTTTTGTGCTAAAATATTGAACCCAGAGCCTTGTAAATATTTTTTTAATGCTTCAAGATCTTACTACATCGTTCCAGGCTTAGCTTCAAACATGCCATGTAGTCTAGACAGCCCTCCCCTGGCCTCGATCTCTTGGGTGTACTACCATGTCCCACATCGTAAATCATCTTTATACTTCCTGATCCTTAGTTATTAAGTGAGCTAAAGTTGGGTATGGTGGCTCATGACCCTGATTCCAGCACTCGGGAGGCTGATGTAAGAGGATTGTCATGAGTCCTCGGTTAGCCTGGTCTACGTAGTGAATTACAGGCCTGCCTGGGCTACAGAGACCTTGTCTTAAATAAACAAATGCAAGCAGCAAGACATGATTTTACAGTATGCAGCTTGTTCATGTGTGTTTTGTATGTGTGTGCATGCCTATGTGTTGTTTAAAGGCTTGATCTTGAGTTCTCTTTAGATGTGTTATAACAGTGATCTAGGATAATGTTCCTCAAAAAAAAAAAAAAGAAAAAAAGTCCCTCCCAGCCCCCTTTGAATTTATTGAGAAACCTTTACCTTCCCTGTAGGTTCTAAAGAACACCTTTCTGTAACCATTTGTGCTGTCCATGGTGGCAATTATTATTATTATTTTCGAGACAGGGTTTCTCTGTGTAGCCTTGGCTGTCCTGGAACTCACTCTGTAGACCAGGCTGGCTTCAAACTCAGAAATCCACCTGCCTCTGCCTCCCAAGTGCTGGGATTAATGGAGTGCGCCACCACCTCGAGGCTGCTGGCAATTATTTTTATGCCAATACCAATTTGGTTTTAGTGCTTGTAGCTTTAAGATGAATTGATAATTTGGTTATTTTGATATTATGTTAAATCTAGCAAGCAGATCATAATTCAACTTGAATTAGTCTAAAACTTAAAGTAGCCAGATTATCTATTCTGTGGTTGCTACAACGTGTCCTGCTGCAACAGTGCAGGTGTAGGATACACTGTGTACAACCTATGGATTCTGAGGAATGGAGAAATGTATTCCAGACCAGATGATACTATTAAAGACAAACAACCTAAAGACATGCTCTTGCTGAATAGCCCAGGCTAGCCCACTTTGCATTCTCTTGCCTCAGTCTCCCACAATGCTGGATGGCAGGCTGGACCACCAGACCCGGCTACATCTGTGTTCTTGAAGATAAACTTCCATGAGCTAGAATCAAGGCACATGGACAAGGTCCTCCCAGCCCCCAGCCACTCTTAACAGCATGAAGAACCCTTAGCACTACTTCCTGGAGAATCACACGAGACTCGTAAATACTTTAATTCACATTTTAATGTTTGAAAACTATGTTAACACTGCATTTATAGAACATAACTTCTTACATTTTTTTTTTATTTATACCACACCCCGAAGGAAAAAAAAATACCCAACTTTATGTGATGGACAGTGAACAAGCAAGTTTTGTTACCTGTGTTTCACTTTGGATGCCCACCTGAAATCATTTACAAGGTTTTTTACAATTAGTAAAATAGTGGTGTGCTACATGTACTGAGTCAGATGGGGATCTAAGACACACTGGACTCTAGAGACTGCACTGTGTACCGAAGATTACGACTCGAGTGTGTGGGGTGGGGGGGAAACAGACAAGACAGTCTAGGTTGGCATCAACGCTAAAAGGCAGACATGCAAGACCTTCAAAAGCTTAAAAATAACAGATGTTCTCCTTCAAACCTGTGCTCAGACTAATGTTCAGCTCTCCCCTCTAGGATCCCAAAGTTTGGGAAACACCAAATTTCATTTTGGAAAAAAACAAAACCAAACCAAACCCTCTCTAACTTCTGTTTTCACAAATTCTATGCAACGGCATCAACGTTAACTGTGAAAGAACATAATGTAGAGGAAATTTCTCATTTTGGGCTTGTCTGTTTCTATATGACAATGATTTTTTTTTTCATAAAAAATAGACAACAGATCATAGTACCAGCATAAGAAATCAGAGCAGTTATTTCCCAGACATCTCTTCCTTTTCCAAACAATTAAGGTTTTAGGCTCCAGATTTACATTGACAGAACTATGGGAAAGAAGGTAAAGTTCTTCTGATTCCCAATCAAAACCACTAACATCTATGAGAACATATATTTCTTATATGCAGAATACTAGTGACCTCTATTTCTGTGTGGATCAACACCTGCAAAAATATACAGCCTCCTATGTATTTACAACATATTTACATACAAATGAAGGATTCCTAAAGTGAGCCTCAGCTGCATAGATTCTTTAAGCCTGTGTACAGATAGGCCCAGTGCTTTGTGGTTCTTCCTCAGGGAAGCTCTAGCAAGAAAGACATCTGCATCCATTGGAAATCAGCATCGTTCTCCACGGACCTACCCCTTCAGACTTAGCATTACTTTCAGTCATTACCCACAAGTCCACTCTGAAGCCCCAAGTCTTTATTATTATCAGCAACTCACTGCGTTTTAGAGGACTACGTTCTGTTGTAGGATTCTCAGACCTGCTATCTTGAGAAACATTGTAACATTGCTAAGAATGTGACACCTTTTTCTGAGTGCCTGGATGCTCCCTTGAATAGGAAGGACCATTCTCAAAGTCTAGCCCTGTTCTAATCAGATGAATGAAATTATAAACCACGCAGATGACCATACCTCCCCCCTCTGCACTAGTCCAACTAACGATGCCACCTCACACTGTGCTCAGACCAGGTGCTGCGTCCCTTATAGCTCCTTGCAGCTCCCTCAGCAGTGTAGATCTGTCACTAGAACACCCTGTGTGTAAATATTTTCTATTTTGCAGCTGCAGGACTGAACTTCACCAGGCTAGCACGCTACCCTACCATGGACAGGTCCCCTGAACTCAGCAGTGCCCTCAGGGCTGCATTAACAAAAGGCATTTTTAAAAGTTCACCTACATTTTCTGAAAGCCTCAGTTGGAATCTTCACAGCTGTAAGAAAATAGACCAGTGCCTCGGGCTAAGTTCCCTAAAATGCAGACACCCCAAGTTTATTCACATGCCTGCGCTGCATCTGCAGCCTGACAGAACACAGTAGGGGCTGCACAGGATGCTCTCCCTATCCTACATCTGCAGACAACGGCTGGGTTTTTTTCTGCCCTTCCTGGCTCTCATCTCTCAGCCCAGGAACCAATCACCTTCAGAGGTTGGGCTTCTCAAGCTTGTTGTCACCAGCCCCATCTGGAGGCTAAACCTCAGACTTGCTGAGGACAGGTTGTTTTATCCACTGTTTTATCTGGTGGGGCTGGCAATTTGTTGGTAAGTCTGCAGATGAGGTTCAAGCTGCTGGCCTGGGGGTAGGGGTGCACGATTTGAGAAACACCAGCTTGGGGGCTTGAGTTCTTGGCGTAATTGATATAGTGAGATGTCCCACCACAGACCTTAGTCCTCTGCATCCTTCTCAGCAGGGTCCACAAATACAAAAGGAGGATAGAGAACCTTCATACCTTTCATCTGATCACCAAGCAGTGAAGCACAGGAGACACTGAGAGTGCCGTGTGCTGGCCCGAAAGCTGGTCCCCGGAAGAAGGAGGGGAACCCTAGCAACCCCTCTTCTTTGACTACCATCCTACAATTAGGGGTTTGAACTTAGCCCCTCTAATCAGGCAGTGGAGTATTCCTAGTGACTCCGACACACCCCACCTCCCGTCTATCCGGGGGAGCTTGGCTCTTCTGCAGTCCTATTAATCTATTTCAGCTCCTCATTCTTTTCCCACTGCTCTGGAGGCCTCACTGCCACATATAACCTAACAAAGAAAAATCTATTCCAGGTTACAAAGCTTTGGAATATGTGCTCCCTGTGACCAGGGCTTGTCCAGGTCTGAAAGAGTAGGTTTTCCTTCTGCGCATGCTCTCTGAGCCCTTCTGCGCATGCTCTCTGAGCCCTACCTCTAACAAGCAACACTAATCTAGGAATCTACAGTGTTCTGTGTTACAAGAACCAGATAACAGTGCTAAACCCAAAGTATGAAACTGGCCCTGGTCAACGGTGTGGAGAGGCCGAGTGCCAGAAAAAAAACCAAAAGTATCTGTTACATTTGACTGTGCTGTTGAATGCTACCTAACATCTGTGATACAGGTATGTTTTGGCTACCAGTTCATCATTCTGAACAAGAGTAAGAACAGTCTCCTTTACAGAGAATACCACAGAAACTATGGAATTACTCGGCGGTGCCTGACGAATGACAGGAAGACCCATTATATTCAAATAAACTCAGGTACATACAGAAGAGGCTAAACAGAAAACCCATGTGTCACAGAGATCAACAATGTACGTTCTGCAAATAAATATACTGTAAATAATACATTAGTTTTACCAACACAAAATCCAGAGGTCTGAAAAAAAAAAATCACAACACATCCCAGAGTTAGTGCGTTTTTGAATTCACTTTCTGAATGTAAAAATAAGGGGGAAACCAGCAACAGGGGAATGCAGCTTGCAAACTGAATCGATATATTTTTTTAAACAATGCAAACAGATCCACAAAGGTTGGCCGAATATTCTAACATTTCCTGTGACGTGGAAAGCGTTTGGGCAAAGGGCAGAGATGGCTGTGGGTTTTACCCTTTTTCTTGTCTAGGCCTTGTGGTCAGCTGCCTGAACTTGAGGCGGACAGAACTCTCTGGAGCAGTATGAGAAAGTAATGATGCAATGCAGGACACAGATTTTCCTTCTTCCCCAGGAGCATAGTGACAGGTGCTCTGATGCCTGCCCTGTGTGCGGGACTTCAGACACAAAGAACAACAGCGTGTATAGCTAAGTGTCTGGGCCACTCTGTTAGCTTCTATTCACCCCCAGGTAAGAAATCTGTGCTCAGTGCGGGTTTGTATCTGAGAATTTCAAGCAGAATACAACTGGCTGCAATGTAGGCTGTTGGCAGAAAGCCGTCACCGTGCATGCGCACCTCACTTAGTGTAGCTAAACTATGGGTGGCCACAGGTATCCCCATCAGCAGGGGCACGCTACTCCAGGTTCCCTCGCTGCCACGTCTGAGGGGCTGGGAGAGAGAGTAGGCAGCTCTGCCTTCTTGCCTGGGACACACAGAACAGGCATCATGGGATAAAAGGAAAAAAAGCAAAACAGACAGGGAGGGATCTCCTGTCATTCCCAGCTGGGGCAAGAGGGGACAGACAGTGACTTCAGTGGTCCCCACTAAGCCTCTCCTGGGAGGTTGACTTTCAGGACTGGATGGAGAGTTAATGGAGACTAGAAATGAGGCTTATTTAAGGTACAAAAATCTCCTATTTGTAGTAACCTAGATTTATAGATATAAAACAAGTCTTTCAAAGACTCCATTAAAGTAAAGTACCCAGTATAAAACAGGCTGACCTATCGCAGGCCATCCATAGGTACACGTTCTTTTCTGTTGCAAAAAGCTGGTGGGCATGACTCAATGCTGCCGGGGCTTACAGACTAACAAATCATTTCCCCTTTAACAATATGGGTGTGGGCTGAAGGTTAAGGAGTATGTCCTTAGGCATTTGGGCAGTCTCACTTGTCGTCATGGGAACCGAGGGACGCCCCCCCCCCCCCCGCCCAAGCAGGTGACTTAGCCTATAGTAACTGTGGCACCAGATGCCAAGGGGGAACCAAAGCTTCATTCCTGAGCTCTCCCGAATGTGTTTTTTAATATACATACAGAGGCGCCCAAGCCTTCCCGGCTACAGACACTCCCAGGGACTCGCTCCACGTGGGAGCAGGATGGAGTAGCAGCAGCAGGCTTAGGTCAGTTCACGTCAGGTGATCTCAGGTGATCGGAGCTGCCTCAAATATTGGGCACGCTCAGATGCAGCCATGGCACTCAGCCTGTCTCTCAAAGGATTGTCCCCGTGTGCTATGTTAACCAAAATAGGCAAATTATTTATGAAACCTTTTTTTTTTTTTCTGAAACCTTATTTTTTTTTCTGTAAAGCAAAATAAATATATACAATTCAAGATTATTTTCTCTTCTAAAAAGATACAGACAGTCGAGAGCGGAGCGTCAGTAGGAAACAATTTCAGGAGCTGGGTATCTAACAAGTGAAGACAACTGTCGATCATGTTTCCGAAGTTTGAGAGAGAGAAGCCACAACAGTGGGGAGAGGGGAGGAGAACTGTGGGAAGGGCTGGAGAAGATGGCTGCACGAATATCTGGAGAAGCGGAAATCCACGGTCCCTAAGCGGAGTTCCCAAGAGGACGCGGGTCCTTCTAGAAGTGAGTCTCTGTGTGGCAACCCGCGAGGAACCCTGTGCGATTCTGTAAACTTGCAAAAGAAGTGGCGGAAGGCTGTTGATGGGGACTGGATGGGTGTGAGCAGATGCCGGGCTGTTGATGCTGGTTTCAGTGGCCTTCGTCATTGCCGGATGAGCAGGCCCAGTCGTAGATGACCAGGGGGATACTGATCAAGGAGAACAACACCCCCAGGCCCAAGAAAAGGGCCGCCTGCAGCAAGGAGACATGGGTTATTTCCAACATGGCCGACATTTTCCACATGCACCCTGGGAAGAATAGAAACCTCCTCCATGGTGTCCCTTGGTATCTGGAGTTTGTTACGACCGTGGCTGAACTTTCAAGACTCTCTTCTAAAACTGGGGGAATGTGATCCTGCACAATGGGCAAACGGCAAGCAGCTCTGGCACTTCACCTACTCTCGACTTCTGGGTCACCTCAGGGTGTCTGCACGCTACAGATGACTGGGTCTCTTTATGAGTACCTCTTACAAAGATCACAACCTAATAAGCTGGGTGTGGTGGTACATGCCTTTGGTCTCAGCACTTGGCAGGCAGATCCCTGTGAGTTCCAGACCAGCCTGGTCTATAGGGAGTTTCCAAGCTAGCCACAGTTAGAGTTACAGAATAAGACCCTGTCTCAAAATTTAAAAACAAAACAAAACCAAAAAACCAAAACCCAACAACTCAAAAGAGCCTTGGGAACCTAGCCAGCTTATTTTGATAGCCATTACCTATCAATCCACATCATTACTGAGAAACAAACATTTCCGCTTGTAAAAGCGAAGTGTATGTTGATCTGATCTCAGGGTATTGGCAGCAGGGCAAAACTAAGTGATTTGAAAGAAAGGTCGATGAGGGCCACATGGGGATCAGTCAGTCCAGCGCCTGGGGGACATTAGTGTACATACACACTGCTTGAACTTCATAACACTTCCCACAAACTTTGTGGGCTGGGATTGGAGGTTCTCATGAGAGCCAGGGGTTTAACTAGAAACTGGAAGGGAGTCAGAGCTAAGCAAGCAGTAGTAAATGGTGTGGCTAGTTGGTCTAACACCGTAGTCCTTGGTCAAGCAGAGCTTGTGCTCTCTGGGAGACCCAGTTTTATTATGGGAGCGGGCTGGAGAAGCCTTCGGAAGTCCTGGGTAACTCCACTGTTTGTAGCTTTGGTAGGAATTGGTGAATGCCTTGCCCTGGAAACTGATTCTTTCTTCCTATCCCCTTGAGGACTTTCTGCACAGGTATAGTGGATCTGGGACTCATGCTTTAAGGATGAATCTCTTGGAGATCTCGGGTTTTACCAGCGTTGATGATCCCTCTCCCAAGTGCACAGTGAGCCATCCATCCTGCCTGCTCCACTCCTCTGCTCTGGGTCAAGAGACTAAGGCGCCGTGTGTCATGTAACTGCAGAGGCTACACTGTCTGGGAGGCAGCTGAGAAGCCTTCTCCTTAGCCAAGCAAAACGGTTCTCCAGACCAGACCGAGTCACTTTACCCTGTTCCCTCATTGTCCGAGCATACCATCTTCAAGATGCCCTTGAACTTCAGCAGATCCACAAACAATCCCAATAGAGAAAGGTGGTTCTGAATCCAGATCTGCTTGTTCCAAAGGTCAGATCATAGAAAACACACTGCCTGTGTCCTGGGTTGCCTTAGGGAGCCAGACGGTGACAAATCACTTCCTATCTTGATAAAGACAAGACATTGTTCTACAGAGACAAAGGAGTGCAAACGTCCTTTCTCCTAGGCAGCCAGGCCCTGAGTGAGAACGCAGGAAAAGGCCCAGTCAGAGCAACACTAGGAAAGCTACTGGGAGGATATGGGAGGAGTTCTGATCTGAAGCTTTGGGTCTCCCGAGGGGAGACTGTTTACTTGCAAGTTTAGATGGGAAACTAATCAGAAAAATTAAGAGTGGTCTGGCAAGAGACATACCCAAATTCTTTGAGTGCCTTTATCTCCATCCTGGTTTGTGATTTTTAAATAAAGAGACGAAGGAAGGATGAAAATGAGCATATTAGCAGACGTAACTCCTGTAAATTAAGAAAACAATTGTTTAGGGCCGTTATTGGAAAGTACGAACCACAAAGGGCTTCTGGGTGTGTAAAATGGCCGTAAAACCATACCTACGACTCCAAAAATATCCTTCATGGAGGGAATGAAGATCACCAACAAGTTGATAATCACCAAGAGTATGATGGTCACCAAGACATGGCGGCACAGGTGGAACTTCGTCTTCTTGGCCAGCTCGAATAACGACGATCGAACCTGCAGCAAAAGCAGAGATTCCAGACGGCTCCTGACGGTGGGCTGACCTCCACCCTCAGAAGAGCCATTTATTGGTGCATAGAATTCCTCACGCATTTTCTTAATGCTCGGCAACTGCTTAATAGTTTGAAGGTATGGTGTCTTGACAACAAGTGTTAAGATCATGTATGAAATACTGAGTTTCCCTTTGGGTGGGGTTATTTCCACTGGAGTGGTCTCTATGGTAAGGTAGGACTGAGAGGCAAATACTCTATTATCTATATTTTTGTTAAAAAAGAGCAGTGGAAGATCAGAATGCAGATCCAGTCCCTAGAAGCCACACTTAACTCAAGGGTCTAACAGTGTAGAGGCTTGGGCTGAGCCAAGTGTGGAGGACCAGAAAAGCTACCTGTGGCAGGCTCTCTCCAAACAGATCCTAAAGTCAGAGAGAATGTCCGAAGCTCTGTGTTTCCCCTATTACCCGAAGGCCCTTTACTTACTGTGAAAAACAGCACAGGCACCGTGAGGATGACGGCCACGATGACAGCCAGTCGCACGGTCAGGATGAGAATGTCACCTGTGCTCTGGTACTTGTGCAGGAGGTCTGATTGAACTTTATCTGAAACAAGAGGGAGTTAGCAGGGTATTAAAGGAGACACTCAAATTACTCAATGACTGTTCACCTAAATAAGCAAGACTCTATAGGAGCCAGGAAGGTATGCTGGCTGGTTTTGTGTCGGCTTGACACCAACTAGAGTCATCAGAGAGAGGAGCCCCCCCTTGAGGAAATGCCTCCATGAGATCCAGCTGTAAGGCATTTTCTCAATTAGTGATCAAGGGGGAGGGCCTAGCATGTTGTGGGTAGTGCCGTCCCTGGGCTGGTAGTCTTGGGTTCTATAAGAAAGCAGGCTGAGCAAAGCCAGTAAGTAACATCCCTCCATGGCCTCTGCATCAGCTCCTGCCTCCAGGTTCCTTCCTGCTTGAGTTCCTGTCCTGGCTTCCTTGGTAATGAGCAGCAATGTGGAAATGTAAGCTGAATAAACCCTTTCCTCCCCAACTTGCTTCTGGTCACAGTGTTTCATCGAAGCAACAAAAACCCTGACTAAGATAGAAGGCAAGGTTCTGAAGGCTTCGAACAATCTGCAAATTCAAAGAAATGTCCGTATGAGCCGAGTGCTATCAGCTAAGTGGGATCTGAAGTCCTTAGCAGAAGCTGCCTAGATCGGTAGGCTTCATTTGTATTATTGAACATGTATGGGGCAGCGTGAAGTCCTTCCTATCTGCCTTTCCACACCAGAAGCTCACACCAAATAATGTCAGACTCCCAGTGGGAACCATGGGCACACACAACCCTCTCTCCTTCCAACCTGCTCCTTCTAACTTAACTTCCGGTGGTCAAGCAGCAGGCAAGCGAATCACAACTATACGACGTGGATACCTAGCCAGAAGCTGAGAAGGGCGTGATATCGCTCACCCCAGACGAGTGACTACCTAGCCCTTCACGACTCTCCCCCAGAGCTTCTCGCTGCCACAGTCTCAAGGTTGTGGGCAAGAAATTCAGATTGTGACCACCCTCCCCCTCTTCATGGTGCCATCAGCTTCTGAGAAAGGACTGGAAGTTATAGAAAAAAGAACCCTCATTAGATCGATTTTTCTTTACCCAAAAGGCATTAACCATCTATAAATAGAGGGAATCTCCCTCTAATAACACAAACGAGTTACTGTTGAAAAAAATGGACTCATAACTTGAACAAGGTCACTCAGGCCGTGAATGCTAGCTCTCTTTTCTCCCCTCCCCAACCAGCCTTGTGATACAGGAAACCCTAGAATGGCATTTTTATAAAAACAAGAAAGGTGGTGGTTACCAACTCATTTGGCAGTGCTATCTATCCTCTGATGCTTATGAAATCAACAACCTTCCTCCAGGCTAAATTAGCCTGTATATCTGTTTAAATTTTAGATTATTTTGTGATGAGGAGTGAGTCCTAAAGAAGCATTTAATAAAAAGGATAGTAAAATCCAGTTAAATAGTTCTCAAACCACGACCTTCACAGAAGGGTTGAGCAAACCTGCAGGGGTATGAATGAGAAGCCCCGGCAGGAAAGGCCAGCCGCCATCCTGATGGGTCGGCAGCACGCAAAGTGCTTTCTCTCTCAACTTTCCCTTCTCTCTTCTGTCATCCCTTCACTTCCCTGTGGGGCACTGAGTTCCGGCGAACAATTAGGTGTTTTATTTTTAATTAACGCTGATTGTCATGAGTGTGGGCTCTGCTTTTTCTCACTTTCAGCGTCTCTCTCTCTTTCTTTCTCTCTTTTCTATTAATGGAATCTGACCCAGTTTGCAGTGTCAGGTAGGAAAGCCATCTCTGATGTCGTTTTAAATTTTCCTAAGATGGCATGCTTCTAAATTGCAATTTCTCTGAAGAAGAAGAAAATTCCAGAGGAAAAAAAGAATTTACATCTTTTTTTTCTAGTAATTATTCTACTATGCAGCTTGAATGAATATGGAATGAGCCATTATCACTTGCTATGAAGAAAAAACACGGATCTTTTGTTCACTCTTTGGCTTCAAGGTAAAGTTACTTCAGTATTGGGTTTTCCAGTTGCTTTTAAATACAGCTAGGCATGGCCAGCGGAAGTAACTTACCGTAAAAAGTCAAGTATCCAAAGATGGCCGTCAGGAAGTACATGACAAACATGGCAAAGAAGGAGATGTTAGAAACCATCTGCATTTTTTTCTGTGACCGGCTAAAAACAAAGACAAAAGATTTTTTTAAAATGACATTGCTGATTTGAAGCGTCAGGGTCACCCTGAGCCAGAGACCAGCTCTGCTCAGGCTAACGTACCCTTAACCAGCTGACCCCCTGCAGTGATGGTGGTCCGTGAACAGAGCCCGAGATTACTCCTGAGTGCCCTTCCAAGGTGCTTTTAAAAGCGTATCATGGGCTCATCTGGAGGGTGGACAGTTTCTTAAAAGATCTTTGTGGTGTGGCTGCTTTGGCTTCCCATGCTGACCATGTACAGAAAAATTCAAATGTTCTCCTCGCAGCCCAAGAGGTGAGTTATATCAACTGACTGGGTCATGTTAGCTGACTGGGTTCTGGTTTGGCTTAGCCTCAGGTACACTAAGCATTCAAGAGCTCTCTGCTAAAATGGCGGCGGCTCCAGCTCCCAGGTCAGGCTTCTGCTGAGGTTGGGATGACCCTTCAAGCTGAGCTATGGAATAACTATGGCTTTAGACCAGCTATAGATTCCCGTGAGGCCGTCAGATAACAAAGGGTCATGGTGAGGCTAGAGAAACAGGAATGCGGGGAAGGACACAGTAAAAGGGATCACAAACTAAATCCTAAATACTCACTAAAAAAATTTATATAATAATGTATATATATATATATATATATTATATATAATGAATATAAAGATATATGTATTAAATTCTCTAAGTTAGGACCAAATGGGAAGAACAAAGTGTGTGTATATAGATGTAGGCACTTCAAAATATAAATCTAGCCGTGTATCCGTTAACTAGGAGACAAAAAAAAAAAACCCAAAAAAACAAAAAAAAAAAACAATAACAACAACAAAAAAACCAAACTACACTCAAGAAGAAACCCGGCAGCCATTGTGTGCTCCTTCTAAGCTTAAGATTGTGTGGTGACAGTCTTTATGTAGAATGAGTCTGAAGACTTTGAGCTAAAAAAAAACACATCTGAGAATTTATAACCAGGCCTTTAACTCTCTCCGACACAACATAAAAACTAAGTCCATAGGAAGGCAGTGGTAGTGCTATAAGAAGCTGAGACAGGGGATTGTGAGTTTGAGGGTAACCTGAGCTACCTAGTAAGATCCTATCTTAAAAACAACAAATTCACTTTCAAAACAACTGTAAGTAACAAAACTCAATACAAATACTCGAACTCTTAAATAACAACAGCATTTGGAGAAACAAAACAAAACAAAACGAAAACAAACTAAAATGCCCACATTTGGGCAGTGGGTGTGGAGATGGTTTAGTGAGAGCACTGCTAGAATTCAGATTCCTAGAAATGAAGTGAAAAGCTGGCATAACCGGGTGCACCTGTAACCCCAGTGCTTGGTGGGGGGAGGGGAGAAGAGGGTTTCACTGGGCTTGCTGGCTACCAGCTTAGTCAGAGATTCTGTCTCAAGGGGGTATGGTAGGAAGAGTGCTGAACCTGAGCACATCCCAGCACACCAGCCACACACACACACACACACACACACACACGAGTAATTAATTAAGGCCAATAGCTGTTACTTTCTTAATTTATAGCCAAAGATACTGCTCATTCCGGAGCTTCCTTAACACAGGGCTTGCTCGAGCATGCTAGGACACCAGTGGACATTGAAACTGGATGTGTTATCCCTTTCAGCAGGAACTGCCGTTGTAGGCAGGTCGAGTGATTAAGAACCGGTATAAAGAGCCTGTGAATATACCTATTGAGCAACTGTAGATTGTCATTCACGGACGCGGGTGGGATGACGAACGCCAAACAGTCACTGGATTGTGCAAAGCAATACACCGTCTACACGAAGGAAAAAGAACAGGCTCAGGAGAGATACTTTCACCGCAAAATTGTGCAGCTGCTTTAGGTCTGACTTATTATTAGCCTGCTCCTCAGAATCTGGGATTATGTGATGATTAAGAGGATTTTGGTCTCCAGATAGGAGCAGCTCTTCCAAGAAGGCTTATCCAGCACAGTCACGAGCTCTTCTGATCAAGGGACTGAGACCCACCCCCCACATGGTGAGTGTCAAATACCCCAGCACAGGGACACTAGGTTGATGCTGTACTAGTCAGGTACGTGGGTCCCCAATGTAGCTGAGAGCAGAGGACAGGGCACTGTTACTCTTTGACATCCTTCAATAAATGACATGACTCATTTAATGCACACTTAAAAGATCATATCTAAGCCAGGAGGTGATGGGGAATGCCTTTAAGCCAGCACCCTGGAAGCAGAGGCAGGCAGATATCTGAGTTCAAGGATAGCCTGGTCTACATAGTGAGACTCTATCTCAAAACGAACAAACAAAAAAATGGTATCTAAAAAAAAAATAGTATTAGTAGAAGTTCCATAACTCTCTACTTTAGGTATATTTTTAGAGAGTAAAGAAAGAAATCTATTAATTTTCTTGGAGGAGATTTTTTTTTAAACACCCAAATTCAGCTTCTAATAATAATAAAAAACCCACAAAAAAACAAAACAAAAAAATGCAACTAAAACTAAAACAAACAAAACGAGAGTAAAACAAAACCTGAGGGAGAGTAAGGAAAAGTAACATATGTTATGATATAACTGTCCCAAACACCTTCCAACAGGAACCCGTGACAGAAAATGTGACCTTCATCTTCATACAGCCATTGGAAGCCCCCTGAGGGTTCCAACCAAAGTCTGACTGACTACAGCGGAGGCTACTGTTTCTAGGCTGCCAACCAAACCACAGCTGTACAAAGGTTTCTACATGCCCAAGGCGGTTCCCTCCACATCCTCCCACAGCAGCAGTAGGCTGAGGGTGTGACTGATCAAAGCACCACTCAGCATGCCACACAGGAAGAGAGGCATGGAGACAATCGCCCAGAGAGGCTGTTACAAGAGTGCAAAGGTAAAGGGTGTGACCGGGAGCAAGCGTGTTCTGCGCAGTTGTGTATTTCTCAAAGGTGTGGAATGAATGGCGTACAGAGGAATGATGTGCTGTCTTCTTTTAAAGGTGAACACATCCCAAACAGGTGGTTACAACAAGCACAAGAGACATTACTGCCCTTGACAAAAATGCTTACCTTTGAGTTGAAGGTGACATACTTTGGTGTGCACGCGTCAGTCACATTAGCACTCACTGTTGAGTTCTGTTCCACATTCATGCACGGAGTCTGAAATTTCTTGTAGATGACCTGGTATTGAAAGACACGGAAATCAACGGAGACTATATTAAAGCCAAGACTCGAACAGCTGCCCCAGGGCCTCCGACAAAGTCAAAACTGCAGCAGGTGCTTCCACCGGAACTTACCACTATTAGGAAAAAAACCATGCAGCTCAAGGAAAATCCACTAGTGTAGCCAAGATACCCTTTAAAAAAAAATAAAAATAGCAATTATTTTCATGACTTCATTTCTTGTAGGCATTACTTCAAGTACAAGTTTGTGACGACAATATGCCCAAGAGTCCATGTGAAAGCAAGATGCTATCACTTGATACTGCTAGTTTACTTGGCAAAATCATAATGATAACGATAGTAGGGCTTTGAATAGAAGCATCACATTTGGCATTTTGGTTCCAGGAATACCTGGCATATTCCAGGACACAGATCTTAGAATCTAGGGAAAAGGGAGGCCTCTGGCTTTGGCCCTCAACCTCCATGTTGGTGCACCCTAATACCAAACTGATTTCTTCCTTGTTCTTCCTTACAGCCCATTCTTGTGCACTTACTATGGGAATCCTGAATGGTACTGATAAACTTATCTCTCAAGGAGAGGTCAACACAAGTGGACGTGAGCTTCTGGAACAAACAGATCAGTGGTTCTCAACCTTCCTAATGCTACAACCCTTTAATACAGTTCCTCATATTCTGGTGACCCTCCAACTGTAACATTATTTTTGTTGCTACCTCATAATTGTAATTTTGCTACAGTTATGAATAATATTGTAAATATATGATATGCAGGATATCTGATATGCTACTCTTATGAAAGGGTCATTTGACCCCCTAAGGGGGTCATGACCTATAGGTTGAGAAATGCTGAAACAGGGCATTTGAGGGCCTAATACCTGTTGGAATGCCTGGGAAAGGTGGCCACCTGAACCTTCATAATTATTCTCATCCCCATAAATGGATAAATTCTCTACTATAATGGGGAAGAACTGTTCTCTACCATAAATGGAACAGACACACTTACAAAAACCCAGAGAGCAGAGTAGTAGTTAAAAAAACCTACTTATAAACTTCATAGACATCGTGCGTCTGACTGACACATCTTAGCTAATCTAAGATAAAAACGAACAAACAAACAAACAACCCCCCAAAACTCATAACTATATTTGGAAGAATTTGAATACACATTTTGCCTTAAATTAGCCTAGATTTTAAAATTGCAACTTGGAGCCTTCAGACAGATGGAATCTTGCCTTCATTATTCACTGTATGAAATTCCCGAAGCCCTAGGCATGCTTGTCTCCAAATATAAGCACAAAAACAAATGTCAAAACCAAATGGATGACTTGGTGACAGTCTACCATTTTTTTAAACTTTAAAACTTTCCCTTTGACGATTGAAATCACTAAGCCTGGCTGTACTCTAAACTGAAGACTGATCCATCACAGTTGTGTTTTGTCTTGGTTATCAGAATTGAGATCTTTAAGTATAAATGATCAGAATATTTAAAACCACAAGCCAGCCAAAGCCAGAAGATCTTGAGTTTAAGACTTAGGGAGACTATTTCTGAATTCACAGGAAGTAGAGATGTAATTCAGTAGTACACTATTTGGGTGGCATGCAGAAGGTCTTGAGTTTGATCCCCAATACCACAAAACAAAACAACATAACACAACACTACTTAGTAGGAGAATTCCATTTTCTAGACTTTTCTTACAGAAGACTGTAAGTTGTGCTTCTGAAAATACTAAGCGTCTACACTGGTTCCAGAACTTCTTCCTCCCAGCTCCAGTTCAGTAAAAAGGCTTCTCAGAGTCTACACTGTGTTCTTAATCTTATGTTAACATTAGCCCTCATTAACCCTTCTAGTTTATGGTTTACTTCATCTATCCTAATAACGCAAGCAAAGCTGTTCGTTTTCTGTTTCTGACTTGTCTGGGACTGGACAGCCTGTGACAAAAGCCAGATCTTTCTTTGCTCACCCAGGTTCTTCAAGAGACACAGAGGGAGAATTATGCCAAAGGTAACCATCACCACCAACACGCGGCCATCTACGTACCAGGCTCTGGAAGACAAGTAAGGGCCAGGTTACAGTCTTCAATGGAAAATGACATCGGTGAGCCCCACTATGACTTTACCGCTTGCCTCATTCCCATGGATGGAAGCCCTCCCCACCCCCACTGGCTAAATGTAGCATTCCTATGGATTATTTATGAATCATGGCTTCAAAGCCAACTGTGCGTGGGGCATTCTGTCAGGTTACAACTTGTCCTATCAATCATTTAAAAGAGAGAATTCTTTCTGTTTTGTTTGTATGATATCGCCAAGGAAGGAGTCACCACAGGTAGGCATCCCTCCCTCCTCCATCCTTTGGATTTGACTTTGAATAGAACACGGGGGACAACGACTTCTACAGGTTCCCTCAAAGGGAAACGGAGACAAGGCTGACAAGGACCCTTAAACAAGAGGGCAAAACAACGTTGTGCCAAATGCCGTTGGCAGCTCTCCCTAGGGTGAACTACATATTTAAGGATGTAAGTTCATCATTCCCCAAATGCCAGGAACTTTCTAGAAAAAGGTAAGGTTTTCTTTTTCATTGTATGTATGTATCTGTGTTCAAAACAGTCCATAGGTGCTCTTCTTAAAAGCACATAGATATGGGGGTTCAGGCTCTCTACCATTTTCAAGGTGATAGATGAATCCAGAGATACATGGCTTCCTACATCTTCCATTTATTTATATCTCCCCCCACCCCAGCCCCCACAAGAAAAACATCAGACTTAGGAAAATTTTATTTCTGAAACTTTGGTTCTCAACCTTCCTAATGCCGTGACCCTTTACAACAGTTCTTCATGTTGTGGTGACTGTGAAATTACTTAGTTGCTACTTCATAACTGTATTTTACTACTGTTATGAATTGTAATGTAATTATCTGATATGCGATCAATGAGAACCAATGAGTCAATCAATTAAGTTACACCACGCACCAAAAAAACAAGGAAAGAAAAAGGTGGAAGCTTACGAAAATGCATCTTCCTCTCCCATGAGGGATTTTATGGCTGAAGGAAGTTCGTTTTTTACTATGAAGAGGTAGCTCAGCATTGCTAGAGGAGAAGGAGAACAAGTTTAGAAAGGCAATACCACAGCTCTTCTTACAAGGCAGAGGGACGGTGGCAGCAGCTCCGGGGCCCACCTTCGGTGAGCACAGGGGATGTCAGCTCTCACTGCAGCGTCCGACCCTGCCTCTGCTCTGCTGTCCACATGCCACGTAAGCAACAAGGACTGCTCGGATTGCGTTAAAGCGCATGTGGACGCCCAGCAGCCAGCACTGGAGAAGCCAATAACACCCGTATGAGTCACGCAAGAGAAACACACTTTCTTACCGCCGGTGTTCTGCAGGGAGGTGGCTCCGAAGATCACCAGCTTCCCGTGGTGCCGAAGACTTGCTCCCCCAGCTTCTCATAAACCATGCAGCCTGTTTGCAAATTGAGTTTGAGAGTACACGAGATGACAAGGTTCAAGACAGCTAACATCTCTTGATGCTGTGGCCTACTCTTCAAGATACTCTGGGCCTATCTCGGACTCTACCTTGGCACTAGAGGGGTTAAGCCGCTGTCATTTCGAACAACCTTGACCCCTCTAAAGGTCACACACTACCACTGGGTCTCCTTTGCCAACTGGGTTTCAGGAATATTACAGGTAAAGACTAGGTCATACTGGGGGGTTTCGGGAGTTCCAGTGCTAGCTGATCTTTTTCATGGACCTGGTATATAAATTAAAGACTTCATTTTTAGAGATCCTCATGTTGAAGACAATAAATAAATAAATAAATAAATAAATAATATTCTTTTGCACTAAGGTCCTGAACTGATTAGGCTAACAGAATTATCTTCGACTTGAAGTAGGAAGTTCACCCATACTTTAACCCCCGCCCTCCTTCACCACAGGGTAACAACGCCTTCCACGGAAGGTTCTTGCTGTAAATGGCCATGGTTAAGGCAGATGGTAGTAACAGGCCAAAGCGCTGAGCAAAAGTCACAGTGGAGAGTTTGGCCTCAAACAGGGAAACTGTATCATATCACCTCCTCCCGGGCTCAGGGAATGTCAAGAAGAAAGGTTGGAAAGAGTGAGGAGCCAGAGGATGGGAGAGTTGCAGCACACTGTTGTCTCCCATTCACAACACAACTGTTGATGAGCTCACGGCTGCTGTGCGCATGTACAAGACAGGGCCCTGAAACACTACATGCTGGACAGCGGAGGACCCATGACGTCCCACGCTTCCCTGAGGGACTACTGGCAATTAATAGCTGCTGGAGGACCAGGTCATTTTCTTGAGTGGTTAGCCACTGACAGCCCTTGCTCTAATAAACAATCTCCCACTGTGCATGAAACTGATTAAACTCAGTGGGCCACATACAAAAGTAAAAGCAGAAGAGGACCTGTTGAGGCTGGTTCCATTGGGAAGGGGAAGGGCAGAGAGAGGAAAAATGGGGGTATAACCACTAAAATTCATTGTATCAGTGCATGAAATTGGCAACACCTCTACAAAATGTAACAGAAGTATCTTCGTGATATCCTTTTAATCCCTTCTGTTTTAAAAGTAACAGCAAACTTAGAACATCTACTAGTCACTACACAAGAATTTTCATCAAGTTAAATATAGTTCAAAGACATGTAACTGACCAAAGAAAGTAGCAGACAAATCTGCCTGAAGAGGTTTTTGGCTGTAGCAAAATTCTCAAGTGGCCAAACAGCTCATTTAAATAAACAGTAAATTGCTAAACCAATTCACCAAAAGTAAGTAAATAAAACGTCTATGCTTCCTCATGGCGGTTCATAATTTCAAAAGGTTCACAAGAAGCAACTTGGGTCAGGCTATAATTAAACCTCGGCTTAGCCTCATGTGAGACTGGTGTTTAAACTAGATAATGACTAGACCCTGAATTTATTACAAAACACTCCAGTCATCCGTATACAGCAGCTGGCCAACGCGGCTTTAGCTAATGTAAAATTCAAAGTATTGCAAACATAATCCGGTGTCCCAGGAATAGAAAATAAACACTTCAGGTGTTAACACTGCCCAGAGAACTTGACATCCCTGGTGCTCACTCCCACAATGCCTTGGGAGTAACACTCTCTCATTGGAATAGGCACAAAGAGAATAAAAGGCCTGTTTACTTAAGGCCTTGGAGCCTACGATATAAAAACATAGGATCTTTTTGTTCATGGTTTACAAAGGCCTAAGGAAGCAGTGGAGCCTTGAAAATAAGGTCATCTCAAACTAGAAAAACGGGTACACTTGGGAGCTCACTGTAAATGACGTTGTCCTGAGCATCCTGCCTTCAACAAAATCATCCATGTCAGCTTACCAGTTTCCTTGGAGCAGATCAGAAGGAGGTTTATTGAATATATAGACAGCAATGTCACCGAAGTCAGAAGTACCCTATAGCAAAGGAAATAAATCCAATCGTATTATCTAGAGAGCACATTTTGGAAGGGCAAAGGTTGCCTTCTGGTTAGCACCCAAAGTTAGCTGCCTGCTTAGTTAAAATCCTCTCTAGAATCTTCTACTGTTTGAAATGCTCATCGGAATCTGAGTGTACCAGTTACCACCTGTGATGTAATTAAACACTAAGCCGCTACATGGGGACATTTGGGTGACGCAGCTGTAAGATCAGGTCATGAAAGAAAGGCTTTGTGGCCTACGGCATGAATACTGTCGGGTTACATCCTGGTGAGAAGATGGTTTTGCAGACAGGGTGGCAGAGCAAGACATCTGTGACCTTAAGTGACTGACCACGTGACTTTAGTGGACCTGCATGGCTTCCATACTTCTGATTCCTCATGCATAGCCCAGAGATACACCAGATGATGTGACCTATCACTCAGAAGCTATTTCTCAATCCGAGCATTATGACATTAATTTAATTTTTTTCCCCTCTGCACCTGGTTCCTCTTAGATGTGGGGGCTCTCCACAATCGAGTACAACATGAGAACAAATTCCTATTTTTGTTTTAGTACATCTGGCTCATTAACAGACATTTCTCAAGAAAGGGGACAGTTAAAGGGTCGTGGGAGCGTACACAGATTATTTCTACAGTGCTTGGATAAAACATAATAACTGAAAAACAGAACACTTGTTAATTAAAAAGAGAAAACTTCAGCCCACAAACAGAACCTCTTACTTCCTCATACAGGGAACAATGCCTTGCATAAATTGGTCCCACTTTAGCCTTAGCATAATTAAAAGCAGTTCTTTTTCTGGAGAGTGTTATTGAGAGGAACTTGGCACCTCGGGTGCTTCTCTGTGAGTTCAGGCTCCCAAACCTCCCCCACTGCACACCTGTGGGCCTACAGCTCTGGGGCCCGGAGGCTGCCTCTTCTGGCCTCTCTTGTCTTCCTCCACACCGGGCAGAATGGCTGCTCTCCCTGATTCTAAAGTATTGATTCCCTCTGCAAACTGCGCTTCCTTGGAGAGATGACTAGGGAGGAGTTCATGGTCTCCAGAACAGATGGACTCCAGAAACGGATCCGGAAACAAGAAGGCCAAGCTCCATGGAGGCAAAGCAAACACCAAGAGAAAGAACAGTAAAACTGAACACTGGGAAAAGGCAAACCGTCCTGCTGGCAAAGGAGAACTGAGGCCATTCATGGCCACTGAGAAAGCGGGTTCCGATTTATACTTATTTGGCAAAGGTCTCTGGGTGATGGAGATGGTAAGTCCTCAGTGGTCTATTCCGATTGAGGGGCAGGAAGATACCAAGAGCAAGCATTTTATTGACCAACCCAGTAGTTTATAAAGGAACAGGATTTGACTTGTGTTAGAAAAGGAAGAACCAGACAGTCTCATTCATATGTATGTATGTATGTATGTATGTATGTATGTATAAAGAAACAAGCTTTGAGTTTCATTGTACACCAAGGGGCGACCTCTACAAGGTCGTGTGACATGCCCCAAGGCACAGGGTAACCTGGACTCCCTCAGAGGCATTCCACCCACAGACCTAAGAATGACGAAGGAAAATTGCAGCCTTGTAAGAGGAAGGTGCACCTAGCGGGGAGAGCTGATCACTGCCATCTACAGACTAACTCCATGCACTCTAAGAACACAGCTGTGGTACTCTCTCATCTACTAAAGAGCTCCTGGGACCGAACGGCTCTTACAAAGGGTTTCCTTTCCCTTCTGGGGCTCCACCTCTTTGCAGATGATACTCAGTGGTCTTTAGCCAATGGCAGAGGTGAAGAACCTCTTCAAACACTCCTGACGTACCTCACGAAATACCGATCCAGGAAGATTTTAATGAAGTGTCCCTGTTTTTTCCCACCCCGAACACGGCGGGATGAAGCATTCCCACGATAATGAAAATGACAAAAGGACTCAATTCTTCCATCTTTGGTGACACAACGCAGCGCCCTGCAGTCAACAACGTGGAGAGTCTGGTAGTCTTGGCCTCAAACCATCCAATCTCTGAAGATTCTTTTTCATTCTTCCCCAAACACACCCCCCCACTTCTCCTTTCTCCACCCTCCTCCCCTAGAACAGTCTTACCACATAGTCCAACCTGACCTCAAAGCCATGAACCTCCTGTGTCAGCCACCTGAGTGCTGAGATTTCAAATGTGAGCCACCACATCCAACCAGAGCTTCTTGTCTGGAACTGGAAACCAGTGTAAAACAAAACCCGGGGCCGCAGAGATTGAGAGCAATGGTTGCTCTCCCAAGAGGACCAGGATTCATTCCCAAGAAGACACGGCAGCTCATAACCACTTGTAGCTCCGGTCCCAGGGGATCCGAGGCGCTCTCCTGGCCCGCCACAAAACACTGTACACACATGACACGCAGACATACAGGCAAACAAAGCACCCATACACATAACATAGTTTTAAAAAAAAATCCTTTTCTATCAGGTCACTAAAAAGCAAACTGTAGATGTGAAAACTCCAAGAACATACACTACACCAAAATCTAGCACAAAACTTAGCAGGATGCACCTTTCTGTTAAGATTTCAGAAAGACCCTATTAAGGCTCTATTATATTTTGTCTAATTGATTCTAACAAACCCAGAATGGTTTAAGAAACCATTAGAGTTAGAGATGCTTTAAGAACCAAAGACCATGACACCCGGAAGAGTGAGCCAAGAGGAATAAGGCACAGAATAAAGTGTGTGTGATTACTTATCAGAACACTTGGGTGTCAAGCTAACAATGGCTCTCTTTGTCCAAACAGTCGAACACATAATCATGGTTTCCTGCAAAGACACAAACCACCCAGAGACCAATGCAGCTTCCACGCGGCTAATCACTAGAGAAAAGCTGGTTGCTGAAGGAGGCATTTTTATGTGGTAGTTGGGTTGTCAAGGTCTTCCAGGCTTGTGTCATCCTTGCCAAGGGATCTACAATGGAAAGGTGGGAGGGGTGGAACAGGAGGTGCTTAGGACTCTGAAGAATCTGGTAGCAGGAAGATCAAGAGTTCAAGGCCAGTCTCAGCTACTTAGCATGTTCAAAGCTAGATTGGGCTATATGAGAGTCTATCTCAAAACAAAAATACCCCCCACCCCCAAATAAAGAACCTCTTCCCCCAGGATGTGGTACAGGAATAGACCAAGCCTAGGAGATTTTGTTTTTCTGGACAAGAAGTCTGTTAGGAAACAGAATTCTAGACTCCTGGCTCACAGCACAATCTCAAAGACTCTGCCTGACATCTCTCACCATAGAAAGGAGACCTCTTTGCTCCATGCCAACATGGATATCCACATCTGTAATGCCTGACGGGGAATGCACTGGGCAGCTCATTCCATTTCTACAAGTTCTGTGTGTTAGAAATGAGGAAAAGTTGAAATCGCTACAAGTACTTCTGCATTTGAGTTTTCGTTTTACTTTTGGGCCCTCCTCAGGCGCAAAACATCGATGGGATTTTTTAATTTTCTGAGTTGGACACCCTTAAAAAAATACAACCTATTTTGAGACTAATTTTTCTGGCGGTTTTGTTGAGATTAGGCTAAGTTTGCCCGGCTCTATCTCGTCTATCAGAGTGTAAAACTCCACATGTGCATATTGCTACATTTGATCTCTCAAGTCTCAGAAATCATCTTGAATTGTTAATTCTCCCTACTTTATATTGTTCATCTCCTCAGCTTCCTGTTTGCTGTGTGCTTTCTTTTTCTCCAGATCTCTGGTGGCGACTGTTTAGAGTCAGACCACCTGAGATGGCTACCCATTAGCTAACAATTCAAGCCCAAACCTGCAAGTCAGACAGGCAGGTCACCTGTTGTCACGTGAGTCCCTTCTACTCAGCAGAAAGCGCCCTCCTACTTGCAAGCTTGTCTCCCTTTTCTTGCTGAGATCCCCTTTCCATCCAGCAGCCAGCAACCTCCTCCTGTCTTATTGTTTTACTATACGTCTTCATCCCTAGACGACAGGTCAGGCAGGCTGATGGTCTAACTCACCTATTCATGTTCAACACCGACATACAAATTAGCTAAGAATCAACCAATGAACTCAGAGTTAGTAGGTCTTGTCTGCAAGTTATGTGAGACTACACCGATATCTTGGTAAAATCAAGACATACCTATCTACCTAAGACAGTCCTGTGACCAGGTTGGTCACACTTACCTCAGCGGCTGACCTAGTCTCGTGACTGTGAAGGACAACGCTGGAGCTTTTTTCTTGCAGCAAATATGTAAACGAACTATTTATCTGTTTACTCTAAGAGGCAGCTGGAGCCCTTCAGAAGCACAAAAAGAATCTTCCCACATTTAGTCCTTGGGGATGAATACACCTGCCCTCCATAATCTTCTGAATGACTGTGACCGTGTGTGCACGTGTGTGCATGTGAGGATGGGACAATCACGGGTATGGGTTCTCAGGAGCTGTTCACCTTGGCTTTCGAGACAGGGTTTTTGAGCTCGCCAAGTAGGTGAGGCCGGCCGGTCTACGAGCCTCAGGGATCTGCCACCTCATCCGAGCTGAGATGATGAGCTTGAATCACCACAACACTTTTTCAAAACATAAGAGCAAAACCAAAACAAATAAAAACACGTCCTGGGAATTGAACTTGGATCCTCAGCTTGGGTAACAAGTGCTTTACCAACTAAGCCATGTCCCTAGACACTTTAAAATTTGTTTTAAAAGATTTCTTGTTGTTATTACTCTGTTTAATTATGCATATATCTGTACATAGGCATGTACATTAGTACTGGTGTGGGAGAGACCAGAAGTGTCAGGTATCCTGGAGCTGGAGTTACAGACAGACAGGTGATCTACCTGATAGGGGTGCTGGAGTCGAACCAGGGTCCTCTGGAAGAGCAGACTGTGCTCTTAACCCCTGAGCCATCTCTCCAGCATATGTTAGTCTTGAATCTTACTGACAGCCCTATTATTCTTTAGACTTCTGTAGCATGTGAAGGTTGTATAGACAGGAGTTGGGAAGAGGGTTGGGCAGGTCACCTGCTTACCTGAGGACTGGAGTTCAGAACTCCAGAACCCACATGAATAGGGTGGGGGCGACAGCCCAGCTGTACCTTAGTGCTCCAGGGGCAGAGACGGGATTTAGAGAGTAACCCTGGCTAGCCAGACTAGCTGAACCGGTTAGCCCTAAGTTCAAATGAGAGACCCTACCTTAATGTATGACACGGAGAGTGAGTGAGGTAAACACCCAACATCATCTACATACATGCACACATGTGTATGTGCACCCCTGACACTCGGACAGACACGAACACATTTTAAAAAGATTGTATAAATAACATATTAAACATGACTGTTTAAAGTTTTAGGCGAATAAAATGGTTAAGTGTAACGACAGAAGGAACTAGAATATTTAAGGCAATTAAAGTCCTCTATATCGATTAAAACATTCTATATCACAATCGTGGTGATGATGTCACAAATATGATTTGGGTAGACGTGTTCTTTCAGCTGGGGGATTTTATTGTAAAGATCCCCTTGAGCCACCATCACAAAGAAGTATGTCATAACACCTTAGGAGAAGTGACAGTAGACTGGAAAGGTCTAATTATATGCCAAAGTGCCTGCAACACTCCTACCTCATGGTTTGAGCCCTTGAAGAGGGAGACAAAAAAAAAAAAAAAAAAAAAAACCAGCAACCGATGCTGTGAATCCAAAAGTAGCTCGGGTGGGGATATCTGGGGCTCCCACACATCTGAGAGCTCACACCTTCCTCCGGGACCAGCTCTGCCCTGCCCTGCAGACTCTAGTGTGAAATGAGTGTTCTATCCTGCAGGTCTGGAGTGGGACCTCAGGCACTGATGCTGGTGGTCTCTGGGCCACATCACCTGTGACAGTGATCGGTGAAGCCAAGCTCCAGCCTAGTGGCGTACATATCTCAGTTATCCCTAATTCTCACACTGCACATCTGTACACCTGCCATGCTGTCTGTGTAATTAATAATAATTAGCGAAGCACCTTATTGCTTATTGGCAAAAGCAAACTCTGGAGTATTCACCCTGAGCACTGTTCACGGGTCACTCAGTGCTGGCATCCCGGCTCCCACTCACAGGTCACTGAAACCTAGAGGGGTTCCGTATTATGCCCAACGTGGCAGAGGTAATGGATCAGCGAACTAGGATCCGGTGTTGGGCAATTACTTGTAGAATTTACACAACGGACCAAGGAAAACCATGGTTTTAATAGGCCACCTCAGGAGAAAGCAAGGGTCAGTCATACATACCGCGTCTTTGTTTCCTTGTAGACAAGTCTAAATTCTTTTGTCTAGAAAGCAAAAACGCTTCTCACTGATGTCTGACTCTAACCTATAACCCTACAAAGAAAGGGGCGTTTAAAAGAGAGGAAGACAAACAGACTCTGCAGGAGGCCTGAGCTTAGAGGAGGAAGTTGTACCAGTTACAAAGCTACTCCTTACATTCACTTCCTGTCTCCGCTCCCCCCTCCGCTTCCCCGCCCCAGGCAGATTTGAGGGCTGTGGTTTTGTGAGGGACGTAATGTGTAAATGTTGACACTGTCCTCCATCCGCCTCCACCCTACGAGGACAACTGGCTTCTCTCTCTTTAAACCTAGATGTTTACCCATTTAAATCATGTCCCGCCAACCGCTTCTAGCCTCCGAAGATGTGATTCTTAGTGAAAGAAAAAGTCTTTGTAACAAGTGAAATGCTTGAGTCTTGGGTTTAGATTCTAGTTCCCAGAGCCTGGTGGATGTGGAGCTCCAAGGGAGTAAGTCCTCCCTTACTCCGTTTCCATAGGAACCCTGCAAGCCCAGGGATGTGAAGCAGACGAGGAGTGCCCAATAGATACAGCCCCTAACATCCAGGGCTTAGTGTCACCCTAGAAAAGTTATTTAACCTATGGGAATCCCAATTTATTCATCTATAAAAGGAGATGACAAATAGGATTCTTGGAATTCCATAAAATCATGCAAAGTTTATGGCTGTCTTTTTCTTTATATCCCTTTTTGAAAATCAGAGGCCAGAGACAGTGACCGTGAGGCTGTTCTCTTGATTATTGTGCGCTGACCCTTGACACAGATGTTGATCCTTTAATGCCATGCGTCTAACACAGAGCAAAGCAAAACTAACTGGACTACTGGGTCAGTCTTCCTTTCTATTAAGTCAGCTAGTGTTCTGGGAGATGAAATTTAAGTTAGCTTTGCAAACTTGTATCTCTGAACTGTATTTAACCTGTGCTGCCGTGCAGATGCACGCCGCTATAATCTACCTACTGTGGGCCAGATCGAACAGAAAAGCATTCTCTGCACTGTGGAACTGAATGATGGGGTGAAGACCAAAGAACACACGGCTGTCTCTTGTAAGCTAAGGAAATAGACAATAGGACAAAACAGAGTCCACGGTACTGCCCTCTGGATACAACCTGCATCACCGGCAATTAAGTATAAACAGGGTGAATTCTTTTGCATAAGCATGGCACACATGGGCATACACAAACACGCACACTCCCATTCGCTGAGAGGACTGAATTCTGGGAACGATTTATCAGAGGCACACATAACCCAAGCTAAGCAAATAAGAGCTGAACTTTTGAAAACAGGGCTCGGCAGCCATCTCCTATGCTGGCCAGCCCTCTCTGTTTACCAAACAGACCCTCATTGTGAGCATTTCTCTGTTTCTGAAAAGCTTCTAAATCCAATGAATTTCAATAGAGGTCAACGGCTCTAGCCCTGTCCTTTCTACATGAATTCCCAAGGTTGGCAAGCTCCAATGTGTCACTTCTTCCTTCAAGTGTCATTATTCCCAAACAAGGGCCTCTGAGGCCAAAGGGTTTTGCTGCCAGCGAAAGCACATTTTTCTCTTCAGATCATTCCTAAGGAACTGTGGCCATAACTCCAAGAATTCTGAAAAACAAGTAACTGATTGACAAGAAGGGAGACGAGTATGAGTCTACTCGTGGATCTCTAGGACCGTCCGTTAGAGCAAGGTCTCCATTTTTTTGATGCTACACAGTCATCTCTCCTTAGGAGTGCTCAGAGCAGATGAGTTGGCGCTAACAAGAATTACTTCGACGTGTAACACATACACCATCCTCTGTTTGGAGCAAAATTATCACCTTAAGGGGGAAGGGGTGTCACTCCATCACTCCGCCTCTAGAGAATATACAGGAAGAGAACAGTCAGTTCAAGAACAGAAGGCTCTTTAGAAAGGCACGACGCAACCTTCAACTCAGTGGAATTGTGGGAAGGAGTACAGACATTAGAGGGTGGTGCAAAGGGAATGGGGAGATGGCTCAGCTGGTAACGTGTTTGCTATGCGAACAGCCATGCTTGGAGTGGCTGTAAGCCGAAGCTAGCAGACGCCTGACGCTCGCACTCACCCCTCGTCCTGTCTGGTGAGTTCCAGGCCTGCAAGAGATCCTGTCTCAAAAACCTCAGTAGATGACACCTGAAAATGACACTCAAGGTTGACCTTTGGCTTCCTAATACACACACGTACACGTGCACCCGCACATACATGTGCACTCACGCAAACACAGACACGGGTCTTGATAGAGATGGAATAGCTGGGGATAATATGTTCTCAGAATGGCAGTATAATGTGAATCAAATTCCTATAATGTATTAGTCAAAGTGTTGCTCACTCTGTAACTCAAATATTCTGGCCAATACACACAGATGTGCATGCAGGTTGTCCCCATGGTCCTTCCAGCCAATATTCACTTTGTTTCCCTACAACAATGTCACGTACACAAAATCTCCCCATGGAAAAGTTTTCCGTACCAGTTCCTAAGTCCATGTGACTCTTCTAAGCAACAGACTGATATTCATGGAACCGCCACGGTTTTTTCTGCCCATTTTCTGATTGTAGATTTGGCATTGTCTGACTTTACTATCCCTTGGCGTTTAGCTTGATAACAAATGATTAAAAGTTCAGTTACTTCTTTGAAAGGGCTCTTTACTAGTTCTTGAACTGAATTTGAGGGGAAGCCAGGCAAATGAGGGAAAGCTACAGAGTTGGCTTGAATAAGAAATGTCTCCTATAGGTTTGGGCATTTGAATACTGTCCCCAGCCTGATGGTGCCATTTGGGGAGGTTTAGGTGGGACAGCCTTGCTTGAGGAGTATGTCTTAGAGGGCAAGCTTTGAAGAGGAAAGGCCTCTTCTTCCCTCTTTCTACTTCACGTTTGTGGTAAAGGCTATGAGCTCTCCTCCACACCTGCCACTTGCTGTCACGTTTACGCATCATCAGGGCCTCTCAACACTGGAACCTCAAGACCAAATAAACCCTTTCCCGGCTCAGTCATGGTGTTTCTTTCTTTATCGCAGCCACAGAGAAGCAACTCCTACAGTCGTATGCAGCTTAGAAAGGTTGACTGTTCTGCCAGGCACTTCGGGCATGGAGTTCAGTCGCCGCTGCTTCAGATGGAAGTCTCCGCTCTGCAGTCTGCACAATCTGGCCCTGCAAAACTGGCTCCCTTGTTTTGGTGGAGTATGTTTTTAAAGGAACCTCAGAACGATCATTCAGGAGTGCTGATCGATTTCATCACCCGATAGCTGAACTGCATTAGGAAGTGAACAGTAACTGACGGACATCCATTGTCAACTCCGCATTTTCTCGAGTACATTAACAACAGGTCTAGTTCCTGAGGATGACAACAGCAAAGTCCCGTGTTTCGGATCACACAGCCTGGATGGAGTCCTGGCTTCCTAGATTATAATTTATGGTCATAGATTGTTATTAAGCCTCAATTAAGTTTGTGGGGATAGTTTCTGGGGTTAAATGGGACTAATACTTAGTCCACAGTCTTGTTGGTGGGGATTTAAACAGGATAATGTGGTATGTATCTATGTTACTGTGCAATGAATGGTAATAAGTACTTAGTGATTATTAACCTGGTGCTCTATCTACATAGTGCTGACTACAAAGTTCTTTCTCTGCCAGGTGCTACTGACAGTGACAGTACTGTTCCTCACACACGCAGATAGATAACACACTCGATCACCTCTCACAACGGCCCTGGAGTCCTAGGCGCCGGCACCAATTACCACACCTCCTCCTATGTACCACTTTGAAGAGTGTGCTTTTAGACGCTTTCCCTATTTTGTTTCTACAGTCGCTCTTCAAGTGAGACAGGCACTTTTGATCCGACACAGATAAACATCTGACATTATAATCAACTAATTTAAACCTGAATTATTGCTTTTGCAGACTGCAATGCTGTTTCATAGTTAACGCCTGCAAAGGACTGCTTACAAACTCACTATCCACAATAAGCTGCTATTTCGGAAGTTATCAGGGGTCTGTGCTCTTCTGTCATGGCTTTAGTTCTAACAGCCAGGCTAGGGAGATGTGTCGCAGAAGACAGGAATGCTGTGCAGAACTGACAACCTAAATTCAGTCCCGGAGCCCAAGTAAAAGGCCATATGAAAAGGCACACATCCAAAACCCCAGCATCCAACAGTAGAGCCTGGGTTTCTCGGCACAGCCCTGGTTGTCCTGGAGCTCTCTGTGAAGACAACTGGTTTGAAACTCCTGCCTCTGCCTCCTGGGTTCTGGGATTAAAGGCATGTGCCAGCACAACCTACTCAGTCAATATTGTTTTTTAATTCAAAATGATTATAACTTTAAAGGTGATACTGTTAAAATAATAGTAAAATGTGTTGAGACGTCATGGAAAAGGATAAAGCTTATTGTCTAACCAGACTCTACAAGTATTTCACTTATTTAGTACTATGAAAATGAGAGACTCAATGCCTACACAATGTATTCCGTTAACAAAAATATTTAGAAAATGTAAAAAAAAATTAAAATGAACATCATTCTTCATTATCAGTACTGATTTGCATAGTATTTAGGGACTGTTTGTTGAGACATGTGGTCTTGCTATACATAACCCAAGCTGGCCTGCAATTTGGGATCCTCCTGCCTCGGCATCTCTGAGTGCTGGGATCATGGGCGCGTGCCACCGATACTGTTGCTCTGTTTCGTACTAAATTTTTTTTTATTGCACTTATTGATGTAGTTCCTGTTGGAGGAGGTGCATAGCCCACAGTGCCCACACACAGAGGTCAGAGGACAACCAGCAGAAGATGGTGCTCTCTTTACACTTGCTGAGTCCGGCCGGGGGTGTCAAGCTCAGGTCAACAGGCTTGGGGCAAGTGCTTTTAACCGGCTGAGCTGCCTTGCCTGCCCTCCTCTGAGTATGCTAAAATGAAGATAGGGGATGTTTATAAAAAGACTAGAGCCAGTTGGTGGTGGTGCACGCCTTTAATCCTGGCACTTGGGAGGCAGAGGCAGGTGGATTTCTGAGTTCAAGGCCAGCCTGGTCTACAGAGTGAGTTCCAGGACAGCCCGGGCTACACAGAGAAACCCTGTCTCGAAAAACCAAAAAAAAAAAAAAAAAAAAAAAAAAAAAAAGAAAGAAAAGAAAAGAAAAAAGAATGAATAAACAAACAAAAAAAAGCCGGGCGGTGGTGGCGCACGCCTTTAATCCAGCACTTGGAGGCAGAAGCAGGCGGATTTCTGAGTTCGAGGCCACCCTGGTCTACCAAGTGAGATCCAGGACAGCCAGGGCTACACAGAGAAACCCTGTCTCGAAAAAACTAAAAAACTAAAAAAAAAAAAAAAAAAAAAGACTATAGAGACGAAGACGAAATGACCGCGCATCTCCTGCGGGCATCCCTTCATCGGATCCCCACTCCCAGGAAAACTGGACTCTGTGATAGCTTAAGCCCAGCTTGTTTCCTACAGAAAATAAATTTGTTCAAATGGACAAACAAAACAAACAAACAAACACCCCCCCCCCGCATACTTCCTGTTTCCTGAATGTAACGTTAAGAACCCCAAATTCAGTAAAATACAAAAGGTGAGAGGGCAGAACTCAGAGTTTAACTGATTTAGATGCGGCTCATGGTAAAGGCAGCCATTATGCTAGGCCAAAAACTGAACCCGGAAACGTATCCAAGAAAAAGAAATCACACCAAGAAGTTTCCAGATCCAGTGAAGAGCTCCACACCCAGCCCCAGGGCGACAGGGAGGAGCAATCCCGGCTGAGGCTCTAAGGAAGCCCGGCAGCCCGGGAGGCCCTTCCTTGCTGGCCAGTGAGCTGGATCAGGGCCCTGGGGCAGCTGATCCCTGAGGCTTCCAACTGGTCGCAGTCTGTGAGCAGCTGCAGGAGCAGCTGGCTTTTTAAGCAAGTCAATGCTTCCTTGTTCCGAAGCTACAAAGTTTCACGTTCTGTGAGGAACTTCGAGACTTTATACTACGGTCCTGGTGAGCCTCCACCTCCGGGTTTGATGTGCCTCGCTTGCTCTTTGAGTGTATCTAATAAAATGATTCCTCAAGGCTTCATCCAGGGAACTGGACTCCTTCAACACTGAGCAAGGTTTACCCAATCTTTTCAGCTTCGTTCAGAGATTAAAAAGCAACCGACTAGATCAATTATCCCCAAACCAGTATACTTAAGCCGTTAATCTTTCTAGGAATGGTAGATTGGATACAAGGATTTACTCTTGCCCGTGAGAAGCCACTGGCAGGACTTTGTTTTACTGCATTGATTTATTTACTATTAAATTGCTAACGCACAAGGAAACAGATCCATTCTGGAGGAAGAGACAGAGCTGGAACCTGAAGAGAAAGACAAGATCAATCTAGGTAACACCAAAATCCCCCAGAAGCTCTGCCAGCATTCCAAAAAGCAAGAGGAAATGAAACAGTAGGCTAAAAATATGCTGAGTATGGACAATATCCTTGAAGAAGCTGCTAGACCCTCCCCTCCCCCCACACATACATACATATACCATAAACATAAGCAGCTGTTCCTTTCCTATTCTGGCAAAAGTCTGAAGACATTGGTCAACATACAGTGTAGGTCTAGTCAGGCATGGTAGCACATATCTATAACCCTAGCACTCAGGAGACTGAGGCAGGAGGCTTGCAAGCTGGAGGCCAGCCTAGGCTATAGAGTGAGACTCTTTCTTTAAAACAGACAAACCCAGTCTCAAGGTAGCAAATACAGGCATGGGTGGTAATGAAAACGGAACATTCAGGAACACATGCCCCCAACACTCTCCCCTCTCCCTTTCTCCTCACTTGGCTTCACAAAGATGGCTGCCATGCCCTGCAGGAAGGATAACCTCAACAGCCAAAGAGGCACATCCTACAGAACTGGTTCCCAGAGTGAAGGACTTCCGCAAGTCCCTCAGGGGAAACACTACCTACAGGCCCGATGCAGATGTCAGATTCCACCTGGACCCGGTTTCCCTATTCAAGACCAGAGCCGAAATGGAAGCACCCCTTCACACTGTTTAGGTGTGAAATGAAAGGTCACACCCAGAACAAACAGAGGTCAACTGGGAGCACGGGGATCAGACAGCAAACAGACCGCAGGGAAATCCATGAGATGGATGGCTCAGTTTGTCCAGCAATTGAATCCCATGGGGAAACTGGAGACAAGTGGGGAACCCACACAGATTAAAAGAGACTTAAGGTGTAGCGGCCATTTGCATCCGATGGACCACATCTGAATAACCCAACTGTTTCTATTTGCTCATGGCAGTGCACACCTATAATCCCAACACTAGGGAGGCAGAGGCAGCAGATCTCTGTAATGAGGTCTACCTAATAAGACAACACCTCAAAAAATATAAAAACACAATTTGGAGCCATTTGAACATTAGTTGGGTATTTAACAGTAAGGAACCCTTAACTGTAGGTGCTAGCTATGACATCAGAGTGCTTGCATTTTAGAGCTATACAGAAATGTCTGTGAATAAAGCCGTTGTGATGGTTTGGTTTTCAAGACAATCCAGGAGTGGAGTTGGTCAAGCAAGTCTAGTTGTGGAAGGAAGGGAACATGAAAATCTTTTATTCCCCTCAATGTCTGAAATTTTCCATAATCGAAAAGAACTCATGTTCGACTCCTCAGGGAACACCCTGAAACCATGACACAGAGTCAAGTGATACTGCCAGGGACAGCTTAGAGAGCTCCTGGATCTAAGATAACCAGCAAAGAGCTAGGGGGAGGATGGACTGCCAGGAAGTACTGTGAGATCATTAGAGGAAACATAAGTAAAACATATGAAAGGGGGAGGGAAGGGTCCAAAACCCGGACACACACACTCTCACATACACTCACACAACACACACACTCATACACACACACCACTCTCACACACACTCGCACAATACACATTCACAGACACATTCACACACTCACTCACACACACTCACATGCCACCCCACACTCACACGTACACACATGCACACACAATCACACAGATACACACACTCACACAACACACATTCAGACACTCACACACCACTCACACACAATCACACCCAGACACACACAACACACACACTCAGAAACACACATACACACACACACACACACACACACACACAGAGAGAGAGAGAGAGAGATACATCGATACAGAATAATGTAAGGAAATGTTCCCAAATGGAAGGCCATGGGTTTCAAAATGATAATGATGACAGGGTGTGGTGGCGAATGTCTTTAATCCCAGCACTCGGGAGGCAGAAGCAAACCACTTTCTGTGAGTTTGAGGCCAGCCTGGTCTCCATAGTGAGTCAGGACAGCCCAGGCTATGTAGTCCTGTCCCAAAATAAAACCAATAAAACAAAACAAAATGGAAACGACACCTCAAGGGCCTGGTAGGATTGAATGCACTTCAAGGGACCACTATGAACCCGCAGGACACTGGGGACAAAGACACAGTACGTTCCCAGTAAAAATAAAACTCAAACCAAACCATGAAGAAAAGATCCAGGGTGAGAAGAACACGGGTCCTCACCACAGGAAGATCACCTCAAGCCCTTCAAGATTCTGAAGGCAAACTGGTGCTAATTCATAGTGCCATGGCCACACAAACTGCTAATCAAACACACAGGAAGAGAAGAAGCATCCTTCAGACAGGACTGTCTCAGAACAACCAGAAAGAACAAATCCAGAAACACCAGGAGATTCCCAGAAATAATGACCCTCCCAAGTCAGGAATCTCTCCTCTGCTCCACTAACTGTCAAACAGGGAACTGGCAACAGTATCTTCCCCTATTGCAAAGACTCCATAGAGACCCTACACAGAGCAAGAGGTACAGGAGCTGGGTAGTCAGGGAGTTGATAACACTGTGTCCACACATAACTTCATATATTACAGTTATTTTAAAAAGAGAAGCCACAGAGGCAGTGAGTGAGACAGCCCACTGAGTAAAGGTGTTTGCCTCACAAAACCTGATGACCTGAGTCAGATCCTCCGACCATGTGAAGGCGGAGAAACAACTTCACAAGGGGCTGTGACCTCCACATTCACACACAATAATAGTAATTATTATTATTTTAATAAAATATATTTGTATTATTTATATATTTGATTTATAATATAATATTTCTATTGTATTTTAATTAAAAAAAAAAAGGAAAGGAAAGCAAGGCATTAATCCCAGCGCTCAGGAGGTAGACGCAGGTGGATCTTTGAGTTCAAGGCCAGCCTGGTACAGAACCAGCTCCAGGACAGCCAGGGCTATATTTAAAAAAAAAAAAAAAATCCTATCTCTCAAAAAATCAAGAGAGAAACGAGGAGAAAGAAAGGGAAATTGATGAAATACACATTTCTGAATAAAGAGATGGCTAGCATTGCGACAGTATTGTAAAAAGTCACAGGGTTTTAGGGATTAGCAAGGCTCGGAGACATTCCTAAAGAAGTTTCCTTGTCCAGAGAAGAAAACCCAGTCTCAAAGGGGCCTCGTCAGCTGTTTAAGATAGCACCAATGTTTCAAAGAGGTGATGGAAGCTAGCACAGAGATGCCTCATTCCACATACAATGAAAATCAAAAGTGTAACTACCTCAGCATGTCTGTAGTATCTTCAGAGGTTCAGAGTTTCGTGCAGAGAAAACAAAAACAAACAAACAAACAGAAAAAAAATATTGTCCAATATACCATTTTACTTTTAAACCTAGTTCACACTGAATATACAAGAATCGTGTGCATGAATGCATGTGTGCGCATGGGCATGTATGCATGTGCGTGCACGCGTGTGTGTGTGTGTGTGTGTGTGTGTGTGTGTGTGTGTGTGTGTGTGCCTGTATTGATTGGCCAGTTTGGTCGCTCCCTCCAATAAAACAAAGTTCCCACTGAAAGGACCAGGGGAGCATGGAGCAAGCCAATGAGGTGGCCAGAGGTGGGCAGAACCTCCCAGACACCTGAGTGTGAAAAGTCAGGGCTTGTGAAGATTTTCCATAAAGTCCATTTTAACCAAGTATCAGCTGAAAATATTTGTCATGCTCCGCCTAGCTGTCTGAGATGAATTTATGCAAACAGAAAGTTGGCGGTTTCCACTGACTCTGAGGAAAGGTGCAGCTAACTGCTCGTCTCCAAAACAAACAGTTCCTTGGTACATCTTGGATAGTTATGACGCAGTGGCAATTACTTTTGCACACAGTACTTAAATACCAGAGCGATAAGAAGCTGGGTTAAATGTGTTTCATAGTTTTGACCCCGTGGTTGAGACTTGGAGTCCGAAAATAACAAATACAAAAATGTTAAAGCTAATTCTGAATGTTTTGGTCCTTACAAACTCATGCTCATTTCAGCATCTTGATTAATAAGCAAGAATTTGTTCTTGTAGGCCCTAAGTCTGTTACTAAGAGCCACTCAAGCAAACCTGAAAGTATGTATTGGTTACTTAACCAAATTAATAAATGAACAAATAAATAAAAACTGTTTTGAAACATCTTTTTCCCCTGTGTGATAAAGGAAGTGGATGAAAGGAGGGTATGACCACTTCTAGGTGTGGCTGGGGAGGTTTCTATTGTAGATATGAGAGAGGGTTCAGACTGAACTCCACCATGAGAGAGGGGTGGAGGAGAGAGAGGGGAAGAGATGAGAGGAGATTAGGGCAGAGGGGGGAAGAGAGAGAGAGAGAGAGAGAGAGAGAGAGAGAGAGAGAGAGAGAAAGAGAAGGAGGGAAAGATGAGGGGGGAGGGAGAGAGGGAGAAAGAGAGGGAAAAAGAGAACAAGGGAAGAGATGAGAGTGAGAAATGGGGGTGGGAGGGAGAGAGATGAGAGAGGGGGAAGGAAAGAGAGAGGGAGGAAAGGAGAGAGGAGGGAGGGAGGGAGAGAGGGAGGGAAAGAGAGAGGGAAGAAAGGAGAGGGAGAGGGAAGGAGAGAAGGGAGGAAGGGAGAGAGAAGGGAGGGAATGAGAGAGGGAGAAAGGGAGAGAATGAGAGGGAGGGAAAGAGAGAGGGAGAAAGGAAGAGAAAGAGAGGGAGGGAAAGAGAGAGGGAGGAAAGGAGGGAGGGAGAGGGAAAGATGAGAGATGGACAGAGACATGTCAGAGGAGAGGAGGGAGGGAGGAAAGAGAGAGGGAAGAAAGGAGAGAGAGGGAGAGAGGGAAGGAAAGATTAGAGATGAGGAGAGGGAGGAAAGATGAGAGAGATGTCAGAAGAGAGAAGGGAAGGAGTGAGGAGAGAGAGAGGGAGAGAGGGAGAGGGAGAGGGAGAGGGAGGGGAGAGGGAGAGGAGAGGGAGAGGGAGAGGGAGAGGGAGAGGGAGAGGGAGAGGGAGAGGGAGAGGAGAGGGAGGGGAGAATGAGAACCTAGAGAAAGCACCAAGGGAGAGAGGTGAGAGTACAGTATGGCAGGTAGTTTGTGTAGTGTAGGAGGGAGAAGTTGGGGGAAGGGAAGGGAAGTCCTGTGCTGGAGGTTTAGGTAAGGGCAGAGAAGAGTGCTGGCAGGAGCCACAGGTAAGTCAAGCAAATAACCGAATAGACACCAGTTAGCCATCTGTCCCCAGGTTTCTTTGTGAACTGACAGGAAGCATACCAAAACCCAGATGTAAAACAGACCCTTGGTCCTGTCCATACTCACAGAAAGAGGAGGATTCCAGTGTTGGCCAAGGCAAAGGCAAGGCCCAAGATTCCACTGCCCATGATGGCGTTGCTCAGGTTAAAGACAGACATTCCCAGAGAAGTGGTTCCTGGAATCTGGACAGTAGAGACAGACACGTCACTAAGCACTCGGTTTCAAGTCCTTTCTTCAAGCCTTTCCAATGCTACTAGAACCACGAGAAACGAAATTGGACAACTTTTTCTGCGGTCTAATCTTTTTTGATGGGTTGTATGAGAAATGTAGCCAGTGACACAGTAACATTTTCAGGGCTGAATGAAAGCCCTGGCCCCATGTATCTGAGGTGTTCACTAGTTAACACATAAGCTGTTTTTTCTCTCTCTCTCCACATTCACACACACACACACACACACACACACACACACACACACACACACACTCTTAATTTATTTTACATCCTGACAGCAGTTTCCCCTCCCTCTTTTCCTCCCAGTCCCTCCCTCCACCCCCATCCACTCCTCCTCCATTTCTCTTCAGAAAAGGGCCTGTCTCAAAGGCTATCAACCAGCATGGCATATGAGGTTGCATTCAGACTAGGCACCTCAGCGTGGACAGACAAGGAAGGGCTATTCTCTCCCCATCTCCCTTGGTACCTATGGCAGGTGGGAGAGCTGGCCCTGGCCCTCGCTGGATACAACACTCAGGGAATCAGTCTCTGCACCTCACCTGGGCAGCAGGGCAGAGCTGGCCCTGACTGCTGGTGTTGCTGGTACTGAGTACTGAGTGTGTGAGAACGTAAGAGCTGGCTCTGCCCCTTGCCATCGTTAGGTGGGCCAGGAAGGACAGGGCAGGTGAGTTTATCCCAGTGCTGGGTACAGGAGAGCTGGCTGAGCAGCTCAGATACACCTCAGGCTCAGATTCAGCGCTCTGACTTGGCCCACCACGCAACATCTACCGCATCAGAGAACTGCTGGAGTGTGTGAAGGGGCTGGTCGGTCCTACAGATCCAAAACTACAAGATTTCCATGACACAGGGCGACAACAGGATAGCCAAGAGGAGTCCCAGTGAGGACCCGGTATTGATAGAGTAGGAGGAGCCAGAGGCCTCAAACCAGACCAACAATTCACTGCAACGAACATTTGCAAGCAAAGAAGTGTAGTCAAAAGGGAATACTCTGGATACATTGTGACACAGTCCAGCTTCCACTACGAGTTGGTTTTTTTCCTCTTTTTGCGGGGGGATTGAAAAGGCAGGTACAAGGGGAAGACTAGTGGAATTGGGGTACGTGGTGTGAAATTCACAAAGAACCAATAAAAAGTTAAAAAGAGAAAGAGACTAGGCACCTTCTCTTCTAGAAAGGCTAGACAAGGCAAGCCAGTAGGAGGAAAGGGTTCCAAAGGCAGACAACAGAGTCAGAGGCAGGCCCTGCTCCCACTCTGAGGAGTCCCACAAGAAAATCAAGCTACACAGCTGTAACACGTATGGAGGGCCTAGGTTAGTTCCATGCAAGCTCCCTGGTTGGCGGACCCGGTACAGCCCAGGTCAGTTGATTCTGTGGATTTTCTTGTTTTCTTGACCCTCTGGTTCCTACAACCATTCCTCCCTCTCCTCCCCAAACTCTGCCTAATGCTTGGTTGGCTGTGGGTCTCTCAATCTGTTCTCATCCGTTGCTAGGTGAGGCCTCTCTGATGACAACTGAGCTAGAAGATAATCTATGAGTGTAGCAGAATATCCTTAGGAGTCATTTCACTAACTTTTTAAATTTAATTTTATCTACTTATTTATTTTTTGTCATTCATGTTTGGCTCTATGCTGGGTCTCTGAACTCTCCAGTATCTGGCTACTGGCCATGTCAGGACTGGGCTCCCTCTCGTGACGTGGTCTCAGGCCTTACCCGTAAGTCATTGGCCATTCCCACAATTTCTTTACCTCTTCTCACCAAGCTGTCAGGACAACTCGAAGGTCGGAGGTTTTGTGGCTGGGTTGGTGTCCCAATCCCTCCACTGGATGTCTCGCCTGGTTACAGGAGATGGCGGGTTGAAGCTCAGTCCCCCCCCATTGCTAGGAGTATTAGCTAGGGTCCCCCTCTTAGATTCCTGGGAGTTTCCTTTACACTAGGAAAGCCCTCCCAATTAATTCTCAGTGCTCTCTCCCTCCACCCTCCCCACACCTGATCCCTCCTGTTCCCAGCCTTACTCCTCCATCCCCATTAAGTCCCCTCCCCCATTCACACCCCCATATCTATTCTGTTTCCCCATTCACAGTGAGATTCACCTATCCTGGCCTGGAGCCCTCCTTGTTACTTAGCTTCTTTGTGTCTGTGGAATGTAGCATGGGTATCCTGTACTTTATGGCTAATATCCGTGTATAAGTGAGTACATACCCTGTTTGCCATTCTGGGTTACCTCAGTCAGGATGCTCTGTTCTAATTCCATCCATTTGCCTGCAAATTTCATAATGTCATTGTTTTTAATAGCCAAGCAGTATTGCGTTGTGTAAATGAACCACATTTTCTTTATCCATTCTGCAGGTGAGGGACATCTAGGTTGTTTCCAGTTTCTGGCTATTATGAATAAAGCTGCTATGACCATGTGGTGCAAGTGTCCTTATGTTAGGATGGAGCATCTTCTGGGTTTATGCCCACGAGTGTTACATCTGGGTCTTGAGGTAGATGGATTCGCGATTTTCTGAGAAATTGCCATATTGATTTCCAAAGTGGCCATAGGAGTTTGCATTCCCACCAACAACGGAAGAGTGTTTCCCTTGCTCCACATCCGACAGCCTGAGCTGTCACTTGAGTTTTCGATCTAAGCTATTCGAACTGATGCAAGATGGAATCTCAGAGTCGTTTTGATTTGCATTTCCCTTTATGGCTAAAGATGATGAACATTTCTTTAAGTGCTTCTCAGCCAATAAACATTTCTCTGTTGAGAATTCTCTTTTTAGATCTGTACCCCCATTTTTTAGTGGGTTGTTTGGTTTGTTGATGTCTAGGTTCTTGAGTTCTTTATATTTTGGGTATCGGGCCTCTGTCAGATGTGGGGTGGGTAGAGCTTTTCCCGTTCTGTGGGCTGCTGTTCTGTCCTTTGCCTTACAGAAGCTTTTCAGTTTTATGAGGTCCCATTTATTAATTGTTAATCTTAGTGACTGCTCGATTGGTGTTCTGTTCAGAAAACTGTCTTCTGTGCCAATGCATGCTAGACAATTCCCCACTTTCTTTTCTATAGGTTCAGTGTATCTGGCTATATGTTACGGTCTTTGATCCATGTGGACTTAAGTTTTTTACAGGGTGATAGATACGGATCTATTTGCCTCTTCTGCATGCAGACATCCAGTAAGACCAGCATTATTTGTGAAGATGTTTTCCATTTCCCATTGTATATTTCTGGCTTGTTTATAAAAAACTAGACATCTGTAGGTGTGGGTTTATTTCTGGGTCTTTAACTCGATTCCATTGATCAACCTGTCTGTTTTTATGCTGGTACCACATGGTTTTTATTATTATTGATCTGTAGTACATACAGCTTGAAATCAGGGATGGCGATACTTCCAGAAGTTCTTTTATTGTACAGGATTCTTTTAGCTATCCTGGTTCTTTGTTTTTACATAAGAAGTTGAGTGTTAGTCTTTTAAGGTCTGTAAAGAATTTTGCTGGAATTATGATGGGAATTGCATTGAATCTGTAGACTGTTTTTGGTAAGATGGCCATTTTCACTGTTAATTCTACTGATCCATGAGCATGGGAAATCTTTCCAATATCTGATATCCTCTTCAATATCTTTCTTCAGATATTTGAAGTTCTGGTGATACTGGTCTTATTTGTGGTTGTTGTGAAGGGTGTTGTTTCCTTGATTTCTTTTGTATATAGGAGGGCTGCAGCAGGTTTTTTGGTTTTTGTTTGTTTGTTTTTACTTAATCTTGTATCCAGCCACTTCGCTGAAGATGTCTATAAGCTGTGGGAGTTCCCTGGTAGAATTTGTAGGGTCACTTATGTATACTATCATATCATCTGCAAATAACAATACTTTGACATCTCTCTTTCCAATCTGTATTCCCTTGATCTCCTTCAGTTGTCTTACTGCTCTGGCTAGAACTTCAAGTACTATATCAGATAGATATGGAGTGGACAGCCTTGTTTTGTTCCCAATTTTTCCCAAATTGTTTAATCTTCTCTCTATTTAACTTGACCTGGGATATTGGCTTGCTGTATATTATTTATTATGTTTAGGTTTGTCCTTTGTATCCTTGATCTCACCAAGACTTTAATCATGAAGGGGCATTGGGTTTTGTCAAAGGCTTTTTCAGCACCTAATGTGATAATCATGTGGGTTTTACTTTCAGTTTGTTTATATGATAGATCACATTGATGGATTTTCCCATGTCGAAGTATCCCTACATCTCCAGGATGAAATCTACTTGATCACAGTGGACAGTCTTTTTCATGTATTCTTGGATTTGGTTTTTGAGTATTTTATTGAGTATTTTTGCATCAATGTTCAGAAAAGAAATTTGTCTGTAACTCTTTGTCTGTTGAGTCTGCGTAGTTTAGGCATCAGGGTAGCTGTGGCCTCGTAAAATGAGGTTGTCAGTGTTCTTTCTATTCCTATTTTGTGGAATAATTTGGTCAGTATTGGTAGACTTTCCTTCGAAAGTCTGGTAGAATTCTGTTCTATAACCATCTGGCCATGGGCTTTCTGGTTATTGTTGTTGTTAGTTAGGAGACTTTTTTCTTTTTTTTTTTTTTCCCCACTGAAGGACAGCGGGAAGGATCGAACACGGGACGACGAAGCGTCCTAGCGACAGAGCGCGAGCACTACAGCGATGTGCCACTGCAGGCCGTAGTTAGGAGACTTTTAAGAACTATTTTTATTTCCTTATGGGTTAGAGGTCTAAAGTTTTTATCTCATCTTGATTTAACTTGGTAAGTGGCATCTATTGAGAATATTGTCAAGTTCATTTAGATTTTCCAATTTTGTGGAATAAGATCTAATGATTCTTTAGATATCCTCAGTGTCTGTTACGTCCCCTTTTTCATTTCTGATTTTTTTTTTTCTCTCTACATTTTAGCTAGTTTGGCTAAGAGTTTATCTTGTTGATTTTCTCAAAGAACCAACTTTTTGTTTCATTGATTTTTTTTTTTAAGATTTTATTTATTTTATATATATGATGAGTACACTGTCTTCGACACACGGAAGAGGGTATGGGATCTCATTACAGATGGTTGTGAGCCACCATGTGGTTGATGGGAATTGAACTCAGGACCTCTGGAAGAGCAGTGAGTGCTCTTTTTGGTTTTCGAGACAGGGTTCTCTGTATAGCCCTGGCTGTCCTGAACTCACTCTGTAGACCAGGTTGCCTCAACTCAGAAATCGCCATGCCTCTGCCTCCAATGCTGGATTAAAGGCTGCGCCAAGTCTCTTAACCACTGCCATTCTCCACCCCTCATTGATTCTTTTATCTTTCTTTCCAGTTTATTGATTTCAGCCTGGAGTTTGATTATTTCCTGCTGTACACTCCTCTTGGGTGTGTTTACTTCTTTTTGTTTTAGAGCATTCAGGTGTGCTGTTAAGTCATTGTTGTGAGATCTCACTCATTTCTTTATGAAGGCATTTAATGCATGACCTTTCCTCTTAGCACTGCTCTCATTGTCTCCCATAAGTTCGGGTATGCTGTGCCTTCATTTTCATTCAATTCTAGGAAATCTTTAGTTTCTTTCTTTCCTCCGTGACCCAGTGGTCATTCCATAGAGTTGTTCAGTTTCCATGAGTTCGTAGGCTTTGTGTTGTTTCTGTTGTTGTTGAAGTCCAGCTTGAATCCATGGTAGTCTAATAAAATACAGGGGGTTATTTGAATCTTCCTGTATCTGTTGAGGTTTGCTTTGTGACTGAGTATATGGTCAGTTTTGGAGAAGGTTTTGCAAAGGGCTGAGAAGGTATATTCTTTTGTGTTTGGGTAAAATGTTCTGTGGGTGTCTGTCAGGTTCATTTTAGTCAAGCATTTGCTAGTTCCATTATTTCTCTAGTTTAGTTTCTGTCTGGAAGACATGTCCATTGGTGAGAATAGGGTGCTGAAGCCTCCTACTAGTAATGTGTGGAGTTCGATGTGTGATTTATGCTTTAGTTAATATTTCTTTAACGAATATGGGGCCCTTGCATTTGGAGCAAAATGTTCGGAATTGAGACATCATCTTGGTCAATTTTTCCTTTGAGGAGTATGAAGTGTCCTTCCCCATCTCTTTTGATTAATTTTGGTTGAAAGTCTATTGTGTTAGATATTAAAAGGGCTACACCAGCTTGCTTCCTGGACAACCTTTTCCTGCCCTTTACTCTGAGCTAATGTCTATCTTTGATGTAGAGGTGGGTTTTTCTGTGCACGAGTGATGTGTCCGTTTTTATCCATCCATTCTGTTAGTATTGAGTCTTTTTATTTATTTATTTTAAGTTTTTTTTTTTGTTTTTTCGAGACAGGGTTTCCCTGTGTAGTATGAGTCTTTTATTGTGCACTTGAGTACACTGATGTTGAGAGATATTAATGACAAATACTAATTCTGTTATTTTGATATTGGTGGTGGTTTGTGGTTTTTTGTGTGTGTGTGTGTATGTAGTATGTATGTATGTATGTTTGCTTCCTTCTTTGGTTTGCTGTATGTAATTATTCCTGTGCTTCTTGATGAGTTAACCTCTTTGGGTTGGAGTTTTCCTTCTAGCATTTTCTGTGGTCTTTTAGTGTCTGCAAGACATCTGTCCAGGCCCTTCTAGCTTTTAGAGTCCCTTGAGAAGTTGGCTGTAATTCTAATAGGTCTGGAATTATTACGTGGCAAGGGGACTATTTATTTATTTATTTATTTTATTTATTGTCCAATTTTCTGTAAGCTTCTTGTATGTTTATAGACTTCTCTTTCTTTAGGGAAATTTACTTCTATGATTTTGTTGAAAATATTTTCTGGATCTTTGAGCTGCAAATCTTCTATTCCTATTATTCTTAGGTTTGGTCTTTTATAGTACTCCAGATTTCCTAGATGTTTCACGTCGGGAACTTTTTAGATTTAACATTTTCTTTGACTGGTAAATTTATTTCTTCTATAATATCTTCAATGCCTGAGACTCTCTCTTCCATCTCTGATATACTGTTGGTAATCTTTGTACCTGTAGTTCTTGATCACTTACCTAGATTTTCCATGTCCAGAATTCCCTTAGTTCGTGTTTTCTTTATTGCTTCCATTTCAATTTTTAGGTCTTTGACAGTCTTACCCCACCCCCACCCCACCCCACCCACCCCCTTAGCATTTTAGAAATGATTTATTGATTTTCTCCAATTTTTTGTCTTTTCCTTGATTTAAGTTTTTTTTTTTTTTTAATTTCTTCTTTAAGAACCTCTATTGTTTATATAAAGTTGGTTTTGAGGTGTTTTCTTGTGCTTCAGCTGCATCAGAATATTTCTTACAGGTCTTACAGGTCATAGGACACAGCATGGTTCCATACTGCCCTGGCTGTGGTTGATTGTGTTCTTACATTGGCTTCTAGGAATCTGCGTTTGGGATGATTGCAGGCCTAGGTGCTGATTTCTGGGTTGGATAGGTGCTTTGTTCCTTGGTTGTTTCCTCTTTGGTTTTGTGGCCTTGTGGCGTGGATTTCTGACGAGGTTAGGGGTTGACTTCTGGCAACTTGCTTGGCCTCTGATGCAGCAAGGGGTCTCTCCTTTTGACTGATGAGATCTGTGCCTAAGTAGAGGTGAGTGAGGTAGGGCTGGAAGAGGCCACTACAATGGGTCTTGGGGAACAGAGTCCAGGGAGTGGGGCAGTTCAGCTGGCAGGAGCTCCCTCACCTATCCTTCTGACTCCACGTATATTTTTATACTACACTACTCACACAGAAATGCTGTCCCCAGTCACATGGAGTGGTTATCAGAGTCAGTGCTCACGCTGCCCCTAGTCAGGAGGCTCTTCGCTCTCTGAGTCAGCTTGCATATGCTGCCCCCTAGTCACATGGCTGTCAGAGTCGGCTCCCACACGCCGCCCCCAGTCCCTCCCCCAGTCACGTGGTTCTCAGAGTCGGCTCCACATGCTGCCCAGTCACTGGTCTCGCAGCAAGTACATCGCCCAGTCACGGTTCTCAGAGTCTCCAGGCACACGCTGTCCCCAGTCATGTGGCTCATAGACCCCCCCCAGCACTCGCTGTCCAGTACTGTTAACACCCCCCCCAAGCACAGTGTCCGGTGGGTTCTCAGACCCCGCAAGCACACGATGCCGTCACGTGGTTCTCAGACCCCGAGCACTCGCTGTCCCCAGTCACATGGTTCTCAGAGCCCGCACCCGTCCCCGGTCACGTGGTCTCAGACCCCCGCAAGCACACGCTGTCCCCAGTCACGTGGCTTTGAGTCGCCATGCACACTTACGTACACATGACACTTACATACTCGTCGCATTTCCTTTTCTCCAGATGGCTGTTTGTGAGACTCCTCCTACTCTCCCGGTCAGAGATGAACTTGCTGAAAAGACACACAGGACACGGTTAACCTTACGTTAATGTCTGTGAGTTTAGCAGCAGCATTTCCAAAACACAGACTACAGAAAACTAAAACTGTCTTATCAACCATCTCTCCCCGTGTGGTGTTCGTGTTGCGTGCGCACACGCGCACGCCCATAGGACACTTGCATGAACATTGTCTACATTTCTTTTTATCAAATAAGCTCCAAGCATTCCCAGGCAGGCTCTTCGCCTCATTTCTTTTTCTATTTCTCACACTACCATCCACAAAGGGATTGTTGCTTATCTCGAATGAGAGAGGCTGCTATAAGGTATAAAAGAGCTATACATTTTGGATCATTTTCAAAGTAAACTAAACCATCACACACAATATAAGTTAGCTTTTATGCAGATTTTCCACTAAATAGAAAATTAGATAAAACCAAGACTACTATGCTCCTGGTGGCGGAAAGAATACTGGAGGCAAGATTTCTCCTGAGCTCAGATCCTACCACATAGGGTCACTAAATGCAGCCACCGTACCCCCTTCCTTACAAAGACAGCAGCTGCTCCACCACCAAACATACAGTTAGCTGCAGCTCTGGGTAGCACAGAGGAAGAGATGCAGGCGACTCGGAAAGATCTCTAGACTATCAGGGTCCAGATTGGGAAGTTACAGTAGAGTAACAACCCATAGATAGAGTTAAAGCCAGGGACTTAAAACTCAATTTGAATTTGGACTCTGACTAGGTCCAAGGACTTGCGTATATGGCCTTAGTATTCTCATCTGTAAAATGGGAGGAACACTATTACACTGCCTCACAGTTGTAGGAAGATGGAACATGAGCAAATCCAACACCCAACTCAGGGCATGAGCAACCAAGGTCAGTCCTCTCCCAGGGAGGGGCATAAGTTAGGATTGGGTGAGAACCAAAGGGAAGAAACTCCAGTATGCAACAGAGAGCTACAGAGAAGAACATAAAATGTTCTCAAGATTAACACAACGCAGGCTGAATCCATTTAGAATTTAGAACTGCACAATACAAACTTGAAATCTGTAAAAATTCTCTGTTAAAAGGAAGCTTCTGGGCCAGGTGGTGGCGCCACACCTTTAATCCAGTGCTCAGGGAGGCAGAGGCAGGCAGATCTCTGCGTTTGAGGGCACCCAGGTCTACAGAGGATAGCCAGGGCTACATAAAGACAAGCACACACACACACCTTTCTGAAACAAACAACCTCAAAATAAAACAAAAGCTTCTGTTAAAGAAAAATCTATTCCCAGCCAAACTGATGCTGTCCTCCATCTTTACTTGCGTTCCAGGAATTGAACTCGGGTCACCAGATTACACAGTAAATGCCTTCCCCCAACGAGCCATCTCACTCACTGGTCCTCTTGTGTATACTCTTAAAAACATTTCAGGAATGATGCTTGGCCCTTGTACTGGCTAGTTTTATATCAGCTTGGCACAGGCTAAAATCATCTGGGGGGGGGGAACCTCAAGTAAGAAAATACCTCCATGAGAACCGGGCTATACGCAAGCCTGCAGGGCATTTCTTAATTAGTGTCTGGTGGGGGAGGGCCCAGCCCATTGTGGGTGGTGCCATCCCTGGGTTGGTGATCCTGGGTTGTATAAAAAAGCAGCCTGAGCAAGCTATGGGGAGCAAGCCAGTAAGCTGCACCCCTCCACAGCCTCCGCATCAGCTCCTGCCTGCAGGTTCCTGCTTGCTGACTTCCTGTCCTGACTTCCTTGATGAACAGTGATGTGAAAGTGTGAGCCAAATAAACCCTTCCCTTCTCATCTTGCTTTTTGGTCATGGTGTTTCATTGCAGCAATAGAGACATATCTAACACAGCCCTTCTTGAGAAATTCAATTGTCTGGCTGTCTTCAGAATAAACAACAGTAAATTTCTCCTCAGTAATTTCAAAGCCACTTGAATCTAATGTAAAAAAAAAAAAAAAAACAACAAAACTCTATTTAGTACTTATACACTTTATATACTGAATGATGCTACAAAGTCGAAATAAAGTTTCTTTAAAACAAACTGTATCAGTAATGTTGTCTTTATTTAATTGCCCCTTTTCAGTGTTAATTCAAGGGATCTGCTATTACTACACTAACTTTGAATCGTTCTATTAGAATAAGCCAAAGGCTACTACTCTTTGTGCACATGTGACAAATCTACCTTCAGACCCTTGCTTGCTATCTACAGATCCTGCTGTGCCCGAGAGAAGAGAACACGGTCCCCTGAGACACAAGCTAACACTGGTATAGGAAAGGACTCTGCCAGCTAAGGTAACACTGGTATAGGAGCATAGAAATCTCTAAAATGAAAGCAGTGTTGTAGCCGGGCAGTGGTGGCGCACGCCTTAAATCCAGCACTTGGAGGCAGAGGCAGGCAGAATTCTGAGTTCGAGGCCAGCTCATCTACAGAGTGAGTTCCATGGACAGCCCGAGTTACCAAAAAAAAAAAGAAAAAGAAAAAAAACAGTGTTGTGTAGAGTTAGGCAGAACAAACTCAGAAGCAGAAGCAAGAGAGTTAGAATTGCTTTTTTTCAGCAGGACAACAGGGTCTTCCAGGTAGCTGTCCTAACGCTTGATGGGGCTGGTGCCCCAGTATTTTAAGTCTTTCCACAGAATGAAGGCTTAGAGATCAGGCTGCAGTGGGGCAGGACAAGGCAGCCCACAGGCACGTGGATGCTGGGCTTGTCCAAATAAAGACTCCTGTTTAAATGTTGCTACTCAGTAGACTCACCCAGGCTAATTGTAGGAACAAACTCAGGTCTGAGGAATCCTGGTCTAGCAAGCCTCCCATTTGCCTTTCATACAGAGAATGCTTGTTTGCCAAAGAGAATTTCCATTATGTTTTAAGCAAAGAAAAAGCCCAAGCATTTTTTGTTCCCAAATAAATCAAAGCATCAATAAATCTCTCTGTTAGGGCAGACCTGGATTCCAGGCTTGGCAGAACTCCCCAGAGCTGGTGGAAGAGGACTGCTGGGCAGAGAGAAGAGAGACGTGGGAGGGCCTGACAGGAGGCACTGTAGCAGAGGAAGGGCGTGCAATGGGCTCAAACACCAGTGAAGGGCTCAAATACTGAGGCCTTGGCAGAACAAGAAAATTGATACAAACTTACAAACCATGACCATTATAATACATGAAGACCCTGATTCCATCTCTCCTGCCTTACTTACAGTGGCATGATAGTAGATTGCTCAAACATCTCTGCTCGTGTTGTTCTTTTCTAATACTGTGATAAAACACCATGACCAAGGCAACTTATTAAGGAAAGCATTTAACTTGGAGGCTCAGAGGCCTAGAGTCCACGACCACTGCGGTGGGGAGCACAGCAGCAGGCAGCCAGGCAGCCAGGCATGGTGCTGGAGCAATATCTGAGAGCCAGACATCCTGGTCCACAGACATGAGACAAAGAGAGAACTGACTGGGAATGATGTGGGCTTTTGAATCTCAAAGCCCACCCCCAGTGACACACCTCCTCCAACAAGGCCACGCCTCCTAATCCTTCCCAGACAGTTCCACCAACTAGAGATCAAGCATTCAAACATTCGAGTCATTCTCATTTGAACCACCACAGTTGGCTTCTTCATTGGGCATTTCAAATGTTCAGTTTGGCTCTGCCTCAGTGTTCCAATCAGAGCATATCTCCCCCCAACCTTCCCCTCCCCACTTTGGCTCAAAAGGATCCTCCCAAATATGGCTGTGGTTGTGGTAAAGACAAGTAAAAGCCAAGAACAAGGCAGCAGCTGGAATCTGCTCTGCCAACTGTCCCCTTCCTGAAGTCCCCTCTGGCGGATTCAGACCCTTCAAACTGTCACAAGTCTCCGACCTTCCAGTGTGATCTTGAGTTTTCTGACCTATTTTACCACACTACCTGTGGCATACACGGTGTGCTAACTCATCTAGAGCACTGGGTGACGTTCAGTGTTGATTAGCAATCGAGGTGTGTATCTTCCCGCACAGCAGCTCAGAGGGTCCTCTACTAAAGAAATGTCTTCCAGGACAGCCAGGGCTATACAGAGAAACCTTGTCTTGAAAATAAAAAAAAAAAAAAAGAAAGAAAGAAGAAAAAGAAAGAAAGAAATGTCTTCTAGGAACTAGTCATTAGGAACTATCTTAGGCTGAAGGGGAATCTAGCTATGTATTTAACTTCACTTATATTTATTTATGTATTTACTATGTAAAATGGAAATATTTAATTCCATTTATTTATTAGCTATGAAAGACTTTATTTACTGTGTAAGATAGAAGTATTTAATTCCATCTATTTATTAGCTATGAAAGACTCATTCATCCATCCACTGTGTGTGCTCTGTGTGTGTGTGTGTGTGTGTGTGTGTGTGTATACACATCAGCATGTGAAGGTCAAAAAACTACTTTTGGGAGTTGGTTTCTCTTTTTCTACCACGTGGGTCCCAGGATTAGAGCTCAGGTTATCAGGCTTGGAGTTGTGGGCTAGAACAGTGGTTTTGAATTTGTGAGTCTGTGGCGGGGTGTGTGTGTGTGTGTGTGTGTGTGTGTGTGTGTGTGTTTGTAGGGACCAAACAACCCCTTCACAGTGGTAGCATATCAGATACCCTGCATATCAGTTATTTACGTTACGATTCAGCTATGAAGTAGCAATGAAAATAACTATGGTTGGGGTCACCCCAGCATGAGTAACTGTCTTCAAGGGTCACGGCATTAGGAAGGTTGAGAACACTGCTCTTGAATCAAATTTTTAAAGAAAATCCCTTTATTTTGTATTTTCTTCTCTCTAGTTTTCAAATCTTTACCTGGTATTCCTGTAAACTAAAGAGAGAAAACCAACTTTTCTTTTTCTAATGGATATTCCATTTGAAACAACTGGGTCAGGCTACTTCCACTGCAAGTTCTGTCTCACCATTTTCTTTTTTAAAGGCAACTGGCTGTTTAAAAATCACCGACCTCTGGCACTGAAACTGACATGAAACTTATTTTTATTGACTTAGAAAGTGCTGTGGGAGACGGCATCTGTGATAAGTGATCTTAAGATGACAAACTTATTATTAAAAAGAGTTTACACTGGGTCGGTCTGTACCCATAAAGCTAGACCATTCAAGCTGCTCTGTGAATAAAATAACACGGAACAAAAGCTTCCAACAGATGACTTAGTGACAAAACCTTAAAAAGGGCTTAGGCATCATATTCAGATAGGATGTGAGAAGCAAGCAATATGAAGCTACTCCATGAAATTAAAAGAACACGAAGAGACCAGTTAGTGATGAATTGTGCAACAGAAAGAACGTCTTTGGACAGGAATCTCTCCCAGCCGGGTTCTTACTAGACTTGGCTTGAGGAATTACAGCACAGAGATGAGCAAGAGCAGAGCTGGTTTACTGCCCCTAGTCCTCTCCCTGATGGACAGACATACATTCCACAGAGAAAGATGAGGGCAGGAGGAAGAGACACACAGAAAGGGATTGGGGCCAGAGCGATGGATGTGTTTTTAACATTCGCACTCCTGTGGGAGAACTGAGTCCCAAGTCAACCTGGGCTACACAGTGAGTTTCAACTAGCCTGGGCTACAGAGCAAGTCCCTGTCTCAGGAAAAACAGACAAAACAAAAAACAAAAAACAACCCAAAACCATAAATTATATGCACACATAGATAGATAGATAACATATATATGTATAAAACATAACACAAGATCATGAAGTGTGGAGGGATATCAGCCAAGCACATAAAGAGAAACAAACCAGAACCCTGAAGGTGAAGACTGGGGGTGGACGAAACCTTATTTGGCTCCAAACTCCACTGACTACAGATAGAATGAAGGAGACCTCACTTGTAATGGACTGACAGAAGCCAAAGAATACTTTTCTGGCACATTTTCCTCCAAATATAGAGAAATTGGAGGGTGGGAAAATAACTTTTTTTCCAAAAGATCTCCAAGTTGGCTCTGAGTATAACAATGGCCCCACATACTTTTAAAAATAAATCTTAATTAAACTGTATCCCTGGTTCATAATAACTAATTACACAGGAGTAAAGGAAAAAATCCACATGCATTGGGAGACAGGCTGAGAGCTTTCTGGATAGACAAATATCTCTCCAAACTTAGGAGGGCAACGGCAGGCATCATTAAAACCGAAAGCCAATCACTGCTCTGCAGGATGGAGAAGGAGAAAGCGCTCGCCAAAGACACAGAGTTACAGTCTTATTGATGCAGACTCTTCTCTTATATTTTTGGTTGTGAGCCTAGCCTTTAACGGCTGAGCATCTCTCCAGCCCGATGCAGACTCTTCTCAAACTAAGAGGCTTGGAACTGCCAGTCCAGACACCCAGCCACAGGCTCCATGGATGTGGCTCATCTGGTTCCGTGACCATGAGCCGGTCCGGGATTATTTTAGAGACATTAAATAACCCGATTGAAGTTACATGGCTGATTCCTGAACTGCTGAGCTAGAGGTTGAACCTGCACAGGTGACTGCACACACAGCCTTGTGTTCTCAATCTACTAAATGGACAGCACTGCCCTGACAGCCCTGCAGCCAGCCTCAGGGGGCTAAGTGAGCTTCCCAGAGGGGGTAAAAAAAAAAAAAATCACAGAAAATCTGTGCCAATGCCAGTATTCAATACAGGTCCACACCCAAGCTATGCGGCCTCTCCATCCCTCCTTCACTGTCCTCCTTTCCATCAGCAATTTTCCAGGTCCACCCTGACTCGGGTACTAGACCAGAACGGTAATACCAAGATGACCGACAAGCCTCTTTCCCAGGCGTCTCATCCACAGGAATCATTGAGAGCTGGCTCCTCATCCAAACAGTGGCAGGAGCAATCCTCCTTCACCTTGCTAGAAAGCAAATCTCAGGACACACTCCAGATTTCCTGAATTAGAACCTGCATTTGAACCAGCTTTACCATGTTGCGCATATATATTAAAATCTCTGACAAAGGTCTAACAGGCTATTTATAAGGCTGGTCATCCCTAGCTCACTATCTGGCAAAACTTGGTGTAAAAAAAACAAAACAACCGACTTGCAACAACAGCAAGCATTCGGCTGCCCAGGTGGCTCTACTCTATGACTAATTAAACCTCAGAAATGATTTGTATCTGGGTTAGTTTCCAGGCAAAGCTATGAACTAGAGGAGAGGTCAACCAAGATCAGTATAATCTTCAATGTCTTCTCCAGTTCCCTACAAAGAAGTCCCAACAGGGAGAAGGTCAGTGCCGGGGAAACTTACTTCCCTTAGATTATATAATGAGCCTCGCCTTCCCACAAATGTGAGCTAGGTATAGGAAGGGCCAAGGGCTTGAACAAGGAACATGGAATACACCAATGAGGAAAGGCAGGCCACTCAACGGGGCCTTCAGTAAAATTGGCTGGTTTTTTGTTTGTTTGTTTTTTTTTATTTTTTTTTATTTTTAATGTTTGTTTCCTTTGATCTGTTTCGAGCTGTCATATTTTGTGTTGAGTTGTCAGAGCCAGAAATGAAGTAAGGGCTGGGGCCAAGTGGTCAGGCTCTTGCCTGGCATGCACAAAGCCCTGAGTTCAATTCTTCATACTGCCAAAACAATCAGACAAACCTAGAAATGAAGCAAGAATTGTGAATTACATCAGTAAAGGACAAGAAATAAAATGAGGTTTAGGAAGGAAGAAAGAGAGAGATAGAGAAAGAGAGGGGGAAGGGAGGAAGAAGGGAGGGAAGGAAATGAAGGAGGGAGGGAAGGGAGAGAAAGAAGGAAGGAAAGGAAAAGAAAGAAAGGAAAGGAAGGAAGGAAGGGAAGGGAAGAAGTGAGGGGAAGAAAGAAAAAGGAAGGACAGACAGACAGACAGACAGGTACTGACTTTCAGAGGATGGGGAAAGTTCCATGAAATACCAGGGCAAGCTCTCCTGACCAGCTGTGAGCTCATCACTGTGTCTGGGGAAGTGAGCTCACCCCACTGGAGGCCAAAGTCTGGACAAACAGGGTGTTCCTTCCACCTATTGCCAAGTGACAGTCACCTAAAAACCCGGCGGTTTGTAAGTAGAAAAAATTCAAGGGTAGACTCCAAGCTGAGTGTCAGAAATGACTCGCTTTAAGGTAACGTTGCTTGGAGAATGTAGCTTTGTTAAAAAAAAAAATCACAATGTCCTACTTAGCACCGTGAGGTGGAGGTCAGCAGGAACTACAAACAGGAGCGATTGGAACCATTACAATCCAGACGTTTAAGCAAGGGTCCAGCCTTGTATCACACAAAGAAGGACAGAGACAGATTTAGACTGGTCAGGAAAGACTACATAAATAAACCCTGTCTCAAAAAACCAAAGTGATGGTGGTGGTGGTGGTGGTGGTGGTGGTGGTGTTGACGATGATGATAAAATGGCAGCTATGGGTCAGTGATATACTTGCTGCTTTTCTGGAGTACTCAAGTTCAATTCCCACCTCCCATGTGAGGAGGCTCACAACTGCAGGTAACTCCCACTCCCAGAAACCTGACGCCCTCTTCTGGTCTCCACTGCAACTGCACCCATATGCACCCACTGGCACAGAGACACTCTCGTGTATATATATAAAATTAAAAACAGAAGAAACGGAAGCTGCTATCAATTATCACTCAAAAAGGTGGAAGGGGTAAGTAAATGATTCTGATACAAAGAAACATCACCTGACACTGTGAACACACTTGGACACGAGGAAGTGTCTGTATTAGGGCTTAGCACTCACTACAGGAAGGAAAATGGAACTGAAAACAATCACACCGTGGTACGCTCTATCAGCACACACTCCAGACTGTCAGAAATGATTTCTACGAAGATGCCCGCATGGTGGCTGTGCCTTTATCCTCTGCATCTCTGTCTCCTTGTGACCTTAACAAAACATTCTAATAAACAGCCGGATGGGGCTGATGGGATGACCCAGCAGGTAAAAGGCATTTGCCACCAAACCAGACCACTGAGTGGGAGTCCTGGAATCCACCTGTTGGAAAGAAGGAACCAACTCCCGAAAGTTGTCCTCTGACCTACATTCTTACCATGATCCCTCCCTCTCCACCCCACATGTGCACACAGGCACGCAAACAAGCAAGCAAGCACACACGCAATTAAAATTTCTTAAAGGAGTCCTGCAGGCACCACTTTCTCCCAGACTCCTACAGAGAGGAGGCTTCCAGCTAAGGATCCATTAAAAACAAAAAAAACAAAAAAACAGATAAAAAGTCACTATGTCCCAAGATGATCTCAAGTCATTTAAAAAAAAAAAATCAATAAATTTGGTTCTACCCTGGTAATTTAGGAGTCTCAGCCTCAGGAATGAGAAGGACTTGTATCAGGTCGGCCCTCTCTCTTCCCTCATCACACTCCCTTTTTTCTCTTTCATGGACTATTTCTCTCCTACTGTCCTTCATAGAGCTACCTGGGCTTACCGGTTGCTATTATTATTTAAAATTCAAACTTCACATGCTGTTCAGAATGATGGTGCCTTTGTAGTTTTTACTCATCTGCAGAAATAACATGCAAACGCAACTTGGATGGTTTCTTAATTAAAATGCGTAACAATGGTCATAGCACACATTTGAGTATGAGACGTGGTAAGTTTCCAGTCAGTCTAATTCACAGACATAGGGCTTTGGGAAGTGTTGGCTGGTTGGAGTCCAATGTATTTATACATTTTCATTAGACTCGATTGAAAGATTTGAGAAGATGAATAAATTACTCTTCTATTCCCCTCATCTGTCATTCCAGACGGCGTGCAACAGATGTCTCGGAAGAAATTCAAATTGCATCTTCAAAGGAAGTGTAACTTTAGTGAACGAATAATTCACCCAAATCTCACTGAAAACCAGAACAGTTTTCTACAGCCATTCATTCACCCGGTAGCACTTAGGGGAAAACGCCTACCTATTTATCTGGCCATTTTCTACTTCCGTGAAGTCATTAGAGTCGTTGCTGACGTTGTCATCCTCGGGGACCGTCATGTTCTGCAGCTCCGTTAACTCCAGGCCACTTTTGAAATGCATCATGTTCGGGTGTCTGTAGTCAAAAACTCAATCCAAATTTCTTCTGTTCTGAAGATCTTTAGTAGCAAAGAGCAGCAAATATAGATGCCCGAGACCCCTGAAACAGAGCAAAATAAAGAACTATTAAATGAATGGAAGATAGTGCCAATGATGCACGAACCGTGAAAAACAAACAAATGATAAACTAGGCAAGAAATGACACTTTTAGATGCTGCTACTAGACACAGGAAAACAAGCTCATCTCTAATTTTATGGCTTTTACACAATTCCCTCCTTTTTTTCTACAACAAAGTAAGTCACATCCCATAACCTTTAGCTGACATTTATAGAACCTCAAGTTATGGGGCTGGAGAGATAGCTCAGTGGTTAAGAGCACTGACTGCTCTTCTAGAGGTCCTGAGTTCAATTCCCAGCAACCACATGGTGGCTCACAACCATCTGTAATGGGATCCGATGCCCTCTTCTGGTCTGTCTGGAGAGAGTGACTAATAATCAATCAATCAATCAGTCAATAGAACTAAAACTAAACCCTTTGAAATATAAATAAATAAATAAATAAATAAATAAATAAAAGAAACCCCAAGTTATAGGCAGGCAACATACACACTCTTTTTATGAACCAATGTTTAAAATGATACACGAAGGGCCAGCAAGATGGCTCACCAAGGTAAGGCACTTGCTACCAAGTCTAAGTATCTGAGTTCAGGTTCCATGACACACACAGGGTGAAGAAGAATCAACCTCTGTGGCAGCTTCTGACTTCCACATGTGTCCCCCCCCCCACCGTAAACAAACAAGAGATTTAAAATCTAATGAGTAACTAATTAAATGGGAACGGCTCGCCAATTTTAACATGCTTACTCATGGCGCAGGCACAAGCCCATCACCATAGAATGAGAGCACAAATCTCCAATAAACGGTACCACCAGGGATCGACCTACAACATGGACTAATTTTATTTTTGGAATTTAGCAAATAGTTTATACATCAACTGCAAGAGATTAAATCAATCTTCAGTGAAATCAGTCCATGTCAGGGAATCAGGGAATTAAAAACTCATACTCAGAGGATTTTGGTTAATCCACCTGCTACTTTATTTCCTCATCGGGGATGAGAGATGATCAGAGGTATGTCACGTCCCTCACGTGGACGGCTGTGACATCAGTTCCTCGGGTGCCACTGACAGAACATAGGGAAGAAATTTGGAAACGCAGCATCAAAAATCGAAAGGATGCCCACAAAGGCAAATGAAACTTCAAGTGCAAGACCAAAACTGGGGTGGTGGCACAGGCTTGTAGACAGGAGGGGCTGGACTGTCAGCCCCTTATACAGTAAGGGACTTAGGTAGTAAGACTCTGTGTCAAAAGGGGGGGGAGAAGGAAAACCCACAAGCATGGCTGGCCCACTAGGGTTGTCTCAAGTGTCACTTTAAGGACATCTTGGACTAGCACAGAATGTTAAAAAGACATAACTCTAGACACTAGAGTCTAAACCTGTGGCTCTCACCCTTCCTCATTCTGCGACCCTTTAATACAGTCTGTTGTGGCGAACCCCAGTCATAAAATTATTTTCTCTGTAACTGTAATTTTCAGACTGTTCTGAATTGTGATGTAAATATCTGATATGCAGAATAGCTGATACGCAAACCCCACAAAAGGTCAATACACCCCCAAAGGGGTCGGGACCCACAGATTGAGAATCTCTGGCTTAGCTGCCGTGCTACCAGCAATTAAAGGCTGCCAAGTGAGAGAAAGCAGAGCCTCCTCCAGGGACGAGTGTCCCTCTCTCAAAAAGTTATGCAATCCCAGCAGTCAGCCATACATACATACATACATACATACAAGCAACATTAGATGGACATAGCAGGATGTACTTTATTTGCATATATATGTGTAAAAACAGTAACTAAAGTCACAAATTTGAGGAAGTAAGGAACACGAGAGGTATTGTGGAGAGGGGGTGGAGTGGAAATTATGTAAATAACAATATTCAGGTAGGAAACTCTCAATTAGATAAATGCAAAAAAATAAAATAGAAGTTTAGAGAAGTTAATACAAATAAATAAATTTTCTACAGAGTACCTTCTTGAGAACCTTTGATATTATCTGATTCCGAATACTCCAAGAGGACAGCACTCTAAGTTGGGGGAAATCTGATATGCCTATACAGGCGTCGTGGCAGGCATGCACCAGGAGGCCTTTTACTCAGTGATATCTAACGGGCTCACAGAAGTAACCAGTTTGGGGTATAATCTCTTTGTACGTGGAAACCACACAATAATCCTGTTCCTTCCGGGCCTCCCATCTAAGAAGGAAAATTTTCTGGTGTCAGGTGATTAAACTTTCAGAGCAAAAGTACATTCTAGTATCTCAGATTCTAGGAGCCTCTCTCTCCTGCGGCACCAAGTGCCTCTGGGAAGGCAGGAAGCCAGGAGGAGGCAACTGGGTCTAGCTAGTGCTGACTGCTTTGAGCGGGCGGGGGGGGGGGGTCTTCAAACAGTGGCAATGGGCGCCCTGCCTTCTCCATGCAAAGCTGGGTGCATTCAAGCGGCTGGACCCCACTCTCACCTCTGGGATTTCTTTAATGAAAACTGGCCTACAAAGCAGGCTGGGTAATTTCTAGACTCGTGACTCTCACTCTTGCTTCTAACACTGCCTGACAGGCTGTTGAAGTGAGCCTACTGGCCTGGGAGGCGTGGGGTGTGACGTTTCTAATCTGTGTTAAGGAATTTTTCTCTCTCCAAACTAGAAGGTTAATAGGGTACCAGGCAGGGATTTTCTAAGAACAAAATTTGATTATTAAGAGATTTGGAGTCTGCTGATTGAGGCTAACCTCTCAGGTTATCTGTGTGTGTGTGTGTATGTACGTGTGTACACATGTGTGTAATAAGTGAACATTACCGAGACCCCTACCCACTACACCCACGCAAACACCAGTCAGTACATGTTCATCAAACAGGGCAGTTTTCACCGGTATAAAATAAGTCTCCTTGAAGACTCCTTGAAGACTAACACGTGTTTGAAGATGAACACCAGAAACACCAGCAAAGCGCATCGCGCCTCTCACTCCCCGGCTGTGCTGGGGAAATACTTGCTCAAACTCTCATGTACTTATTTGAGTACCAAGTGAAGATAGAGTTTTAAAAATGTTGAAAATACCAAATCTTCAGGGACCTGAGACAGGGTTATAGAAAAGTTATTCGGGCTGGACCACGAATTTTCTTCCTTCCCCAAGAGTAACACACACTTGATGGAGACTCTAGAACAAACATGAAAGAAATTCCACCACCTAAAAATAGGCCAGAGACTCACTTCCTCCTCCTCGTTTTTCTTTTGTGTCTCCTTTTCCATCTCTACCCCCGCAACGTCCCTTCTGGTTTAATGCTGAAGATTTTAGATTGTTTTTAACCTACATTTTTTTTTTCATGGAGTACCAGATTATAAGGGCTGTGAAGGACAGAAGTGTCTTTCTAAGCTGTTAGTTCTGTAGATGTGGCTACTGAGCCAAATCGTGAGTTCGAATCCTCAGTCCTCGAGTAAAAGCTGTTTACACTGCTTGTATGTATAATCCCAGAGCTGGGGCTGGGGTGGGGATAGGTGGATCCCCAGAACTCCTTAGCCAGTCAATCTAGTTGAACTGATGAGTTCTGGGTTCAGTGAGAGAATCTGTCTCAAAAAACAAAGGGGAGAAGAGACTGAGGAAAACAGCCAAGGTTGACCTTTGGCCTCCACACACATGACAGTGAACATGAGCACACATGAATGGGTACACACACGCACACACCCCTGTGCATACACACACACATAGACCACATGCCTATGCAAAAACAAAAGTCAGTTCCTCACTAATAAAAAATACAGGTTTTCCTGTGAAATACAACTTTACAGATGGCTGAAAACATCAAAGCATCATCTGCTCTCCACAAGCAATGATCATCACGGTTTGGGAATTGCTGTAGGTTTTCCAGAATTCTTCTGTAGAGATCTGCTGTCTCACACAGGCAGCCCCTCAGTACATCTCTCTCTATCCAACAAAAGGTGACTAGGGATTAAAATGTATACACTCAAGAAAATGAGATTCAGCCAGGCAGTGGTGGTGCACGCCTTTAATCCCAGCACTTGGGAGGCAGAGGCAGGCGGATTTCTGAGTTCGAGGCCAGATTCATACAGGTCATTCATTAAGAGATTTTCTTCCTGTGTATTTTTAGATTTGTCTTCTGTTTCACTTTGCTTTGAGATGTCTCATGGAGGCTGCCTGAGGACGACCTTGAACTTCTAAATCCTTCAGCCTCTACCTTCCAAGTGACGACATTACACGTGTGCATCACTGTGCTTGGCTTTGATCCCAGCACTCAGGAGGCAGAGGCAGGTAGATCTCAGTGAGTCTGAGGCCTACAGAGTTCCACGACAGCCAGGGCTACATGGAGAAGAAACCGGGTCTCAAAAACAAAGCAAACAAACTATGTATATAGCATAATTTTCTACCTTGAGTTCTAAAATCAAACCCAAGTCTACAAGATCACTGCTAATGCCTGGCTAACTACCTGGTGCCCAGGAACGGGTACCCAAACTGTCACTGCTGAAGTTCAGACGCTCGATGAGAAACTGACAGGTAGAGATGAGGCTGAGCTGAGACTTCTCAGTAGAAGTAATCCACAGTTGATCAGAAGCGAGTGGTAGGATTGGACTTGACAACACACAAACAAACAAATCATCATTTCCCTGAAAGATCAGCAGTTATCAGCATCAAGGAGCTTGCCTGTCCATGTCATTTGGAACTTGGGAGACGCAGAAAGCCTTTGATGCAAAAGAAATAGGAAGTGAAAATTGTCCAGGGGTGGGAGAAGGCCCAGTCACTAAAGATCTTCCTGCACGAGGAGGACGAAAGCTCAGGTCCCCAGTGCCCAGGTAACAGTCTGGCAGGTTGTCTGTGACCCCAGCATTGGGTCCGGGAGTTGGGGGAGAGGGAGGAAATAATTGAGTGTATCCCCGGGGCTCACTGGTCAGACAGTCCAGTGGAAAAAGGAAACTCTAGGTTCAGTGAAAGTCCCTGTCTCAAAAAGCGAAGAGATGGCCGAGAGAGATAAAGTGGGTCATGGCGGTGGGTAAAGGCACTTGCCACCAAAGCCTGATGACCAAGTTCAATGCCTGGGACCCCCATGGCGGAAGGGGACAACCAAATCCCATAAGCTGTCTCTGACATTCACAAGCGGATGCACGCATGCACACACACACACACACACACACACACACAGAGGCATACACACACACAGACACATACGCACACACCAGTCAGACTATACAGTTAAATAAGGCATCATACGATGTTAACCTAACCATAATGACGACACCTCAATATTTAAAATAGTTAGAAATCATATCTTACTCAGCACAGAACACCTAGGATCCTTACCATAGTCTTGCACTGTTCTCAAGATAAGTATTATTATCCTGGTAGGCTTAGCACAGCACCAAAGGAAGCTACCTCATAATGTGACTCTGCATTGCGTTATGCATCAGGAGAGGGATATGCAAATAACCTTGTCTGGCTTCAAGTCACCTAGAACCTGTTTAAGCAAGCAAGGCCAACTCATATAAGATGTAAGTATACCATAAAACATTTTATGTCACAGAGAGAAAACTAACAGAGCAAAGACAACATCCAGGAAGATTTCAGAAATATACATGTTCACGTATTGCACGCGTCGTATGGATGGAAGGAAGTGAAGAAAGGGAAAAGGAAGAGAGATGATAGGACCTGAAGAGATCTGGACTTGAACTGTGTGTCTTAGACTGAGGCTGGAGGAGGAGGGTGCTACTTACACCGGGGACAGTACTAACATGCTTACTTAGATACTACTATGTGAGGGGCTGGCTAGCTCAGTTATAGGTAGCTGCCTGCTGCAGGGTAATGGAACTTTGAGCCTCTGGAGGAGCAGCCAGTGCTCTTAACTGCTGAGCCATCCCTCCCGCTCCTGTTTTATTTTTATTATAAAGACATAGTAATTATAATAATAGTAATAATAATGATGATGGTATCTCTACACCAGGAGTCAACCCTAACAGTTGACTAAGTTTGAGGAAGTGTTAACACGCCTAACAAAGAGGACAGGACAATCGCTGAGAGTCATGGGAAGTACTCAGCACTGATACTGGGGATGCAAGTCAGAACTGCAAGTAGCTACAACCTCGAGTGCTTTTAGGACCATTCTCATCAAGAGCTCAAGGGACAGCAAGTGTTGCTGACGGTGTGGAGAAAGAGCGTCCTTGTATACTGTAGGTGGAAATTTACATTGAGATTCCTAGAAAACTTAAAAATAGAATCACCATATGACCCAACAATCCCTCTTCTGGGCACACACCCAAAGGAATGAAATCACCACTTCTTGAGGGCATCTGCACTCACATGTTCAGGGCGGCTTTATCCTGATAGCCAGACACCAAAACACGGAAGTGCCCACGGACAGCTGGATGTAGAAACCGTAACCCACACATGTGCACATACACACAAACATACATACGAAGAGACACACAGACACACGCGTGCATGCACAAACATACATACACAGAGAGACACACAGACAGAGACACACACATGCATGCACACACACAGACACAGACAGACAGACAGACTGTTTTATTCTTCTGGTCATCTCTTCCCACAACTAGCTTAGCCCGTTTACACACTTGAGAGTCCCAGATCTCTGCACTTACACTATAATGATCTGTATCTATTCGCAAACAAGAGTCTATATTTCAAAAGGCCTCAGGCAGACTAAACAAGTTAACAATAACCTACTTATATAATTTTATAACTTAATACTGTATTATTACTTACAACATCTTTTTTTTCTTTTTTTTTGGTTTTTTCGAGACAGGGTTTCTCTGTGTAGCTCTGGCTGTCCTGGAACTCACTCTGTAGACCAGGCTGGCCTCGAACTCAGAAATCCGCCTGCCTCTGCCTCCCAAGTGCTGGGACTAAAGGCGTGCGCCACCACCGCCCGGCTACTTACAACATCTTACTTCTAGTTGGGATATCTTGTCTAAATGAAATGAGGCATCATTATCATATATAGCACATCTGTTGTCACATGTCACTGGGTAAACAAAACAAGAAGAAAAATATAGGAGACAGCCAAGCTCTGGAGCCATTACACACAGGACCTGATCATTATGAAACCAGAAGAGAAGCACATTTTGTAATTCCAGCACAGGAAAGGCCAAGGCAGAGGACTGCTACAAATTCAGCTTGTCTACACAGAGAGTTCTAGCCCAGCCAGGTCTACATAGGGAGACAAAACAAGCAAACAAACAAAAAACTCCCACAAAGATCCAGCAGAGGGTCTGAGTTCACGTCCAAGCACCCACATCAGGACACAGGGCCAAGGCAAGCGACACCTTCTGGATTCCCAGGGTACTGCACTCACCTATGCATATACCCACACACAGATACAAAATACATGTAATTAAACAAGAAAAATACAGCTTCGAAACAACAAAATCAAAGACCTGGGGGAGGCAAGACGGCTCAAAAAATTAAGGAACTTGCCACAAGTCTAATGGCCTGAGTTTGATCCCCTACATGGGGGAAGGAGAGGACTTACTCCCAAAACGTGTCCCCTGAACCTCACATGCATACAGACCAAATCTGCCATTCCCTGTGCACACATGCACACTCTAAGTGTAAACAAAACAAAGACCCAAATATTAGGCTGCGTATAGTACTTCCATTAAAAGCTTAATGTTGACAACTGAAATCTTTTAAACTTGGGATCCTTGGGGGACAGGGAAGAAGAAAAATACTCTTCCTTAGCGAGAGCAGTCAGAGCGCAAAGCAGGCCGTTTCCTCTTGACTAAGACCCCAGACCAGTCAATGCCAATGGCTGTCATTTCACTGGAAACATGTATCCATCCTCTCTGGTCTTCTGACTTCTGCTCGACACTCTCAGAATTCCTTACCTGCTGTGTAACCTGTCCAGAGCTTTTTTCTTTCCTAAGATATGTGCCCCGGTCTTTACAGTCCCTTGATGCCATGTTTGACCACCTGGCTCTACCATGAAAGAGCCATATGAGGCCAGGTTAATGTCTCTTGCCTCAGCTTCCCATCTAAGTTCCGGATCCTGCTCCATAAAACACCAAGACCAAAAGCAACTCTGGCTGTCATTGTTTTCAACAAAATCTCAAATGTTTAATTTTACCAATGAAGATTCGGGAGTCACATGCTGGGGTGAAAGCCTGCTAGCTCAGAGAGGCACGGAAAGCACCCAGCTGACCTTCCTCCACAGATGATGTCCTGGAATCAATTCCACTCTTATGCTGTCTCAAAATAACCCTCCCTCCAACCGGATGTCCCTCCCTTCTACTTCCTGTGGGTCTCTCTATCCATCCTCCTGACTCCCTCTTACTCCATGGTTTTCCAATGTTTACTTCAAGCTACTGGTCGCTTGCTCTACCTCTTGACCCATGGTGGCCTGTATTTAATCCTGCTTACAATATTTAAGCCGGAAGCTCTGGGATTAAAGGTGTGTGCTAAGGCTGGGCCACACTACAACTAAAAACAGGTTTTTCCAGTCAATAACACAATCTTGTGATTCACTGTGTGATCAAATAGCCTGCGAGATCGGGGAGAAAAGGGCTTGTTTCAGCAGACATTCCCCATCACACTCTCATCAAGAAAGGAAGTCAGAACAGGAGCTCAAGACAGGAAGCTGGAAGCAGGAAGTGAAGAAGCCACAGAGAAGTGCTGCTTCCTGGACCTGCTTTCTTGTATAACCCTGGACCACCTGTCCAGTGGTGGCATCACAGACAGTGGGCTGGACCCTCCCACATCAATGACTAATCAAGAGAATGCTTGAGTCAGGTGGTGGTTTGGATATGCTTGGCCTAGGGAATGGCACTACTAGGTGTGGCTATCTTGGAATGAGTGTGGCCTTGTCAGAGAAACTGTGTGGGGATGGGCTTTGAGGCTTCTATTCTCAGACGCTGCCCAGTGTGGAATGGGAGCTTCCTCCTGACTGACGGCAGAAGATAATCTCCTGCTGCCTTTGGATGAAGATGTAGAACTCTCAGCTCCTTTCCCAGCACCACGCCTGCCTGGATGCTGCCATGCTTCCTGCTATGATGGTAATGGACCAAACCTATGAACCTGTAAGCCAGCCCCAGTTAAATGTTGTCCTTCTAAGAGCTGCCTTGGCCATGGTGTCTGTTCACAGCAGTCAAACCCTAACTAAGACAAGTTGGGTGGCGGCGGCATGTGCCTTTAATCCTAGAACTCAAGAAGTATAGACACAGGTGGATCTCTGTGAGTTCAAAGCCAGCCTCGTCTACAGCAGTAGCTTCAGGACAGCCTACGCTACATGCACAGTGAAACTGTGTTTGGAAAAACTGAATGATAAAAAAAAAAAAAAAAGTAAAGTAAATAAAAGAGCAAACAGAAAATGCTTAAAAGACTTGCCTACAGGCCAGTGTTATGGCAGCCTTTTTTAAAAATTCAGATTCCTCTTCCTGGACAACTACACCCGTGCAAACTGACATAAACTGTTGGGCACAGTCATAAATCCCATGGTTTGGCCATGCATCGTAGTTACAGGGCCTGCATGGTTCTGGCAAGCTAAACGACTCGTCCCTCACCAAGGCAAGGCAAATGGCGTCTGTCAGCCTTCATTCTCTTTGCCTCGTGACCTCTCAGCTAGCCTCTCGCTGCCTGCCTCGCCTGGTTTTTCAGTCAATTAATTACCGGTGGCCCCTCCCCCATCTGCCCTGAGGGCAGGAGTGATTCTGTGACTCCGCCCTTCCAGCACATTCCAAACTCTCTCATCTGGGTGTAAGGTTTCATCCCACAAGAATCTTTCAGATCCCCTTTCTTTCATTTTTAGACTACAGATTTCTTTGCTAAACCGGGATTTACAGCAGATACACAGGCTCTTCTTTCCAAACTCTAGTTGGTCGGGATCGTGTCCCTCAGCACAAAACATGGTTTTGTTTAGGTTTGTTTTATCTCTAGGAAGAGAGGGTAGGGAGGAGAGGAGATCCATCGGCTCCTTCCGGCTTAGAAATTTCCATAAATTCTTTAAGCCTCTGGCTGCTTGCTAGACCTAGTCTACTTGGCTGTTTGCCACAGCCATGGCTGCAGACTGGAAGCTGAACATGTCACCTGACTTCCAATTTGGGCATCACTTTAAATCAACCTATAGGATCAGTCACCAGGGCCTCCGTGCTTCCTTTCCTAACGGCCCATCCTTTCTCTCCATCCCTTAGAGCTCACAGCCCTAACTCTGCCAGGACACCTTCTCCTCCATACTTCTGGAGCCCTCTGCTCTCCCAACTGCAGAAAAAGCTCCTCCTGGAAAACATGTAGCTTGCATCTCTCTCACTTCCAAATGAGTACAGAGTGATTTCTGGGTCTTAAGTGTAAACGGCTCACATCCCCTCTCATTTCCTCCCCCACAATCCCCACCCTGCTGGAACTCTGCACTCCTACAGCGGTTTGCTTGCTCCCAGGCAGGTCCTACTAGGTCCTGTCCGTACCCCTCCCAACTTCCTATCCCACCTGGAAATTGAAAATAGGACCTTGTTTTCTTTCCTTTTTTAAAAACAAGGTTTATTTATTTATTTATTTATATGAATACACTGTAGTTGTCTTCAGCACACCAGAAGAGGGCATCAGATCCCATTACAGAGGGTTGTGAGCCACCATGTGGTTGCTGGAAAGTGAACTCAGAACCTCTGGAAGGATTCACACATATCTGCTGTGCAGATTAATCACTGGCTTAATAATTAATAATAATTATAATCTGGTCAAGGACTCAGATTATTTAATAGTGATTTTTTTTTAAAGTTGTTTTGTTGTTTGTTTTTGCAATTACAGTTTCCTGGGGGATCGGTATCAAGGTAACAAAGACCTCATAGCCTAGTAGACACCCCTTAATACTAGAGTTGATGGAAGTCTTTTGAAAGCGAAATCTGCAGACACACGGCGATCCTCACCTATACAACTTCTCCGGAAGAGAGAGCAGACAGCCCTGTTCACCCTCACGAACCTACACACAATTCCCTTTGGGCTGAATCTGGATGAGGCACATATGAAAATACATCTGAAAACACAGCTTCAGGGAAGGATTTTTCATTGTATCCTGCCGCCACGTTGGAATGTTTAAGATTCTCCACGTGGCTTCTAAAAGTTTAGAGAAGGAAGCATATCAAAGCTGTCTGTCTCAACTGGGATGGGTTTTGTCCATCAGGAAATATTTGGCAAAGTCTGGAGACATTCCTGGTTACACATGAGGGGTCACTGGAGGCCTCCAGTAAGTAGGCCTGGCTGGCATGGCGCTAAACCTGCACGACAAAGGCAGATGAGATCTGGCTCAAAATGGCAGCAGGCTGAAGGGGTGGCAACCCAGTGGTAAAGAAGGCTCATTAAGAACTGGCAGTCACTGGAGCATGGCGTCTAGCGACTAAATTAGAACATCTCTTCACTTACCCTATCCTATCTGCCATGTTCCAGGACCTGTTGCATTCTATGACTGTTCAAGTCCCTATGATTCACCCAAGGTTCTTTCTGCTTTCAATATGCCCAGGCTATGATATCTATGAATTAATATCCATATTTACGTTTCAAAATGAGACTGATTTCGTTGAGATAGAAAGTCAAGTCAACAATATAACCTTTGGATGTAAGAAAACATATGCTATACTACTGTCAAATATAATAATGATAAAGATCAGCACTTGGAGTTTAATGAGCAGGGAGTCCATTGATGTGACTACTAATCCAAGTAAAACTCTCATTACTGAAAGTGGATTGCTAGAATTACAACAAATGTTAAGCAGTCAAAAACAACCCTGAACAAGCAAAGAATTATTCTCTGCATATGCATGTATATTTACATTGATATTTGTGATCAAAGATCAATCTTGTATGAAAAGCAGTGGGCAGTAGTGATGCTGTATTTAACCCCTATTTGAGCAGACAGTCAAGTCCTAACGGAATGCCCCAGGAAAAACACAAATGTAGAGTGGTTAAAAACACCATAAAGTGGTATACGAAAATTAGATCTTTTTAAAGAAAGATACCTTTAAGTACCTCAATTTGAAAAGAGAAGAAAGTCCAAGGGCATTTTGTCATTCAAAGATCATCTTGATGATGCAGAAATTGAACAATTTCTTTTCACTATCTGGGTGTCTGGAGGTTAAATGAACTGACGTTCTCTGAAGCTCTCTCCCAGTTCCCACCCCCTCTGGCTGATCTGTCTGCTTACAGGTCAACATTAACTAGGCAGAGGAACCTATGGATACACCTCAACCGCTGACTCAAGACCAGTAGCTGTCAACCTAGCTGGACATGGGAACAACCCAGGAAACTTAAAAAAGTAAATCAGAGATAAATAGTGACCTCACACACCATGGGTCTAGGATGGGCGCCAACAATGCGTATTTTAAATGCTCTCCAGAGGATTCTAATGGGGAACCAGCCTTAAGACCTACAGATTGAGAGTAAAAGGCAAGATCAAATGCTGCTCATGTGTCTGGGCAGGCTAGACAGATTAACACCACAGAGAACTGGAGAAGACCAGATCCCTCCAACCAGCAAAACGAACAAGCCAATCTTTAGGGTTTTGCTTGAAATAGGGTCTTGGCTAGTTTAGAACCACAGATATAGGCCAGACTTTATAGAGTTCTGGGACTAAAGGTAGGCGCTACCACACCCCCTCACATTTTTTAAGGAGCGCTGGAAATCCGTATGTGAAGTGACATCCTAATCTTTATCCAGCAATTAACCCCAAATAATCTTAAAAGGAAAAATGTAACTCACACAAAATATACCCACAAGCTTGCTCAGGGCCCGGCTCACCAGTCTGCAATCACAACATGAACAATGACAACTTAAGGCTCATTTTCCTTAGCTCCGCCCTCTTCCATTAGCTCCCCCTCTTCCATTAGCTCCACCCCTCTCCCATCAGCCCCTTTCTTCCACACCTCAGGCCACAGTCTATCCCTTCCTTTTCCTTTCCAGTCTCCTTTGTCATTGCAAGAGATACAGAGATCCTCACATTACATCTTCATGTGATACTGGCTGTCTCACTGGAATGGCCTCCCAGCCTGGGAAAATACAGGCCACACGTTGTAACCTGAGGCTAGGGCCCCATGATGTCAGCAGCTGGATGGTTGGTAAAATCGAAGGGAAAAGTCAGTCAAGCTCACAGCTTCACATGGCTAAGATTTCATCAGGCAACCACACGCAGACACACGTAGACAAACGTAGACATCCTCATTTTATCTGATGCTCGGTTTGTGGGCTTTGCTTTTAAGTCTAAACTAGTACAGGATCACACGGCACTGTTTTTGTTGTTGGCACTATTTTTGTTGTTGTCGTAGTTTTGGTTTTTTGCTTACTTGCGTTTTTTGCTTTCTTTTCATTCTCTGATCTGTCTGAATCTTTGGAGATGGAATCTGTAAATTAGTAGATTTCCAAAGACACGGGTTGAGTCTGCTGTGGAGCCAGGCCGAGAAACAAACACACACACACAACAACCCTTCTCCAAGCCCATGCTTGGCAGTGAACTTGGATGCTGATGTCCTGAATAGCCCTGACTTCTTCAAACAGTCCCCCAACTGGTTCTCATTGTTTCCACACAACTGTGGACGGAGACAGTGAGGCCTCAACCTGTCGCCTGAGTTGCCCATCGGTTACCATAGGTTACAGCAACTTCTCTGAAAGTGAAGCTCTCACTTTACCAACCCAACTCCCCAGTGCCACACTGGCTTCTATGTATCTGAACTCCTCTACCATTAATGACTGGCTTGAAACCCATGATCACCAGAAAACCAATAACCAAGCCATCAAATCGAACAACTAAGAGTGTCTGAGTAACCTCACATCATCCCACCATCTTAATGAAATCTCTGGGATAACTCAGTAACAGCCATAGGTATCATTCTCATTTAACAAATGATGGGGGAGAAATTCTGAAGCTCAGAGACATTCAACAATTTGCTCTAAGTTCCCAAAGCCATTTAGTTGCAGCCTGGTGTGCAGATCTGAGCTATCAGCTAAGTCTTACCATCTCTGTCCTACCGCCTGGCGTGAGTGACACCCGGAGAGGAAAAAAAATGATATAAAAAGGAAGGTGGTCACTAAGCACTTCTAAGAGGCAGAAAAACAGCACCCTGATCAGGCTGTCACAAAATACAGGATTTCAGTAGGCATTCTACTCTGGAAGTCACAAAGCTATTGGGGCAGAAAAATACCTGGGGCCAGGGGGCATTTGCAGTGTGCCATGGGAATAAGACAATGTCTCTTGGGAGACAAAGAAACAGGTGAAAGTTCAGACACCTGGCAAAAGAACCTGGGCTATTTCTAAGCAAGGGAGAATTCACTGGAGAGTGAGGGCCTTACAAAACGTGGACTGTTTTAAAAACAGGATACAATGTAAAACTCGTGGAAGTGCCCAGATGAGCTAGAGAGCATTTAACCGGGTGGCTGTTACACCGCCTAAGCTGACTCCCTCTCTCCTAAGCATGCTTGCATCTTCCTCCCACATCCCTAGACACTTCCAGGGACTCCCCAGCCCACAATTCCTGATTCTCAACAATCCACTCGATGGCTTTGCACATTTTGGGATGCAGACAAAAGGACAAGCAAGGGACATTTCCACTGCCCTATCTATCACTGCTCAAAAGTAGAGACCATGTTAAGAGAGAAATGCAGAGCAGAAAGATTGCAATGTTTCAAATTTAAGGGAAGAGGACCAATTATGGAATAGGAAAAAGAAATGATCTCGGTAAAGGGTTGAGTGAACTACCTTGCCAAGGTCACAATCCAGCAAGAATTAAGCAAGTCCTGTATCCCTGGCATTAGAGGGAGAAAAAAGGTGACCATGGTAGCTGATGCCAGACCTCTTAAGTCCGCTGCTTCCTCGCAGGAACCCTCAGTCCATAAAACAATGTAAAAAAAAAAAAATGCATAGAAACAGCAAAGTTTAAAGCCTCGAAAGTATCTTCAAATCTACTGCTGAATTACAGGCAGCCCAGGGTGCAGTAAGCACTATTTCTTCTGAAAAATCTCCCCCTAATTATTACCATAGACAATTCTTTCTCCTCATTAAGAAAGGAAGACACGCCACCCCTCACACAACCCCTCCTAATGGGTCCCCTATCTCAAGCATCCTCAGGGTTCACATGACTGTCTCATTTCTTCGCAACGCGAACGAACACCTGGCATTTCTGTTTGCGTTCATCCATAGTCTGCTTCCTGTTGAAATGGACATTGCACAGGAGCCGGAACTTGATCTGATTAGTTGCTGCCTGCTACGCAGCATCCCTAATTATTCAACACCTGTTCTAAAAAAAAAAAAAAAAAAAACCCTATTAAGATCAAGACCTCAATCAAACTAGGCCGCGTTTCCGTTGCTTTCTGCCACACACTGAGTGAGAACTAAGTAACTCAACAGCAGAGTCAATTAAGTCATTTTAACGCAGCCATACCAGACCCGTGGCGGGACTTGCCAGTTTCCTATAGGGTGAGTTATTTGACAATGAGGCCAGCCAGCTCAGGTTTTATTTCCGTTGTCCTTCTGACGTCAGAAAAAGCACGAGTTGCAGCACTGTTTCTTGTATCAAGGTGACAAATTACAGCCTTGCTGGCCCTGCGTTCTGCAAACCATACAATTATCACCCCCCCCCATTGTATTCTTTTTAAGTAAAAAAAAAAAAAAAAAAACCGCACGCGGAGGTGCCAGATCTTGCAAACGCATACCGTTTTCTAGCAGCGGGTTCTGTCCTCTCTTCCACGTACGACACCGTCTATCCGTCTGAGACCAGTACACGATCCCCAATCCAGTGTGTTTCCCACCGACGGAACAGGCTAGGGAGAGCCTGGGTCCACGCCGCAGAGCGAGACACAAAGGGCTGGAGTAAGCACCACCTTCCTCGGCCCAAGGCAGCTTGTGAAAGGCAGTTCGCGGCGTGACGCGTTTACCGCGAAATTCCTTTTGCCGCCATATGCGCTCGTGTCTAGTGCGAGCACAGTTGGGCCGAAACCCAGCGGAGGGCGATGCACCGGGAACCGCGCGCGGTTCGCGAGAGTACGGAGCAGCCCCGCACCCGGAGCCGGGCTGTTTCGGGGGATGGGGGAGATGAAGGCGGGCTGCCGGAGATCTAGGCGCGTTTTCCTCCCCGCGTGGAGCCGACCAGTTTGAAAGCCTTTTGCCGCAACGTTTGGGGCCAGGTGCGGGGGAGGGGAGACCAGGGCGCAAGGGTCCTGCGCAAGCAGTGGCCTTTTGTTCTCCCGCCCCACCGGACCCGGCTCTCGTAAAGGAAGTAGCCTATCACTGGTTCTTCATTCCGGAGAGAGTCTCCAGGGCGGGAGAGGAAAGTGAGTCACTGCCAGCATCCTCCCACTAATCGGATCGGAGACAGGGGCCGAGCCCGTGGAGGTGCAGCCAACGTGCACCTGTTTACGGCGCTGGGGAGCCGGCCTCCGAGGCTCCGCTGCCGGGCCAGTCCCAAGATGCAGACTGATCCGCTCCTCGGCGTACCTTCTGCCCCTCACATCGCATGCTTGGTCCCTAAACCTCGAAAATGGAACCAGATCTGGCGCCACACTCCATAAAACCAGATCCACAAAGTAAGGCACGGTACGCAACAGTGGAATCTGGGGTCCCCGCGTTCAGGGAAGGGCACCGGACTCTGCCTTCTAGAAAGGCGCCACCGCGCTCTGCCCGGGTCCACGAGACATGGAGGCTGAGTTACCTCCTTTCCTTCCTGTTCAAACTCCCCTTCCCTCCAAGCCGCCGCTCCCTCTGCCCTCCAAACGCACCTTACCTCGAGAAATAAAGGGAAAGGCGCCACCAGTTAGATGTCCTTTTTGTGTCAAGGTCTGGCTAGGGAAAGGTGGTCCCTGGTCTGTAAGACTGGGCGAGGAGGAACCGTGTGGCGGGTTTCGGAGGAAGGTAAAAGGCCGGTTTACAGGCGACCTTCAGGCAGAGTGGCGTGGCCGCGGCTCTCCTCCTCCTTCTCCACCTCCTCCTCCTCCTCCTCCCAGGGCTGGTTGCATCAGAGTTTCCCCCCACCCACACTCTGCCCGCCAGCCTCGCACTTACATCCACACGCCCGACGCGGAGGGGCTCCAGCCTGACTCATTGGCTACCGCGGGGCGCGTCGCCCTTTCTCTTCTGCAGTTTGGGGACGGGAGCGCGGCCTTTCAGACCATCATCCCTCCCTGTCCGCGCGCCCGCCGAACTGAGCTGCGTGCGGCGGAGCGGTGCGGGTCACATGCCGCTGGTACCCGCGCCTTCTCGCCCCTCTTCCCCCCCCGGGCTGCCGGACCGCAAGGCGACCGCAGCTGGCGGACACCGAGCATCCAGGAAAGGCAGTGCGAGCGGATGCGCCAGCAACGCGCTGATGCTGCCCGAGCATACGGAGGCTGCGCGCCGCCCCGCACCTGCCTGCGCCCTCCCGGGGGCCTCAGCTGGGGTCACAGCTGCCGCACCCGCACCCTCGGGGTTGGAGGTGGAGCGGCTTTCTCGCCCGGGCGGTGGCAGGGGGCCGTCTCTTGGGGTACGCCAGGGCCCAGCGAACAGCGTTGCATTGTGGGAAGGGAGCAGCGTGAGGGTAGCCCCACGACCCCGAGGCGGTGGCAGACTACGGGACGCGGGGACACCTTTGGAAACCTGGAGTTCAGAGCCAGCAGGCTAAGGTGCCTCCCGTCTCCCACCGCGAGACCTGCAGTTCCCCCCAAAGCAGCTCTGAGGACCCCTTGGGACTCAGAGTGTGACAATCACCCATGGGGTCTGCACCAATAGCCCTGCTGCCCCGGCCACGTGACTCTCTACCCTTGCTAGGCCTGGAAAGGGGAACAGGCTGGAAGCTGCATCTGCCTCGGGTTCCTCCTCTCTGCCCCACTCTTTGTCTGAGGTGCAGCCTCTTAACTGACTGGCTGGTACAGTCGCTTCTCCTTAAAATGGCGACAGGAAATCCCACCTGCACGCCAGCCAATGAGACCACCACGGAGTCTGCCGCGTGGAGGCCCGAGCCCCTCTTAACCGGATGACTCCTGTTATGGGTCTGGTCAGAGATTCATCAGCCTGACCACTAATAAATTTTAACCAAGAGGCTTTTATTCAGACACTGGCGCCGAGATGGGATTCCGAATGCAGCACCCAGACACCCCAGCCAGGGGTTTATAAAGGCAAAGAATACAAAGCTACAATTTGTTCTCTTGTAAGCTTGTTTACAGATGCAGAGCTAGCATTAAATAATAACAATAGTAATAATAATAATAGATTAACCCTTAGCAGCCCTTAACATTTGGAGGTCTAATTTTACCTTATAGTTAAGCACAGAGATTTTAAACATAAAGTTAGCCATCAACATGTTAGCCATCACTCACTGTTCCATCTTCCTGTTCCATCTAAACCAGAAATGGCGGTTGAATCATGATTCAAAACTGACTCTACCTGGAGCCTTTCAAGAGGCTGAGTAGTGCCGTTTTGCAGTGGTTACAGACTTTCAGTCTCCGCTGGAAGAGTGAGGGAGAACCAAGGTTCAGGCTTTTTACTGGCTAAAGTTCTCCCTCCCATCCAGAGCAGTGAATGGTCCTGGTTAGTTAAACACTGGCTTCCAACGAAACAAGTGGGAGGAGGTGTGTTCTTGAACCTGCCTGAAAACCGGAAGGTCATTTGCAAACAGAAGGGCAGCCTCGCCTAGTACGGGGCAGTGTCTTCCTCAAATACTGCGTCTTTTTCTTGTGCCTGGTGTTTTGTTTGTTTGTTTTGTTTTGTTTTTCCTTTGTTTTTTGTCCTGTTGCTCCTTCTTTGTGTGCAAACCTTACGTATTACAGTAATACTCTAAGTTTACATCAAAAGTCCATTCTTTTTACCTTTCTTCCTAAAGGAAGTCGAAATTAACGATTTTGTTAGGATTATGACTAAGTTACCCGGAGTAGGTAAATGAGCCACCAGCAGACTCAATTAACCCGGACCCTCGAGATCTCTCAAAACTGAACTACCAACTGGGCCGCATATACCAGCTGATATGAGGCCCCTAACATAGCAGAGGATTGCCAGGTCTTGGTTCAGTCAGAGAAGATGCACCTAACCCTTAAGATACTGGAGGCTCCAGGGAGTTTAGAGGTCTGGTGGGGAAGGAGGTGGGTGCTGGGGACATCCTCCTGAAGATGGGGTCGGGGAGGAGGTATGGGAAGTGGATCGGTCGGAGGGTGGCCCGAGAGGAGAATGGAGTCTGGAGTGTAAATAAATAAATAAATAAATGATTTAAACAACTCTGTAATAAATAAAAAGTCCGTTGAAGGTGTGTGTCTTTAAAGGAAGATGTATACTCATGAGTGTTGCAGAAAACAGGATCCCAAGACTTTTAGCTCCGGTTGTAACTTCACTTGCCAGCTCCTGTACAGAGAATGATTGGTTACTTGGGCTGTTCTAGTTGAAGAAATAGGAACCCAGGCGCATCCTACTCACTGTAATCGTAGCTTCTCGGCTACGTACGCATTTCATATACTTTCACATTTAATTCTCTTCACACTTCAGTTGGGTATTAATTATCCTTTCTATAAACAAGAAAGCAGATTCAAGGAGGAGGGAAAACTGACCCTATCTGGGGAGGAGGGGAATGGATTCCCATTCAGGTCTGATTTTAAAAGTCCATGAGCAGTCTTTAGAAGCACAGAAGGCTCAGACATGGGTCTTCACCCCTTCTGGGGGTTTCAGTTCACATCTGCCACTGAAGGGACAACAAGCATCAGTGTCCCTCCGCTTCATAGAAAGACTGTTAGTGCCGGGCGGTGGTGGCGCACGCCTTTAATCCCAGCGCTTGGGAGGCAGAGGCAGGCGGATTTCTGAGTTAGAGGCCAGCCTGGTCTACAGAGTGAGTTCCAGGACAGCCAGGGCTACACAGAGAAACCCTGTCTCGAAAAACCAAAAAAAAAAAAAGAAGTCTTTGATAGGCATATTACCATCCGTGAGTATCCACAGAGGTTAGGTGTGTTAAATCCGGGACTAGGAGAAAGGGAAGAATCTCCCAAGGAAGGGAAAATAGAATGCATAGTTATGGAGACTGGAACGGGAGGATTAAATGGGGAGGGGAGAAAAGAGGGGTAAAGTATGGGTACAGGAGGACCAACTAACATTAAGGGTCATATGGAGACCTATTCCTTGACTAGGAGAACCATATTTTTGCCCAATGAAATCTTTAACTTTCCTGGTCTCATCTATACATGACAGGTTGTCTTTTGTTTTTGTTTGTTTGTTTTTTGTTTTTGACAATAGGAATTAATGAGACAGCCATAGCAAAGGGTAAAATTTCAGAAAAAAGGATTCCCCAATTGTCATGGCTGCTTTTCTGCAGAGCCCTGTGTTACCTAGCTCCCCCGACACACACCCTCTGCCCTTGGGTTGATAGTAGAAAGCAGTATGTGGGCATGGTGATAAATACTTTTTCACCCCAGATTTGTAAGTGGGTCTGGAAAGCAGCCATCAGTCCCACTGACCTATGACAGAATTTAAATTATAACTCCATCGAAAGCCACTGGAGTCTCTGGATTGGTCCTGGATCATCTTTGAAAATAACCCATCTTTTTGTGTTTAACTATTAGAGGAGATCACCTCCATCTTGCAGCTAGGTTGTAAGTAATATGGTTGTTGAAATTAACAAATGATGCGTCCTGGAAGTTTAATGTCTAGTTATGCCCCGCTCAGTTGGTCAGTGTGAATCCAACTCCCTAGCTCCTTGCAAAATGGAATAGTGGGAGCAATCTAGAGATCATCACATGGCTCGGTGTCTACAAAGTACTTATAGTTAGTGTAATAGGTGTGCAACAAATGGCATCGGCTGTTATCTTGTACACTTTGCAGAAATAAGCGGAGGCAGTGAATTTTCAACACCGGAACATGTCAGCACAAAGCTTTCTATTATGATTACCCCACACTGAAAAGGCTGTTAAATTGCAATTTCCATTCAAACTCCTACCACTGTGACAATAAAAGAGGGGGTTATTAAAGAATATCTAGGCCTCTCCTTCAGCATGAAAGTATCTCTTTAAGGGGAGAAAGCAAGTTTGGATGTACGGATGATACATGTGCTATAGAAATGGTTACTAATTGAATGTACCCAACTTGCACCTGTGGTGGATAGCCCTGGTCTTGTATTTTAATGCTAATTCCACTTTCCAGGGAGGAGCTGCAGACGAGGGAGTGAGTCACATACACAAGTGACTTCTTGTGAACCTTCTGCCTACCTTAATTTGTAAAGTAAAGGCTAGATCAGGATTGGACAGTAAAAGAGGAAGTGGAACTGAAAATTTTTGGGAGTGAGAGAGGAGAAGGTAGAAGGACCAAGGAGGAGAGCACGTGTCCTGGAAAAACCCACAAGTGATAAGCAGTCTCATAGATGGGGAATAGAGTAGTGTAGTGGTGAATCTGCCCAATCTAGGCGTGCAGCTTGTATTCATAATTATTGAGCTGGGTTTTCCTTGACCAGGCTTATTTGGGTTGGAGATTTACCAGCACCCTTACAGATGCTGCCATTGTAAATTTATACAACTGTTTTTTGTTTTTTTTTTTTTTTTTTTTTTTTTTGTGAGAAAGCAAATGCAAATATGGACTCTAGGCCCTCATTTCCCCAAATTGACTTTTTTTGTTGTTGTTGTTATTTTGATTGTTTGTTGAGACAGGGTCTCTCTGTGTAGCCCTGGGTGTCCTGGATCTTGCTCTTTAGACCAGGCTGGCCTCAAACTCAGAGATCTACTTGTCTCTGCCTCCCAAGTGCTGGGATTAAAGGCCCCCCAAGTTGTTGCTTGGCCCTACAGTGTATCATCCCTGTGAGCTTTTGAAAGTTAATTTCAGCCAGGCAGTGATGGCACATGGCTTTAATCCCAGTATTTAGGAGGCAGAGGCAGGTGGATTTCTGAGTTCGAGGCCAGCCTGGTCTACAGAGTGAGTTCCAGGATAGCGAGGGCTATACAGAGAAACTTTGTGTCAAAAAAAAGAAAGAAAAAAGAAAGAAAAATTAATTTCTCTGTCTTGGTTTTCTCATATTTAAAAAGGAAATAATATTAGCTACTCTGTTAGCTTCTGTTGCTGTAATAGAATACCTGAGGGGTGGGGGTGGGGACCTAAAGGAAGAAAGATTGGCTTTGGCTCACGGTTTTAGAAGGGTTAGCCATGAATGTATGTATGTCTCAGTAGCTCAGACTGTATGCTAAGTACTCAATAAATAATAATTCTTTTTTTTCTCAAAGTGATTTTATTGCTTGTGTACACAACAACATTTATGCCACTAGAGCAGAGGATGTGGACAACTCATATTTCCAATTGGGTGGGAAGGAGCACCCTCGTAGTCTTACAGGATCAAGCCAACCAGTGAATTCAGAATCAGGTGGAACTTAGCATTCTTTCTGTTCCTCTCAAGGTGCTTTCTTTTTTTTTTTTTTCAAGGTGCTTTCTTAATCAAATGGTAGAGATTGTCAGGGAGATCACGTTGAGGTAAATCTCCAACCAAAATAAGCCCGGTCAAAGAAACACAACTCAGTAATTATGAATAAGAGCTGCATACCTAGAATGGATGGATTTACCACTACACTTCTGTATTCCCCATCTATGAGACCCCTTATCACTTGCGGTTTCCCCAGGCCATGTGCTTCTCCTCTGTTCTCCTTCCTCTCTCCTCTCTCTCCTCCTTTTCCCCCTAACTTTTTAGCTCCACCTTCCCTTCTACTGCCCAGTCACTGGCTCTGGCTCTAAGCTTTATTTTACAAGTTAAGGTGGGGAGCAGGTTCACAAGAAGTCACCTGTGTGTGAATCACTCCTCACCCGCAGTCCCTCCCTGGAAAGTGTAATTAGCATCAAAATACAAGACCAGGGCTATCCACCACAAGGCCTTTGGACTTAAGTATTCTCAAGATTTTATTTCCAGTCACAATAGGAACCTGTGCCAGACCATGTGAATCCCTCAGGATCGCACCTATCTGGGAGGGAGTTAGGCCTTTCTTGGACTTTTTTTTTTTTTTTAAAGTTTTATTTAAGCCGGGCGGTGGTGGCACACGCCTTTAATCCCAGCACTTGGGAGGCAGAGGCAGGCAGATTTCTGAGTTCGAGGCCAGCCTGGTCTACAGAGTGAGTTCCAGGACAGCCCGAGCTACACAGAGGAAACCCTGTCTCGAAAAACCAAAAAAAAAAAAAAAAAAAAAAAAGTTTTATTTATTTATGTTTGTGAGTGCACTGTCACTCTCTTCAGACATACCAGAAAAGGGCATCAGACTCCATTACAGATGGTTGTAACCACCATGCTGGAATTGAACTCAGGACTTCTGGAAGAACAGTTAATGTGCTCTTAATCACTGAGTCATTTCTTCAACCCTTCTTGGGCAGTTTGTAAATCTATCAGCTTCAGCCATGTGAGGATGCTATTGCGGTAGGGCAGCGCTGACTGGGACAGACCCTTCCCGGGAGCATGCATGCCAGCCATCACGGTGGAGGTCTAAATAATATTTTTCGTTGGGAAACAATTTGACCAAAGGTGGGAGAAGTTTGGGTAGTGTGCGTGTCCTCTTCTAGGTTTCTGGATCCTGGAAATATTCTCAACTGCACAGAGGTTAAGAAGACAGGCTTTGAGATGAGCCAAATGGGAGTAAAAATATCCTTCCAGTGCCAGAATAAGAAATTTTTAAATGACATTCAAATGAAGTCTTCAGGTGGCTTGCTGTGGGAGAGCGCTACACCTTCTGGAAGTCCCTAGAGATGCTTTGAGAGGCAAGATGCCAGCTTGTTGTTTTTAGTTCTAACCCAGTATGGTCGGTCACTCCTACCAACCTGGTTGAGATTCCAAAGGTAACAATGTGGAACAGAGAGAGGACCTTCATCTACGACCAGAGAGGTGAGAGCGATCTCCAGGCAGTCGGGGGAAGGACATCCAGAAAGGTCTCTATGCAATTAAAAAAATCTCGAAATCAAACAAGATGAAAGCCAAGAGTATCTGGAACCAGTCACAATACAGCCCGGGTTTTCAGGACAGCTCCGGGACATCTCAGAAAACTGGAGGTGTGCTGCCGGCATCGGTGCTGTAGGATGGTAAGGTCTTTCTTACTGGGCAGAAATAAGGTTTTTAATTTTCTGTTGGAAGAGCAGCTTTGGGAGTGGCCTCTTTTGTCTTTTGCCTTTCTAGTTGTCTTTCTAGTGCTGACCGTGTCTAAGGGGAAGAATCCTATTTATAACTTGTACAGAGTAACTGTATGAAAAATGAGCTTCCATTCTAAATGACTGTCCATAAAATAAGAACCAAAGTAATTTTCAGTGTGCGCGATTTTTATGTTTGAGGCATAAAAGGCTATTTCAAAATCACAAAGGAGGTAATTTTAATGAGAAAGATTTAAAATTGACAGTCTTCCAGGCTCCTATACTGGCAGTTATTTATACACACATACTCATTTTGAAAATAAACGGTTCCAAGTTTTCATTCAAATATAACATGTTAAAATAGAATTCATATCCTTCCTCCATCCAAATTCCCTTCTCCAATAAACCTGATCTTGGGAAATGACACCACATGGTCCCCAGAAGAGAGATCTTGGCTCACCTCCTTCCCTCTTCTCATCTAATTAATTCTCTCTTGTAACTAACATTTACTAAATGCCAGGTATTCTGTGTTGTTTTCACAGAGTTTGGAGTTGGGCAGAGAAATTAACATTACTCAGACAATCCCACCCATGGACACACAAATGACAGAAGGAAAGAGAAGCTCTGGGGAACAGGGAGACAAACCATGACCCAGAGGCCAGGGAAGGTTCCCTGGGACATGACCCTTGTATTGCCGTCACTCTCTTTGTGCTGAGGACCAGGTCCTAGATACGATCAAGTGTGTGCTCTTGAAGAGATACTGCCAATGCTGTCATTTCTCTGCCTTGATATTTCTGCCTTGTGTTCCCTCATGACAGCCTTAATGACATCTTGACATCCTCTTGACAACTCTGAACACGTATCTCTATCAAGCCAGTCTTGGGAAAATTCCCCTTAAGTAGTTCCCAGAACACACTTCATCACTGACAGCATCTGTTACTCTGGTCATCTTAATGTATACATGTATATATTGACAATAATTTCTAGTTATAACATACATTCAACATTTGTAAAAGTTAAAAATTCAAATCCTAAGATTTTACACTTTAGATTTATTTGTTAATATTATTTGACACTAACAGTATAATATGTTCCCAGTTGTTATTCTGAGTTTAACATTTTGGTGGGAGAAATCTGATACAATGTGCTTCATTTAACAGTGTCATAGAACTGTTACACAAGTCTAGATCTAGATTTTATTAGGTTCCAGGGCTTTAATGCTGCAGCTGGAAAGAGATGTCTCAGAAACACTTAGGCCCCATAAAGACCATGTCTCATAGGCTTCAAGCTTTGAGATTCCAAATGTAGATTCTATTTCTCTATATCATCTGCTAGCTTACAAAGGTATGTTTGTATTGTTAGTCTACAAGTATACACTTAGTTGAGGGAATTTTAAGAGGAATCTTGTTTCCCAATTCTGAATGTGTGCTAACAGATTTCTTGTCACATATGACGGAAGTTACAAACAGACTGTTCTTTGTGTCCTGAAGCTCATCTCATCTTTCAAAGGGAGATTTACACAGAGCAATGTTAAAGATCTGGTCATCTACTTGAGAAGAGGCGATATTAAATCAATCTAATTTATAAAACCACTCACCTATGTACAAAGGCGCTGAATCAGCACAACTGAATTAGGTAAACAGGGATAAACTGAAAAAAATGTCATTTCATGCCTCACTCATTCCTCATGATACCTGGAGTGTTATAGGTGGTAAGAGCCATCTGATGCATGGGCCAGGGAGGGACCAACACAAAGCTGGTAATGTAGGACACTCTGTGTTTTCCTTGTAGTACACTTGTTGGCTCTTCCTTAGTATCCCATGAAGGCCTTTGAACTGGGCTCTGCCTACTCACTTGACCCCTACGACAGCTTAGAAATGTCCAACTAGGTTGGACACTTCTAGAGAAGCCTAGCAAATGGAAGCTGAATGAACGAGTAATCAAATATCCTTCCAGTTACATACTGCTAATTCTTTTATATTTATTCAGGTCCTTCAAAAGACAATGTATAAAAACAATGACTATCAAGTTTACATTGATTTAAATTCTGAGAGTTTAGTAACCTATACAAGCAAATCAAACAAATAAGCTATTTGGGGAGCTGTAATTTGTTGTTGTTATTATTATTACTGGGGAATCTTAAGTAACCAAATAGCACTTTTTAAATATCAAAAGTACCCAAGGCATGTTATGTTATTTTTAACAAGAAAGCTTAGCCTGTGTTTAAAAGGTAATATATGTAGTTTACCAGTTTTCTAGTCTATGAAAATTTTCTGTAAATTTGGGACTCTAAGTCAGAAGGTGGTGGTGCATCCCTTTAATCCCAGCACTTGTAGGGCAGAGACAAGCAGATCTCTGTGAGTTCAAGGACAGCCTGGTCTCAAAAAACAAAACAACAAAGCCATCAGGGCTCTACCATTTAACAGTCACTATAATGAAACGTGTGGCCATTTTCCTGCCAGTGTCATCCAGATTGGTGCCAGCATTCCTCAAGCCACATTCTCAGTGTGACATGAACATTCGTAAATGAAGTCTAATTAAATGCTGCACTTTAGAAGAAGCACTGGTGTGCTAACGTTTGCTGTTTCTCTTCGCCATTACCAGTGCTCCCGTTTAGGCAAAATCCTGTGGCTCAGGAACGAGCCATTTAGCAATATGAATTTAATCATGAGCTCAAATACCTGTTTTGATGTTCAGCGTTCTTACTTTAAGAAACACAGAAATGCATTGGGTTTTCTTTCTCTGTGTTTAAAAGGGACAGAATGCCAGAGACCTGCCATCTGACAGACAGACACTCACATCCTTCATTCGTGAATTTGTTCAATGCTGTCCTTTCAGGCAGCATTCTTCATTTGATCCTTATCGAGAACGAATATTTCCATTTGCATTTGTTTTCTTTTTATATTTGTGTGTGTGTGTTCGCGCACTTGCGCACTTACACTCACGTTTGTGTGCATGTCAGAGAAGGCTGCAAGGGAGCATCAGATTCCTGGAGCTGTAGTTCACATGTGGTTGAGAGCCGCTCAGTGTGGGCGCTGAGAAACGAAGACCCTCGGCGGGAGCAGCAAGCACTCTTAACAGCCGAGCCATCTCTCCAGCTCCTGCGGTTTTTTCCCTTTTACTTCCATATCCGTATTCTCGCCTCTGGTTGTGATGTACTCATTAAAGACAGGAAGGAATGCCGGGCAGTGGTGGCCCACGCCTTTAATCCCAGCACTTGGGAGGCAGAGGCAGAGGCAGGTGGATTTCTGAGTTTGAGGCCAGCGTGGTCTCCAGAGTTCCAGGACAGTCAGAGCTACACAGAGAAACCCTGTCTCGAAAAGCCTAAAAAAAAAAAAAAAAAAAAAGACAGGAAGGAAAGAGGGGGAAAGAAAAGGAGGAAGGAGAAGGAAGTCAGCTCTCCTTTCTTCTCCTGAAGAACCAAGTCTCAAAGAATAATGAGCGATCCCTGCTTCTAATTCTTTCCTCCCGTTTTACTATCTAAGAACGCATACACTTACAAAACTTCCTCACTGTAGAAAATGTGGAAATGAATTAAAATGTAATGAAGAAAACCAAACTATTCAACCCTTACAGTTCATATATAACTACTGTTAATATATGCTCCAAGAATAGCATCCAGTTTTTGTTTTGAGAGTAATATCAAATGATGTGTATTTGCCTATACAACTGAAAATTCCTTTCCCAGCACTTGTGACGTAGCAGGGACATAAAAGGGAAAGAAAACATCTATGTAATTACAAATATAGCTCTTATACATAAGAAATGCCCGCAAATGGATTTTTCAGTGAAGGAAAATGAGTAAAGGAAACATGAATTTGAGGCCAGCCTGGGCTACATAATCAGACTCCCACAAGAATTTCTCAAAACTATACAAGGAACTCACATCATTTTACAATAACCCTCATTAGCACAAGTCTTTTGCTTTCTTGCGTATGTGTGTGACTCTTTGTCCTAATCCCTAAAAGTTGAATTTCAGGATTAAAACATGGGGTCATTTAAAAATGTTTGTTACGATTTTCTGAAAGAGTCTCACTAAAATCTTTATGAGCAATACAGGAGGATACTGCGGAAGTGCATTGTGAATATTCTGAGTTTGTTTCTGTTAACTTTGTACTGTAAAGCATCTTCACATTCAATTTGTATTTGCTTTGCTGTTGACTTTCTTGAACTTTAAAAAAATTGACCTTTTGGGTCTTATATTAGTTATATCTTTGGGTGCTTTGCTCATTTTCCTTTACTGAAAAATCCATATGCGGGCATTTCTTATGTATAAGAGCTATATTTGTAATTACATAGATGTTTTCTTTCCCTTTTATGTCTAGTTTTTAAAAGGTGCATAAGGTTTCGGTTTGTTTGTTTTGCTTTTGTTTCTTTGTAGAGTTTTGTGACAAGGTCTGGCTATTTCACCCAGGCTTCCTTTGAACTCATCCTCCCCCTCCTACCTCAGTCTTCTGCATGTTGAAATTAAAAGTTTAAATGTGGCTGGAGAGATGGCTCAGAGGTTAAGAGCACTGACTGCTTCTCCAGAGGTCCTGAGTTCAATTCCCAGCAACCACATGGAGGCTCACGACCATCTGTAATGGGATCCGATGCCCTCTTCTGGTGTGCCTGAAGACAGCTACAGTGATATAAATAAAGTAAGCTACATGAAATAAATGAAATAAGTCCTTTTAGAAAAGTTGAAATGTATAGTGTGGTGGGGTTGGAATATGAAGTGTCCTGCGTTGGCTCACAGGTTTGGCTGCTTGGCCCACAGCTGGTGTCTCTGTTTGGCAAGGCTGTGCGAGATTTAGTGGGGTCGAACCTTCCTGGAGGAAGTGAGTGACTGGGGTCAGGCCTTGAGGCCACTCACTTCCTGTTCACTGCTCTCTGACGGCAGATGTGACATGGCCACCAGCCTTCTGATCCTGACACCGTACCTTCCCTGCCGGCTGCCGTGTCTCCCCTACAATAACCGTTTCTCTCTGTAACTGTGAACCAAAATATAAGCTTTTCTCCCTAGAAAACAGGGTTTATGTGTTTTATGTCAATGAACTGCTGAACTTTTTCTCAGACTTATAGAGTTTTTTTTTTTCCCCTTTGTCCAAGCATAACAGTCATTAGACATTGGTTTTACTTTTTTCTTTAATTTTTATTTTATGTGTATGAGTGTTATACAACATCTGTATCTACACACAATATATGTACATGGCGTCCTGGAGGGCCAGAAGAGGGTGTCAGAGATGACCCCAGAACTGGAATTACAGACAGTTGGGAGCCAACCCAGGTCTTCTGGAAAAGCAGCCAGTGCCCTTAACTGCTGAGCCACCCGCCCCCCCAGTCCCTAGCTTTACTTCTTTTGAACTTAGGATTTTTTCAAAACTATTTTCAATTTTATTTGATTATTTTTTACTTTTGAGACAGTACTCCTGTCACAGTACGGTGGCCTGAATGAACCGTCCTCCTAGGCTCGGGTATTTGAAAACTTGGTTCCTAGTTGGTGGCACTGTTCAGGGACTTTTATGATGCGTGGCCTTGCTAGAGGAAGCCTTGTCACTGGAGGTGGGCATCGAGAGTTTATAGCCTCACTCTCTTTCCAGTTCCTGTTTGCTCTTAAACATGTGATCTCTCAGCCTCCTGCTGCTGTTCCTCACGACTGCCATGCCCATGGCTGGCCGCCATACCCACCACTAACAGCTATGACCTTCACTAACTGCCCTGCTTCCCGACTGCCATGCCCATGGCTGGCCGCCATACCTTCCTACTGCCATGCTCACCACTAGCTGCCATGCCCACCACTAGCTGCCATGCCTCTCTGCTGCCGTAATGGGCTCATACCTCATGTAAGCCCCAACAAATTCTTCCTTCTGTAAGTTGCTTTTGATAACAGTGTCTTATCACAGCAACAGAACAGTAACCACTGCAGCCTCTTGGCACTGGGACTACATGAGTGGACTGCCATGCTTGGCCTGGGTACTAGGACTACAGGAGTGGACCAGCATGCTTGGCTTCCTTTCTTAAACTGGCCTAGTAAGAGTTAAGACTCTGCATCAATTTCTTCCAAATCACTCTTCAAGTACCAATGGTGGAAATGTCTTTGTTCCTCAGGGGTGCCTTCTTTATAACATTGTTACTTTTAAAGGGGTACTACTCATGATCCAACTCTTTGGCCCACTGGCATCTACTCTTTCATTATCTACACCAGTTTATTTATTATGCCTTTGTTATGTGCTTTAATACCAACGAGGGCATGTTTGTCTCGGCTATTCTTGTCTGTTTATTATTCCAGACAAATTTAGAACCATTTTTAAGCCAGTACACGAAAAACTGGAATTGAACTTTTGTTATGCCTGTAAATCAATTTAAATGCACACACGTAAAACTATGTTTACAAAAAACAAAGACAAAAACAAAAAACCCATAGAAAACACTCTAAAAAAATCATTTATCAGAAACATACTTGCCATCTGTTTTTCTAAAGGTACAAATTTTACTGATAGATTCATGGAGATAAATGTAACCTACTTCTGAACACTCTCAGATATCAATTCATCTGAAATCCATAGAAAAGTTCTGAATGAAAGCTCAATTATCTAAACATGTACAGTTATTATTCTTATTTTTAGTAGGTTGCATTTCTGTATTAGGCAAGCAATCGAGTGAGCCCTTGCTAAGCTAATTTTACATTTACAGTTGTGAACATTCCAGGTGTTTGGGAAACAGGAAAGACATAACTCACATTTATAAGTGACCCAGTGAAAGTCTTGGTCTAACCTACTCCAAAAGTCAACCAATTAACTGTCCGTCACAGTTGAGTTCCCCAGAAATCAGATTCTAAAGCAAGATGATGAGTGTAGTCTATGATAAAGTGGTCTTGAGATCCAAACTTGAGTAAAGAAAGCAAGCCTGAGGAGGAGAGAAAGGCTGCAAGAGAGAAAGATGTCACCTTAGTAAAGCCCTCCATCCTGCCATGGGGAACAACGGGCTGCCACAACCACTTTAGAGATATCCCGAGCTAAGATGAGGGAGCACACAGTTTGCTGTTAATCCCTTCATCGTTAGTTGATGGTTGCCATGGAGAGGGACCTGGGACAAAGTAGCTTTCTTAGAGTGAGCTCCCACAGAAAGGCAGGTTACAAGACTAGATTCTGCAGCAAGGCCAGCCGTTGTTTTAAAAGGATACAGGAAAGATCATATGTGCCATATACTACGCACTTAAATTTTTTTTTTTTTTTTTGGTTTTCAAGACAGGGTTTCTTGTTAGCCCAGCTGTCTGGAATCACCTGTAGACCAGGCTGGCCTCGAATCGAAATCGCTGCCTCTGCCTCCAAGTGTGGGATTAAAGGCGTGCGCTACACCGCCCACTCTACTATGCACTTAAAATGGTCCTTCAAATTCCTACATCACCAGCGAGCATTCAGTACTTGCAAAAGCGTACAGAGATCACCCAGATAATTACTTCTGAGCATGTAACTCTTTAGGTTTTGTGTTGTGAACAGGTGAGAGTACAGGAAGCCTTTCCAACAGTCTTGTTTTTCCCGTTTAGCTAACTTGATGGATGGAAAAACTATGATAGAAAAAAAATTGAATCTCTTCTTTTTTTGTTGTTTTTATGTATATGAGCATTTATCAGGTGCCTTTGGAGGCCAGAAGAGAATGCTGCATTCCCTGAAACTGAAGTTCTAAGTCACGATGAGGATGTTAGGAACCAAACCTGGGTCCTCGGCAAGAGCAGCCCGTGCTCTTAACCATTGCACTATCTCCGACCTCAAAACTCATATTATTTCTTGAAATAGTATAATAAAAAAAAGAAGTACAAGGGGTTGGGGTGGGTATGTCACTTGTTTATCAAGGATGTGAGAAAGAGAGAGAGAGGGAGAGGAGAAGAGAGGAGTAGGGAAGGGGAGGGGAGGGGAGAGGAGAAGATAGAAGAAAAAGGAAGAGGGGGCTTAAGGTACACCAAGCACTGAACCTAGAACAACAGTTGACGGTAAGTCTTCCATAATAAAAAGAAAAATATCTCCATTTCCTCCCCTTTTAACCGAACTGAGTTGGAGCACAGGGCAGGGACAAGTAGAGGTTAGGGGAGAAAGGGATGAGGGGCCGTGCACCTCCTGACAGAAGTGCTAGCCATCTGGGCTGGTTGCTTGCTTTGCCTTCATAACAGTCTTTGAGACCAAGACTATAATCATCATCGGTGTGCAGGAAAGGGATTAGAGGCTCAGAGTGGGTCAGAGACAGCATAGTACCTGGCTGTTTGTCAAGTCTTGTAAATATGGGAGGGAGAGCAAATCAAAGCATCCATAAATCATCTTTCTAGAACATTCAGTCTTATCATTCTTTGCTTTAATACCCACTCACAGACTTCCAATCAGACACTTTACAAGAGAGGAGCAAAGTGCAGTTTCACTTGCAAATTGAATAAAGTTGTAATATACCGAGAGAGTAAACTCATGGTCCCCTTAATTGCCCGGGCATTAGCTGTGCTGTCTCACCGTCATACACAAAACAAAGCAACCGAAACGTCCCTGCCTGCCCGCTCAGGTTGCCTATATGTATGTCAAGCTAGCATTTAAAGGATGTAAAAAGCTGAGACTGTGTCTTAGGTTTGGTGTTGGAGATAAAAGCAGGGTACGTCCTCATGAACAGGAGACCCGTTTTTTGTTTTGTTTCGTTTTTACAAAGCAGGCTAAGTAAGCCTGTGGAATGTAAAGGGGTAAAGGATAAGAATTCTAGCTAAGAGGGGTTATCCTGAATTGTTTCCTGACATCAAAGAAGAAGCTGAAAGTGCAAGTTAGACATTCTTCCGTTGGTGTGGCACCAGACACAAAGGAGAGCTCTGCGGCTGCGCCCGAGTTACTTCTGGCCATGCGCCAGCGACGGCGTGGGCAAGTTAATGACCTTTCCCAACCTCAAGTCTCTTCATTGGAAGTTGGCGTAAGTAGAAGATTGTTTTGTGGATTCCACGAGACACAGGTTTACTTCGTGTATCTGATATATAAACTCAGAGGTGAGCCGGTGAGGCTAATACTCGCTTGCTATTGCCAATAATATTTTTATTGAGCACTTACGTAATCGCATCTACACGGAAGACAGTGCCCTTGTGGTTAAGGAAGTCGATGCTGGCACCAGGCAGCCAGGTGACAAACCCAGGCTCTGCCCAGTGCTAACTATGTAAACGTGGGCAAGCTATTTAACCAAGGGGCCCTTTGATTCCCGGTCTGCAACGTGATGATTACAACATGTTTCTACTTACAGTGTTGCTGTGAAAAATAAGTTAATGTAGGAGAAGCCTCCAGATGAGAAGCCTCCGGAGAAGCCCCATACAGGAAAACCCTGGCTATCCTAGCAACCGCTACCGTCAATCACAGAGACACGAGCTCCTTCAGCTCAGCCCTCAGACAGGCACTACTGTGCTGGGACACGTTTATACATGTGAGCCTCCCCCCACTTCCTAAATAGTCCAAGCACCCAGTTCCTTCTCTGGGGAGATCTGTTACATACTGCTCTCTGGCTTGAATCCCCTTTCCTTTCTAATCGTCTACCTAAGAGACAGAGTCAATTTCTGTAGCAAAATCTACGGGTCAGATGAGAAAGGAAGGACTGTTTCAGCCACCTCACAGAAAGGATTCTGTGGTCTCCTTGTTGTCCTTCAACCTCCCCTCTCTCCACAACCACCCAAGGCCTGTCCTAGTGCAGGCGCTGATCACCAATGAATAGCAGCAATGAGTCCTTGTTCAACCAATTAAAGTATTTGCTGGACTTTTTGGGAATGAAGCTCCCAAAGAACCTTCTTTTTTTTTTTTTTTTTTTTTTTTGAGTTGGGAGCAAAGCCTGATGCTTTCCTACCCCCCTCCATATCTCCCTTCTCCGTGTCTGTCCCACGGCAGTGAGAGATTCAGCAACCTGAGCAGAAGGACATGAGCGGCCTCCCTTAACACGTTTTGGTAAACAGGATCTCTCTTCTCTTCTCTTCTCTTCTCTTCTCTCTTTCTTCTCTTCTCTTCTCTTCTCTTCTCTTCTCTTCTCTTCTCTTCTCTCCTCTCCTCTCCTCTCCTCTCCTCTCCTCTCCTCTCCTCTCCTCTCCTCTCCTCTCCTTCTCTTCTCTTCTCTTCTCTTCTCTTTTTTCCTTTGGTTTAGATTTTTCTCCCCTTGGCTCTAGGGATGAAACTGAACTGTCACACACAATAAGCAATTGCCCTACCACAGAGCTATACACCAGCCCAATAGAAAATGTTCTCATGGGGCATCTAGCTGGTCTCTGCCACTTCTGTTCCAACAGAACCTTTCCATTTTAGCTGGCGAGGAGCCCAGCTGGAGGGCACGTGAAAAAGAGGCTGAAAACTGGGTTTCAGTGAGAAAGGCTGTGAGCCTCTGGGAGGCGGGGTGAGGTCCTTGTGTGACAGGACAGGACACGGCCGAGGTTCCTCCATCTTGTATTCTGGCTGAGGACACTTCAAGTTTAACTAGAATTTGATCTCCTTGATGCAGAATCCCATGAAAAATTACCCAATTCTATTCAAGGAACCTGAGGTCAAGATACCCAAGCTAGCTTATCTTAGCTTCTGTTAAACCGACTGCTGGGCAGATCTCCCCCTGCAGCTGCTGATTGAGACACCAAGCTCTGATTTTTGCCTTGAAAAGTCCCTTGGTCAAAATCAGTGGTTCTTAACCTGGGGGATATGACCCTTTTACAGAGGTTGCATATCAGATATGCTGCATATCAAATATTTATATTATGTTCATAACAGTAGCAAAAGTATAGCTATGAAATAGTAATGAAAATAATTTTATGATCTGGGGTCACCACAACATGAGGAACTGTATTAAGGGTCTCAGCATTAGGAAGGTTGAGAACCACTGGTCAAAATGTTTGGGGCTTCACCTAGGCGCCGAATATCTGAGTGTAGTCCCTGACAACTGGAATAAAGACTTGCAACTGGCTGTAAACTGTATCTGAGTGGTCATCTCTGGTACGTTTTCTGTAGCAGTTGCAATTGATTATAATGAAAATGTATCAAGAATGCACAGTAATTTTCTCCACTCTCTTTTTATCCACCTGTAAATCGGAAGATAATGGTTTTTGGCAAACTGTTGCGGAGAATGATGAAAAGATTATGGGGGTGGAACTGCACTCCAGTAACCCCAGCTACTAGGGAGGTAGAGACAGAAGGATCATGAGCTCAAGTTTAGCCTAGGCAACAGAGTAAGACCCTGTCTCACCAAAATAAAAACCAAAAGGGAATCAAATGAGCACAGACTGGAGTTGGCCCACGGGAAACACTCAAGAGGCCACAGAGTGGCTAGAACTATTGTTGGAGAGACCATGAGAACAGAGCCCAAGGAAAGAGCTGGGAAACTTCTCTCTATGGCAAGAGCAGCACCACAGATCAGGTGCTCACTGTGTGCTGGGCACACTCTCTCAAGTGCACACTCAGTGTTGAGAAAACACAACACTGAGTCCTCATGGCCACCACAGGAGGTAGGGCACTGCCATCCCCACTGGTCAGCCTGGGGCTGAGGACAAGACTGGGGAAAAACCAGTGACTTTCTCAAGATGCCACAGACAGAATCAAACGCCCAGTGTGACTTCAATTTTCCTGTTCTGTCCAGCCATGTGTCATGGAGTGTGCCAAGGAATCCAGAGACGCATTTGGAGAGAAACCGATAGGAATGGGCAGACAGGAAACCGATGTTATCTGGGAAGGAGAAGTGTAAGCAGACAGCCCTGGGTGAACAGAAAATGTCCAGAAGAGCTGCAATTGTTGCCATAGAAAAAAATAGCTTGTGTTCAGCTGAACAACCTTGGAATGTTTAAGGTCTGATCAAAATCTCTCAGGTCAATTTGGTGCTATTCTTTTTGAAAAGTGGGATTGCTTGTGTTCTTTGGACATAGAGAAGGCTGAGAAGCAGTCACTCGGCTGGCACTGTGTATCCAGTGATTAGTTCTGTCTGTAGATGAGCAATTCAGTCAAGTAGCAGGAGTTTAAAGAGTGTAAGTACCTTTCCTCACACCCCATTTAACCCACACTGGTTTTACCTTCCTGCACAGATGGCCTGCTTTTCCTCTTCCTGACTGAATTCTCACAGAAGCTAGTGAGTGTTAAGTGGCCAGGAGAAACCTCTGGAGCAGAGGATACAGGACAGGGAGTCAGATGGTGCCTGACATTAGTATCAGAAACTTGATGCTATGAGATCATGCAGAAGGATTATTAAGAAACATTAAGAAACTTTGTGGGCTGTATAGCTGAGAAAATGGTAAGCTTCATGGGATGGCAATTGAAAATAATGTGGGAAGCTTTTACATCAGTCTGATTTTCAAATGTCAGAGTTCAAGATGTACATAAATATAAAAACATCATTTAGAGACCAGGAGAGAGAGAAGGGAGAAGAGAGGAGGGGAGGGGTAGGAAGAGAGGAGAAGGTGGAGGAGAGAGGAGGAGAGGGAGGGGAGGGGAGGAGAGGAGAGAGAGAGAGAGAGAGAGAGAGAGGGAGATTATAATTAGTGGCGATTTCTAGGTGAAAGGGTTTAAGGTTTGCACTTTTTTCTTCTCTACTAAGTTTTGTAATCAGAGAAATGCCAGACTTTGTCTTTAAAAAGACAAGTGACATTGAGGGTTTCTATGTCTCCTGAGAAGTGTTTGAATCTGAATTAAAGACCCAGTCCCAGCTGAATTTCATCGGAGGTGGTATTTATGCCTGGAATTTTCTGCAGCGGCTTTTTTACCTGATGTGGTGGAGGAAGATATGCTACATGTAGCAACAGTGAGTAGATTGCTGTTTGCTGGGAGGGAAGAGCTACCGGGAAGATGTGTTACCATGTAGCAACAGTCGGTAGACCTGCTCCTCCTGGAAGAAAAAGGCTGAGGACAGGAGACGTCTTCCCAGAAGGTTTGTTTGCTCTTTGGCCTTTCTCAGGGATGCGTATTGAGGACCAGCGAGCTTCACCCTGCAGCTCCTTCTAGATGTGTGAGTGCAGAATGCTCACTCTATGGTTCTTCTGTAAGGTGTGTAAGCCAGTAAATATGGTAATGGTAAAACAAAACAAAGCAAAACAAACAGAAAAAAAAAAAACCCAAAACCATTAGAGGTGTGGCTACCCTGACCTTTCAGGAAACAATTTCCAGGAAGTTCAAGGTCTACCTTTCACACACTGGAGAGATCGAGTGAGCCATTGCGCAGGCGTCAGGCACCCTGAAAGCTGTATCGGCCGCGAGGGTTACCATTGTTTCACTTCTTAAACCCTAGAGGCTTTGAAGCTTAACCACTGTTCCTCTCAGGAATGTACATAAGTTTTATTTACACTATTTTAAAATTCAGAAAGCAGGACTGGAGAGATGTCTCAGTGGTCAAGAGTACTGCTTCTCTTTCAGAGGCTCTGGTTCAATTCCCAGCACTCACATGGTAGCTCACAACCAATCTCAGGGATCTAACACCCTCTTCTGCCCTCCCTGGGTATTGCACACATATGATGCACAAATATGCATGCAGGCAAAATACTCATGCACATAACATAAAATTGAAAAATTATAATGTAGAGGAAACAGTGTTGCAATAATCACAAAGAATGCTTTAGTATAAGGAAGTAATCCATCGTTTAAAAAACCCAACTATTTTCAGTTTCAGGGCTTAAAGTACTTAAGATTACATTTTAAGAGCAATTAAATTTTATAAAGAAAATGTGGAGGAAAACCCTTCTAAAATTCTGCTTTTCTCAGGCAGTTGTCATTCATTTTATTTATTTAGTTCCAAGGCTCTTTTTTTCATTGGAAGAAATGTCTTCAAAATGTAAATTGTAGTAGATGTAGTAATTTCTTGATCTGGGTCCATTTTGATTTTCCACTTAATATCATGTAAATAAGAGACAGCCTGGAGTAATGGTTAAAAGTCCAAGATACGGAGCAGGCTAGGAACTTCTTACAGAGTTCCTATAAAGTAAGAAGGGACAGTCCACCTGGAGAGGCGGAAGACGCCATGGTCTCACTGCTGTCTGAAGCTTCGATATGCTCCAAAGTCATATGTGGAAGGCTAGTGCACCGACCTGTGTCCTGATGTGATGTGGTGGAACCTTTAGAAGATGGAATCCACAGGAAGGAAGTCAGCTCACTGGAGGCATGCCCTGGAAGGAGATTTCTGACTCTGGCATACCCGGCTCTTTCCCTCACCTTCCCTCCTTTTCCCTCCGTCCTCCCCTTTCTCTCCTTCCTGGCTGTCGCAGATACTTGACCCATGGTGTACTTCCCATGATGACACTGTGACTTGGCCCAAAGCAACAGAGCCTAGCAACCGTGGACTGAACAAACCCCTGAAAGCATGAGCCAAGACAAACCTTTCCTCTTTATAGGTTGTCCATATCAGGTATTTTGTTACAGTGACAAAAGTTTGGCTAATATAAAGGGAGAATGCTTTAAGAGAGATAGAGGTGGTCTCTCCTTTATGAGGTTATTGTGAGAGACAGCCTATAGAATGGAGAAAAACATTGTGAACTATATGTCAGATAGGAGATTAGGATTTAGGTATATAAAAAACTTAAAACACAACACACCCACACACACACACACACACACACACACAAAGCATCTAATAAACAAATGGACTATGCATTGAATGTGAAGTTAGCAAAAGACCTATGAGTGGGCCAAATTTTATTGAAAAAGTGTTGAACATTGGCCATTAAGAAAATAAGTATTGCAGCCGCCAGCGGTGGAGCTCTGGAGTCCGAGGCAGCCGGCTGTCTGTCTCTCCCGAGTTCGAGTCCCGCCTGTGCTTGCTCACCGGGGGGGGGGGGGGGGGGCTGGGGGGGGGGAGAGCACAAGAAAATAAGTATTAACTTGGTTTTGAAGTTCCATCTTACCCTACTCACAGAATGGTTATCATCAAGAAAACAAACAATGGAGCTGGAGAGATAGTCAAAAATGCTGACTGCTTCTCCAGAGGATCAGGATTTGAGTCCCAGTATGCACATGGCTGCTCGGAACCGGCAATAACTTCAGTTCCAGGGGAACTATGCCCTCTTCTGGCCTCCACAGGAACTGCATGCACATGGTACTAAGATATTCATACAGGCAAAACACCCACACGTAAAATTAAAATGATAAAAATGTTTTGTTTTTGTTTTGCTTATTTGGAGACAGAGTTTCTCTGTGTAGCCTTTGGCTGTCCTGGCACTCACTCTGTAGACCAGGCTGGCCTCGAACTCAGAAATCCACCTGCCTTCTGCCTCCTAAGTGCTGGGATTAAAGGCGTGCGCCACCACCACCCGGCCGATAAAAATGTTGAGTGAAACAATAACAACAAATGCTTTTGACAATATGACAAAAGAGGAACCCATATTCCCTGAGATTGGGAATATAAACTTATACTTCCACTATGGAAGTCAGTGTGGAGATTCCTCAGAAAATTAAAAATATGAGTCTGGAGGGATGGCTCTGTGCTTAAGAGTACTTGCTGCTCTTCCAGGAGACCTGGGTTAGAAGTCTAGCATCTGCACTGGGAAGCTCACAACCAGCTTTAACTCCAGCTCCAGAGAATCTAACTAATCTCCACAGTTCATGATTTACACACATGCAATACATAAAAAATACATATTTTCTACACACACACTCACACAACCACACCCCACACACACACACATACACTGTATGTATATACACAAGTAAAAATAAAAGTTAGAAAAAAATAAGAACAGGGCTGGAGAGATGGCCCAGCAGTTAAGAGCACTGGCTGCTCTTCCAGAGGTCATGAGTTCAATCCCCAGCCACCACATGGTGGCTCACAACCATCTGTAATTAGATCAGATGTCTTCTTCTGATTGTGTATGCTCATATACATAAAATAAATAAATAAATCTTTTAAAAAAATTAAGGAGGGCTGGAGAGATAGCTTAGCAGTTAAGAGCACTGACTGCTCTTCAAGAGGTCCTGAGTTCAATTCCCAGCAACCACATGGTGGCTCACAACCATCTGTAATGGGATCTGATGCCCTCTTCTGGTATGTCTGAAGACAGTGTATTCACATACAAAAAAATAAAGAAATCTTTTTAAAAAATTAAGGAAAAAATCCAAAGCTACAAGTACCATATGACGTATCTAAACACTCGAGGGTGTATACTCCTGGAACTTTAAATCGTCTCCCTGCATAGACACTGGTACATTCATGTTTATTGCTGCACTGTTCACAACAGCCAGGAAATGGAGCCATCAGCAGATGGATAAAGAAAATGGGACTCGAACAGTGAATGGAGCTTGGGGACTGTTACGGAAGAACAGGAGAAAGGATTGCAGCCTTTAAAGGGGTTCTGAGTTCCACAAGTTAAGAACTCCACAGTTGCTGGGTGGTGGTGGCGCACGCCTTTAATCCCAGCACTTGGGAGGCAGAGGCAGGCGGATTTCTGAGTTCGAGGCCAGCCTGGTCTACAGAGTGAGTTCCAGGACAGCCCGAGCTACACAGAGAAACCCTGTCTCGAAAAAAACAAAAAAAAAAAAACCAAAACAAAAAAAAAAAAAGAACTCCACAGTTAGATCAACAGTCAACTAGCATGGATCCCTTGGGCTCTCAGAGACCGAGTCACCAACCAAAGAACATACACAGGCTGGACCTAGGCCTCCCTGCTCATATGTAGTTGGTCTTCATGTGGGTCCTGGACAACTGGAGTGAGGCTATCCCAAAAGCAGTTGTCTGTACGTGGGATATGTTCTACTAGCTGGGCTGCCTTGTGGAGCCTCAGTGGGAGAGGATGCACCTAGTCTCATAAGAGACTTGATGTGCCAAGGTAGGAGATACATGGAGATACCCAGGGGGGTCTCCATCTGCTCAGAGGAGAAGGAGGAAAGGGGGAAATATTGTGGAGTGGGACTGGAGGGGCCAATGAGTCGGGATTTGAGTGAATAAACAAAAAATAATAATAAAATAATAAACATATATATAAGAAAATGTACACATTTTCTTTCTACACAAAGGAAGCTTATACAACTGTAAAGAAAAATGAAGTCATGAAGTTTGCAGGACACCAGATGCAACTGAAAACCATTACATTCCAGGAAATAAGACTCAGACAAATATAACATGTCTCTTTATGTAGGACCTCTAATTTTTTTTTTATAAAATATGTATGTGTGTATACAGATGAGTGTATTTATTTATGTGTATATGTTATTAAACTAGACAGGGGATCATGGGAAGAGAGGAAGTAGAAAAATGACAGTAATAAAATACAAATGATAGGAAAATATTTGGGGCAAGGAAGGGAACTAACGACACAATGTATAATGTATTAAAAGATCACCATGAAGCTCGTCATTACTTTGTATGTTAACTTAAAATAATAAGATTACACACTGTTTAGGGGAAGTCTGTCTTTACTACTTACAGAGCAAAGCCTCAAGGGTTGTTAGGTGGGATTAGGAAACACTGCCCCCTAGAGGCCAACTACATGATCTTAAGCAGACGGCTTCCTAATCACACTACAAAGTGGAGAGTTCCCGGAAGATGCCAAAGTGTATTTTCTGACTTGAGGTGATACAAGAATTCAGTTGGAAGGCACTCGATACGTTGTCTTGTAAAAGGATCTTGCATTCGAGCTGGATTTAGCCTGAAAACTTCCTTCCTGCATTCTAGTTTTCCTTGGTACCAGAAAACACTATGCAAGCTGCCAAGGTGGGGAGAAATTAAGTCCTACCAGCTGCAACACCTATGAACCACACAATGAGCGGTAGAACGAGATACCTGTAAAGCCGCTATAAGCGGCGCTTAAGTGTCGGTGGTAACCAAGAGCCGAGTCTAACTGGACTTAATGCCTTCTCAACAGGAGGGAGATCTTCTGATACTGAAAATCTACTATTGCCATTTTCTAGACAGTGTATTTAATCCCTTACTACATCACAAGTCTTATCCTTATACCCACAGATACAGTGTAGCCATCAGCTCTCATCAATGAAGCCTTTCCTTACAGCAAACCACATCCCAGAAAACCACAACTGGATACAAAGCGGCCCCAGTGGAAAATCTACATCACAGCTCCCGCATCTATGGCTCAGGAAACACCAAAGAAGAGTGTGTGAAAAGAACCAGAACCCTGGGAAGTCTGCTGTGAAACAGTCTCATCTAGAAGAACTCTATAAACAAAACCAGAACAGCGGCATTATCAGCGGACCTGGACAGGAAGTTTCACAGAGTGCCCCCTAGCGAAGAATTACAGGCAACAATAACTGCTGAGAAAGAATTAGCCTCTGGGGAAGAGTGCCCTAATTGGTTGTCTAATGCAGAGTGGTGAGCACCGAAACCACTCACACACAAACAACAAAAACGGACACAACAGGTTATATCTAGATATTTGTGTATACACATACACGTATGTACCTGTGTGTGACAATAATAAAAGAAAAAGAGGTTGGGGATTTGAGAGAGTAAGGGACATAGGAGGGGTTGGAGGGAAGGAAAACGAAAGGGGGAAAGTGGTGTGATTGTATTTTAATCGAAAAAATGTAAAGAAGTAGAAAACCAGGATTCTCCAAGAGAGAGTCTCTCATGAAAAAAAAAAAAAAAAAAAAAAAAAAAAGAAAGTTGAAGAAAATTTCTCTTTGATTGAAGATATAATCTAATGGAAGTTTCAAGAGTGGAAGAAGCTAGCATTTCCCTGGACTATTAAGAAGAAAAGACGTCACTAGTGGAGTAGAAGACCTTGATGGTGTGGCGTGGGACTCATCTGTGGCAGCCTTTTTCTAAAAGAGCTGCTTGGGAAAGCAGATGTGCCCAGCCTACTGAGGATGAGGAGATGACCTGCAGCGGGTGGTGTTCAGTGGACAGCAGAGCGATGGCTTTGCTGGACCAGGAATGGTTCAAGTGATAGCCATGGAGGTGAGAACAGCCCTACCCAGGCACCTCTGATGACATGGGAGCCAGTGGGTTGGCCTCTCCTCCCTCCCCTGCCCGTCTTCTTTCTTTGAATTGCTACTCCCAATCTTCTGTGGGTTTGGGAACTAGAATCCTCTGTAAAACGATGCCAACAGCCTTTAGGAGGAAGGTTCTGGAAAGATGAGAAAAGGGAGAACTAGGAATCTGCCTCCTGGTTCAGACAACGGGCCGCATGGAGGAATCGTTTGGAGCCAGTCTTTGTGACTCTCAGCTCTAACAGAGCGGCAGTTCCACTCCCACCCTACCCCACCCCTTAGCTTCTGGCAGGTAGTTGTGTTTTTATTCTCAAAGGAGAGTACACACATTGGGAGAGGGGTGAGGAGAGGCAAATAAATAATGATAGTCAATAAATTAACAAACCAGTATTGGGATGTGCTCGGTGACTGCCGCTCATCTGCACATCGGTGCAAGGAAGCAGGCAGGCTTGGTGGTGCGCCCCTTTCCTTACTGTAAGTCTCCCCACTTCTGGGTGAAGGAACTTCTAGAACGTTAGAGAGTCCAGGACTTTTTCCTCTCTCTGTTTTTCCCTTTTTCTTTTGGGATTCGACACTGAAGACTAGAACATTCTAAGGGAGGGTTAGGAAGTCTTCATGTCCAGGGGAGGATGTATGCTCAGAAGAAAACCTAGGACGGCTTTCCACTTTCACCCGGAGCAACGCTCAGCACGGAAGTAGCCTCTGCAACTGAACCCAACAAGCCAAGGGAGGCAAAAAACTAACATCGCTGAAGGAAGGAGGGATGTGTTGTGTAGCTACTGCACAGTCGGGCTGAAATCCTAGGTTCCAATTCCAGCGAGAAAAGCACAAAGTATGCCGAGAACTGAGCACGCAAGATCCATTAGCCGGGTGTGGCTGCACACTTGTGATCCCAGTACTTGGGAGGCCGAGTCAGGGTGGCAGGATTCCAAAACCATCCTCTGGTGTGGTAAGTTTCAGGCCAGTCTAGGCCTCTCAAGACTGTTTCAAAACAAAAACAAACAGACAGAAAACTCATCCAAATGCGGGGTCGGGGTGGGGGTTGTGGGGGAGAGGAAATCAATCGAATAAAGTGTCTCTGAGAAACACTTAGTGGTAGATCTACTAGACTCGGACTTTAAAACTTTTGTATTATAGGTAGGCGCTCAAAGGACCGAAAAAAGATATGCAGAATATCACAAACTAAAACACACACCAGAAATAATTGAGCAAAATAAAAATATTAATAAAGAGCTAGAAATTTAAAAAAACTCCAGAGCAGAAAAATACAATAAACAAAATTTTAAAAAAATCACAAAAGGAATCAAAACCACATTTGGGCAAGCAGAAGAAATCATTGGTGTACTTGAAGACAGGACAATGGAAATTGTTGAGACCTGTGAGGAAACATTGAAGAAACCCCTAGTGAGTGTTGGAAATAAAATCTGGAGTTGAAGGACCCAACCAACACCACACAAAGAACACAAAGACACAGCTAACATAAGCTGACGAGGCAGCTTTACTTCTGCAAAAGGCTATGCTGGTTAGTTAATGCAGCAAGGGCATAGCCAGAAATGCAATGTTTTTTTATCCTAAGGTGAAGAAACTGTGTCTTACATGTTTTTTTGCAGCTGACTCGTTTTTCAAAAATCTGAGAAAAGGAGCTGAAGGAAGGGATTGGCTGCTCTCAGTCACTCCTGGCCATCAAGTTTCAGTAATGAGTGGGGAACACAGCAGGGCCATCTTAGACAATAAGTTTGACAGGGTGTGAGAGGCAAAATAGTATATACAATGTCACATTCCTGGGGTCCTTCTTTTGATATAAAAGATTTAGATTCCTTGTAACTATGTCCCTTACCTATCTCCTCTTTATTGCACCAGCAAACTTTTCTTCAAAATTTACCATCAATTTTGGAATAAACATTTTTTTTTGGTTTCTTTAAAAGTAGGTCATTTTGATAAGGATCAGGAAAGGGATGGCTCAGTCAAAACTGTTTCTGTAAGTCTCTGGGCTGAGTCTGGAACAGGGGTGATTACTTCACATCCTGTAGAATCATGACTCCAACCATTACAGATAAGGGTATTAAAATGACATCACCTTCCTCTTCTGGTGGCTGGACCGTTGTGCTATGAGATTGTAAAGGGGGTCTTCTATCCCTGAATTTTCTGCTGGTTCATTAGGGAGGCCACTGGACCTTGGAGGGTTTCTATAAATGGTCCCATCTAGGATGAAGGTGCAACGTTGTCCTCCCAACATTACACAGACTCTACATTTTTTTTACACATCCCTTATCTCAAACTGTCTCTAACATTAGCCTACTCTCCCAAGCCATTTTGCCATGGGGTAAGTTGCTCAGCTATTCCTTTGACAGCATCCCAAGTATAGTTAATAAACCCTTTAGTGATAAATATAGCTAATACAATCTACATTTTTAAATAATATCCACTCAAACAAGGCCTGTTGAAAACCAGCTATTTGGTCAAAGTCAGAATGACTGTGAATCCGTTTGGGACCTTCTGGGGTACTCCTATTGTATCTATGGTGATCCAATGAGCCTCCTGGAGTCAGTCGCTCTTCTGATTTGGGTTGGAATGTCTATATGCTTAGTGAAAAGGATGGCCAACTGGATTAAAGCACAATCTACAGGCAAGACTTCAAAGAAGGGTCCTCCATAACATCTCCAGATATCTGCTACTGTGACCACCAGGGCTAGCTGTTAGTCATCACACTGGATGACCGTCGTTCTCCGCACCCAGTTACAATGTCCACTGAGTCAGTTGCTCCCTCCACCTAGGGAGAGCATGAGAAGTAATTAGGCCTGGGAGAGGAGGCCCCTAGGCTCTTGGTCTTGGAAGAGAGACCATGCGGTACATGCCATTCCAGTAGTCCCATTCTAATGGAAAGAGAACTAGGCGATCCTCAGGTCTCCACGCTCACGTGCATAACAGTTGCTTCATGGAGTGTGTGAAGGGAATGTGCTACCCATTCAGCCAAACATTTGTCTCCATACCCTGTCTCAGGTCTATTTCAGGTCTTTCAATTATAGTGATTGTCACCTAGGCAGGGTCATTCCTAAAAGGCTTGGGAACATTTACTGGTATAGGGGAGGAGGAAGGAGCCGGAAGTAGAAGAGGAGAATCTGGGGACACGATAGGAGCATTGGTTATCTCCTTTTTCACCAAATCCTGGCCTTTGCTACCAATGAGACTCCACTCTTTCCAGATTTTTCCAAACATGTGGACCACTAAAGGTGTATTTGAAGTCAGATAGATTGTTTCTTCCTTTTTTTTTTCAGGTGTTTGAGGGCTTGGATGAGAGTGAATGATTCGCACTAGTGTGGATCGCTTATTAGGTAATTTCCACAACTCACAGATGACTAAGTCTCCATCCGTCATAGGGTGATGAGCCATTATGACTCTTTCCCTTGATTACTCAGCAGGATCCAGCTATAAAGAGTTATAAAGTCCTTCCTGGAATCAGCTTCTCCAAGATCAGGCTGGACTAGCGTCTGATGTTCTATCAGGTCTAAGCAGTAATGTTCTAAGGGACTTGTTCCCTACAGAAAATTCACCAGGACTGAGGGAACTGTTGGTTGTAAAAGATCAGGTCATCTTTTCGACAAGGACAACATCGTATCTGAGAACTCTGCACCCCGCTGCCATTTTCTGCCCTCTGGTTGAGGATAACACTAATCTGGTAGAGGACACTAAATGTCAGGGAACCCCAAAAGTCAAATTTCTCTTTTCTTTGGTTAACAAGATGATGACTGCCACTGACTTGATACATTAAGGCCATCTTCTCAGTACAGGGTCTAGGAATTTAGACAGGGAAGTTATAGGCTGCCTTCCCTCCATCCCTTAAATTAAGAGTCATGCTTGCCTTGGCAGCACATGTACTAAAAATTGGAACAATACAGAGAAGATTAGCATGGCCCCTGCTCAAGGATGACACGCAAATTTGTGAAGTCTTCCATAATTTTTCTGAGACTCTGTCACATATGGAGCAGAGGACTGACTGCTTAGTCTGCCCCAGTGAGAGTGGGTTGGGAGAGTCAGTAAGTCCCTAGGGAACAAACTGTCCATCTATGTTGTTTCTTTCCTGAGGATTTTTCACTCAAGGGCAAAGGGCATATTGGTATAAAGCCTAGGTTGGATCCAGAGACTTAGACAGCTGGTGGTGACCCATATGATGTCATCGAACTCCCACAGAACTAAGGATTGGGTCTCCATCAGTTGAGCATCTCATTCACTCTCAGCTTCTGGAATGACCAAGGCAGTAATTGTCATTCCCATGACATCTTCCTCTTCCTCTTCCTCTTCCTCCTCCTCTTCCTTTTTTTCTTCTCCTTCTCCTCCTCCCTCTTCCTCTTCTTCTCCTTCTCCCCATTGCTGTTCTTCCTTCTTCCCTTCCTTTTCTTCTTCTCCTCATCGTCAACTTTATCCTCCTCTTTCCTCTTTTGGTTTATTGTGAAAAAGTCTTTCTGTGTAGCCCTAGCTGGCCACAAATTCACTGAGATCTACCTACCTCTGCCTCCTAAGTGCTGCAATTAAAGGTGTGTGCCACCACACTGGAGCCTGTGGCTTTTTCTTAACTTGCTCTGTGCATAAAGTCACCTAGTAAGTGCTCAATTGGGCCCTCCCCTACATTGCTGAGAGACTTTCTGTCTCTGAATCATTACTTATCTAGGAAGTACTGACTGCCTAAACCATGGACCCACCACGATAAGGTTCTGGGACATGTCTCCCCAAAGTTACGGTTCTTGACTTCTTCCCAGACAGAGTTAGAATCCTGGATGAAGCTCCAAATTGTTGGAAATAAAACCTGGGTGCCAAGGACTCCACTGGCGACATGCAAAGAACATAAGTGCACAGTTTAGATTTGGTCAACTTGACCCAGATTAGAGTCACCTGGGAGAGGGTCCCTCAATTGAGGAGTTGCCTCCATCAGATTGGCCTGTGTGCATGTCTATGGGCTGTCTTCTTGATTAATGGTTGATGTGGGAGGGCCCAGCCCACTGCTATCAAGGCCACCCTGGGCAGGGGGTCCTTGGTTGTATAAGAAAGCAAGCTAGTGAGCCATGAAAGCAGCCAGTTAGCAGCGCCCCTCCATGCTTTCTGCTTCAAGCTCCTGCCTTCATGATGGACTGTGGAAGATGTAATATCCTCTTTCCTCCCCAGCTTGGTCGGTATTTATGTAGCAACAGAAGGTGAACTGAAATGATGGAGATAAAGTGAAAGTGAACCCGGAAGGCAGCTCCTGCCTTTGCAATAGGGCGGGTGCTTTGCTCAGGTAGCAAGCACACTGAACAGGGAAGTGATACATTTTTATCCTGACCTGAGGGTGCTACTGTATCTTTTCTTCTATGGCTAGCAGCTGATCTCACAATCTTTCAAAGTTGACCAGCCTTTTTTTTTTTTTTTTTTAATGGCTCAAAGGAGATGAAGGAGAAATGGGCAATTGGGTTGGTTGCTCCTGGCCACTGAGTTTTGGAAATGCAGTCATTGTGTAAACAGAAAGTCTTTACAAGGTGGGGAAGGTTTCAAAATAGCATTACAAAGGTTACATTCCAGGGATCAATCTTTAGGTTAAAAAAAAATGTAAATATTTCCTTCACAAGCCAGGCTCAGCCATCTTTCTTCATTAAGGTATTTAAAAGAATCACGCTACCAGTGGCAAGCACACGCAGACATGGAGATTCAGTCTATGTTGTCTCGTTGGGAAAAGGGAGGAAGAGATGTACTGGCCACCTCCTTCCCTGCCCCAGTTTGTTTTTGGTGTCCTTTCGTGAGGTTTGGGCTGAAACAGAAGGCAAGACGTATGGGAAGTTCCAGGTTACAGTCAGGTTTGCTCCCATCCACCTTCCTGTCTCATTCCAGTCTCTTCTTCAAGGCCATCAGGCAAGGTGCAAGTATTTCCTGCAGGCAAGTTCACCATCTGCCTGGGCCCAGGCCTTGTGTGAGATTCCCGGTGAAATTCCAGTTCCTTAGGGTCCATTCTTTCAACAGCCTGATAGCCAAAGGGCAGGTCCAAGTATTTCTTTAGAATATACCAACAGGATGGGAATTTGCAATGGATTTTTATCAAAGAAGCAATGCTTTTTAAAAATTAAATGTAGAAAATACTCGAATTTCTCTCAAGTTTATTCTAATGACACAAAAACGGAGTGAGCAGGCAGCTTCTCCAAAAAGGCACCGCAGAGTGTCTCAGGACTGAGGTGTACGAAGCTGGGTTTTGTTGTTGTTCTTGATGTTTTTTGTTTGTTTGTTTGTTTTTTTTTTTGGTTTTTCGAGACAGGGTTTCTCTGTGTATTCCGGGCTGTCCTGGAACTCGCTCGGTAGACCAGGCTGGCCTCGAACTCAGAAATCCGCCTGCCTCTGCCTCCCAAGTGCTGGGATTAAAGGCGTGCGCCACCACCGCCCGGCTGTTTGTTTGTTTTTAAAAACCCAGAAATGAGATAATTAAAAGATATAGATGTCTTTTTTACATTCAGTGTATGTTCGTGGGTTCGTGCATGTGAGTGTGTTCCTATGTGTAGGTATGGGTATCTGTGTGTCACAGTAGACATCAGAGGATGACCTTGGGTATCATGCTTCACTTTCTTACTTTTGAGACAAGGTCCTTGTTCACATCTGTGTGTGACAGGCTAACTGGCCTATGAACTTCTGGGGATTCTTTTGTCTCCGGCCACCCACATCTCCCATAGGACCACCATCCTTTCCCTCCCTCTCAGTGGTGAAGCATCTGAAGCAATGTGTGTTCCTTAAACATAATGGATGCAAGTGAGAATTCTCCTTATTAAGCGTTATGCTGCTGAGTGGTGCTAGTGCACACTTTTGATCCCAGCACTTGGGAGGCAGAGCAGGTGGATCTCTGTGAGTTCGAGGCCAGCCTGGTCTATAGGGTGTGTGCCAGGGCACCCTGGGCTAGAAGCAGGAACCCTGTCTGAAAAAAACAACCAATCAACCATCAACCAATCAACCAATCAAGCAACCAACCAACCAATTAAATAAAACAAAAGATGTGGCTCTCGCACTTAAATTAGTCCCAAAGCAATTTGCTACTAAAAGAGGGTGGGTGGAGAGGGAAAGACAAACAAAAGGGAAATCGGAGAAATCCATGAAGCACGACCATCCCTGTGGAGAATGATAGGATAGCTGTACTTTAGTTCCAACTGCGTAAATTATGTAAGCATGTAACAAGCGGAAGCAAAGATAACCAGCAGGCAGCAGACACACGGAAGCAACACCGTCAAGTCGGTGCTTACGCCATTCAGCAGAGATGCCATGGAAGCCCTGCTTGGACTGTTTTCCTGGAGTTCCCGACAAGGGGTTTTCAGAAAGACCAGTGTTCTCTTCACATCTGGCTGTTCACCATTAGTTGTTTGCTTGCTCCTTTCTCCCTGCCAAAGATACGGGGCCAGAGTGCCCCAGGACAAGGCCTCAGAAACAGAGAAGATAAACATTGAGTCTGAGATCTTGCCCTTGGAGTCAGCTCTCCACGAGTGTAAACAGCATGTGGTATTTATCAGTGTACTTTATATTACAATTAAGGACAAATGAAACCCTGTGTGCGTCTAAAGCTTTTAAAATGTGTATAGCAACATTATTCGTAAAGACTGATGGGTAGAAACAACCCAAATGCTTCTTGACTGATGGACAAAGGAAACATTGTATGCAAGGGAATAGACGAGAGCAAACAAATTAAACACAGACAGACGGCCACAGGAAGGAATTCTGAAAATACTATGCTAAGTGAAATAAGTTCTCTGTGGGACAGTGAAGATGTATACCTGTTAATAGTCGTACAATGCTGTGCCTTCACCAAAGCCCATTGAGTTGCACTCTTTAAATCGTTGAACCAAATGGTATATTCTCTATGTCACGAGGCATCTGTGAATGTGCCTATTGGTAGAAGGGCTCACTGGACTCAGATGACAAGATTCCTGAATTTTTGAGAGTTAAGCTGATAAATGGCCCATTGGCCTAGAAACAGAGAACTGTTCAGAATTGAAAACGACTCTTGACCCAGCCTACCATGAGTAAGGGATCCTGCTAATAATCTTCCTAAGCCACAATAAAGGCATATTTACTATTCCCATGTCTAATGAAACTGGTTACGAGAATATCAGGAAAAGCAGAGTCTTGCTGAGTGTTTACTCAAGGGCTGTGAAAATAAGTCGTCTGAGGAGTCTCCTGTGGAGAAGGAACAAAATGAAAACTTAATATACCCTACCTCACGGTGGCCAGCCTTCCTGCAGTTGGCCTGGCAGGATTTTAGACATGGTGCCAACTCTGACTTCCAAAGCAAGCATTTAGAACATTCATGCTGTCCCTGGCTCGCATGTGCACAGTCTATCAAGGGCTGGAAACCTGTCCCTTGTTTCTCAGGACGTGGAGAGGTGTTAGATCCAGATCTGTGGCATAGCATGAGATTTTGTCTTAGTCAGGTTTTCTATTGCTGTAATGAAATATCATAACCAAAAAGCAAGTTGGGGAGGAAAGGGTTTACTCAGCTTCCACATTGCTGTTCATCACCAAAGGAAGCCAGGACAGGAACTCAAACAGGGCAGGAACCTGGAGGCAGGAGCTGATGCAGAGGTCATGGAGGGAGCTGCTTACTGGCTTTGCTCAGCCTGCTTTCTTATAGAACCTAGGACCACCAGTGGAGGGATGGTACCACCCACCATGGGCTGGGCCCTCTCCCATTGATGACTAATTGAGAACATGCCTTACAACTGGAACATATAGAGGCATTTCCTCAACGGCACACAACCATCCTACCGGCCTCTGATTCGGTGTACTACCATCTGAGCTTGACTTGCTAGCCCCAGGTAACTCTCTTCTATTTCACTAGTGCCTGTAGAATCCTTTTGTGTCTTGTAACTTCTGAAAGTCAAGAGAGGGCAAAAAGTATTGAACGAATTGCTTATCAGTCAGGTTTAATTCGTCTTTTCACATGTGTTTATTAAGACTATAATAAGGGCTGCTACAGAGATATTTTTAAATACAAATTTATTCTTAACGGCTTATTTTTAAACACCATCTTTGATGATTTTCCACGATCTTCCACAAGCTGTATTATATGAATAGCAAAGGGATATCTCATATTGGGATACATTTTTTTAAAAAGTACGTACCCAATTTAGTGTGTCGGAATTACCTTGTGAAGAATGTTCCCAAGGGGATTCTGGTTTGACCAGATGGCTCCATATTCTTGGTGTCTTATTCAGAGAATTGAGAACAAGCCCCCGGCAAGGCCACATGATGTCTTATTCAAAGGGCAAGCACAGAGAAGGAATGGTGTTCAAGAGCTCTGGGTTGCTGTTCGGACTTCAAGGGGTCCAGGAGGAGGAAGTGGTTGCTAAGAGTAGGAATGGGTGGGTTTCTGTTTTGATTGACAAGCTTGGGTTGTGTAAGCTTTCGTTCACTGTGAATACCCATTCCCATGATGCATCCGATATTAGTACCTCACATGCCCAGACATGCACAGGCATAGGAGGTTAAAGGATATCTTCCCTAAAGGTTTGGTCAGATGACACCATTGCCTTTCTATAGACGAACCCCAAACCGTTTAAACTGGATTAGCTCCCTGCTTCTAGTTTCCAGGTTATGTTCTAGGACACGTTTGAATGGAAACTAAAGAACAAAAGAGAAATTACTGAAAGTTTCTAGAAAGGAGGACCTACTGTATTGTTTGGAGTAAGGGGTGCATGCAGCTCGATGCTGGTAGGAGTCCCAGGTTGATGAACGCATTGCTGGGAAAGGGATGTGTGGAGTCTGGACATGCTAAGCTTGTCCTGTGTTTGTCTTCCCAAATCTATGTAAGACTCTATATAGCATCTTTTTTTAAGAAGAGGAAATAAAGGCCCCTGGGATGGGAAAAGTGCTTGCTGCCCAGCCTGGCGACTTGAGATCAATCTCTGGGACAGACAAGAAAGCCAACTCCCACGAGTTGTCCTCTGACTCCCCCTCCCCCACATGCCAGCTGTTCATGTCACACACACACACACACACACACACACAGAAGAGAGAGAGAGAGAGAGAGAGAGAGAGAGAGAGAGAGACAGAGACAGAGACAGAGACAGAGAGACAGAGACAGAGAGACAGAGACAGAGAGACAGAGAGACAGAGAGAGACACACACACAGACACACAGACAGACAGGGAAACAGAGAGAGACAGAGACAAAGAGAAACAAATATATTCTTTTTCAGAAAGAAACCATAGTCAATTGTTTGAAAACGGTTATTTGAAACAGTATCTCACTATGTAGCCTAGACTGATCCTGAACTTGCTATCCTCCCTGCCCCCACTCCTGAGAGCTGGGACCACAGCTGCACACCACCATTTCCAGTTTAGCCTCTCTCTTTGTGAGAGTCCTTGGCCGTTCTTACACACAGAACACTTCCACGGCTTTCTGCTCTGTAACTTTCCCTTCTCCGTCCCTCTGCTTGCCACTCACAAACCTTTCCTGTCTGAATTGTCCGTCTTTCTTTTTCTGCCTCTCCCTTTATTATCCCCTCTGGCTTTCCAAGCTGTGCTCAGCAAAGACATAGGCTTTATCTTCCTGTCCAGAAGTCATCCGTCTTCTCCTTGAATTATACCGTCAAGTCTAAGAAGCTGAAGATAGCTATTATTCGATGGGCCTTATCAGGGTGGCTATAATGGAAAGAGGATAGGAAACAGGTGTTGCCGAGGAGATGGGAAGGTTGCAACTCTCATGCATTGCTGGCTGGTACAAATGTGCAATGCTGCTGCAGAAAACAACTCAGCAGTTTCTCAACCCTGTGGGGTGGTGTTGCCCAAACTCGGGGGCTGATCTCAGCGGACTTGTTAATGTTCTCTCTGACACACCCATGGGATTTCTGCACTAATCTAATTAAGTTAATAATCAAGACTGACCATTGCAGTCCACTGTAGGTCAACGTGACATCCAAGGGCATCTTAAACCATGGCCTCCACCTGTGGCCCCCCAAAGGCTCATGAAGCAAACGAACCCCATCTCTCTCTAAGAGTCCTCGTCATTTTTATAGTTCCAACACTGCTTAAAATCAAGACTTCTCCGGGGTTTGCAGGCCAAGTCTTTGTTTGCTTTTCTTACTTGGGACAGGGTCTCAGTATGTAGCCTAGGCTAGCCTTGAACTACAATCTTCCTGTCTCACCCTTTCAAGTAGTAGAATTACAGGCATGTAGCAGTATGCGTGGCAAAGCTAAGTCTTACCTGTGAGCCTTTGGTAAATTTAAAAGTTGAGCTACATGCTTCCAACAGTAATGGCACAAAGTAGATCTTTTCATTCCAACGGGGAAGAACAGGAGAATACCAATGGAGGAATGACTCAAAGCAAGACTAGGGGGACATACATTAAATTTTGTGGCTTCATTTTTGGCCCCCAGGACATATTGTGGTATAGGTACCCAAGGTCTGGCCGTTCCTAATTGAAGTCTCCGTGGCCTGTTTGTGTGGGCTGACTCTGTTGACCACCCAGAGTTTTCTCTGGCAAACATTCCGTGTTCTGGTGTCTTTAGCTGCCTGCCTGCAGGAATCCTGGTCTTGCTGCACATGGGCTGGCCCAGCCTTTGCTTTGAAATCTTGGTAGAGGGCGTGGCCACCCCAGAGCTCTTGCATTCTGGATCTCTGCACAACCAGTATCCTGTGGATAATGTCAAGGTCTGCCATCAACTCAGGCTTCTTAGAACACAGTTGCCATGGTGTTTGAGGACCTGGATGGCTGAGCACATAGAAACGTCTCCCTTGGTGGCCCTGTGTGTTGAGTACCTAAGAGTTATTGTCCTATGCTAGAGACTGAGACAAGTCAAATTCCAGAAATTCTTGACATGATAAAACCTTTCCGTTCTTAAGACTGGGGACAGGTAGTGTCCCAGAAATCCCTGAGATGTTAAAACTTTTCTCCTCTTGGGATCAAGAAGGGTAAAGTTCCAACAACCCCAAGATGTGGACAGGGCATGTTTTCATAATATCTGTTATACTGAGAAACAGTACTTGGCTTCTTTTTAATGGTTTCAAATTATTTAGAAGCAGTGCCTTCCTTAGCCTCAATTTTTCAAATGCTCCTTTTCTAAGCTAAATATAGGTTGTTTTTTATATTTCTGTTCTACTTTTTCTTCCAAATTCTCACTGTAAGTTTGTGTAAAACCAACCAACACTAGCCAGTCCACTGCCTGAATGCCAGAGCGCCTTGAAATTTTCCTTTGCCGGATCAATAAGCCCTTTATTTGACTGATTGATTGATTGGTTGGTTGATTGATTGATTGCTCATTTAGCCAGTTTTTTTTTTCTTCTTTTTTAAGATGGGGTCTTGTGAACTGGTCCAGGCTTGTCATTAGCCAGGAGCCTTTTGTCTCAACCTTCCAAGGGCTGCCATTACAGGTGTGTGCCACCACTCTGAGATCAGTCTGTTTCATTTAAACTCAGCCTCACAGTCGGAGGACAGAGAGGGAATGCAGATGAGATTTTGTCTTGTTCCCAAGTCCTAGCATGCATGGCCTCTTATCTAATCCCCATGAGAACCCTGCTCCCAGAATCAGAGCTGATCCCCTTCCATGTGCCTGTGGGTATCGTCCTCCTGACTCCCACAGAGTCACTCTCTAGTCTCTGCTTAAAGCAGCTTGGGCTTTCCCTAGCCTGTTTTCTACCAACCTTTTCCAACCCCGAGCACCATGGTCAGGTGGCTCCAGGAACAGGCTTGCTTCTCTGTGCCAGCTTCTGTGATTGTCGCTTTCCTGTCGCCTCAACAGAAACCTGAGGACAAGGTATGAAAAAACAGGAAGAATTTGCTTTAACTTAGTTCCTGAGGTGTGACAGGAATGTTCCAGGTACTCATCTCATGGTGGCCAGGTCATGACAGAACAAGATCACGTTAGTATATTTATTTTTCAAAGCAGGGCCTCACTTTGTACCACAGGCTAGCCTTCTACTCATGATCCTCCTGCCTCAACCTACTAGAGGTTCTGGGATCACAGGGTGTGCCACCATGCGAGGCAAGCCCGTCCCTTTATTACGAGAGCAGGACAGGAAGCAGCTCTGAGACACTGAGACACACCCTAACATACCAGTGCATGTCAGGTCTCCCTCACCGTCGTACGCTGGGACTTTGAAAGGCTCCTAAATGAGCAGCTATTCAGAAACTGAGACGAACCTGACACTTTCATAGCTCCCTTGGGACAAGAGACCAACCCTGGAATTGAAATTGGAAAACACCTGTCTTTCTCAGTGTCTGGGCTGGAGGGAGCTGATGAACTCGGGGTCCTGCAAGCTTATATTCCCCCTCATCCCGTCAAACAGACTAGAGGAAGGGCGGATAGAGAAATGTTTACTGGTATATGGTTAGGTCAAACTGTGTGAAACTTCGTTTTACAGGTGTAGAAAACTGTCAATTTTCTGTAGGTCCTATGTTTTACAGGTGTGTCAGAGTTGCTTTTGTGGACCTTAGAAGTACACATTTAGGATAAACTTTGTCCTATAAACACCAGAGAACTAGACAGTTGATGGTTGCGTTGATCCGCCTTAGTGATCGGCCAGCACGGACTCTCTCCTCCTCATCTTCCTCTTCTTCACCATCATCTTGAGGGCCTTGTATAATCATCTCCTCCTCTTCCCGTGCGGCAGCAAGCATGCCGCTAAGCTAACAAAGCTAATGAAGTTGCCCTTTCAGTTGAGCTGTTTTGGACTTTAGAAGGCTAGGGTATGAGATATATGTGATAAACTTTTTCATTAAAGTTTATTACAAAAGCGAACTCATTTCTTTTCAGAGCTACCCAACACTCCACTGTGTGAGATTCACAGTGGCAGGCACTTTAGTTAGCACCCCAGACAACCCAAACCATGGACGCTTACTATCTTAAAGGTGAATGGATTAATTCCATGAGATCTGAGTCTGGGCTTCTTAGCTCTGCCCCTTATAAGGTTCCACTCGATCATCAGTAAAAAAGTGAGTCAAAATGCATTTGCCGGAGTTGGAAAGATGGCTCAGTGGTTAAAAACACTGGCTGCTCTTCTAAGGGGTTAAGGGTTCAATTCCCAGCACCCACAAAGCAACGTGCAACTCTCTTTCCAGTCCCAGAGGATCCTTTGGCCTCTTTGGGCACAGCACACATGGGGTGCACAGATGTGTGTGCAACCAGAACACTCAGACACATAAATTTTTTTTTTTTTGAAAAGGCATATTCTTTTTTTTCTTTTTCTTTTTTTTCCGAGACAGGGTTTCTCTGTGTAGCCCTGGCTGTCCTGGAACTCACTCTGTAGACCAGGCTGGCCTGGAACTCAGAAATCCGCCTGCCTCTGCCTCCCAAGTGCTGGGATTAAAGGCGTGCGCCACCACCGCCCGGCTGAAAAGGCGTCTTCTTAAGGGGGAGGAATGAGGCTCTCAGCGCAGTGCTTCTACATAGTGAGCCCAGAACCGTGGAGTTCTGCTCCGTCCTGTTACGAGGCACGCCAGTTGAGGCGTAACCAGGCTAAGGAGCTTGCTGGATTTCACACAGGAAAGGAAGAGCCAAGGAGAACTTGAACTTATCTCTCCACAGCCACAAAAACACCGTTCCCCGACCACCACGAGAGTTTTCTAGAGAGACAAGGCATAGGGACGCAGAGCAGGGAAGAATTGCCACCCCTAGAGTTGGCAACTCTTCCCACAAACCCTGTAGTAAAATCTGTGAGAGCTTATTGGAACCTGGTGTCTTTGGGGTGCAAATCTCTGTCTGTATGTATTTTCTTTTTCTGAGAACAAAGAACGCTTTTTAAAAATGTAATTCATTGTCTCTCTCCCCCACAAGCAAGAAGGAATGTAAGCTAGCCCTTGCTTTCAGCGCAGACTGCCCGAACTACGCATTTCCTTTTGGAGCAGTTTGTGAGAGAAGAATGTTTCCAAATGTATGAGGTCCTCACATTTCCAGCAGAGATTTTTCATTTCCAGCAGAGATTTTCATATTCCACATATTTCCTTCTTTGGATCTTTCTATTTAAGGATCGGTTTAAAAATACAGTCCCTCCGTCTGGAGCAGAAGGGTTGTGAACCGTTCCACCCCTCCCGAGACTCCAGCCACTCGGAAGGGAATTACAGAGCAAAGGGAAAGGGAAAGAAATAGGTTGCTTTGGGTTTGGACTATAACATGGATCCATTACAGGTTGCAATAGATCAGAGAAGCCACCATAACATTTATAATTTACAATGGAGCGGCCATGTTTCCTCTTACTGGGGATGCACCCCCGAAACGGGCGCCTTCGGTATAGTTGGTTCCTCTCATTGCCTATGGATCAGATACCTCACTTTAAAAAATGACGTTGCTTGGGACTAGGGAGTTGCTCGGTGGTTAGGAATACTCACTGCTCCTACAGAGGACCCAGGTTCAGTTCCCAGCCCCCACGTGTGGTGCAGACACTCACGCTCAGGCACACACATACATGTTTGAAATAAATAGTTGAATACTTAAAATCTGTTGGTTAAGGATAACTAACAGCTGTTTAGAGAGGGAGAACCAGTCTTCCCCAAGGATGAGTCTCCACATTCGCTCTCCAACTCCATGTAGACAGCCCTGAACTCATTACATACAAGAGAAACACTAAGGGGACTAAGCAGGTTGCCTTTACATATTTATCCATATATGTAACAATATCAACCAAAGAGGGCATGAATTAGCGGGGATCAAGGGGTTCACTGAAGAGGTTGAAGGAATAAAAACGAAGGGGAAACTGATGCATTCTATTTTAATTTAAAAATTTTAAATCGGCCAGCGGTGGCGCACTGCAGCAGTCGCCGCGCTCCAGAATCGGAGGCGGCAGTCAGTCTCTCCCGAGTTCGAATCCCCGTCTGTGCTTGTCAATCAATCATGGGGAAAAAAAAATAAAAAAAATAAAAGCCGGGCAGTGGTGGCGCACGCCTTTAATCCCAGCACTTGGGAGGCAGAGGCAGGCGGATTTCTGAGTTCGAGGCCAGCCTGGTCTACAGAGTGAGTTCCAGGACAGCCAGGGCTACACAGAGAAACCCTGTCTCGAAAAACAATAAAATAAATAAATAAATAAATAAATAAATAATAAATAAATAAATAAATAAAATAAAAAATAAAATTTAAAAACATATATTGGTGGATGATTTTGCTACAGATTCAGGAAAAATGTCAAAATATAGCCTTGAAAGTTTTTATACAGACACATGCACACACACACACACACACACACACACACACACACACATATAATATATAAATTATATATATATATTATATATTATATATGGGGATATTATATATGGAATACACACACACACATACACACATACACCACACATATGTCTTATGTATACCATATTATATATGGAATACACCACACACACACACACACATATATGAGTGATGCAGAATATTTCCCCAAATCCTCAAGCACTGGATGACTCTGAGGACTGGTTTATGATAATGCCTTCAGAACTACCAGATACTGAAGAACAGAGTTTTTTTTGTTTTGTTTTGTTTTTTTTTAATGGTTGTCTTCTCTACCATTTCTTCCTACCAGGAAGGTAATCCTTTTTAATGACATCATTGTTCAAATGAGGGATCATGTAAGATTTTGTGACATTTGTGTCTGTTTTCTTAAACCCGCTCTGCCATTAGAGACACCAAGAAGAAATTATATATCTATGGGCAGCCAGTTTGCACAAAGGGAGACCCGATTTCCCAGAACTGAAAGCTATTGGTGGCACGGAGTCACAGCAGGAGTGAAGGATGCGTCCTTCATACTCACGATGGAAGGACACTGTGTAGTGTGTGTTGTTGTGTGTGTGTTGTGGGGACGAGGGCCTGAGCTCAACATTAGACTCAGCATATCACTTCTCCTTTAACCTACATAAAAGATTTGGGCTCCGGGGCTGAAGAGATGGCTCATTGGTTAAGAGCACTTAGAGGTCCTGAGTTCAATTCCCGCAACCACATGGTGGCTCGTTACCATCTGTAATGGGGTCCGATACCTTCTTCTTGTGTGTCTGAAGACAGCGACAGTGTACTCACATAAAATAAATAAATAAATCTTAAGCAAAAAGATTGGGCTCTATGTCAGACATGTTCAACTGACTAAGAAAAATTGAACTTACCAGGACTCCTTTCAGGATAAGTGAGCACTGAATGGTGTTAGAAAAAAAACAGCCAGAGACATCATTATGGAAGAATGAATTTAAGAGAGACACCCCATCATACACACACACACACACACACACACACACACACACACACATGCACACACAAGAGCAGAATTCGGAAGGAAGCATGTGACCAGTACACTGTCCTCTCTGGAAGGTATGTTCTCCGGATCGCTTCAAAGCTTTTACTTCCTAAGCACAGGCGTCTCTGAAGGCAGCGTGAAAGCCTCCTGGGATGGAGAGGTAACAGGCTGCATACGGTACGGAAGGACAGACCGACTCCCCCCATTCACAGCTCAGCCTAAGGAACATGGGAGGAAAAGATGCCAAATGGGACTTGTTGAAGCCCCAGCTAACTGAGGTTCTGGGTCTCCAAAATCGTTTCTTCCTAGAGATGGCAAGAGCCAATGTCGAAGGGAAAAAAATCAGAACGTATCTGTGGCATTTGTTGAAGTTGACTCCCGAGAAACTAAAGCAGGTAACTGACTGCCAAGATTTACTACACCAAAGTGCAGAGTTAAAACAACAGGAAAGACACAGAGGATCCTGGGATCCCAGCACAGGCTTCGGAGACGTTTCTTGTCTGAGTCCACACAGGGGAGCTCTTTTTCTTTTTCACCTGACTACGTGGGCCACAAGTGGGAAACCTCTTGAAGGAGTCTCAAGGCTCGCTGGAGGAAGGGCTGCTTGCAGAGAAACACGCTACTATGTAACTTGGCAGACACTAAGACCCCTAAACAATGAAACCAGGTGCACATCATTAAACTTGGTGTTCATATAAAGCAGCCTGACAAGCCAGCGTGGCATGTCTGTTACTACAGGGTGTCTACGACAAATCCTCAAGGCTAACATGAAAACCTTCTGGTGGCAACATTCCTAGGAATCACCACCACCTGAAGGCTGATCACAAGTTAGACGAGAAAGCCCCTGGCTGTAATTACATTTTTAAAAAATTGCTCTCTAATTTTATGGCATGTGCTGTATTTATCTGGAAAGGACTTACTAAATTCTTGCTATAAAAAAAAAAAGTGAGGCTCATTTCAACTGTAAGATGAAATAAGGGGTTCTGATTCATTTTACTGTTATGTGGAATCCGAGGCTGAAGGGCAGATAAATGCTTGAAAAGGGAGGTGTGGAGCTTACAGGAAGATGCAGTGGGGTGCAGGTGATGAGGTGGTGATGAGTTGGGTCAGTCACAAAAGCCAGCCCACCGGCTGTGTGACTGTCTGCAGGAAAAGGAAATCCAAAGACCAATTTGCTGCCAGTCACGGAACTGTTTCATTAAGACATTTATGGGGTGATTTTTTTTTTCTTGCCAGGGTCCACCCACACTGCTGGGGACTGAAAGGGTTGCCACAGATCCTCGGTAACGGTGCAAGCAGAGGAATATAGGTCGTCGCCATTTCTTGCCCATCACCATCCCACCTGTAGTAGTCAGGGTTCTCTAGCACCAGAGCTTATGGAATGTCTCTATATATTGAGGGGATTTATTGGAATGACTTACAGTCTGTAGTCCAACTAACCTATCGATGGCCAACTGTGAATGGGAAGTCCAAGAATCTAATAATGGCTCAGTCCCACGAGCATAGGTGTTTCGGCTAGTCTTCTGTATAAGCAAGTTGGAGTCCTGAAGACGTCAGTTCCAACAGACGTGCTGGCAAGTGAGTGCAAGCAGAGAAAACACTTCCCTCCTCCATTGTCCTTATGTAGGCCTCCAGCAGAAGACGTGGTCCAGATTACAAGGTGTGTATCACCACGCCTGGACCTAAGCTGTTCTTTACTTGGGACTTCACTTGTAATGGCACCAACAGATTGGCCTTGAACTCAGAGATCTGCTTGCTTGTCTCCTGAGATTAAACGTGTGTACCATCTTGCCTGGGCCTAAACTTTTCATGGACACTATGCTTCAAGATCTGGATCAAAAGTCTGTCTTCCAGCCTCAAGATCTGGAACACAAGTGTACCTTCTGCTTCCGGATGGTAGTTCATTCTGGACACATTCAGACTGACAAATGGTAATAGCCATCACAGCACCCGTCTTCTGAAAACTATTCACATCACAGGTCCTGCTCCTGGCAATTGTGCCTCCAGTCTCCTTACCCTGCCACCTGTATTTGAAGAGATCATGGTGGACCCTGACCCTGTACTGGCCAGCTCGTTCATCTGGAGAAACTCAAGTCAAGGGCCGACAATCTGACTACTTGGCTCTATACTCAACATCTCATGATTGTCATTGGTCTCTAGAATAGGCTGGTGTGGATATTTGCAAGGCCACTGACATCTGCCCATCTCTCTCGGGCACCCACCATTCTATTTTAAAAAAAGGGGGAAAATTTTTTTTTCCCCCCCCCCCGGGGGGGGGGCCCCCCCCGGGGGGGTTTGGAACCTCTTTGAAACGGCTGGCTCACTGGTTTTCCCCCCCCCCCCCCCTTTCCCCTTTTTTTTTTAAAATTTTTTTTTTGGCCCCCTTTAAAATTTTTTCCCCCGACCCCAAAATTTTGGAAATGGGGGCCCGGGTTTTAAAAAAACCCCAAAAAACCCCCTAAAACCCCCCCCCAAAAAATTTTTTTTTTAAAATAGCCCCGGGGGGGGGCCAAAAAAACCCAAAAAATTTTGGGGGGCCCCCAAAAAAGGGGGGGGGGGGTTTTTTTTTTTCCCCCCCCCACAAGGGGAAAAAAAAAAAAAAAAAAAAACCCCAAAAAACAAACCCCTTTTTTTTTAAAAAAAAAAAAATTTAAAAAAAATTAAACCCCAAACCCCTTTTAAGGCCTTAAAAACCCCAAACCCCCAAAACCTTTCCCCCAAAAAAGCCCCTTTTTCCCTTTTAAAAGTTTTTCCCCCTTTTTCCCCCCAAATTAATTTTTTTAATTTTTCCCCAAAAAAGCCGGAATTCCCCCCCCTTTTTTTTTTTTTTAAAAAATTTTAAAAAAAAAAAACCCCCTTTTTAAAAAAATTTTTTAATTCCCCTTTAAAAAACCTTTTTCCCCCAAAAAAAAAAAAACAGGATGGGAAGCCGGGGGCCCCCCCAAAAAAAAAACCCCCCCCCCGGGCCCCAAAAAGAAAAAAAAAAAAAATTTTTTAATTTAAAAAAATTTTTTGGTTTTAAAAGGGGAGGCCCCATTTTCCCCCCAAAACCCCCAAAATTTTTTTTTTTTTTTAAAAAACCCCCAAAAACCCAAAAATTTTTTTTTTAATAATTTTAAAAAAAAAAATTTAAATTTTTAAAAAAAAGGGGTTTTAAAAAAAAATTTTTTTTAATTTTAAAATTTTACCAAAAAATTTTTTTTTTTTTGGGGTTTGGGGGGGGGGGAAAAAAAAGGGGGGGGTTTTTTGGGGGGGGGGGTTTTTTGGGGTTTTTTTGGGGGGGGTTTTGGGGGGGGTTTTTTTTTTTTAAAAAAACGGGGAAAAATTTTTTTTTTTTTTTTTTTTTTTTTACATTTTTTTAAAAAATTTTTTTTTTTTTTTTTTTTTTTTTTTTTTTTTTTTTTTTTTCCCTTTTTTAAAAAAAAAAAGGGGGAAAAAATTTTTTCTAAAAAAAAGGGGAAAAAAGGGGGGGGGAAAAAAAAAAAAAAAAAAAAATTAAATTTTTTTGGGGTAAACCCCCCAAAAAAAAAATTTTTTTAAAATTTTTTCCCCCCCCCTTTTTCCCCCCCCCCAAAAAGGGGGGAAAGGTTTTTCCCCCTTTTAAAGGGAAATTTTTTTTTTTCCCCCCCATTTCCCCGGGGAAAAAACGGGGGGTTTTTTTTTTGGGAATTTTTGGCCCCAAGGGGGTTTTTTTTTAAAAAAAAAAATTTTTTTTTTGGTTTTGCCCAATTTTCCCCGGGGTTTTTTAAAAAAAAATTTTTTTGGGGGGTTTTTTTTAAAAAAAAAAGCCCAAAATTTTAAACCTTTTTTCCCCCCCCTTAAAAATTTTTAAAAAAAAAAAAAAAAAAAATTTGCCCTTTTTTCCCCCCCCCAAAAAAATTTTTTTTAAAAAAAAGGAAAGGGGGAAAAAAATTTTTTTCCCCCCCAAAGGGTTTTTTTTAAAAAATTTGGCCTTTAAGGGGAAATTTAATCTGCTCTATAAATAACATACATTTTATTGAAACGTTCCTGGGCAGAAATGCAAATTGAGGTGACAGGACGGGGGTTTTAATACTGAAGACTGCTCAAGACTGAGAACTCAGTTTAGGAACCTCAAGGCAGATACAATAGCCCCAAGTATTGGAATTTGGCCTGAAATTCATTTTGGAACCTTCGATCATGCTCCCTCACAAAAGGTTTGGGAAGTCTCTCCACACTGATTGGCTGTGAACAGGATCCTGGTTGCCATGGCACCTTCTCTTGGATGCCTGTTTCCCAGCATCCCCTGGCAGATCTTATCGGTGACTCTTTCCAGGACTTCAAGCGGAAGTGCAAAGTCTTTGACTACAGGTGAGGTTCTGGATTTGGATGACATGAAAGCAGCATGGTGGAGTGTCTTCTCACTGCCTTTGCGTCTACACGGTCCCCAATGGTTTCATCTTCGGGGCAGAACTGACAATTGGTTGTACCCAATGTATGTAGTATGTAGTAGCACTACCAGATGTCTTCCAGTCTGCAAAGGTCTTTCATAGCAGACACATCTTGCCTATGAGTTTAGTCACATATACAATACACAAAATTGTAACAAAAACCATGTGTGTCACATTTCTTCTGGCCCTTGCCTCAAACTACAAGCATTTAGTTCAAGAGGAAAACCTCACGAGCCAGATGACCAATAGATGATTCCACTTGCTTCCCTCCACCACTTAATGGAATTATGTATATTAGATCTTAGACATTATGCCTGATGAGCAAAGTACCACATTATTTAATAATATATTCACCATACACCGTTAACATACAGTAAATGTGCTCTTAAAGCCAAGCTTCAAAGTAACGTCTTCACTTTTAACTGGAATTGAAATGGAAAGGCAAGCATGCAGTTGGACCAGAAACTGAGTGCAACCAGCTTGTACTACTTCCCCTAGCTAATCATTTGTTCGATGTAAACAAATAATTCTGCATTGTACGAGAATGAGATGACCATCCAGTGCGAGTTTTTAGAAAGCTTACTGCCTGGGAAACCCAGTGACCTTTCTGAAGCGAGCGCGCAGTGTACCAGCATGGTGCAGCCTGCCATTTAGACCTCTGCTGTAAGACACAGCAGGAGCACAACTGGGCCACGTGTTGTCAAGTAAGTCACGCTTGCTTCCAGTAGATGAGCGTTTGAAAGTTCTACTTTCTTTTGGACAGTTTGGGCCTATTGCCATCAAACGCCCATTTTTCACTTTTGGAAGCAATGTTTTAAAAAGGATGGGCCCAAAAGCACGACCCAGAGCTGACAATATAACTCTGGAGACAGACGCAACTGAATAAACCCTGTTTTACCCAATTGCACTATTTGGTACCTCAAAATCAGTTGTTTCATTTCCTACAGAAATCTCTGCACTGTTTCCCAGCCTAATTGATGACATAAACATTTTAGTTTTAATGATCCAATTATCTGGAGGCAAGAAAGCGATGAACGGAGTTCACCTGATTTGGTGCAGCCATTACCAATTATCCTACAAATGAATCTGAATGAACAAAAACAAAACCATGCTAATTCATGGTACAATTTTTTTGTAACATTTTTTCCCGAAAATGATTTTTGGGTAAAAAAGTATTTGGCTTATAATGCCTACAAAAAAGGCAAATAATTTCATAACACTAATATTCATTTTTAAATATCAATGAAATTGTTTTACGGAGTTTATTGACAACTGGTTCTGGATAAAGTTCAAAAATGCAGTTTCTTCAAAGTAAAATAGTGCTTCTGAGGTCTTTTAAAGTATTTTTTTTTGGTACAAAAAATAAGTGTTTTTCCTCAATGCTTATTTCAATACTTTGCTGTAAATTAAGAAGTGTTTCTCACATCGAATGGTTCCGTTAGGCACATTCAAGTAAAATCATAAAATATCCAAGTTAAACAATGAGACAGCCAAACAAGTGGCTTTGATAAAAGTTAAAAGTTCGTCCATTCTCTGGAATGGAATACACTTGTCACTTCCCTTACCCCAAGGCTCGTGGTTTTGTTGTCAATATCCATTCCCTAACACACAGATAAGCTTCTTTTAAAAAACCAAAGAGAAAGAAAAGTTCACTTATTCTGCATCCAGAAGAACCAGCGAGGAGACTGCACTTCAAAAGGAAGTGACCTGAAAGCATCAGGTGAAATCTGAGCGAGCTGAATCGACTCACTCAGCGAGGCAGGCAGATGGACCATCCAGGTGAGTCGGGCGTTAGTGGCCACCTGCAGAGGCATCGTGGACCCAATCCAGAACAATCAGGCCCATGCTTCCAATCATCACCACTATGCCACTCACGAGAAAACACAGAGCCTGCAAGAGGCAGAGAAGACTCATCAGCAAACCACCCTAAAAGTCTACATTACAAAACTCACAAGTATTCTAAATTCACCTGACTAAATATAAACTGTTTTGTTATTTCGTCCTTTTCAGAGCTGAGGACTGAACTGGGGGGGGGGGGTTTGCGCTTGCCTCTACCACTGAGCAAAACCCCCAACCCCAATATAAACTGTTTTAAAGGGATCAAATTGTGTGTTACTTATAGCACAAAAGCCTGCACTGTAGAAGCCTTCTGAATTCTGTAATTTTTCCTCAAGCAAAAGGTCTCCTTTTGAAAGAGTTAGACTGGAATTTTTTGTGTGTGGTTTTCTTTCAGAGCAAACTAAGTCAGAAAATCAAGTCCAGGTTAAGTCTGAGACCTGGAGGGTCCGTGGATGGGCATGTTCTTCAGTTGGTCCAGACACTCTGTACCTGTGATTCCTCACCCAAACCCTAGCATTAAACTCACTGGTGTAAGGAGGGAACCTGGGTTTGCAGGTGCCCCCTGGGCTCAACTCTGCTCATTTCCCAAAGCTCACCCCAGATAATTCCTAACCCCATTCTTCAGACCAGAATCGTTGTGGACAGAGGGCTGGAAGGCTTTAACTGTGAAGTACTCCTTGCTAGGATTCTGGTTCCAAAAGCTCATGGTTTGTGCTATGTGTATCTTCCACTTTGAAACAAGAGGCTACCAAACAGAAGGATACATACACAATACTGAATCCATTCAGAGCAGGCCCACAGGACTCTCTCTATACAGACCTCACTTTCCTGGAGCCTACATACCCTTGATGTGCACGTGTGTGCCCATATACAGGGCACCAACAGTTACATCACTGCTTTCACACTGTTCTTTAATACCTTCCCTGCAATCACACCATCCACTGCACAGCGAGCTCCCACCTCCCCACACACTCTCTTCTGCGAACTACCTCATTACTAAAGCTTTACAAGAAGAAAAAGAGACAAGGCACTCGTTTCTGGTCACCTCACTCACCCCGATCTTTTGCACAGATCTCATAGGTTCTTTCTTCACTAACTTGATGTAGAAGGCAGACGGGAGGATAAAAATCAGCATGGCGGCCGCCGACACGCGCCTGTAGAGCGACCGTTATCATTTGAGAACTCAGCGAATCTGTACTTTAAGCCTTAAAATATTCTGGGCAAGTCGATCAAACCTAACTCACCAATGAACCCGAAGATGTCTCTAATTGTGGGGACAAAGATGACGAGCACATTGGTGAAGGCCAAGATGGTCACAGTGATGACGCTGTGCCGGAACCAGCTGAACTCTTTTGTAGGACACAGCAAGTGAGTGAGGGAACTCCGGATCTGAAAGAGTGTCAAGCATTGTTTATTATTTAACAATCCAACTTTAATTCATGCAAAGAGTTTGCAAAAAACTGAGACGCATTGATGACAGTGATTTTTTTCTAGGGAACAGACACTCCTGATTTCTGCCACACGATGATCTGGAATCTACACCGTATTCCAGTCACCTGTGCCAAACCTCTTCACCACACCCACCCTCGGAGCTCGTAGCTGTTGCAGGAGCCAGTGGTTACTTACTGGGAAAATAACTACTGGGACCGTGAGGGTGACAGCCACCAGTACGGCCAAGCGGACCACAAGGAGGAGAATGTCAGTTCCCACAATTGCGGAGTATGTATGCAGCAATTCCGATTCCACGTGCTCTGTGGGGACACAGACCAGAGACAGGCTCTCAGTGTGCTTTCCTCAGGGGATCAAGTGGCAGGGCTGACTTACAGTGAAATCTGCACTAAAATTATTAGCTACTCATGAAACGACTGTAAACTAAGAAGCTAATAAGATTAATCTGGAATTATGGTTAATGCAATTAAAGTAACATTGGAGGAAAAAAATGTTCTAAATACTGAGATTTAGCCACAAGACCTAACAGGGGCCAAACAGCTAAATCCCAGTCTGGCTTAGTGTGTGTGTGTGTGTGTGCATGTGCATGCATGTGTGTGTTGTATGCTAGTTACAGCTAAAGTTGGGAGCTGAGAACATGGGCTCGAGATGCTAAGACCATCACAGAAACATCACACCACACGGCCCACATCCGCTTCAGAATCTGGACCCCAGGAATTGCAGATTAAACCACACTGGAACTTTTTACAGTAAAACTATCCAAACAATAATGTCAGTTTCATCTATTTCTTAAACTAGGCACTACTTACCGTAAAAGGTCAGGTATCCAAAGAGGGCAGCAAGCAAATACATCAGAAACATGGCGAAGAAAGAAATCTTGGACACGTTCATCATCCTTCTCCGGCTGCGGCTGCACACCCACGACAGAAAGCACAAGTGTTTTTTAGCAAGTTCCATACCTACAGCTTTAGTATAGGCCCCAGAGTCTTAGTGAGCAAAGGTCAATTACCTCTTCAGCTCCTCATAGATGGGAAGCACAGCAGGATGGCAGACAAAGGAAAATGTCAGGATGGGCACAGCATACACCGTCTGAAAGAGATACACCACCCTGTTCACATCCTGCCAATTCACACCCCCTCGAATTCACACCATTGTGTTCACACCGGTGGTGACGCACCCTTGTCAGTCCTCAGCTAAACCTCAGAGGATCTTCACACCAAAGATCCTCTAACTGTTTACCAACTAGGACCTGTATCTGATCCGAGATGTGCTCCGAGGTCATGCCATTATTTCACCGACTCCCTCGTCTACTACAAATTTCGTCCAGTTCTCCACCTTTTCTTTCCCCTTAAAAGCCATCTGTATCATCCAGCCTCAATTTGTCTTAAGAGATATTTTTAAATCCCTAGTGGGCAATTTCCTTTTTATCCCTTAAACACTTCTTCCCAGAAAACAGGACTGCCACCAAGTTACCTGTGAGTTGAAGATAAAATAACGCGGCCTGCAAGCATCGGCTGCGGTGACGTTGGACGCCAGCACCGCCAACGCTGCCTGGGTAAGGGTGCCGTTCACAGTCTCGTTGGCCATCAAAGCGGCTTCCACAGGGCAAGGGATCTGAAACTTCTTGCAAATCACCTGAAAACGTATTTCACATTTGTGATTAATGGTAAGTGGTTTGACGGGGCTTAGAGAAAGTATTTTCTAAAGAAAACAAAACCACTACCTACCACAATCAGAAAGAAGATCATACAGAGTAGAGAAAGGCCACTGGTGTACCCCAAGTATCCTGGAGGGAAACAAGAGCAGCTTTAATCAAACAGGGATGGCCGGAGCATACAGGACACTAGAGCGCCATCTATGGAGTGTTAACAACTGGGGCCTTTAAAGGGTCTTGCCCTGCTGCCACCCCCAAGAGCAGGTGCCTTCAGCAGTTTCTGGGAGAACGCTAGCAGCTGCTGAGGGGGTCATGGCGACACTGATCGGAAACGTGTTTGCTTACCTAGATTTCTCAGCAGTGACAATGGGAGAATGAGGACAAAGGACACCAGCAGGACCAGGTAGTCACCGTTCAGATACCACAACCTGGACGGAGAGAGGAAAGCGGAAAATGAACGGACGGCACGCCGAGCTCAGCCACTAACACGAACCGCATGCGAAAAGGACAGTTCTGGGGAAGGCGTTAAAAAAGAAAAAAAGGCATCCCTTATTTGAGACAGGACTGATTTTGTGGCCGTTACTCTCGGCTCTGGGAAGACTGCCAGCTGATTCATAACATAAAACACTTCTTAAAGCTTGATACTAGCAGAGGGAACAAAGCCACTCTGTGCAAGGCCTGAGCTTATCTCCGGTGCTCCTGAGAAACACTGGACACCAGGCGCTGCGGCGTTAGCTTGTAATGTCCGAACCACGGCAGGACTGATTCGCCGGACGCTTGTTAGCAAGACTGCTCGTTAAGCATTTCGATAAGACGTTCACTTAAGATTTAAATGCACTCTCCCCTAAATGAGACCGAACCTCCAACTCAAGCGGAGCTTTATTTTCAGATTATTATAGTAACACCTGGACCCACCTTGACTTCAAAAAGGTGGGGAGGGGGCATTTCTGAACCTATGTGTTCCCTAAGTGCTAACACTGTTTCTTTTTCTTCCCAAGTAACCAAGGCCTATTTTTGCCATAGGTGGTGGTGACACACACTTGCACATTTTGTCCTAGAGTCAAGCAAGGAAGGCGGATCTCTTTGAGGTCCAGGCTAGCCAGGGCTAACCAGTGTGACCCTGTCTCAGAAATAAAGCCATTCCTTTAAAAAGCAGTGTTTTTTCAAGTTCTAATCCCCCAAGATTTCTACTCCATTCCTGGCAGAAATGAGGACCCTACAGAAAAGTCACCCTGAAAGATCGGAGTCTTCAACCTAAGTCTCTAAAGGGCCCTGTTTCTCCACTGGGATGAATAACTTTGCACAAGAACTAACAGTTTTTTTTTTTTTTTCTTAAACACTAAGTACAGCTGTGCATTTTCTGGTTTCCTTCATTAACTATTTTAAGCCTGACTGGGTTTTAGAAGAAAAGCATCTTAACTAACTCTATATTCAGCAGCCGTAAGAAATGTCAATATTAACGAGAGATGAATTCAGGCACGAGAAAAGTTTCAGGTTTGTGTATTTGCTAGTGCAGGTTGCTGCGGAAGTTCAGTATGTGGGACACTTCTTTGTCAGAAGCCTTCTCCATGGGAACAGTCCTGGGAAAGGCATGGGTAACTGTTTTAATATCCAACGTTGACCAAAATGTATCTGCAATGGTTTCTGCGGGCAACCTTACTCAGCACCTACCCATTTGTATCTTCAATGTTCATTAATGCCTTGATCACCAAAGGTAACTCATATTTCACTATGAAGAGGTAGCTTGACATAGCTGGAGGAAAACAAAATTAAACCATTACAAGTGCAAAATGGGGTCTGTGACACCGCAGTCACGTGTCACCACCTTGTGTTACTACTAAAATGAAGTCTACCCAAAGTCCCCTTTAAAACTTACCTCCAATGTTCTGCATTGTAATGGATCCGGAGGCTGCGAGCTTTCCAGCCAGGCCATATGCCTTATGTCCCAACTGTTCGTATAATAAAGATCCTGTATGGAAGAACACAGAGTAATGAAGCACCCTGAAATCCCTACCCCCTCAAATTAGGATATGCATTAAATTACTTGGGGAAAGAGGGGGAAAGGAAATAAACAAGAAAGCTACCATACCTCCTTCGTTGGCCGTCTTGAGGAGGAGATGGACGGAGTAAAGGGAGAAAATTGACACGAAGGTCAGGAGAATTCTGAGAAAGGGAAAGACACCCAGTTATAAAATAAGCAGGCTGCGAGCTCACAAACACTCCCCTGTCTCACACAGCTCTGGTGCGGCTCCCTCTCATAACTCCTGACTGACAGACACTGACTTGCAGGTATCAGGTGAGTCTCGTTTTAGAAGCAATGTCCACACTGCCAAATGCAGGAGACTCTGCAAAGCCCCAAGTCCCAGAGGAGTAGAAACTTGTATTCTGGCACCCTAACTATCTGTATGCCTGCCCCAAGTTCCTTATAGTTTCCTTTAAAACTTGCCATTAAACCTAGTCCACGAGGCCTCCATCCCATTCAGATGAGATGGGTCAGGAAAGGCTGAGAGCCCATGGACCAGAGACTAAGAGAAAGGAGATGGGTTGGGGTGGAAGTAACAGTCAGTCAGTAGGACACGATTAAAAAACTGAACTGAACTGGAGAAGAGGCAGCTGTGAAGACAAGACACTGTGAGGAATCCTCAACACTAGATAGAACAAGTGAGTTATCGGCTCCAGCTTTCCCTTGGATTGGCAGAGAAAAATAAAGGGAAATAAGGAATGACCAGAAAGATCTAACACCACTGTCTTTCTTGGGGGATGAGGGGGACAGGTTCCCCGTCAAGTCTCAAAGGCAGACAAGGCAGTGGTTAAAAGGAAAAACAAAACAGCAAACGGGCAAAATGAGACAGTCACGGAAATTTTGACCTTATATGGGCAAGCTGTAGAGTATGTGAGGTGCTGGAAAAAAAAAAAAAAAAAAAAAAAAAAAAAAAAAAAAAACCAAAAACAAAAGCTCCACAACAAATCGATACATAAAGCACAGGCGGGGTGTGACTTCCATCACACCCAGGCATACAGACATCAGCCTTAGGACACCTGGTTCTGGGGTGACACTGTTAGCTTGACCTCTTGGGAAAAAGGGTGGTTTAATTAAAAACAAAAACAAACAACTAGAGCAAATTAGGTGCTTTGTCTTACAGAGATGACAACACCCCTGGAGGTCACTTTCAACCTGAAGATACCACTCTACAAGGTCGGCTAGCCATTTCAGCTTGTGCCTTTTGGCCCATTCACCTTTCTATGCAATATTAAGTTTGGATGAATAAAAAAAAAAAAAAAAGCTCACACAATCTTGGTATCATTTAGCCATTTATTAAAATGGTTAATCAAACATGGTAAGCTGTTAATGCGGACTCCCAAAAGCTCATGGGTACTACCATCCCGCTTTACTTGCCGTTACGAAACACAGTTACCAATGACCACATTGGTAGAATTTTAAAAACTGTTCCCAGTCTTCACGGCAAGAGCTAGGAAGGGTTTCAAATATTTAACTTTGATTGCGTCTGTTCAAATTCCCAACAAACCCTGAAATCTCAGCATGTTCCGTACCTAAAGTTCTCGAGGCCATGTTTTGGCAAGAACCGCCCCCCCCCCCCAATCTTCACCTTAATGCTTCTAGTATGCAAAGCCAGACCTTAACACCCGTGTGGCGTTTTACAAAGCAGAGCTTTTCTTAAGAAGGTGGCAGGGAAAGGAATTTGAGTGCTAAGTACCCATCAGCTAACCAAAACGATTTTAACTGTGGTAAAAAAGAAAGGGACACCTGTAGAGTACGTGCACTTCTTTCAGTGTAGAGAAGCCAGAGGCACCCCCACAGGGACTGTGTCAGCCACAATCGACAGGCAGTTTGAAACTTTTGACACATGAGAACTGCACATCCAAACGTATACATGCTCTTGTACTTGGAAATAGCATTTTTTTTTTTTTTATTATTGCTATGCTCTGATGGCCCTGGGATTCAAAACCCAGAAGAAACCAATCATGCACACCAGGCAAGCTCTACTGCTGAAGTAGTCCATCACTCTCCAATCATATTACCCACGGGCAAGTGACCCCCCCAAATGGGTACCCTCTAAACGTGACTTCTGGAGAGCAGAGGTTCAGCCAATTAACTTAAAAAATAAAAAAATTGTAGACTCTTATTTAAAAGTCAGGCACCAATCACATGTATCCGGAAAGACATTATTTTTAAAAAGTGAGTTTGCTTTTTAAGCATCCAGAAAATTATGACTCACTTGCTCTAAGACAAATATGTTCTAGGCTAGGTAAATATCACCACGCCTTATACACCTCGAGCTTTCTTTTCCTTATATCACAGGTTTTAGGGTGAGACAGTCAACTTGGAGCCACTTCACTTCCGCTTTGATCAAAAGTTAATTACTCTAGAATCATCGATCTCTCTCTTACAATTAACAACACCTTCTGGAAAGATTGGCCTTAACCCGTCAGTTTTAAGCGCTACCCCATGCTCTGTCTAACTTGCTTGCAGGAGGACGTATAATATACAGTAAAACAGTTTCCGATTTCTCACTTTCAAACTTAACACCAACTACTCTGAACTGACTACAAGATGCTTTTTTTTTTTTTTCCTGGAGCCAAGAATACGTTTATCATATTAACTGCCCTGCACGGCAGGCTCACTACTTACACATACTTACATAAAAAGAGCAATTCCAGTATTAGCCATGGCATAAGAAAGCCCAAGGATTCCACTGCCCACAATCGCATTGCTCAGATTAAATACTGACATTCCAAAGGAAGTAGTCCCTGGATGCTATACAGAGGGAAACGATAACCAAACATATAACAATAATTAAAAGGAGAAAAACCAGCTCTGGGCAAGTCAGATTTGAAATCTAAAAGTAACACTATTCTTTTACTCCATAAAGCCAGGCACGTTAAGTACTGTTTACTTACAAAGTCTGTCTCGTACTTCTTCTTCCCCAAATTTGATTCAAGTAAAAAGTTCTGGTTTTCCGGATCCACGTCCGCATAATGGCTGCAAACATTAAAAAAAAAAGGGGGGGGGTCATTGTAACTCAACTGAAAGATATGAAAATAATGTTTTTATAAGTTTAAAGTAAGATAGCCCTTCAGTTCTGCTTAAGTTAACGCAGGAATTCTCACATGGGCTAGGTGTTCTAGAAGGTAATACTGTCCGTCATGCAATAACCGGGTTATTTAGGAAGCTACTCTCTGCGGGGCTGTGTGAGCAAGGGGGACACCGAGGTCCTGGGCGAGCCTCCTGGTTCCTGGGTGTGAGCGTTAGCCTGTAACTGATGAGCAATCCCTCCAGCCCCGAGGCAATCGTGTGCGTGCAAGCTGATTTATTTATTTCTTTATTTATTTATTTTTGCAAAGCGCACTTCTCCCACCTTTTCAGAGCAGCCTGCTTGGTGGGGTAGGAGTAGTTGAAGTCACTGTTGGAGCTGTAACTGCTGCTGTCCTCATCCGGGGAGATGTTGAACCTTCCCATCTCGGTCTTCTTCATGCTGATCGCGAGGAACGGCGGACGGCGCGGGCTTCCTTTTGTCCTTGGCGGCGCACTGGCCCTCGAGGCTGCCTGCGAAGGTAGAAGGCGGCGCGTCAGGACTGCGGCGCCCGCCCGCCCCCGACCACGTGACGCCGCCGGGCGGCGCAGCGCGGCTGATTCATCCCCCGCCAGGCGAGTGGAAAAGTACCAGGCGAGCGAGGGGCGGGGGCGCGGCGAGGGGCGGAAAAGTACCGACGGCGGGGCCGCGAGAACAAAGATGCGCCCGCCAAGGCGCCCCTCCTGCCGCCCCGGCGCCGAGCCCGGTGCCCCCGCCCCAGCCGGGGCTTGTTTACAGGGTGCACGCCGAGCCCTCCAGCAGCCGCGGCTGCCCCGGGTACCCCGGTCACCGGCCCCTCCTCTATCTAGCCCAGGAGGAACTGATGCAATACCGAGGGGCGATTGTCAAGCCCTCGCGGCTCGCCTTTCCCCACGCCGGGACTTCACGGTTATTTTCAAGCCGATCGAGTCACAAGACCCCGCTTGCAGCAGCCGAGCAGCCCGCGCGCGGCTCCCCCTCCCCCTAACGGGAGATTGCGGCCCGGTGCCCGCAAAGCCCCGCTCCCGCCGCCGGCGCCGCCCGCGTCCCCCGCTCCCGCCCCTCCCCCGCCTCACCTCGGTGCTCTCCCTGCGAGCGGGCCCACCTCACGGCAGCGTCTCCCACGGGGCTGTCTGGGTCACACCAAGATTGTTAAAATTACGAGACGAAAAATAACAGTGACGGGAGTCTTTTCTTTTTTTCTTTTAAATAATAAAAAAATTTAAAAAAATCCCCGCAATCCAACAGGCAGAAGAGATGGATTTTTATTTTCTTAAATTTAATGGTTAAAGGAGAGAAGAAGCGGGGGAACGGCGGTCACGATCCTCGGCGGAGACTGAGTGAGGGGTGGCGGCGCGGGCGACGGCGTGGCGCGGTGTGGAGCTGCCTCCTGAGCGCGAGTTATAGCGGCGGGGCGCCGCGTCAGTGGGCGGGGCGCGGGCGTTCCCCTTTGTGTATCAACAGCACCTGGGCTCCGCCTCCTGCTCGGCTTCCCCGCACCCCAAATCGGGGGGCCAGCCGCACCCCGCTTCCCCGCGGCTCGGGGCACCGCAGCCCCGTGGGTGGCCGCCACCCGCGGCTGCCGTAAGGAGCCAGCTCCCTTAGATTCCCTCCCAGCCCAGTCTCCAACGCTTGCGTTTCGGGGCACACATCCGGCGCGTGTGCACTACTCTACCCCCCCTCCCACCCCCAACCATTCCCAGCCCGTGACTTAAGATCTGATTTACGTGAAGGGTTTTTTTTTTTTTTCCTCCCGCAGAACTTGAGCGAGCCGGCGCTGCCACGCTGCCCGGAATGTGTTCTCGATCTTTCCACCTAGATGTGCTTTCACTCTCCACGACTAGCCTGGTGAATGAGGGGCGGCTCGCAGCTCCATTTCGGGATAGACTTTGGGGTTGCACGTGTCACAGCGTACTAGGGAGGGTTGCGTTTGACCAGCAAGCCAGACACACCTTATAAGGGGTCCCGGGCTGGCGGAGGAGTGTCCCTGTTCCCTCTTGACGGACACTTTCCCTCCTGCCACCACCCCACCCCCGGTGCTAGCCGGCTCCCCAGGCTTCCAGCGAGCGCGCCCTCGTTGGAATGTAGGCCTGGAGCTTGCTCTACAGCCCGGATCCCCCGGTGGAGCTGCGGTCTTGCAGAGCGGGCTGCTCAGGGGGCCCCTAGACTAGAATTTTCGGTGCTGCCGGAAAGGCGAGGGCCCTTCCCTTTCTGTTGAACAAAGACCCCCGAGGAGAGAGAAATGCTTCTTGAAGGAAGGAATAAACAAACGAGTTTGACCTGGGGCTCTCTTCCTTTGGGGGACGTGGGAGAGACTGGGCATAGAGGAAAGGGCTGGGTGTGATCACAGTTTTTGCCTTCAATGTTTTCCTGAGGAAATCTGTAACGCAGCCTATTTCCGTGGCACGTAAGACTTGGGGTGCCTTCGGCCTGTGCCAGTGTTCGTGATTGACAGGGCAGGACCCTATTTCCCCTTTACACACTGGGTTCCTCGTCCTAAACCTCTGGCCCCACCAGCCACACTTAAACAATAGCCATACAAGAATGCCGCATGTCCCCTCGCCCCTCTCAAGGGCCGCTGTCACTTAGAGCCAGGAAAGCTTTTTTTCCGGCCTTAATTAATGCTTCCCTACTCAGACCTCTTTTTGCAGCTGTTTTCTAAACCGTGTGGTGTCCGGACTTTATAAACCTGTGCTGTCTTGTACAGTCCTTAGATTGTTCACATTTGTAGTCTTGTGTCGACAGTCTCCCCATGGAGACCGAACTCTCCTCAGAGGGAAGGATAGGAATTTGACATATAATCGGAGCAAAAAAGTCTTGATTACCTTCTTTTCAACTGCACACCATAGTAAACATCGATCAACCTCTGTGTGTGTAGAGGGGGGGGGGCGAAGCTTGGTGGTGGACTCGAGGAATCCTGGGAAATTCCTTTCTATCAGGTTTCAACTGATAAAAATCAAAAGGTCTTAAACCACTTTTTCATTCTAGGTAAATCTCTTACCCTGTCAGAGGTATTCAGGAAGTTCTGTAGGTTGTTGGTTATGGCTGCAATTTGCAATACAACTAGACCTATTGTCCTTTGGACTTTTTGGTGGTTCATACTACAGGGTAATTAGAGAGGTGGGAGGGAGGGAGGGAGGGAGGAAGGGAGAGAGGGGTTTGGAGGCTTGTAATCTTTATCTGAATTTCTGGATGGTAAGAAACTTAATAGTACATGACCATAACAAAGCAAAAAAGTGATTTTTCTATCACCACTTTGATTCTTCCCAACAGTGAATCAAAATTAACTTACTGGGGCTGGAGAGATTGGCTCGGCGGTTAAGAACACTGGCTGCATTTCCAGAGGACTCAGATTCAGTTCTCAGAAGCCACATGGCACCTCACCACTGTGACAGCCAGCTCTAACCCAGTGACCCTGTGCTCAGGGAGACACAACTCTATCCCAGACACACCTACTTTAATCATTGATGTCACTTCTTTCTTAAGTGGCCTGGTCTGTGTAACAATTTATACAGTTGAACTCTAACACTACCATATTTAACGCAGCTCCAGGGGATGGAAAGCCCTCTTCCGGCTTCTGCAGCGGCGACCGCATCACATACCCCGAGCACAGACGAACATGTAGGCAAAACACCAGTACACCTAAAAATAAATCTTTTTTAAAAGTTCTAACACAAAGTGTTTTCCCACTGAGACTTCAACTGGGTTATTGCTTTTGTTTTTTCCTTTGTCTAGCAGGAGACGCAACTGTATCACCAAATGTTGCAAAGATGATGCCCTGCATTTTTCAAAGTGCAACAGAGGGACCAAGTGTTTGAGACTGAATTCAATGAGTACCAACCAGCTTAACAGTCTTCTCTAATGAGTAGGAGGAGAATGGGGAGAAACCAGCATCCCGCCTGTAGCAATACTAAGCATTTTGCTGTGAAACTTGTATTTTGACTAAATAGGATGCATTTTGTGTTGTGATGTAAAATGTACTTGCAGGGTATTTTTGAACCAGAATTTCAAAAACATGCCTGGGCTGGACTGGAACTCAGGATCCACATTTCCTTATCCCTGCCCCCTTTCCTTAACACCTGGAGTTGGGATTACAGCTGGAATTTCGACCTCTGCATTTGCCGGCCACACCCATTTTTTTGTGATGTAAAATGTATTTCTTGCTGGGACCCAAGAAGTCTGAAAACAATCTGGTAGCCAATTCCATGAGAGAAGGGTAGTCACAGGAAAGCTCTGGATTTTTCTTGAGTATATTGTCAGCATAGGCGACCGAAAGTTTTGTGCGGTGTTTCTTGTTTTGTTGTTTTGTTCCTTTGTTTTTGGTTTTGTTCCCCCACCCCAACCCTCCAGCCAAGGTTTCTGTGTGTTTAGCCCAGCTGTCCTGGAACCCACTCTGTAGACCAGGCTGAATTTGAACTCAGAGATCTGCCTGCCTCAGCCTCCCTAGCTGGGATTAAAGGCGTGCGCCACCACCATGCAGCATGGTTGTTGGGAGTTTTTTAGTGAGAGTGGATAGCTACCTTCTATAGAATTATTTGACCATTATTGCCTTATAAAATAGAGTTTTTTTGTTTGGTTTGGTTTTCCTGGGAGGCTGTAATTAGCTAACCTTCCCAACCTTAACAACAGTTAGACTTAAGAGTGACCCTTAAAAGTTTGTTTATTGCCGGGCGATGATGGCGCACGCCTTTAATCCCAGCACTTGGGAGGCAGAGGCAGGCTGATTTCTGAGTTCGAGGCCAGCCTGGTCTACAGAGTGAGTTCCAGGACAGCCAGGGCTACACAGAGAAACCCTGACTCGAAAAACCAAAAAAAAAAAAAAAAAAAAACCCCTACAGTGGGTTTGTTTCCCCTGTCTTCCATTTCAGCCAGTCTCATTCTGAGGTGGGCATCTGTAACCCTGATTTGGCCTGGTCTGTAATTCTACCCTGCTAGTGATGGACTCTTACTTTCTAGTCTCCTACCTTTTGGAAATCCTCTAGACTTGGCCTAGTAATGTGGCTCTCCTTAGCAAAAATAGCCACATATCACCTCTTGTTTAAAAAAATAAAAAAATACTCATTCTCTCGCTCTCTCTGTCTTTGTGTGTGTGAGAAGCCCGAGGGATGGGATTCCCTGGAGCTAGGGTTAGCGCTGATTGTGGGCTGTGGACAAGGTTGCTGAGAGACTCCAGTGTTCTGTAGGAACAGCACAGGATCGTCACTGCTGAGCCATATCTCCGCCCTCCTTACTTCCAACTTGGTTACAAAAATACACTGACTTTTATGGAAGCTGGAGAGATGGCTTAGTGCTTGTTCATTCAGAGGACCTGGGTTTGATTCTCAGCACCCTCATGTGGCTCACAACCACCCATAACCCCCTTCATTCAGGGAGTCTAATGCCTTCTTCCAACATTCATGGGCACCAGGCATGTGCACACATATGCATGCACACGCCTGTGCTGCGCGCGCGACACACACACACACAGAGAAAACACCCATACTCATAAAAGAATCTTTAAAAAACTTTGTGGCTTGCATCTTTCTTGTTCTTTTGCCATATCACCTGTCTCTTGCTTAAGCTGCCATGCTTTAAATTGCTCCATGGGAAGATTCATGTGGCAAAAAATGATATTACTGGCAAAAACATGGAATTCCAGAAGCCTGCCCGAAGTCAAGAACAAGCTTGTGGGCAGCTCCTGCTCAGTTGATTCTTGAGGTGATTTTGTCTACAGGGGAAACCTTCAGTACAGGACTCTGGTAAGCCCAGCTGGGATTCTTGACTCATAAAAACAAGTGATAACTGTTCATTGTTTTAAACCAGTGCAGCCTGGCATAGTTTTCCACTTATCAATAGGTGATCAATATACTCCTTTCATACTCTGTGTTTTTTGCCAAAATGCACTGCTTATTGTTTTCAATTACAAACTGTTTTCCATTTAAATCACTCCTACCATTAGAATGTTCATGTGGCGTTTCTGCAACTTTCTAACGTATCTAAGACTTTTGTCTTTCCTCAACTTAACTGGCACATCTTTTGTTGGCTCTTCTGTATTTGATGACGTCTATAGCCATACCACCCTGAACATGTCTAATCTCGTCTGTTTGATGATTTCATTTGTGAGTGATCTTATTCTATAAACATGTTTTGGACACTCCTTTTAGTGATGTCTGTATTCTGCTTTCTTTTTCTTTTTTAGTCTGGTAATAGTGAGAAAAGCTCTAAATGTGTCAGAGCGGCCTCTGTTTAATCATATCTAGCCCGGTCACTTATGAAAAAGTTTTCAAATATTTGTATAAATGAAATGTTATTTTTCTTTTTAGCACCCATTGCCACCTGCGATTATGTTAAAGTCATGGTTTTTGTTTGATGGATTGCCTGTTGCATTCACTAGAATGTAAACAGGTAAAAGTTGGGGCTTGATCTAGTTTGATCACCTTATCTCTCTCCTGATTTCATCAATGCAGGAACAAAGAGTTTTGAGTTTCTCTAGAACAAAGAGTTTTGAGTTTCTCCAGGTTTCTCAAAAAACCTATTGGTTAACGTGGCTGAAGGGCATCTGTCCTATCCCTTACAAACCACAGCAGAGCTCTTGATTTCCCTATCAAAGCTGCTCCTTGTCTAATCTGGCAGTGATTGATAGAGAGGCTCAAACCCCAGGCAAGTGCCCACCCTGGACTCTCTCCCATCAGGCTTTGCTCTCAACCCACAAATCAGGCAGGCTCTGCCTCTGAAAGTCTGTAAACGTAGACACCACTTACCGCAAGCACTCGGCGCTGGCCTGCATACCCATTGTCCTCCTAGCCCTTACCCTATCTTTGTGCGGACTTCCATTCTTCTTGCTCACAGCCCATTTCCTACCCAGCAGTTAGAAAATCTTCTCTGAGCATAAGTCAGTTTTCTTGCTTAAAGAGAGAAACCATTTATTTCCCTGACTTAAAGCCCTCTCGTATCCCTTAATTGCAATCAGATTAAAATTGTGTTTCTTCCATGGTCTTTCCTACCTGGCTGGACCCTTAGCAAAACTCAATATTTTCTATTCTATTCTACCAGTCCTTTTCCGTTCCATATCCTTAAATAACGTAGCCTCAAAAATATTTTTCTGAGTGCTGTGGCCAAGGTTGATTCTCTATGTTTTATTTTTACTGTATTTCTACATGAAATGAAAACATTGTGCTTTTTGTTGTGGGGGAGGGGTAGTTATGGCTATCCTGGAACCCTCTGTAGACCAGGCTGGCCTTGAATTCAGAGATCAGCCTGCGTCTACCTTCTATGTGCTGGGATTAAAGGCATGAGCCACTATGCCTGGGTTGCTCCTTATTTTTAAGATTGATTGATTGATTGATTTGATGTCATACACAAGAACAATGTATCTTGATCATATCCACCCCAACATTCCCTTCTACTCCCTCAGGCACTCCCAGCCTGTCCCATCCTCTTTCATGTCTTCTCTCTCTTTTTATGTAGCCCACCGAGTTCAGTTAGCGCTGCTTGCTGGAGTGTTGACTGACCCTGTTGGTGTCTGGCAGATGACTGCTACAGCAGTGTGTTCGTGAGTGCGGCAATTGGCTGTGCTGTGTTCAGAAGATGCACATTGCATGCCCCCTTCTATTTTCTGGCTCTCAGTCTTTCTGCCTCTTCTTCTACCATGTCCTTAAAGTCTTGACAGTTGGACAGGTTGGTACGGATGCTGTCCCATGAGGGCTGGATACTGCTTGTTTTTGTTATTTGCTTATGATCCTTTCACTCCGAGCATCTTCCCTCTCAGATCCCTTTCTGTGCTGTTGACCCCATACTGCAAAGATTGCTGTTCTGTTCATCTTTGGGTCTATACTGCCTCGAATCCTGCACGGTATGTTGGATTTCCCGCATTCATCTGTCACACAAGCTCTGACTGACTGACTGTTGTAATGGCTCTGTTACCTACACTCTTCTCTTTTCTCAGACCCACTCTTCTGCAAGACACAAATATGAAAATAATTTATAAGACTTGCTTTCTAATGGCTATGTTTCGTCTAATTAAATGAAAGCCTGATCCCTTGTCCCAAGACAGTGCTACTCAAAGTTCAAACTTAAACACTAGCATCATGGAGAGAAAAGAAAATTACATTCCTCCCCTCCCTCTTCCTCCAAACCACACCCTTTCCTTTCTTTCCATGAGTTCCATATTTTCTTGTTTCATTTTTAAATTGTCCAATAAAATTATATATTTTACAAAAAAATGTTTTGAAGTATCTTTATGTAGTGAAAAGGCTCAAGTAAGCTAAATAACATCCGCATTGTTTCACCTAGTTCTCTTTTTTGGTAGTAAGAGTGGTTAAACTCTCTCTTTGAATATGAAGAATAAAATAATTAGGTAGAGTCGCCATGATAGAGAACATGTCTTGTGAACTTTATTTAACTGAATTTTTTTTATTCAGTGTGTGTGTGTGATGGTGGTAGTGGAGGTGGTGATGGAGGTGGTGGTGGTGGTGGAGGTGGTGGTAGTGATGATGGTGATGGAGGTGGCGGTGGTGGTGGAGGTGATATGCATCCCCTTGCATCTGTAAAGCTAGAATTCAATGTGATGAATCTTCCTCTATCATTTTCCATTTGATCTTTTGAGACAAGATCTCTTAGGGAATCTGGTGCTCATGGATCGGCTATTCTGGCTGGCTAACCAGGCCACTGGGATGCCCCATCCCTGCCTCCGGTGCGTGTCAGCTGTATTAAACGTGTGTGTTCTGTGGCTGTCGATCCAGGTCCTCGCGCTGGTTCTGCAGGCACTGTAACTACTGAGATAGCTTGCTGTCTCCAAGTTTAATCAACTATCTCCAGTCCCACAGTTTTATCCCTTAGTTTTATAAATTTAGCTAATTTAGATTTCACAAGAGATTGGTTATACAATGTCTGGGCTGACTTCACTTATTAAAATGGCTTCCGGTCTTATCCATATTATCATAGTCTATGTTTTCCCAGTATTAATCTCTTCTGGGTCCACTAGAAAATTCCTTTCTGGATGGGTGGTTGTGGCGCACGCTTTTAATCACAGCACCTAAGAAGCAGAGGCAGGTGGATCTCTGTGAGTTCAAGGCCAGCCTGGTCAATGGAGTTGCAGGATGGCCAGGGCTGTTACACAGAGAAACCTTGTCTAGAAAAACCTAAAAAAATAAAATTGCTTTCTCGCCCTGCCCCTATCACTTTGTATATTCTATTCTTGGGATCATACATAGAAGGTACTCAGTGAAAGAATTTAACATTTGCAAAATAGTTCCTAAGCCCAGAGAAATATAATGGAGCACTTTGCTCATCAATGAGGGAATATTTCTGAAGTTGGACGATACTCCATTAGATTTAGTTGTTGTGTAACAAAATATCCTAGCCTACTGTCTGAAAACAATTTATATTATTTCTCAAGGTTCCTGCCAACCAGGAATTCAAGAGTTCAGTTGGGTGCTCTGGCTTAGGGTTCAATAAAACGCTGCAGACTCTAGCGGGGCATAGTTCCCTGCTGTCTTGATAAAAGCAGAAACATCTCTCTCAGCACCCGTCACTCACCTGAACTCAGCGCGGCCAGCTGCTGCTTTCTCTCTCTCTCTTTTTGTTTTTTTTTTTTTTTTGGTTTTTCGAGACAGGGTTTCTCTGTGTAGCCCGGCTGTCCTGGAACTCACTCTGTAGACCAGGCTGGCCTCGAACTCAGAAATCCACCTGCCTCTGCCTCCCAAGTGCTGGGATTAAAGGCGTGCGCCACCACCGCCCGGCTAGCTGCTTTCTCTCTAAGGCTCCTCCAGAAGCTGTCGGACATCTCATGACATGGCTGCTGGCTTAGCCTGGTGCAGACGATTGATGAGAGACTGAGGCAGACACTGCCTTTGTGAGCTGACCTTCAGTGATACTTTTCTCTCTTCTGCCATATGGTATTACCCACAAAGACAAGTCCTGATTCCACACAGAAGGGAAGTATAATAGATAAGTGTGGATGACAGGCAGGGAGAACCACTGGGCTATATTCTGGATGCTGGCCAGCCAGAATAGCCCATCTGTGAGCACCAGATTCACACGGAGTTTGTCAACCACCAGACACAATTGCAACAAACATACTATGCAATGACAAAAGGTTTAGAGGAGACTGTAGCACATAGTAGGTCTGCAGACACACGTTCTGAGCTCAACTTTTGGCCACAACAGTCTTCTCTAAGACTTCTAGTAGTAGCTTTTTTTGTTTGCTTATTCTAATATCTTTAATATCCTGGCGGTGTCCTCCACGAGGACTGCAGTTTGATGGCTACATAGTGGTTTCTGGGGTCAAAGGGCAGCATCCACAGGGTGCGGGGATGACAAAGGTGTCAATTCCGTGAGTCAATTTCATTAAGAAAAATAACATTTCCTGGAAGCACTGCTGTGATGTTTCACACTCCATTGACCAGCATCAAGGAACTTAATCATGTCTAAACAGTACCTTATGCAGTGAGACCATGTGTTTGTAAAGCAGTGTTGTGTGCAAGGCATGTTTTCCTCCGCAAGAATAAAATTCTGGTGCCCCTTAGACACTTAGCCCTAAAAGACCTTTTCAGAAACATTCAGATTTACAGGTGTTTTAGTATAAATGCTGAATGCTATTGAGACTTTAAAACTTTCCAGGGACCCAGTATCAACATTGTTTCTGTCTCCTCCCTAAAAACGAGGGATGGCTGATTTAGGTGCTTTTTGTAATAATTCTCACCGGCATTTCCATGGTCCCTCTGGGGTCCATTTTGCAAGGTACAGAAAGAATGACAGTAAAGAGAAAGGGTTTATGGACTTAGTTCTTCCACCAACACCTGCTAATCAGCAGTAAAAGGATTGAAAAGTCCTCATATCCACAGGTTGACAGAATGCTCACACTTAGAACGAAAAGCTAATCGAGAAAACATGGAGCATGCGCTCTTAAGAAGGTGCATGTTTTGAATACTGTGCTACATCAATACAGATTCTCCAAAATCTGTATTCTTGTTCAAAGAAAAAGACAAGGATTTATCGGTATACTGTGCCTACTTTTGGGCCACGATGGACTACCTTCTTGGCCCTTACTCAGTTTCGTGATCTTTCTTCGCCCAAGGCAAAGAAATAAGGATTTATTAACATACTTGCAGTTCTGGTTCTTGGAGGGTGGGGTGGGGGCATCTATGAGCTTGGTGATTACTCACAGAAACTCCCACTGTTTTGGCAGAAATCTTTGGCACAATGTGGCCTCATGTAGATGCCTGTATCCGGTTTCAAGTAAAACCTCTCTGAGGACAAGTGGAGCTAACGCCACTTTATTCGCCTCCACGTTTGGCAATACTCACCCTAGCGAACCCTTCAGAACCATCCCGTGGCTAAAACTGTTAAATTTGTTTTCTTGAGGCTAACCAGGCACACACGACACACCGCCTTTACAGCCAAAGAACGTCATGGATGGTGTGGGCATTTGTCACCTCTGGGTGAGTGAGGTCAAGCTCCTCAAAATTGCTGCCTCAGGGAGAAATCCCGTGAGCTATATTTCTGGATGGGGAAAAAATGAAAATTATTTATTTTCCTGGGGGTGTGTGTGGTAATCCAGATCGGGCTTTGTCTAGGCGACCGTCGGTCCCCTCGTGGAGCCTCAGCTGCCCAACCCAACCAACCGCTCCTCCCTCCGTTCCAGCTCCATCCAGGAGGTGTGGAGCTGAGGTGACGGGGCTGATGCCGCGGCGCCCCGCAGGCGAAGGCTGAGGCGCCAGGGCGCCGCTGCTCGCCTCTCAGGATGCCAGGCGGCCACACGTGAGCTCGCCTCGCAGGCGCCCGGGCCAGCGAGAGATACTCGGGAAGTCGAGGCCGCCGGAGAGGGCGGGGCTTACAAGCGGGTTCCCCAGGGAGGGCGGGGCTTGCGCAGAAGCGCGGGGCTGGAGCGGGGCTGCTCCCAGGGGAAGGAGGAACCCGCGCAGAGGCAACGGGCGGGAAGGGGCGGGGCCTGCGCGGCGCAGCCTCAGTAGGTCTCCTGAAAATTTTCCACTGAGGCTGCGGGCGCCAAAGCCCGGCGAGGCGCGCACAGGCCCTGCGCAGAGCGCTTCTGCGCAGACCGCCTCTGCTCGTCCAGCGCCCACGTGACGGCGACTCACTAGGTTCCGCCTTCCTGCGGTGCGCGTGGCGGGAGGCATGGCAGGGACAGGGAGCCGCGGTGGGGAGCCAGTGACACGGGAAAGCTAGAGAGTCGTGGTCCTCGCTCGGGGAGGCCCTGGCAGCAGTTTGCACGGGCGTGTGGGCCTGTGGAAGTCCGAGGGCGAGCGAGGCAGCATCTGCACGTGCCCGCGGTCCGGGTCGAGCTTGCATCCCAGCGAGCTGGCCCTCCCCAGCGAGCCCTTGTCGTGTTAAATTCCCCAGACCCGCGAGGAAAGTCCCCGAAGCTGTGCTCGCGGTGTTCCACGTGGTTCCCAGTGAGCATTAGAAAGTGGCATTCAGGAGAGTTGCTCTCTTCCTCCTTTGTTGCGTAGACATTCCGCCCTCATCTCGGCCCTTAGGGAGGAAGCGTTTTTTTGTTTTTACAGAAATGCTGCGACCGTTTCATCTCGTGGCGTTTTAGATTCTTTCTAGTAACTGTGACTTTTTTTTGTCCTTTGAGTCATCCATCAAAGTCTTGGAAGGGGAACAAAAAAAACGACAGGGAAATAAACACAAAGACGACTCACGCGCCTCTGAGTTAGGAAATTAATACCTTTTTTAACCTGCTGACTTTCCTGGGAAGAAATCTTCGAGGCGAATACGTAGTTGAGTTCAGATTCCTCCACAGCCCTGCCCGGGGGCCTTTTTCTCTCCCAAAGTGGAGCAAAGGTCAGAATGGCGGAAGCTGCTGAGCTTGATGGATCCAACCCACACACACCACCACGTTTGTTCTGCCTTCTCCAGAACTATGCATTTTATTTTTTTTTTTTTTACTCCTTTGTTTTGTTTTTAAAGAATTTCCTGGAATTAGAAGCATTGTAATTAATGAGTCTAGATAATACTTAGCTCTCAGGATAGCTAGCTACTATTTCAAATTCCTTATTGTTTATCTCTTTTTCCACGCCCTGAGTCAAGGTCCTACGTAGTTCGGGCTAACCTTGAATTTTCTAAGTACCCTTGGTTGATTTCGAACTCCTGATCTTCCCACTTTCACCTTCCAAGATGTGTTCCAGATGTGCAACACAGCTCCCTGGCTTTCAAATCCCTTATAGATAAGCATATTGAATTCATCAGCTCTGCGAGATAGGGGCCCGTCTATAATTTGTTATTTACCTATTACGGTTAAAAACATGGAGAAGTTCGGTAACTTGCCAAGGCCGTACAGCTTGTAAATAGAGTGACCGGATTTTGACTCCAGACTGTCAAATAAATCTATGCTATGTTACTGGCCTAGAAGAATTTCCTGGAGGGCTGTGTAATTCAGCTGTTAGGAGCACACTGGCTGTTGCCCGCAGAGGACTTGGATCTGATTCTCAGCACCCAAGTGCCCTGTTCTAGCCTCCTTAGGCATCAGGCATGCATGCGGAGCAAAGACATATACAAACGACAAAACACCAATAATAAAAATAACGAAAAGGCTTTTCTATTAATGGATTTAGTTGTATCAGAATATTTAAATTTACAATTTAGTTTTTTTTTTTTTTTTTATTAGTTTTCCTGAAGTCTGTTTTAGAGAGGCATCTAATTTGAATAGAAAGCCACACAATTTAACAAAGAACTCATGAAGAAGTCATGCGTTCCAAAGCAGTGTTACATTCTACTCATGTAGAAGTTTATTGAAGTGTCTGACCTAGGAACTTATTTTCTCCAAGGAAGTATTTGTCTTCCTGTAACTCCGGCTTCTAGCACATGGAGAACAATCCAGGAAAACGAGGCTCTTGGATTTTCGTCATTCAATAAATTCATATTGATCGATGTGTACTCAAGAAGTGAGCACCCTTGAAAGGTCAGTGATGTAATGCCAACCAAAAGGAAATTTCCATGAGACACATGCATAGGAGATGGACTCATCTATATGAATAGGCAGATACATCTGTTTCTTCTTTTCTTTCTTTCTGGACGCTTCTTTTCCTGACTGATCTAGACTGGGTTAGAAGCCTCTCTTGTGTGCTGGCACCTTTGGAAGTTATTACCACAGAGTTTTCGTGACCTGTCCATACGGCTTGACTTCTGATCAAGTACCACAAAAGGCAGGTACACTTCCTGCTCCACATGGTGTCCTGCTGCTCATCACAGTTGTCTGCTCTGAAGTGATAGGATTTATGCGGCTCAGCAGTTCCTGTTGAAAGGATGAGTTAAGACAGTTCATCAGCTCCATCTAACTAGAATGTGATGTAGAATTCACTTCTAACAGAAACCATGAGGTGAATGCACTTGGGTTTGTAGTCCTTGCTTAATTTTGATTTATAATGAATGATGCCCCCTATCCCAGCTCTCTCCTTCATATTACTTGCTGATTATTCATTTGCCCATCCCTCCCTTCTTCTTTCCTCTCCCTCCCTCCCTCCCTCCCTCCCTCCCTCCCTCCCTCCCTCCCACCTTACCCCTATAGTTGATACTGGGGATATATATAGAGAGTTTGTTATATACCTCATTGTCCTGTCGTGTGTTTTGCAAATGATAGTTCTGTTTTTATATGGCAGCTTTTAGAAATACTTCTCTGTGTGTGTGTGTGTGTCTGTGTACTGTGTGTGCAGTGACAGCACAGGTCAGAAGAGGGCTCAGTAGAGTTGTGAGCCACCATGTGGGTGCTGGGCACCAAGCCCAGAGCTGCTTCAAGTGCAGTAAATGCTTTTAACTGCTGAGCAATCTCTTCGGCTCTACACATGATCCTTTTTTGTTAAATAAGAAGAAAAAAAAAATCTCTGAGAAATTTGTTATGTCCAGTTACTTACTAACTCCGTTTTCAATTAATGGCTTGAGGTTAGCTGTAGCCTATGTGCAAACAGCTCCAGTCTCATCTCACAAATTAGTCTTCAGACCGATACAGCCAGATATTTTTCCATTGCTGAAAGAAGCTTGATTATGAACGAATTAAAACTAAAATAAAAACTCAAGTTCTCCACTAGCAGTATCGACATTTTAAGAGCTTACCTATTATTAACTATTTCTCTTACTTCATGAAGTGCTTTGGGCAGAGCGAATAATTATTTTATTAGCTTATTTATTTTAATTTAAAATTATAGTTTATTTGGTGTGTGGGTGTGTGTGTTGCTTGTAATGGGGAGAATGTGAAGAAAATAAAGAGCTCCCAAAAGCTTGAAATATTTGAGCTTTTAGTTAATATTTGAGCTTTTGTGGGAGTTTTATCCTACCCTCATGTTGGTTGTGGGGATTAAACTCTGGTCATGAAATTAAGAGGCATCCACCTTTCTGTGCTGAGCAATTCACCAGTCCTTACTTATTTTTTGAATAAGGGTCTCAGGCCAGGCTGGCCTTGAACTCACTCTGCAGGGAATGGAGGGCGACCTTGAATTCCCCGATCACCTGGCTTTACCTCCTGGGTGCTAGGACTACAGGTGTCCACCTAGTTGGCTTCGTCAGCCTAAGTAGGTCACAATTACTCAAACGTGTTCGCATGTTCCACTTTAGCACCTTTTAGAATACTACGTTCAGATCTCCAATGTCTGATCTCTCAAACAGCCAACATTTTTCCTTTGACAGCACTGTTTTAGTTAATGAGCATTTAAACATATTTACCGGGATGAATGGTTTCAGAATATTCTTCTTTGTATTCTTTTCAAGTGAAAATTCATCCTAATGAATCCTTTGTGAATAATTTTCTTTCTTTTTTTTTTTTTTTCCTATTTAAAAGTACTGTGGTGGACTTGAATCTCTGTAAAAGTCTGACATTAGATTTGGCTGTGCCTTTTAAACTTACATATTGGGAAACCAAAAAAACCTGGCCGTGTTGGTAAAGGACAAATGCCAGATAGTTTTAGGCAGACCAAATATATATTTAATGACATCATACATGAATGCAGACAGTTCTCAATTTACAAAACACCCGACTTAGAAGCTTCCTAAATATAAAACATACTGTGTACCTTTTTAAAAATTCAGGGCCGGAGAAATAGCTCAGCTCTTCCAGAAGGTTCAATTTCCAGCACTTACACAAAAGGTCACATTTATCTCTGATTTCAATTCCAGGAGATCTGATACCCTCACACAGACGTACATGCAGGCAAGGCACCAATACACATAGTGTAAAAATAACTATATCTCAAGAAAAGGAAAAAGAAATCTTCTTTATCTCCAAGAGAGCCATTGCGCAAAGAACTTAGCAGATTGAAAAGCAAGGCCAGCAAGATGGCTCAGAGGATAAAGATGTTTGCTCACCAGCCTGAGGACTTGAGTTGAATCCCTGGAACCCACATGTTGGAGGAGAGAACCACTTCTAAAGGTTGTCTGAGAACCACACACACACACACACACACACACACACACACACACACACACATTAAAAACAAGGTTTAAAAAATTATAATTCAAAATATGTATAGGTTGAGCTGTGATGGTCCAGCACAGAAGCTGTGGGAGACTGGGGGAATCTGGAGGTTATTTCCACACTAGGGCCCATTTGCTTATGTGGGAACCCCCTCAATAAAATTAGTTTAGCTGTGACTCCATCCCCACCCTCCAACCAGGGCACTCTGCTTCCTGCTGTGTGTACCCATGCTCCTGTCGCTTTAAATGCTCCAATTTCTTGAGTACTTCAGTTTCGCTTCTGCCATGTTGGTTCTGTGGCTTTGGGTAGGTTTGCTGGTTTCTTTGAGCGCCAGCTTTCTAAGCTGTAAAAGAGGAACAAGCCAACTAGCAAGAAGTAAAGACAGAATTATAATACAGATTAGAAAAGTTGGGGTTTGAGAGATGGGTCAGTGGTTAAGGGCACTGACTGCTCTTTCAGAAGGACCAGCGTTCAAGTCCCAGCATTGACATGGAAGCTCACAACTGTCAGTAACTCCAAGAGCTGACACCCTCCCACAGATATACATGCAGGCAAAACAGCATTGCAGTATAATAGAAATAAAGAAATGATTAGATTAGAAAAGTCATATATTCAAGAGGTTGTGAATAATCACCCTTTGATTACTATAAATAATCATAAAAATCCAAGACCTGTCCCCTCTTCCAAGATCAAATTGCTATTGGGCAAGTGCCATGATAGAAATCTGGACCATCAAAAAGTTTCAGCAGCTGATAGCTTGAGCTGATTACCAGTGGAAAGGGTGCCCTGTGGCAAGTCAAAGAATCAGTAAAGGAGATGAAGGTAAGAAAACAAAACAACGCCAAACACCAGTTCCAGCTGGAAGGCACTTTGGGTAAAAAGCACTGTTTCCTTTAAGAATCGGAGGCAACTGCTTGCATTTTCTTCTTGCTTCCTTCCGTTTCATTGATTATTCCTAAGGCTGGCTCTTCTACACTACGTTCAAAGTCATCTGACATAGCATGTTTTTAAAAAACCCTGCCTGGCTTACTTTGGTTTTCTATTATTCTTTTGCTGATGGAGCTTCTACAAAGGGCGGAGTCAATGTATAGTTGACGGCTGGAGGGCAGCCGAAGGGAGGCGTGGTTACCACAGCTGTCTTTGGCCTCTCCAAGCCAGAGGTGGCAGCACTTGGATTTGGCCAAGTCAAGCAAAGTGAGCAAAACACAAAGTAGGGTGCTGGGTGCGGAAAAGGAGGCAACGGTGTGTCTGAGACTTACACCAGAGAGAATGATAGGCAGTATCAAGTACAGTACGTGTATCAATCATTTACTGCTCTGACAACCTTAGAGCTAAGCTAAGTGCCACAGAGTGATCAAGGGGCTGTGTCCAGTGTCACATCCTAAGTGGCAGCAGTAGGTTGGCGCTGGAACTACTATAATAGCAAACCTCAGACTTTCTGGTCTCAGGAACACCTTGTGTTCTTCAAAGTTATTCAGAACCCAGAGAGTTTTGTTGATGTATTAGAAATGAAGACTGAGGAAGCAAATAGTTAATTCATTTAAAAATAGCAATGAACTCATGCTAACATAAATAGTACTTTCAAACGAAAACAGGGCGTATCATCATGCCTTGCATAATCGTCAATAGATTGGATGTTCTTGTCTCCCTTCCCACATATATTTGCTGTTCAGCAAAAAATCTTTGAGTCAGGGCTGGAGAGATGGTTCATGGTTAAGAGTACTTGTTGCTCTTGTCGAGGACTTGAGTTTGGTTCCATTGGACCCACAGGCCCACCCTGTTTAGAAACTCTAGTTCCAGGGAGTCTGTGAGCTCTTCTGGCCTTTGCAGGCATGTTTATGGTGCGCATCAACACATGCAGGCAAAACACTCAAATACATAAAATAAAAACGAAACAAAAAGCCAGAACAAAGCTCTGAGTGGCAGCGGGGAGTAAACTGGGAAGGATTCTGAATTACGGATGGTTGCGTCTGAGGCTAGGGAGATAGATCACATATTGTGGGTTGGACTTCTGGTTAGTGGCAGGGATGGAGATAGAAGCCAGGCCTCTGCCACTCTTTCCTACCCATGACAAGTCATGGATATTCGTAATCTATATCTTCTTCACCATTAAAGGATCCCTTGCCTCCTAGAGGACACATGGCATGCTTCGTCACTGCCGTGAACATTCTCTCCTCCCCAGGTTGCCTCTCCCCCAAAGCTTGGTTTGTTCCCTATTTGGTTAGGCCTTGTTTCAACTTCCTCCTTATTGTCCTACGTTTCACAAACAGTGAAGAGCTGGGTTTGATACTGGAAAGAGAGAGGGTAAGAATATGAGAACCGGCAGCTCTGTGATGTGTGAGAACACCACCTAGTCCCTGTCATCTGCAGGCTACGCCTTTCTTAGGGATGAGCGTGTTTAGGTCCCCTGGTTCTCAAGATGAGCACATTCCTGCCAACAGGATCTCTGGACAAGCTGTTCTGGTATTTGAACTTGCTACTGAAAGAGGGTGAAGTCCAGGACAAACACACAGTAGGGGTGAACTGTGGTTGGCTGTGTGAACACTTCTTTATATAACAGTTCCCGAAGAAAGTAACTCCAGATGTGTATCAGCAAGCACCCAGGGCTTATGCTTTTGGCCCATTAGGCTAAGGTCCACTTGCAGTATTTGAGGAGAGCCCAACGTTAATTAATGAACTAGTAATCCTTAGTTACTTCAAAAATTTGGTTCTCTATTTCATTTATATTGTTTCAAGTTAACCTCGAGTGAGAGGATCATGCCTGGAGCTGTATAAAACACGTGCACGTATGTACATGGGTTCTCACACATATATCTTTAACAATTAAAAAAAAAGTGTTCATATGGTGAATTGGATTAGATGATTAAGTTCTGCTGTCCTGGAAATTGCATTTAGAAAAGTTAGTACTTGTATCTAAGAGACAGTAGTCATTATAGTTCCAAAGAGTAGGCCACAGTTAAGGACCTCCCCCCTTTTTTTTTTTGGTTATTGAAGATGAAAACATTTTCCTTCATAAGTTTCATTGCCTTGGGACCAAAGATGGTGGATGCCTTTTCTGATTATTTACAATTTTGAGAGTATGGGATGCTTGCAATTGCTTGAGCCTGCAGGGTGAGAGGCAGAGAGAAAGAAGGGGAGGGGGCGCATTTTGCTTTTAAATAATTTAGATTTGTCTGAGGAAATGATGTTCTCTGGTGAATAACAACGGAAAGTTTTTTTAAGTAACTCTTTTTTTTTTTTTTTCGAGACAGGGTTTCTCTGTGTAGTCCTGGCTGTCCTGGAACTCACTCTGTAGACCAGGCTGGCCTCTAACTCAGAAATCCGCCTGCCTCTGCCTCCCAAGTGCTGGGATTAAAGGCGTGCGCCACCACCGCCTGGCTTGGAAATGTTTTTTTAACTGATCTCTAAGTACCTTAGTTGACAATGTCATATCCTAGTATACTCCTTGATACGATATTAATATGTGGCTTCTAGGAAAAATATTGGGCAATACAGTATTCAGTGGTCCCTGTTCATTGCAGCCAGAGGGTTTCCCACAGCAAGACTCCTTGATGTGCAAGGTGCTAGGTTTAGATTTGACCCCTGCTGCTACCTTTCCCTAGTTGTGTGCCTGGTTTCACAAATGCACAGGGTGTGAACTAATTCCTGAGGATGTACTGAGCCTGTGTTAGCGAAGAGCCAGCCCAGATCTGGCTGTTGTGTGTACTGTAACCCTAGACACTCTGGGATGGAGTTGGGGTGGAGAGATCAAAAACTCAAAGCCCTTCCGTGACTACACAGTAGAGTCGTTCCAAGGCTACATAGTGAGAATCTGCCCGAACATAACTAAACAGCCAGCTCTGTGCCTGCCATACACTTTGCCACATATGGCATATCACAGGTGCTAACATCCTACAACCACACAGCGTATTAGCAATGGAAAGTTAAAAGAAATCAAAATTGGTCTTTGGAACTGATTCTCCTTGAGGCCACTGCTGGAGGGTAGGAGGGTGAGAGAAGTGTAGCATGGAATACTCTGACATTGACTCAAGACTCAGCATGGCGGTAGATGTGGGGATGGGTAGTTTACCGCCAACAAGTTATCCGCTGTATTTACAATGGGAGAAAATGACTCTTGTCTCTGGCCAGAAGGACTGCAGTCTGTGTGTGGACTGTGTTACCTTTGCGAGGAATAGAAGACTGTGGATTTCCTTCAGTAATTTAGGAAGTTACCTCCAGCAACCAGGCTGGCCCAGTAGCCTGCGCAATAGTGTGTGACAATTAGTTTCATCCTGGAGACTTTTGCTCAGAAGATAACTTTTATCCTGGCTCAAACAGACCCAACCCAGAGTCCAGGAGTAGCAAAGGGGGTGCAGGCTGGCTTCCAGCTCATGGTGCTCCTCTACCCAGGACTGCATGAGTCTACACTCTACCCTTGGAGTGCACGCTATCCGTTTATGCAGGGCTGAGAAGACAGGTGCTATAGTTCTGGGGTCAGTACTCTTCATTTTACGCTGTCTCTGTCTTCTAAATGGTCTGATCATAAAAACAGGTGGTTACACTTTGTCATCGAATCCAACAATGATTATTATTTATGTTTAATCCCCAAGGGTATTGTTGCTTGCCTAGGACTTCTGGAGTCTGATTAAGCCCCTTATTTTAGGTTTAAGGTCTGCATGAGTCAAGAAACAAGGAGAAAGGCAGAGAATAGATCATCTTAGTTCCAAGTCACATTTCTCTGAGGCCATCGCTGCTTCCTGCACCTTTATGCTTTCATATTTTTTCAAAAGTTGACTTTTTAAAAAGATTTATTTATTTTCTGTGAGTACACTGTAGTTCTCGTCAGACACGCCAGAAGAGGCTGTTGGATCCCATTACAGATGGTTGTGAGCCACCGTATGGATCCTGGGACTTAAACTCCGGACCTCAGGAAGAGCAGCCAGTGCTCTTAACCACTGAGCCATCTCTCCAGGCCCTGCTTTCAGATTTTAAGATGTGCATTTTACTTCTAGAGGTCGGCAGCTGTAGCTGAAAGTGAGAAGGTTGGAAGGCCCTGGTTAACACTAGTCAGTCTATTGACACGGAATTCCGTCAGCAGCAGCCTCACGAGGTCTGCGGGCTTCTCTTGTTCCTCATCTAATATTTCTTTTCAGTATTATCACAGTTGAATTTCTCATTAGACACACAATAGATTAAAATCATATTTAACTTTGGAGTTAATGGATGTAGCAGAAAGTCTGGGTTCTTTGACAGGACCTCCCCAGAACCCTCCTTAGGTTCTGGGCCCCCCTCCGCCACTCCTCCCCCGGGGCATCCGGAGATGAAGAAAAGTTAGTATGTTCCCCCCAACCCCCCCCCCCGTGGGTGGGATGCCACCTGTGGGAAGGCACCTAGGGGTTTAGTAGTTCAAGGTGTGTTTTTCATTTCTAGGTCCACGGAGGTCTGCCTCTGTCCCTTTCATCGGCGTCCCCTTCCCGCCCACATCCTGTCCATTCTGAACCGGGCGAGAGCTGTCTTAGTCACTCAGAGTGTTCCAGTTGCCTTAGTCTGTAAGGAAGGAGGTCAGGACAGGAACCTGGAGGAAGGAACTGAAGGAGAGGCCAGCGGAGGAGTGAGCAAGCTGAAGTGCTCTGCTGACTCTTTTGTATAGCCCAAGACCACCTGCCCAGGGGTAGCCCCACCCACAGGGACCTGGGCCCTCCCCCATCAATCACTAATCAAGAAAATGCCCCACAGACATCCCTGCAGACCACTGACTTTGACAAAGGGTTTTCTCAACTGAGGTTCCGTCTTCTCAGATGATTCTAGCATGTGTGAAGTTGATAAAAATAAATAAAAACAAAAACAGAAAAAAAAAAAACCCTCCGGGGGTGGGGGATAACTGTGCCTCTAGTAACACTTGTTCCCATTACCAAATTTAAAATAGCAACCAATTAGTTAATTATAATAATTAGTTAATTATTATGACAGGCTCTCATTACATAGCTGAGGCTAGTCTGAAATACGAACTCATCTTGCTTCATCCTCTTCTATGTGGGTAAAGACAGGCATGTCACTACAGCCAACTTTCAAACTTTTCTCTAAAGCACCTTTTAAGTGCATTGCCAACTTAAGCATTATGATCCTTTGAGATGGCCATGACAATTTTCTCTGCTTTTACAAATTGGAAAACCAAGGTTTACAGATCCATAAACTATTCTCCAAAGCCTAGAGGAAGAGAACTAGACTTCTCTCCTTTATTGGTTAAAAAATAGCTGTGCCTCCATGTCTCATGTGTGGAAATTTAAAAACAGTTTTGATCACTTAGTTATGTGCTATTCAGTAGTGACCTAATGTGGAAAATATCAATAACTTGTCCCAAATTATTTTGAGAATCTTTTGTAATGATATACAGTTCTTAAGAGTTTTCAGTTCAAGTTTTACACACACACACACATACACACACACACACACACGAGAGAGAGAGAGAGAGAGAGAGAGAGAGAGAGAGAGAGAGAGAGTGAGTGAGTTATTTTGTCCTTGGACAAAGTTTGCAGTAGCTTGTGTATGTCCAGCTTTTCAGAGCACTAAGAACTTTGCATTTCCACTTGCTCTCACTTCCTATGGGTTCCAGATATCCGAGGACCCTTTGATTTTCCAGGACGTGTTGATATTCAGGTTAATTTTAAGCTAGTTTTAAGAATATCCAGTGCTATTGGTGCAGTACTGGCATTAATGTTAGGAAAGTAACCAACCAGTTTCTGATTGGATTTACGGTCTGCTTCACTGGATTGAACTCATGCCTTGTACAGTAAACCTGGCCAGGAACCCATGTCTTCAGAGGTTACACCTTAGAGGAGAACCCACTACTATTATTTTGCTAAATAGACATAGGATCAAACTGCTTTCCCAATGTTCATCTTTATACTCATAGGTTAGTGCAGCTTTTAATCCTCATCAAAAAAAAAAAAAAAAATTCCTCGGTGGCACATGGCTTTAATCCCATCACTTGGGAAGCAGAGACAGGAGGATTTCTGTGAGTTTCTGGCCATTCTAGTCTACATACAGGATTCTAGGACAGTCAGAGTTACATGATGAGATCCTGTCTCAAACAAAACAAAGCAACCCAAAAAAAGAAAGAAAGAAAGAAAGAAAGAAAGAAAGGAAAGAAAGAAAGAAAAAGAAGAAAAGCAAGCAAGCTTTCTTTTTAAGGGGATGGCAGTTAATACAGAGATTCACAACTGACCAGAGCTCAGAAAACAAGTGAGCGTGGCGTGCTCAGTCCCAAATGGGACATCTGCTTCCCCCAGGCTCGGGAAACATCATGGGAGAAGGTGTGGAAAGATTGTTAAGAGTCAAAGACTGAGGAGACTGCTGATAAAGTGTCCTCTGGACATGACCGGGCCACCACGCTCAGGAAAGCACAGAAGCTGTGGTTGACTGAACACAACTTGTATAAGATCAAGCCAATCAGAATTCCAGCATGAATGGGAAGGAACTGATAAAGGCTGCTAGCCTAGGGAGAGTCAATTGTATTGTGGGTTGCCCTGGTGCTGTTTGTATTCTGATGTTAATTTTGCTTCTTCAAGGGGGGCTGCCCCTATGTGGAGTGGATCGTATACCCACTCAGGTGCTGGTCAAACAAAGGCTAGAGTGGAAGGGAAAGGTGGGCTGGAGACCTTACAAAATGGAGGAAGAGTAGAAACAGGAGAGGAGAGGGATGGAGGAGGGAGAGTGGAAGGAAGATGGAATAGAACTACATGACCCAGAGAAGCCGCAAGTAGCAAGGGGTCTCATAGTTGGGGAATACATTAGTATAGTGATAGATTTGCCCAATCTAGGCATATAGCTTATAAATATGATAACTGAGTTGTGTGTTTTTTATACAGACTTTATTGGGATAAGAAATTATCGCAACACAATTGTCTTCAGGAGCGTTGCGCTTGGAAGGTTCTCATTCCCCAGTGGATAATGCTATGCCCACACATATATGAGCAGCAATAACTTGGGAGTTTATTGGAGAAAAGGACTTGAAGTTGGAAGGGTGACATGGTGAGGGGATCTGGGAGAAGTTGGAGAGAAGAGGGTGGATATAATCAAAATACATTGTGTGCATGTATAAAGTTCTCAAAAGATAAATGAAATATATTAAAGAGAAAAAATATCCAGTGCCTGGAGCTGGAAGCACACCTGAGAGGCTGAGGCAGGAGGATCATGGATCAGGATCACAAGATCATCCCCAGGTATATAGATAGAGGAAGACATAAGACCTCGACTCAAAAACCAAAGTGCAGAAGGAAATAGTATCCGGTTCCCAGATATTACCGACATTTTATACAGTGATGACTGAATTATTTGCAATTTGCTATTGGTATCCCTATGGGATCGGAGATGGGCAAAGGTCTGAGAATCCAAAAAGATCTGGGATTCACTCTCTGCCCTTCCACTAGTCTGTGGTGAGGCAATCCACATGGCTGCTCTGATCTGCAGTCACCTTGCCTGCAAGTGTGTGGGTCACGTTGTATACCTTGCAAGACTACTGCATGGATCATCTGAAATGTTTGCAAAGTTCTCTGTAAAATACATAGTGTGTAAAGTACACAATTCAGAGTTTGGTGAAGATAGAAATGGCTATTGTGATTAAATTATTACACTCTAAAACAGGCATGGTAAATATTTTTGTGTATTGAGTATGCAGAGGCATACAAAGATGTATATTAACCTAGTACTGCTGGAGTCTTGCATTCCTACTGAGGCACTGACAAACCTAAGGTTTTTTTTTTTTTTTTTTGGTTTTCGAGACAGGGTTCCTGTGTAGCCCTGGCTGTCCTGGAGCTCACTCTGTAGCAGGCTGGCCTCGAACTCAGAAATCTGCCTGCCTCTGCTCCCAAGTGCTGGATTTTTTTTTTTTGGTATTTTTCGAGACAGGGTTCTCTGTAGCCTGGCTGGTCTGAACTCACTCTGTAGACCAGGTGGCCTCGAACTCAGAAATCCGCCTGCCTCTGCCTCCCAAGTGCTGGGATTAAAGGCGTGCGCCACCACCGCCCGCTAAACCTAAGGTTTTGAAGACAAAAAAAGCTAATTTAGCCTCATCTCAGAAGTATGGTTAATGTTGAGGGCTTGCAGAGCAGGCTACTTGGAAATGGTGCAGGATGCATAGATTGGTTTCTGTCTTAACATCTAGATGTCTGTGATGGATCTTCATTCTCTGTCTCCAGGACCTGTTGAAGCCAAAGCCAGCTGATACTACTGATCAGGAGACGAAGGCCTTCTTAGTCCTATTGCCCAATATATGTGGGCATAACATTACCCACTGGGGCCTGAGCAACCTTCCAAGAGCAACACTCCTGAAGACAGTTGTGTTGCGATAATTTCTTACCCCGATAAGCCCGTATCTGTTAGTCAGATGACACTGACAGAAGACATGAAAAGCAGAAGTCCGTCATAATTCATATAGTCATAGAGAAATCATTTACATGTATTCATCGAATATACAGTAATATAGAAATCATTTTTTGGCCAGGCAGTGGTGGCACATGCCTTTAATCCCAGCACTTGGGAGGCAGAGACAGGAGGATTTCTGAGTTCGAGGCCAGCCTGGTCTACAAAGTGAGTTCCAGGACAGCCAGGGCTACACAGAGAAACCCTGTCTCGAAAAACCAAAAAAATAAAATAAAATAAAAAAAAAATAAATCATTTTTTGAAGATTGGGAGCATGACAATTTTGTAATTTATTTCTGTATACAATTTAGTTGGCAGTTTATGCGATCAGGAGACTGTTCATTTTATGTATAGCCTTTGTATATGGAAGTTTAGCTGTGTAAGTCTGTAGCATAAAATGCCTATGACGATATAGCAGCATTTCAACGAGCCTATTCTAAATTTTCCATAGAAGAGCAAGGGCCAAGAACAGCAAAGGCAATTTTGAGGGACAAAGGAAGATCTGTACTTCAATAGACACAGACTTGTGAGGCTGTGATTATTGAAGTAGGATAGCAGCAGTAGAGGCACAGCCATGTGCTAATGCAACAGGAGGGGGCAGTTATGAAGCAGATTCCAGGCTAGGGGGTAGTTCAGTGGAAGAGGCCTTGTGTGGCACGTGGAAAGCCTTGAGTCGTCAGCTCTAAAAAAAAAAAAAAAAGGCAAGAAGACAAATGGTCTACTTCCATCAATCCATGGAAACTCGAGCTATTTGAGAGTTGATTGACAGAGGGGTGTTTTGTGATTCCATAATGGATTCTGGTACAGCACCTAGCACTGGTCACAGTGCCTGATGCAGAGAGGCTCAGTAAACAGATGTGGCAGAAGGAGACAGGGAGGGAAGGGGGCAGGATGTTTGGGTTACTGGCCTTCTGCTTTGTTCTTCATGTTGTGGGACTGCTTCTTCCTTGCTGGTGCAGTCCCAGGTTACCCTAAGGTCTGCCAACTCCAGTGCAACCTTTGTGATCTCAGAAGATTAGTCTCTATGTCTCAGATTCTACTGTGAAGGAAGTTTTCATAACTGATGAATATATTCTATGCAGAATTCACAGTGATCTTTCTTAAAATAGTAAGTGCTAATTGAATATTTAATAAGTCTCCTAATGTATAAACTGAGATGTATTGATATATTTATTATGGGTAACATAAAATATTACTTATTACTGATGTGTTCAGTTCTGTTGGCAAAGAAAGATGAGACTTGATGCCCTGAAAAGAAAAGATGTTTTTGTATGTGTAGTGACAATTTTGGAATTTTGGTTTCTTTAAAAAACAGAAATATTGTAAGAATGTGTTTTCTTTTTAATCTCAAGTATGGGGATATGGGCTGCTCCGAACTGACTACAGCACTTGGCTGTGACTTGCCTCAGGCTCTAGCCGAAACATAGTTTTGTCAGCTGCAGATAGTTCCTGTGATTGTGTGACATTTGGAATTCTGGGAACCTTTCAGAGAAGTGACGGGGTACTTGTTGGTCATTTAGGGAGATTGGTTGCAGCTTGTTAGTAGCCATGGTCAAAGAAGAAACGAAAGGAAAGAAATCAGATTCAAGGATTTTCCTAATTCCTCTCTCCCCTCTATCCTTGTTTCTCTCCTATCTAGTGTTAGGACGTGAAACAGGGGTGGGAGTAAAGGATGGGAAAAATAAGCCCACAAAGTTGCAAACACCAGCTACATGTATAAATATTCTAATCACATTTCACAGGTCTTTAAAGAAATTGGTGTTCTTTTTAAGTAGTAAATATTCATCTACACTAAGCCAATCTTTTTATATGTATTCCCTCAAGTATAGGAAACACGTGGCTTCTCCTAACACTGGGAAAATGTGTGGTTACCTTGGCAACAGCATCTTTTTTTCTGCCTCCAAGTACCACCAGGTAAATTTAAGTCTAACAGCTATGCAGCATCTGTGTTTCCATGGAGGAGACAAAATGCACTCATGCATCATTCCATGGAGGATTTAATAAGGAACAACCTTGCAAATTTTGGAGAAGGAAGAAATGAAATAGTGCTACATGTCAGTAGAGGCTATGAGGGTTTTAAAAATGATTTATTTATTTTTATTTTATGTGGATTGATGTTCTGCTTGTATGTATGTATGTATAAGAGTGTCAGATCCCCTGGAACTGGAGTTATAGACAGTTGTGAGCTACCATGTGGGTTCTGGGAATTGAATCCAGGACCTGTAGAAGAGCAGCCAGTGCTCTTAACCTCTGAGCCATCTCTCCAGCCTTGGCTATTGAGTTTTAAAAGTCCTAACTCTGCAGTCTTGGAAGCATGCCCAAACCAGCTAAGACCCCTTCATTACAGCTATCGGCCTGTGAGATACGATCTCATAACTCTGAATTTCACATATTCTGTAGCCTGTGAACATTTTCTTGCCCCTTGCTTGAAATGTATTATTTTAAGTGGAAAGTGACACTCTTGTTTCAGCAGGCATCTAAGCCTTCTGACATTGTTCTGTTGCTGTGCCAAGCAGAGTTATGTGAAGAAAGTGGTGTTCATAGCTCCCTTGTTTCTCAGAGCTCCTAATTTCCCCTACAGTTGGGTGCCTCTTTAGATGTCTTGTATTAAAAAAAAAAAAAAAGATTTATTGTAACTTGTGTGCATGCATGTGAGTGTGAGTATGCTTGTATGTGTATATGTGCCCATGGAAGCCAGAGAGAGCACAGAGCCGATGCAGCAGCTGTGACCTACCCAATGTGGTTCTGGGTCTGAATTAGACTCTTCCGCAAGAGCCCTAAATGTCCGTAACTGCTGAGCCACCTCCCCAGCTTTAGCAACCAAATGTTTTAAGAAATAGAGAGTGATGAAGTGGACTAGGCTCTGCTGATCCAGGGAGCTAGAGTGACTACAAGATGTAGCAACATCTTGTAGGTCATTAGTAACGTCAATGAACCATTTCCATGAAGTAATGTGGGTGAAGGATGCGTAGGCTTCCAGCAGGAATGGGGGAAGCTGGACTGGGGCACCTGGAGGGTACCCATTACTCAAGCTTTTCTCTAAAAAACAGGAGAAAAGGGGCAGTAGCTGGAGTGGGATGCGAACCAGGAGTGTTTTTTGCACCAGCAACAGTTATCTCTGCACATTTGTTCACGGGGCGTGAGAATAATGAGCTCAGTGACGTAAGAACAGGACAATGATCGCCAGGGCAAGGGCAGGCAGCGTGCAAGGGGCAGGATTGCTTCGAGACAGGAGGATGGCCACACCCACCCTTGCCTCAGGAGGGAGGCTGGGGTATGGAATCGAAAGGCATGTGTTTGGAGGGAGCGTCCGTGTCTTTCCCATGTGGCCCTCCTCAGCCCTTTCACCACAGTGTGTATTTGAGAGCTGAATGGACAGGTGTCTTTTCTGTGCTCTACAGGGCCCAGTGTGCACCACCACTGCCCGGCTCTGCCTCCGTTTTCAAGCCACACACAGAGACAGGCATGTTCTCCCGGCTCTGTTCCTTACCTCACCACCTTGTTTTGTTAAAGTAAGCAATACCTTGATATCACCCCGGAGCTTTTAAAACACTGGCTTGTAAATGATTGGGCAGGAAGTTCAACCCAGTATATTCCTTTCTGCGGCCTTTCACAAATGTCACTTGGAGCAAGGAAACAGGAAAAGGGGTATTTTATTTCCAAAGACCTTTCTGCGTTAGAAGCCCTGGCACCGCAGGGTGATTGTGTGAATGCAGGGTCTGTTAAATGGCACAGGGATACGTAGCATATGGAAGGGGCTCCAGGTGTGTGTCATGTACAGATGGTCTCAGCTCTCCATTTGCTGACTAAGGAAGGGCCTTGGTGTATCAGCAGAGCATCAGGAAATGCTACTCTCTCTCAGTACTTCCTTCCTCCACGTTTACCTTAAAGTGACCTAACTCCATTTTTACCTTGTGTTCTTTAGGTCTGGAGAGAAGCAGAGCTCCTGTGGTCATTGCTCCTAACCAGAGACTCGATGAACTGGAAATCATTACAGGGCCTCTGACCAGACCTCCAGCTGCTCTGCTCTCTTTAGTCGTGTATGTTGGCATTGTTGGTTAAGATTTGCATCTAGAAATTTCTGCATTCATTGTAGGAAAGCATCGACACACATAGACAACAGATGGGGGCAGGGGAGCCCATTTTGTTCATCTTTGGAGGGAGTTCTGAAGAAGAGGTGTGGGGGTTGTTTAGCCTGAATGCAGTTCCTTGGCACAGTGAGGGTTGCCTCTGCATTTGTCAAATACAGTCACTGGGGAATGGGGCTTTGAAGGGTCTCAGGCAGTTGCTTAGTTTATGGTACATTCTCAAATCTGCTATCCAGGGTCTACATTTCAAGGAAGGTTTTCCGTTTGCACAGATGCAGTTTGTGTGCAGTCCCTGTAGAGAGTTGTAGTCAGTTTGAGCTCCTGTCATAACACGAGGAGGCATTATTTAAAAGGTTCATTGGCCCAGAGAGAGGAGAGGGCACTTGGAGAATGGAAACAGCGCCTGTAACGGAGTCTGTTCAGATGACACTTTCAAATATGTCTTAAAAATTAAAGTTTAGGTTAAATGGTATTTTGAAAAAAAAATTTAATCTGGGTATGGTGGCACACACCTTTAATTTTAGCATTCTGAAGGCAGAGGCAGGCAGATCTCTGAGTTCGAGGTCAGCCTTGTCTACAGAGTGAGTTCCAGAACAGCCAGGGCTACACAGAGGAACCCTGTCTCAAAAACATAACAACAACAAAGATTTTTAGAGTGTTTGAATATGCGTAAATGAAATGTTTTCAGATACTTCTGTGACTCAGCAGTCCCCTCCCAAAACATTCCATCCCTTCACAGAAAGAGTGCCTAGATGAATTTGTTGGCCTTTGCAATCTCTCGTCCCCAGTAAGCCTTGCTCTTGTGGAAATATTCAAGCCAGGGTATGAGGAGAGTCAGTCATTCTGGAGAGTGAAATGACTTCTTTAGGGGCATTTCCACATATGCTGGATGGGTGGGGGTTGGGGGGGGTGAGGTGAAAGCTAGAATTAGTCACATGAATTATGGGTTTATTTGGATCCTGGGCTGCTCCTGCTCTAATCGGAGCCAGCAGATCCTGCAGCTCCAACACCACCACCGTTTCTGTCCCACTCCATAAAAGTTCAGGCCAAAGTACAAACCACAATCCTCCCTTTCTTGGTTTTTTCATGCAAAAACTATTTTAAGATAAATTTAAATGTCAAACCTTCAAGCACTTTGAACAGAAGAGGCTTCAGCTCCTCCAGTTCACAGCCGAGCTAAAAAATTCCAAAAGCAATTCTGATGAAGGTGCTGACATTCCCAGAGGTCTCCTTTTCACTGAGCTCAAGTTTCAGAAAGAAGCAGAATTGCTAAGTTGGAGGGACAGGACAGAAAGAGAGCACATGTCAACAGTAGCACCTTCATGCGAGGAGGGGCTCAGGGTGCAGTGTTGGCGGCTTCATGCAGTGTCAATAAGCACCGTGTCCACACTAGTAGGAATATTCAACATGGCGCTGAACAGACACAAGTTTAAAATGCCATCCCGGACACACTGATGAGTATGTGTCCCTAGCTCGTTTGCAGGGAGAACATGGCGCCTCTTCCTATGTGCTTTCTTATGTACAGATTTCATGTTGAATACACACCCGGTTTTCACCGTCTGGGAGGTAGACAACATAGTTTTAATCAGTTCTGGACAGCTGGAAAACTTCCTGCAGGGCTCCTAGAATGTTGGTTCTTCAGTCGACAGATGTTTATTGATAATAAAAGACAGGAAGCTATACAATGTGAGTCTAACTTCAAAGATCTTAAAAGGTGGGAATATTCTTTAGGAATATTCTTTTGGTAAGCCAAAAGTTTAAGAGAACTCTCACGCGGTGATGTCAAAAAAGCAGAGTGCCCTGCAGACCAGGAGGCCGAATGAGAAAGGTCGTCCAAGCAATCTAGGGAAGACGCGAGGTAGAAATAACTGGACCAAGGACAGTACTCTACCATCCTTAGACCGTTGTCTCTTCAGTTGTGTTGTGTATCCCAATAGTCTTGAGAATGAGATGATGAAAATTGTGGGTCTAGCTATATCTGCATGGCCTTCCACTTTTGCACAACCTGTCAAGGGCTTGGGATTGAGTCCAAGCCTTTATTTATATTTTAAAACTTGCACAGTCCCAGTGACCGTGACGAGTGGCCAACAGTGATCTACATTTCCATCTCCTCCTCAGGATCACATTTTGATTTTGGTTGTCTAAACACCTTCTTGGTTTGCATTGTGCCTGTGACACAGGAGGCCTAACCCCGATGCCAACCGCTTGCCTGCCCACATTGGTCCCTGGTTAAGACAGCGTCTTCCATGTGCCGGCTGTTGAGTGGCAGAGATGTTTGTTTATATCTATTCCTATACAAGATAAAGGAATTTTATGTCAAGAATTACCAAATTTCGGAGTGTGAATTATGTATTTGTTTATTTTTACTCCTTTTCTTTCAGTTTGTATCACTCTGGTATATTTATCATCTTTCTTACATTATCTGTTGTTGTGTAACGGTCAACAGTCAATGCACAGTGGTTTAAAGAACAGTGCCTTAGCTGGATTCTGTGGGTTGGCTGGCCTGGGACAGACAATTCTTCTCCACATGATGACTGCTGGGTCATTCCTGTGGCTTGGGAGCTTGCCTGGGCTGGAGGTACAAGAACGCATTACTTCTCAGAATAGCTCAGCTTGGAGACGAAGCTTGCCAAGCATGTGTGAACCCTGAGTTTCATCCCTGGTGCTATAAAACAGGGCATGGTAGCTCGTGTCTGTCAGCTCAGTACTCAGCAGGTAAGGACAGGAGGATCAGAAACTCAAGGTTGGCCTGGGCTAGAGACCTATTTGGAAAAAAAATGAGTGAATAAACAACCCCCAAATCATTATTACCGTTCAACGTTGTTCCTTCTGAATTCCCATGTTGAGCTGTGACACCTAATGTGATGCTATTTAGGTGAGGCATTTAGGACAAGGTTAGGTCATGGGGCCTCTGCTTTTCTTTATGTGGCATTGGGGACCCTTCTGCTATGTGGGTCTGCTGCAAGAAGGTGTCATTTAGGAAGCAGAGTGAGCCTTCGACAGTTATTAATCTTATGGCACCTTGGTCCTGGCCTTCTCAGCCTACACATCTGTGAGAGACACATTCTGCTGCGTCTACATCCCCAGACTCAGGACTTTGTTACAGCATCAGGAACAGAACAGCTACAAGTGCATCTGGCAGCCAGCAGAGGTGGGCAGAAGGACTCACTGCAGAGCCTCACCCATCCCTCTGCAATCCCTTGGGAATCTGGTGTAAGCATTTCTGCATCATGGCTGGAACCCAAGAGAGATGAAAAAGGAAAGACATAGTCTCCTGAGACTAGACTGGGAACTTAGGAAACATCACACAATTGAGAGGACAGGTCTGAACTCAGAATAATTTGGGGAGTTTAGTGGCAACTGTATTTGCTGATGGAGGGATCTTTGGTAAAGAGTTTATAAATAAAACCAGACATGGGTGTACATCTGTATTCAGCACTCCAGAGGTAGAGCAAGAAGATCATAAGTTCAAGTCTAACCTTAGCTACATAGCAAGTCTGAGGTGGGTCTGGGCTTCAGGAAACCCTGTCTCCAAAATATTACAAACAAAATACACAGTGGTTAAATAGTAGGACCTGTCATACCAGGTGTAACAAATGGTGGGATTATTATTGAAATGACTGATATTTGCATTAACAGGGTTCTGCATTAACTTGGGAAATGAATTTTGCATTGATAAGTTTTAGAACCCAGTGTGCATCACCATAATCCTGTAAGCAAAGAGTTTTCCCTCCTTTTTATTTTTTAAACACATGATAGATACCTGCCTTTTTATTCTGGTCAGGAAAACAGGTATGTAAACAGGAGGCTATAACACAATAAGCATGTTGTAGTGGAGGGCTTTAAATGCAGTTTCGATGTTGACGCTAAAGTCTGAACAGATATTAGTTTTCTTTGGACTATAGTTTTTAGCCAAGTTGGTGAAACCCTAAGATCTAAAAGCACCGAAAGACCCTAAAAAACTGTATTGTGAAGCCGAGATCAAAGCTGGTATGAGGGCGGAGGAAGAGGCTTCAAGGTGGGGACATTTCCACATGCGAAGGGCGGATGATGGAGGAGGAAGCACCGGGCTTGAGCTGGAAGCCAGTTCGATGTGGGAGGTGAGGTGGGCACGAGGGAAGGAAACCATGAGGGGACAGGAAGTCCGGGGCCTGGGGAAAGAGTGCAGGAAAGGCAGAGTTTAAGGCTGACCGAATCCCTGAGGGGGAATGGTAGACGGTCCGAGTCACAGGAGTCAAGAGCTTTCTGAGTTCACGTTTCCAGGACTGGGTTCTGTCCGTTCTGCAGTTGAGAGCTTTGTGATGGACTTACGCACACTGTAAATGCTGTTCTGCAGCTAGCCTACCGGTGCTAGACGCCTACCCATGCTAGACGTCTTCTGGGAGCGTGGGTGAATTTGAACACCCTAAGCAGCTTTACAGAGTTCTAGCGTGGCTGGGGGGTGGGGGTGGGTGGGAAGAGACTCCACCGCCAGGAAAAGTAATTCTTACAACGGCTAAGACGACCCCCATCAAATCAAAAACCAAAGCAAATCTAGTCAGTGGGCTTAAGCGGGTTGGATCGCTACTTTCTTAGGGCGGTGTGGCAATTGAAGGAGCTTTTTGGAGGCAGTGCCGCATCGCTGAATCACTCAACAGAGAAGAATGGGAAAGAAATGATTCTGTTTGACTTAGTGAGGCAGGAAAAGTGCTCAGCAGCACCACCACCGAGATCTAAGCGTCCTCTCCTGACACCAGATAATTGCAAGTAACTTTCACCTCCCACCTCCATCCACAGACATCTGGATCTTTCTCTCTGGTGGCAAGAAAATAACACAAGTATTCTGTATAAACCAAAACCCATCCTGGTGGCCAGGATACCAGAGTAGAGAGCTGTGCATGTGAGGGAGAGAGACCAGGAGAATGTCAGGGGTGGTCATCCACTGGTTATTGATGGGGTTGGAACCCACGCTCATTGTCAGTGGTCGGGCGGGAGTCAACCTATCTAGTGATGCCTTTCTCGGGACCTCACGGTATTCTGGGTAATCTTCAGAATGGATTATCATACTGGAACTTTGAGAGAAGAACTGGTTGTTCTGCTTCAAGACTTATTTCTATCTGGCGCCTAGAGAGGCAGCTCAGTGGTTAAGAGCACTGGCTACTCTTCTAGAGAACCCGGATTCAACTCCCAGCATCACACGACAGCTCACAAGTGTCTCTAACTACAGTTCTAGGGGATCCAACACCCTTATGCAGACACACTTGCAGGCAAAACACCGATGCATATAAAATAAATAAATACATCATTAAAAGAAAGAAAGGGGTTTGGGCCCAGGATTTAGTTCAGATTGTCTGCCCCATCCCGTATACTGCTACTCCGTCTTCTCTATAAACTGGGGTGCTGTTTCAAACACGATGTTGTCAGAGTTCAGCCAACACCTGCACCGCCCCCGGAATCACTGAACAGAGAAGAATGGGAGGAAATCTGGGACAGTGGTGGGGGTGCCTCTTCCCCCCCCACCCCGCCCCTCCTCTCCCCCATCCTGCTTTTTGTCATATCCCAGCATGGTGTGGACCCGTGGGTTCAAACCATCAATATGCTTATGATCTTTATAACGTTAGGGTCATTTAAACATGCAACATCTCCTTCTAAGAGATACTGGGAAATCCCAGGCCACCGGCACCAGGCTCTGCTAAGTTCATTCCCTGAGCAGACTTTTACAGTTGTGTCCAAACTCAAGACAACCAGTGAAAGGATTGGGCGTAGGGGCCACTTGTGTTGGTGACAGTGGCTGACAAGCAGCAGTAGATTCGAGGGTGGGGAGGTGAGGTTAGAAATCTACCAGTTCTAGCAATTGCTCTAGCATCTTCTACACAAGACCAGTTTAAGCCACACAGAAGCAGTCAGTGTACGACTACACTCTTCTCAACAGTGAGAAAACAGATCCTGAGTGGGGGTGGGGGGTCACACAGCTTTCAAACAGAGGAACTGGGATCTAAGTTGAGGCAGAGATGTGAACAACACTGATAGGAAGAGTGAGGTCTGTGAATTTTCTGGAAGGTGAAAAAAAAATGACTGTGAGAAGAGACTGCTCCATCTCTGGTGTAACCGATGTCTCTGAGGACAACTAGGTCAACCCCCAGCCTCTGGCCTTGCAGCTGCCCAGGTCTCGCCCTATTTCTATGAGAAGGAGGCTGTGATGTGACAGAAACTTTGGGGTAGGGGGTGCTGCTCAGCTGCTCACAAGACCTTTCTCAGGTGCAGCCACACATCCCAGAATCCTGAAACGCAGCAAAGGTGAGGGGTCCACTGAATCCTTCACTACGCTGACGTGGACGCAGGGCTACAGGGACACTTCTTTTTCCCCTCCTGGGAAAAGAGAGGATTTCAGGGATCAGTTAGCTGAGCAGGCATCTGGAGCCCCATTTCTTTGGATCTTTTGTTCCTGACAGACAGGAATCACAAGATGAAAGTTAGATAAAAGATTAAAGAAACAAGCAGATTTTTATGGAGAAACATGTGAACAGGAAGGAGACCTTCAGTCGGGATTTATTTATAGTGCGGTGGGGACTGTATGGATCAGCGTTTGTGAGCAGCGAGTATTCAGGAACTCTGAGGCTTGAATTCCTTTAATGTTCTTAGTAGGTGCCTGGAGGGTTCCTAAGGATGCTTTCAGTAAAGTCAGAAAATTCCTCATAGAGCTCCTCCCGGCTCCCTTCTGCATGCTGCCTTCCTGGGCATTCCTTGTTCTTACGTTTTGGACACAGGCTCATGACTCTCATCTGGACACTTGGGGTGATGACTGGTTGACCTGGGGCACGTTCCAGAGACATGGTCTCCTCCTGCTACCACCGTTTACTGCAGCCTTCTCATTACTGTACCCAGGAAACTGTTCCTTTGTCACCTCTTAATTGTGCCTCTGGGTACTTTATGTTAAGTGTGACATTTTTCTCTTGTCAGGCATATTATAGTATAGACTCGTCCTTGTTACTCTTTATTGCTTTTAATAACTATGAGATCTCTCGCAAGGTGTCGAGCGCTTCATAATCACGCTTGGTGACACTGTTTTACCATCTGGAGATGGCGGAGGTCACAGACAATGCGCCAGAGGAAGGAAGACAATGAACACGCTATTATAAATAGATACGCAGCTCAGAACGGGCCTTTCAGACTTGACAACATTAGTTGGCAATTAGGAAGGAAATGATGAAATGCAATAATAATTTTGTATTTTTTAGGAAATTCTCCAGATGTGTGCCCCATACATGCTATTATGTTTAATCTGGTTGACATTTTAGCATGCCAGGGGGTTAAAAAAAATTATCAAAGTTGTTTTCTTTATATTGAAAAGTGAATTCAAAGCTAAGAATGGACAAAGTAGAGTTCAAATAGTCACAGTTTAGCATGATACACACACACTGTATGTATATGTATATGATATATATGTATATGTATATGTATATGTATATGTGTATATGTGTATATGTATATGTATTGTATATGTATATGTATATGTATATGTATATGTGTATATGTGTATTGTGTATAGTGATATGTGTTATGTATATTAATGTATATGTATATGTATATGTATATGTATATTAATGTTTGAAGTGTCATGTAGCCCAGGCTTGCCTGAGTGCCAGAATACAGTATTAGCTATCACAAAGCTTCCTCTTATAATTTTAATTAATGAATCTTCAGAAGACGTTAACAGTTTCCGTAATCTTCTTGAACTCTTGAGACCACACACGGGAGAGCATTTTAGTTAGCACTGCTGTTCCACTTAATCTCTCAGTGACCCTCGGAAACACGTTTTAATGTAAAACATTACATTTTATATTGGGTTTGCGCGGGCAGTGGTGGTGCACGCTTTAATCCCAGCACTTGGGAGGCAGAGGCAGGCGGATTTCTGAGTTCGAGGCCAGCCTGGTCTACCGAGCGAGTTCCAGGACAGCCCAGACTACACAGAGAAACCCTGTCTCGAAAATCCAAAAAAAAAAAAAAAAAAATTGGGTTTGCTATCTGGTCCTCAAAAACGTCATCAGGCATAGTTTAGAATCGCCAATAGGTGTGTGGCTAATCTGTGCTTAGCAGCTGGTGAGGGAGAAACAGTAGTGACTGCAGTAAGGTAGTGACGATGACTGATGACCGATGACCAGGCCTGCTGGTGACAGACTCCTGCGGTCCTAGCAGGGAGCAGGGGCAGGAAGGACTGGAGTTCCATTAAGTTAGTCCGAAGTCAGTAACTGTTTTGTTTTTTTTTTAAAATTGGATATTTTATTTACATTTCAGATGTTATCCCCTTCCCCCCCACCCCACCCCCCGCCCCAGGAACCCTCCATCCCATTCCTCCTTCTCCTGCCTCTATGATGATGTGTCCCCACCCACCCTCAAATTCCCCCACACTGGGACGTCCAGCTTTCACTGGACCAAGCACTTCCTCACCTACCTATGCCCGACAAGACCATCCTCCCCTACATATACAGCTGGAGCCATGGGTCCCTCCCTATGTGCTCCCAGGCTGGTGGTTTAGACCCTGGGAGCTCTGGTTGGCTGGTTTTGTTGCTCTCCCCATGGAGCTGCAAACCCCTTCAGCCCTTCAGACTTCTCTCTCACTCCTCCACTGGGAATCTCATGATCAGTTCAATGGTTAGTAACTGTTAACCTGCCAATGCTTGTGTAGCAGGTGCTGTCACGGTAGTACAAAGGGTCAGGGCTTGACGTAAGTCCCCTAGAATTCCAATTTCTTCATCTCTAAAGGAGGAACCTACTGCCAATTACTGTTATTAATATTGTCTTAATGTTCTTTTGCTGAAGATTAAACAAACAGTGCGTGCCAAGTACTTGTATAACGCCTGTTTTATGGGGAGTAAGTATAATCATCATCACCCTCATTCCATTGTCCAGATAAACTTCCGGCTTAGAGATTCAGGAAACTTGAAACGGCCAGCAGGAATGTGCAAGGAGGTGCCCGGATCCTGAACCCCTGCTGGATGCTGGTTTCCTGTTCTCCTACTGCTCTTTGGAGTGCTGCATTGTGGGAAAGAAGGATGAGGGAGTGAAGGTTAGTCTCTGGGCCAGGCATCGAATTCTAACATTGGGGAGAAGTGACAAGGTCACGGGGAAAGCAGTTATTTATTGCCGGGTCCCCTTGGCACTTGTCTCTACTTCTGAACCATTTCAACGTGCCATACCTGCCCAGCCTTAGGGAGAAAGTCAGGATAAAAGACCATTTTCTCTGAACCTGCTCAATCTTCTGGAAAATAAACCAGCGTGAAGTGGGATAACCCACTGGCCGCATATCGGCAGCTGCCAGGGTCATAGACCTGGATGCTCTGTCTCTACCCAGCTCCAGTCAGTTTGCAGGTTCATTTGTACAGTTTTCAGCAAAGTCAGCATGAGGGCTACTGCCAAATCGAGGGCATCACTGATCAAAGCAGAGCATGGAGAAGGAATGACTGACCTTGTTCCCTTTGTGCTCAACAGCGAGTGTTTGCACTGTGCAACTCCTTGCCTCTTGCGAAAATTTATTAGTACCGTGTTTATTTAAGGCTGAAGGTTTCTTTGCTCAGTACCCAGAGAATCTTGATTTTGTATTCATGTCTTTTTAAAATGTTCTGTTTGCAGTACAATGTTTGGGGCAGGGATGAATGGGAAATGTCCCAGTATTTGAACATGTGGCTGCCAGTTGATCACGTTGTTTAGGGCGCTTCAGGTGGTCCAGCCCTACTGGAGGAAGTGCATCACTGGGGGGCGGGCTTTGAGGTAACAGAGTCTCTCCCTACTTCCGGTTCCATCTTTATGCTCCATGCTTGTGGTTAAGATGTGAGCGCTCGGTTTCCTGCTCTCGCGGCCATGTATGCCTACAGCCTTGCCTTGCCACCATGGTGAGCTCTTCTCCTTTTGGAACCATAAAGCCAAGTGAATCCTTCCTTCTTCATGCCCTAGTTACGGTCCTTTATCCCAGCAACAGACAAGTACCTAATGCAGAGGGTTTAGTGACATCACATCCTCCTTGTCATTTGGTTGCCTGTGCTTCCCTCTGCTTCCGGGTTTCACTTGGTATCAGAGTCACTTGTTGTATTTGTTGGAGTTCAGGCTTCCAGCAGGCACACACAAAGGGCCTCCTCTTCACTATCTGTAGCGTCTATGTAACACTAGCCATTTCTCAGTGAGCTACCAGAGTTCTTAGACAAGCCAATCACTGCATGCTAATTTAGAATAAAACTTGGTGGTCACTCCCTGACAAATGAATGGAGAGGAGAGACTGTTGTGTTTTATAAAAATAAAGAGAGAGAGAATATGTTTGGTGGAGGTGCAGTCAGGTGTGGGGGAAGGGGGTGCCTCCGCCGGGCCATGCTGGGGCATCCCTTCCCCTGAGGGACTAGCCATACAACAACGGTATAGTATAGAACAGAGTTTATTCAGGACATGGAGGGAGGGAGGGAGGGAGGGAGGGAGGGAGGGAGGGAGGGAGGGAGGGAGGGAGGGAGGGAGGAGAGAGAGAGAGGAGTAGTAGAGGCCGGCCATGAGCACGTGGAGAGGGGAGAGGTTAGTGGGGAGAAGGGGGGAACCAAACAGAAGCAAGCAGCCCCTTTTATAGTGAGTCAGGTACACCTGGCTGTTGCCAGGTAACTGTGGGGCGGAGCCTAGATAAAATGCTAACAGAAACCATCTCATAGTTTTGGATCTAAGAGACATCAAATATTATCTTTTTCAGTTGTTGGGAGACATTGACAGAAACTTAAGGTATGGAATGAGAAGAAAGGCACAGAGGGGCGGCAAGACACAGGGAGGACCTGGTAATAAGAGAAAAAGACCCAAGAGTATAGCCTATTGGTTACTTCCTCTACCTTGGACCGTGCTTTCCACCATTACTAGCTGAAAATGCCTTCAACTTTTTTTTTTTTTTAATATTTATTCCAATTTCAATTTTTTTATTTTCTTAAAAGCTAAATCAAGAGAATGGAGTTCTCTAGGTCCTCAAACCAGAAAAATCAAACCATTTGGCGAGTGAGAACTATTCTACCTTACCATCCTTTACTCTACTGTACCCTACTGTACCCTACCCTACCCTACCCAGTTCTAGTTTAGTTTTGTCAGCCAGAGTTCTGGTATTAGTACTCAGCTAATTTACATGGCTGCAATTCTGAACCTCTCACTGTCCAGACCCAGGACAGCGCACAGCAGTGGTTAAGATATGGATGACCGGAGGTAGGAGCCACTCTACTTCAGGGTAACTGTATGACATCCATCTGTTTGGGGGAATCAAAAAGATCTGGAGTGACCCTGAGGTAGACTGGCTGTTGCATACACTTCCCAGTTGGATTCAGCCTGAGCACGGCGTTAAAGGAGACAGCATTTCGTTCTCTATTCCCACAAGGAACGTAGAAAATTTTTTCTTCTTTCTTTCTCAGCTAATGTCTTCCTAGACCAGTGGAATAGGAAAGAAGTGCTGGTTTGTCATCATATGAAGAAAGAACGAGAAGTTTCCTAAAGGCGGGCAGGAGAGTCAGCCCTAGATTTGTTCATTCCTGAATATTATCTCTAGATTGTGTTTTTGCCATTGGTTGATAATCTTAGCCATATCTTTAATTAATTTAAGTGTCTACAGTTAGCATGGCTTCAGGAATGGGATGGGTTGGGTCTCCTCTACTTTAATGAAAACAATATAGCTTTATTTCTTAAACTCTTACAGTTAACTATCATTTGGAGCAGACCCTATGCCTTCTCTCTATGGGCTTCTCTAAAGAGAAAGGATAACATGAAGTCAGAGAAGGAATAAAGAACAACAAGTCACAACAAAAGGAAGCATTTACTTTTATAATTTTTTTGAGATAGTCTGACTGGAATCTCAGGTCGCCTTTGAACTTGTGCTGATCCTTCTGCCTTGGTTTCTCAAATGCTGTGTACACCAGTACACCTGGAAGGAGACATCAAAAGATGAAGCACCAATTGCAGTGGATACTTTTACCTTTTATTTAGTGGAAAGCACTTGAGTTCTCTCATATTATCCAAGAAAAGCCAATTCTATCAGCTTGCTCTGCACACACGCGGTATCAGTACATGCTGGTCCTCCGTCTCTGCTCCAGCTGCCTCCGTTCCTGGATGGATCGCTAGACGGTGGACAAGGTGGTGTTCTCTGCACGTTCTCCGTGTGCCCATCTGCCATGCTTCCTGCCATTTAGTTGCCAGTCTGCTTGAAATGGTCTTATTTACTCCAAAGGAGAATGGTGTTATGTTGCCAGTCACAGGCTCTGCCGCTCCATCATCATGGGAAACATTGTCGGGCTGCCCTGAGAGAACGAACAGGTGGAGGTTGGATGAAGCATGCCCAGGTGGCAATGCAGGCATCATTGCTTGCTTCCCCTTGGGCACACTTTCCATCTGGGCATACTTCCACATTCACACCAATGTGGTAAAGCGAACGGAGGGCGGCAAGGCTTGTTTTATCCGTGCTTGTGAGGGGCAACCTAAGGATTTATTTTGGCCATTTGCTTTTGACTTTTTTCATCCTCCCATGTAACTGGCTACTCAGTCAGCTGTAGATTAACACAGTAGGTCCTACAGCTCAGCAAACTGATCCAAAGTCGTGGATTCCCTCAGGTTATTGTCTTCCTAGTTGCGTTTCTATACAGAGCCTGTCACTATCAATCCCAACGACAGTAAATTCATGTTTTACACCATTGGTTCTCAACCTGTGGGTCATGACCCCTTGGAGAGGGTTGAATGACCCTTTCACAGACGCAATGTATATCAGATATTTACATTTTAATTCATAGCAGTAGAAAAATTACAGTTATGAAGTAGCAATGCAAATAATTTTATGGTTGGGGTCAGCACAACATGAAGAACTGTATGAAAGGGTCGCAGCGTTAGGAAGGCTGAGAAGCACCCGTTTAGACAAAGACTGAAGTGTCAGGTCAGACTGAGACAGCATCTATGCCCCATAGTACTCTAGAAGAAATCAATCAAGACCTAGCATCCGCGAATAGAGTTACTAATAGAGTCTGGTGATATAGAGAGATGGGAATCTTAGTGGTAGATATCACTTGTTCGAATAATAAGAGGGTGAAAGGAATTTTCCTTTAAGTTTTTATATGGGAACAATTCAGACTCACAGAAGGAAGGCAGTACAATGGTACTCAAACTACAGACAATGAGTGTTAGCAACTGTGTTACTGCTGCTGTTGTGTTCCTCTACAGGAGCTCTGTGCTATTCTGGAACCATGAAAGTGGAGAGAGAGACATAACGATGCATTATCCTCCATAAGCAACAGGTACAGTTATGCCCGCAAACCAAGTGAGTCCACAATCTGACCTCGGATAGAATCTATGTTTCTTATTCTCTAGTTGTTCCACCTGAATCACTTACAGATATTTTCCTCACTCTATAATATATATATGTATATAATAATAATAATTAAAGTATATAATGTGTGTGTGTGTGTGTGTGTGTGTTGTGTGTGTAATGTATAACATATTATCATATTATATATTAATATTTCTTTATTTATTTATATAAAAGCTGGAGGTTTAAACCTAGGCCTTGCCAGTGTTAGGCGCTCATTCTAGCACTAAAGTACAGATCCACCTCCTCCACATCTTGGAATTTGACTAGGAGCCACATGAGTTTAGTCATGGTTTTTAGTCTCTTGAAACTTATACTTTTGTCAGGTTAAAGAATGTCCCATGTATTAGGTTCTGATTATCTTTTTTCTTTGTCTCTTTTTTCCCTTTCCTTTGTCTGTCTGTCTGTTTTTCTTTCTTTTTTTTCTTTCCTTCCCTTCCCTTCCTTTCTTTTCCTTTCCTTTCCTCTCCTTTTTTGGAGACAGGGACTGTTATACCAGGCTGACTTTAAACTCACTATAGCCCAGGATGACCTGAACTTCTGCTTATCTTGCCTTCACTCCCCCAGCACTGAGTGCCAAGGTTATAGGTATACACCACATGCCACGTTTTTGTGGTGCTGAAGATTAAACCCTGGACTTGGAGCATGGTAGGTGAACACTCTACCAACGGAGTTATATTACCATCCTGACTATATCTTCATAAATAGAATATGTAAACCTTGGGGCAAAGGTCCTGTCTTAATTAGGGTTTCTACTGCTATGAGGAAACACCATGATCAAAGCAACTTGGAGAGGAAAGGGTTTTTATTCAGCTTATATATCACAGTCCATTGATGGAAGCCAGGCAGGAATTCAAACAGGGCAGGAACCTGGAAGCAGATGCTGAGGCAAAGGCCATGGAGGAGGGCTGCTTTCTGGCCTACTACTTTTGGCTTGCTCAGCCTGCTTTCTTATAGAACCCAGGACCACCAGCCCAGGGATGGCACCACCCAAAATGGGCTGGGCCCTTCCCCATCAATCACTAATTAAGAAACTTCCCTACAGGTTTGCCGGCAGCTGGATCTTATGGAGGCATTTTCTCAATTGAGGTTCTCTCCTTTCAGATGATCCTGGCTTGTGTCAAGTTGACACGGAACTAGCCAGTACAGGTCCCACCAGATTTTGTCATACTGCAGTCACATTAAATCTAGAGTTTGTAGGCTTACTTTTTAAAAGTTTTTTTAACTAATTAATTTTATGAGTATGGGTATTCTGTCTGCATTTTTGTCTGTGCACCAACTGCATGCTTGGCTGGATCCCATGGGGCCGGAATTACAGACAGTTGTGGGCTGCTGTGTAGGTGCTAGGAGTTAAACTTGGGTCCTCCGGAAGAAGACTCAGTGCTCTCTATCTACTGAGTCATCTCTTTAGAGTCTCCTGTGTTTTCATATATCTGTTTATATGAATCTTAGTGAGAAGAAGTTTTAGTTTTTACCAATGTTTCAAAGATTTCCAAAACTTGAAAGTCCCCAAAGGTCAGGGTTGGGGTATTTTCATCAGGAACAAATAGGAATGCATTCATTCCATACTTATATCTTAAATTTGCACATGGCTCTGAGCTACATGGCTCTGTGGGTGCTGGGAATGAACCCAGGTCCACCGCAGGAGCAGTGAGTGTTCTTGACCGCTGAGACATCCCTCTCCATCCTGGTCTGTTCTTTTTTTTTTTTTTTTTAAATAATAACTACGTGGTATTCTGTTGCTCAAATGTACCAGACTTTACCCTGTTCCTGTTCTCCACTATGAGCTGTTTGGCTTTCCTGCTATGATTAAAACGAGGCAGCGGTTGAGACTCATGGCTGGTCAAGCACAGGAGAATAGTTATACAGGACACAGACTGTCTCTATTTGAAATGACGCCACTGATTTCCTTTTCTGATTCCTTTTTGTAGGAATACCTTTGACCCTTGTTTTTATGACCTCATTTTTTTTAAAAAAACCTGAATTAAAAGTAGTATCAGTTAACCTTTAAAATGCCCAGATTAACATAGTTTTAGAATATCATGTTATTAGGTCTTCAAAAGATAACTCGCTGAGTATCTTCAGTGTATACCCCTCTGTATGGCAGGCATTATATTACACTTTATAGTTCCTATTTTACTTAAACAATAGGGAGAAGGGGGAGATATAGTGTAATTGTGTTTTAATATTTCCTAGGGCATAGTTACACAAACTCTAGCTCCTTCTTTCCCTAACTCCATTAAAAAGGTTTTACCAAATGTCAGGGCTTAATTGTAACCATTTTTGTTTGCCTGTGCGTGCAAGTGCGTGGGCCTGCGTGCACATATACATGTATGTGTGGAGGACCAAAGATGGAGTCAGTGTCTTCCTTAACCACTATTTATCGAGGCAAGGACTCCTGTTGATCCTGGCTGGCCTACCCAGACAGCTTTCTCCGGGATCTCTGCCTCTACCTCCCAAGTGCTGGACTTGGAATAGCTACACCTTCCCTGTTTTAGCCTGAGTTCTGAGACTCATTGTGGCCAGGGCTATACCCACTGAGCCATATCACCAACCCCGTGTTAAGTGTTTTTGAAAGTCATGATCACCCCATATTTCTAGTATGAAGCTTTCCAAATGTATCACTGTTTTCTGTGGCAGAGATATAACTAATTCCAGGTTAAGATAATCAGCCCAACACTTACAAATGGATCCCAGATATTGAAATGCAACGTTTTCCTTAGGTTTACAGACGAGAAAAACATTATGAATTTCATTTAATATCTACATTTCAAAATCATTTATCATTTTAATTGTGTCTGTGTGTGAAATATTTTTTTTTTAAACAAGACGATTTTATGTGTATTGACCCGACCTGCAGGTCCTTAGTAATTCGTGGGTACAGGGGTGGATCGCAACCTGAGAAGAATGAGTGAGAAAGAAGGACTCAAGGAAGCACCCAGCTTGTCAAGAGTCGTGTATTTGGGTGCAAAGCACCTTTTTATAATGCGTTTTACAAGGGGATGGGGTAAGAGGGACCAGATGGTGGGAAAGTACAGAATCTTCTCGGCCTGTGCCCTGGAACAATAGGTGGTCTACCTGCCTTTCTTCGAGATATGGTACACTGCTTTTCCTATCTGTAGTTGTCAACCCATTCTCTGCTTTTCTTAGAGGACATGGTACACTGCCTGAGAACAGCTTACTGCCGTCAAACAGAATCTGGTGGTTGCCAAGCTGCAGGGGGCATTGTGCAGGTGGAGGAAGATAGGGGGTGAGGGTAGGGGGCGAGGGTCCTGGCTTCCGACAGTGTATGGGTGCTTTGCTTCCATGTATGGATGCAGCAGCCCATGTATGAAGTGCCCTTAGAGACCAGAAGAGGGCGTCCTATCCCTGTAACTGGAGTTCAGGTGGTTGTAAGCTATGCTGGGAACCGAACCTGGGTCTTCTGTAAGAGCAGCAAGTGCTCCTGACTGCCGAGCCATCTCTGTAGCGATCTAGAATAACGAAAAGGTGTCTAGTTTCATTTCCTGGAGTCAAGCATTCAGTCCTCGAAGAGCTGTCTGGGGTAGACGCTGATCTTTGCCCTCTTTCTTCTCCTCTTAACTTTTCAGTTGCATCCCCAGCCCCTCCTTTCGCGGCTTATGTTACCTTTGACATCTTTCAGCCTGGCTCTTGCGGCCCGTTTACTATGGTCTTACATAGGAGTCTGTCCAAGCTGAAGGGAAATCCTATTAGAACTTTTTGTTGGTGGTGTTGGTGGTGCAAACTATTTTAGAATTAACTTGAAAAGAGTCATTGTCTTGAGATGCTGAATCTTTTAAAACAAAGCCATGACACCACTTTCTATTCTCTTGAGACTTTTAAAAGAGGACTGCTGTTTGTTTTGCTGCCTTTGTGAACACAGTGATTTCTTCTATTATATCTTAATTCCCCCCCCTCTCTCTCTTTCTCTCTCTCTCTGGACCGTCCTGTTCTGGTTTTTGGTTGTTCACATGCACGGGGATTATTGATTTCTCCATTGTTTGACAGCCAGGTGTCATGCTGGATTACTTCTCACCGTTTGCGGTAGCTTTCCCACAAGGTCTCTTGAGTTCTTCAGCTAAGCCATCACTTTATCTTCAGGTCTCCATGACTGTAACAGGTAAATACTGGTGACATTAAGGTGTCCGACTAAGTTGTCTGTGTGCACATTTAGCACCGTCTCTTTGGGTACCTGCCTGATTGCGAAAGTGACGTAAGCTGCCAAACATAGGCACATACAAAACAACTAAAGTCACAGACAATGTGAAGCAAAGCAAGATGTGCATGCAAACAAAAACTGTTCTACACAGTTGCTGGTTAATCAGTTGTTTCAGAACTGGTGGGGGACAAAACGAAAGGACACTGCACACCACTGTCCCTAAATAACCACCCATCTTTCATTCTCCGTGTTCCTTGAAACGTCATTAGATAATTTATAATAAATACAAATTTGGGCCTGTGAAGTACTCCACTGACATGTTGTTTTGTTTCCTGCTGCTTGTGTTATAGTTACTCACAAGATTTAATTTGAAAACCAAGTTTAGTTTAAAGAATGGATTAAGTCTAAAGTAGTCCTGCCTCTCAGTTTGGGGACACAGCTGTCACTGGGAGCCCTGTGACAAGTGTCAGCAACCTACATTCTCTGTACTGTGTGCATTATACTGCAGAGAGGGCGTCTTAGAGTCATTCGGAACAATGCCAATTGTGTGCTTACTTGCAGTGTATGGATTGTTAAGATAAAGCAGGGTGGGAAGCTGCCCTGCCCGGTCCTATCTGAGAGGTGAAGGAGGTGATTCATTGACAGCCTGACTCGAAAAACACAACTCAGGATTGCATCAGCCAACATTTGCAAACAACGTGTCCCAGGAAATAGTTTGGAAACCCATGCTGGCACTTTCGGTTATTGGTCTAACTATTGGTCGAGTTAACGCAAGCAGCTGCCTGCTCGTGCTGTGCTTTGCTGGTTACGTATTCTGGTAGCTCTGGAAGAGGTGTGTGTGTTGTGTGTGTGTGTGTGTGTTGTGTGTGTGTCTCATTTGTTTGCCAAGGGAAATGAGGCCCACAGAGGATCTGGGGTTTGCTCAGTGTTGCATAAGCAGAAGGTAGTAGAACCAAGAGTCCCTAAATCTTAGAAACGTAGTTTTCTGACTTGGAGAATGGACGTCATACTCTACAGCAACGTAAGAATGAGCTGAAACCGTGTAAGCATGTAAGTAAAACATTTCAGGCAGGGTTTTCACAGACACAGAGCACAGTGTGTTTGCGAACCATGTCAGTATTACGTATTACCTTCTGCTCTTCCCTCCCAGCGTCGTGTTGACAGGCAGGGCCTAATTTACATTTCTAGATAGCCACCCCCTGAATCTCTTACCTACATCTTAGTCGTAGCAAATTACAGCATGGCTTATCGAATCCTCAGCCTAATGATTTCCCTGGGGACTAACTTAACGCAAATTTCTTCCAGTATTTTAGTCGTTAACCTCTTCGCCCTCTTTGCAAAGGCCAAGAGTGATTCCAGATGATCGAGATGAAGCTACGGTTTATTGAATCATACCGTATTAGACAGAGTTAGAATGAAGCTGTAATACGTGTGCCATATCTGAAGAGGCTGTAAGCATCGGGCAGAAGCAGAGTCATAAAAATGCACTTATCTGCCAACGCGTTTGTGTAAGCGATTACACAACTGGTCAGGAATTTCCTGCTCTGCCATTTTTCCCCTTATGGAACTTTTCAATTGCTTGTATTGGGCCCCTGTGCTTCTTCCTCAGGCCTGGCCGTTATCAGCTCCATTCAGTCATTCCTTCCTATGTGGTTTGGAGTGCTCGTGACACTTGTGAATGGGTGTGCCCAGCTTCCAAGGATCGGAATGTGTGTCTCTTTCACGGGAGACCCATTGTCACCTCCAATTCCTCACACACAGGAGGGCTGTAAGTGACTTTTCAAACATACATTAGTGCTTTAAACCTCTAGGAAAATGGTTGCATAAGATCAGAAGCCATGCACATCTTATAAGAAAGAATTTCCTCAAAACGTTGATGTGTCAAGGAGCAATGAAGAAACTTGCACGGAGCTGAGGAAGGTAATTTGAATATTCTTTTCTTTTTAATTTATTTTTAGACTTATGTATGTGTATGAGTGTTTTGCCTGCATGTATGTCTGTGCACCAAGTGTACATCAAGTGCCCTCAGAGGTCAGAATAAGGCATTGTATTCCCTGGAACTGGAGTTACAGTTGACTGTGAGCCACTATGTGGGTTCTGGGACACAGAGTGGGGGGTTCTCTGTAAGAGCAGCCAGTGCTCTTAGCTGTGGAGCCATCACCCCAGCCCCCAATCTGAGTATTACTAGTTAGAGCTGTGATACAAAGCGAAACAAGATGTTGCAAAGGATGGTGTGAAGTGTGGCCAGCCACAGGGTCCAGTCCAGCCCCACAGCCAACTCAGTGAGCTGGAGGGTTCAGTTCTATTTTCTTCAGCTCTAGAAATGGGAGTGCTGGCCAGTGGTCTTCATCTCTGACTAACTTCTGTGAAGTCAAATGATTCACCCAGAAAATCCTCTTTTAGAGATATAGAGGAAAACTTACACAGCCTTATTTTAGTCCGTAGACAAGCAAATTAACCTATTTTAACATAAGCTCCGCTCATAAACAGGAAGTAGCGTAGAGAGGTAGATCTGATGTTTCTTAGCTTTCCATGGAGAAACACGACCCTTGTTTTTAAAGTTAGATTCAGCAATAGCAGATTTAATGAATTATAAGTTTCCTAAATATAATCTAATGTAATCTTTTTTTTTTTTTTTTTTAAAGAATCTATTTCACAACAATCTACCAGGAAAGGGGAAAATCAGTATTTTCTTAAAATCTTTTTGCACCAATTGTATGTAGCTCTCAGCTGAACGTTATCAAGTGTTTTAACTCCCTTAGATGAAAAATTTTGGACATATTGCACAGGCAAGCACCACTGGTATGGTGGCTTATTCCCTTAATCCCAGCACTCCAGAGGCAGAGGCAGGCAGATCTCTGAGAGCTGCAGGCCAGCCTGGTCTACATATGGATTCCAGGCCAGCCAGGGCTACACAGTGATACCTGTGGGGAAAAGATAAAAGAGAGCATCATGTTAGCACTCTCCTGACTGTACAGTGGAGCTAATGTCTAGAAACTCAAACCCAAGTCCATAGAGATTTCACTGGACAACTGGATGAGGGTGGAACCAGGAATGCGTGACTTGGGAGGAGCAGGAAGAGCTGCCATTACCTCTTCAGGTGACGTGATGGTCTATTTTACAAGACTGGAAACTCAGTTATAAGTATGTTTAGAAACAGAAGGTGAATTTACCTTTGAAAAAAATTAACTTCTTAGTAAGTAGGCATGTTGAAAATGAAAATGTCGGAAACAATAGCTTTTGTAATTAAAATTGCTACTATTTATCTTGTTTTTACAATACTGGGGATTGAACAAGGATCTTGTATGTGCCAGGCACGCTTTATCAGCTGAGTTATAGCCTCAGCCTTGAAAATCATAATTTATAGAAAAACAGAATTTCATTGTTATAAGAACAAACTGCATAAAGGCAAAGGCCATTTTTACACAAAGCTCATAGAATAGTGTTTAGTAAAGACAGCAGACAGAAACAGGCATATGTCAATAAGTGGGTAACAAAATAATTATAAATAATCATATTATAAAATACATAAGTCTTTAGTAAGGAAATAGTTGAACCACACTGAGGAATATGAGAGAAGACTTGCATGTATGACTGGCTCTTTTGTTTTTTAAATTTCAAAACAGAGTCTCAATATATAGCTCTGGCTGTCCTGGCTACTCATTAGACCAGGATGACCTGGAACTCACAGAGATCTGCCTGCCTCTGCCTCCCAAATGCTGGCTCTAAAGACTTGCACCACTACATAGGTCTGACAAGAATGGCTCTTATTTGGGAGTATTCGATACTGTAACAGCTTCCATTCTTTCTAGAAGAATCTAATCGGTTAACATTAGTGGAATTAAAAATCCCATAGATATTGTTTTGCAGTTGTGAAATTAATTGTTTAGTGGAAGAAACCTGTGCAAAAGGATCCAGTGGATGTACAGAAAAAGGAGCAGTGGCTGAATGAATATAGATTTGCATCTCCTGAACAGTCACTAATTCACCAAATATGTTGAGACTTTCCTATCAATGTGGCAGTATTTTTTATAAGTAGTGATACAAAAATCAAACAGACCCAAGTTTGGTTTCTCATCGAACTTAAATGTAGCTTGGAGATACAAACAATATGCCAATAAACAAGAAAATATGTAAGGTAAAAGGTGGTGATGTGTGTTAAAGAGAAGGAGGTGAAGAACGGGCCAGACCAGGAAGTTAGGTCGGAGGTAGAGGTGGGTATGAAATTGTTAGTACTAACTGTTAACAGGGTGTCTGGAGAACTCTTAAGAGTAAGATCTGAAGTCAGTGAGTGGTGAGGTTATCTGGTATAGTAAAAGCTGCATTGGATAGAGGGTGCAGCCAGCAATAGTGCTTGCTTAGCAGTTTGAAGTCCTGGGTTCAATCCCCTACACTTGGGAAAACAAGTAAATAAACTCAATATGGTAGTTACACAATATGGTCTTTGCCCCAAAGAGACACTGGAAAATGGAAGCAATATTGAGTTCAAAACTGGCCAAATATATGTGAAGAGTCAGAATGTTATAAACTGGCTAAGAAAATGAACTCTTCACTAACAGTGCTGGAATAAACTGCTAGCCATTTGCTTGGGGAGTAGGGGAAGAGAAAACTTTATGCAAATCAAACCTACCACTGATATAAAGGGCCTCTCATTAAGAAATATGCATGAAACTGTCAGAATATTAATTAAAAGCCAACTGTCCATTCTTTGACTATAGAAGGACACTTAGAGCAAGACAACAAAACCGGAATGTAAATGAAGAAGCTGCCAGAGCTGATGACAGGGTTGCTTACAGTAAGCGGTAGAAGCTTACGGTGGAGTCACAACTGGGAGAAAGCAATGACAGCGGCATTTAGGGAGGATCAGTCAGAGGAGACATGGTGGGACGGACGAAGAGAGAAACCAAGGCTTCTTTCTAGAAGCTAATGAAAACTCTGACCTTTTTATCCAGAAAAACATCTTCAAATAGATACATGTATTTTTGCATGTAGTATTGGTCATGGCAACAGTCCATCTGTGGGCCTCAGATTAAGGACCTTAATATAGCTCATTTATTTACTCATTTCCAGTGCTGGGCAAGCGCCGTGCCACTGTGCCACACCCCCTGCCCTTGTACTGTAGCATTTGAATGTGACATAGGACTTCAAGTTTATTTCTTATTCACGCAACATTAAATAAAATTATGTCTCATAGTTTCATCCAGACACCCAAAACCTCCTGAAATAAACAAAGGATCTATTGATTTCATTTTAACTGCTTACAGAATGTAGGGCTTCTGAGATGGACTGATGTCTGAGCCTGCTTGACTGAACAAAGACTTGACCCTGGAAATCAAGTCCTGTCTTCTGATGGTGAACTGATCTTTCTGCCTCTCCCATCCTAATGGGAGACTCAATTCTTCATGCCTGGGTCTCTCTAGAATTAAGTAAAACTGTTTGGCTGGAACATTTAGTGTCAGGTCTGACATTACTGTGGCAGTTCACACCCACATAGAATGGTCTCTCAGTAGATGCTTGTTCATAACACGTAAGCATGGTTTGAAGTGTTACACAAACACTGACATTCCATTGATTATCTGCACAATTTTACACCAAGTCAAGGTTTGGGGAACTATCTGGTTACTTTGGTCAGTTGCTGGTAATTATTGCTTTTAGGGTTTTTTTACTCCCTAGATTACTTGAAAAATATTTGGTATATGTATTTGAAGATTTTTTTATGCCTTTATTACAAAGTTTGTCTTTCTTTCTTTTTTTTTTTAAATACTAAATTGTATTTGTGAGGAACATTAAGGCTAACAGGGAGAGACAATGTCTCTGACAACAATTCCTTTGGGATGAGTCTAATATTATTTGCTCAGGTGCCTCTTTGGGCGCCATCTGTTATTCTCTCAGTAGGGCAAAGCAAGGCCTCTCTTTATTCACTTGACTTCTGTTGATGACTCAATAACCCTTTGCATACGTTCACCCACTTATTTCTAAAGTACACAGACTTCTCTGTGTTAGTAAAGAAACCCACAGGTTCTGGGCATTTCTTTGCCAAGGTATTTTATTGGTCACTGTGGCTTGAGATTAATGTCTTCATTAATTAGAGATTAATCTGGTGGGTCTGAGGAAGAAGAGAATGGGATGTGAGAGAACAGTAAATGCAGAGTTCTCTGGGAATCTGGCCACTAGGACCATGGGAAGATTCAGAAGCTGTGCCCAAACTTCCTGGGCTCTGGGTTATGTGCTGTGTACAGGGACATTCTCCTCACTTTCCAGAAGCCTGTGGGGTGGTCGGTGTCACCATGTGTTGCTAAAGTAGGAGAGAACAGACTCAGAGACATTTTCATAAGTACCTCAAATGGACACTGTTAGCAAATAACAGTCAGAATTTGGACTCAGGAGCATTGAGGCCCCAAGTCTCTCTCTCTCTCTCTCTCTCTCTCTCTCTCTCTCTCTCTCTCTCTGCATCTCTCTCTCTCTCTCTCTCTCTCTCTCTCTCTCTCTCTCTCTCTCTGTGTGTGTGTGTGTGTGTGTGTGAAATCATGCTCGGCATTCTTCTCAGTGCATGTGCTACACACTCCTGGTTTATTTTCATTCAGAGATAAGAGCACACAGAGCTGCAGGTCCTTTTATGGCTTGTTGAAATTTATTCTGTGTTTACTACTCGCTGTGCATCAGAATGACTTGATTAGTCGAAAATAGAGGCATTAATGCCTGTGTGGCATCTGAATAATGCATGATGTATAAATTTCTGGTTTCTCTTTTGGAACATGCTAATTCGTGTTTGTCTCTTCTCTTGTGCTTCTGGCAGAACATGGAACCTTCAAGTATTAAACTCAAGGAACTGCTGCTATGTATGATTTTCTATATTCCATGAGAGGACAGTTGTGAGCCTGGGGACAGATCCAGTGACCTGAGATTGCAGCTCTTACCCATGTCCTTCTGGGGACAGTCAGAGTGGTCTGAAGGTGTGTGAAGAGGACTTTGCTCCACTAGACATCACTCAGTCAATTTATTGGGCAATATCTGACACAGGGCTCCAGGAAGAACACTGTGGTGTAGTTGAGCATTTGCTGTTATTCTGTGTCTCTGTCTGTCTGTCTTTCTGTCTTTCTTTGTTCCTGTCTGTCTGTCTGTCTATCTATTTCTCTCTCTCTCAACAGTTTCTCATAAGCTCAGGGTGGCCTGGGACTGACCGTGAACTCTTGATCCTTCTGCCTCCACCTCCAAACTTTGGAATTAGAGGTGTGTATGTACTACACCTGGCCTAGCAGTTTGTCATCTGCAAAGTTAAGGAAAAAAAAAAAACCCTATGTTACAGGACTGGAAACTTTATGAAGGTTCTACCCAGAATTAGATAATCATTTACTAATCAGCTATGGGAAATGCAGTGATAACCTAGTCTTTGCTTCGCTTTCAAGGAACCTATGAACTAGAGGAAGAGAAGATAGAGATAAATTCCAGTGTGGCAGTGTCAATGGCCAGAGTCACAGGGCCAAACGAGGGCACAACGGAGAGGTGCTTGGCATCACTAGAGGTGTCAGGGAAATGTTCCAGGGAGGAATAATCTATTCCTAGCTAGGCTGGTTACATAGTTTGTGGGGCCCAGTAACTGAAGATGTTCATTCAGTCAAAGACTGAAGACTTTCAAAATACCACAGCAAATATGGGCACTTCAAACCGAAGTCCCACTTAAAAGTGTAGCCTCCCCACCCCCCAGTGGGAAGATGAAGCAGTCTGGGCATCACAGCTATTTGTTTCTTTTCAAACATTCTTATAATCTAATCGCAGTCCAAGTGAATATATTTAAATCGTTTAGGTGTGGTCCTGGTAGTCTTGGGGGAACCAAGGACATCAGAAAGGGTCACAGGGTTGGTTGTTTATTTGTTGCTTTCCCCCCATGAACAGATTGGCAGTTTCTGGGAAGTTTTGGGGGAGTATTTATGACCTTCTCCAGCAGCCTGCACCTCCGATGTCGATGGCAAAAGGCAAGTTATATTAATAGTACGCTTGCTGGCAATGGAAGAGAAGCCCCACCTGCCAATGAGAAAAAGCAAAGCTCATGGCACCTGTGGCATACTGTTTTCGTCCAACCATCCCTGTAGCATGGCCCTGTAGCTGTGCTATCTATAGTTAGTGCCCTGTCTGGAGGGACACTGCTAATGAGAGGTCTGGTCACGTAACTCACTTTGGCTATTGGAGCAAGAGGAAGCCATGCGAGCTGGGTCTGAGGAGAAGTTCTCGGCCAGTTCTTCTAAGGCCCTGGGAAGTTAGTGGTGCCTTTCACATCCCCCACCACAAGTTCCCTGTCCTTTATCCCTGATGCCGAGTGAAGAGGCTGCAGGGAGCCATAGCCAATACACAACTGAGAAACTACTGAGGTCAAGAGCTTATTTATAATCTAGGGATAGGGGACTGGCACGCTCTTATCCTGAACTAATTCTCACAAGCGCAGCACTAAGGGACAGGGTGGTGGCCCCGTCCTCTGGGGAGCAGCCTTGTTCTAAGGACAATGGCAGTTTCTTCAGAGACTGAATTCTGCTGATGGTGACAGGATCTGCTGGGAAACCAAGCTGGACACTGGATGCAGGAAAGGGCTTGATATCTGAAAGTCCTTGCCCTGGCTTCCTCATCTGGCTCAGCAGTCTGCAGCCTGCTTGACCTTGGGCAGATTGCTTAGCATCGATTCCCCTCTCCCCATCTGTAAACCTGGGAGGCTGTTCACCTCCTAAGGCAGTGGGAGCAGACACTGCCTGCTAGTCCCTTAATACCAAAGTCCCCTTCCGTTCCGTCCAGTTCACCTGTCTGTGGATACGATCAGCTTTTTGGTGTATTTATTTATTTATTTTTTCATTATCTATGCTTCATATAGAACAAAAAAAGAGGGGGTGGGAGGAACAAGAGAGGCCGGCAGGGAGAGTACCAATCAGTAGAATAAGTCTTTTGGACTTTCAGGGCTCAGGATTTTTTTTCTCAGTACAGGAGGCAAAAAACAAAATGCCACCAAAACAAAATGAAGAGAGAGAGAGAGAAAGAGAGCGAGAGAGAGAGAGAGAGAGAGAGTGAGACAGAGACAAAAAAGCAAAGAAATGGCCCCATCAAATGAAATACAATAAAACCCCAAATCTACTGTTTGCAGGTTCTTGCCTGGTGCTCCTCTCTCTTCAAGAGCCTGTTCCATTCTTTCTCTAGAGAGCTGAGGCAAGGAGATGGTGGGTTTGGGGCTAACCTGGGCTACATAGTGAGACAGTCACCCACCCACCCTATCTCACAAAGCAAAAAGAGGAAAATAATTAGCAAGACATATTATCTCTTAAAGGATAAAGATGAAGGAGACAGATGAGAAAGCTGTTCTCTGTCACTTGTCAAGTGGCTTTTGTAGGTTTTTTTTTTTTTTTTTTTTTTTTTTTTTTTTTTTTTTTTTGGTGATTATCACTAAGGCTCAGGCTCTGTACTAGTAACTGGAAATCAAGCAGACGGAGACAGAGAGGCTTGCCCTCTTTGTGGTTGCTTTCTAGTTGGGGAGAAAAGTACATTAGCAAACAAGTAACAGCCCCCTGAGGCGTCGAGCGAGGGTCCCCAGGGACCGCCACAACGAGTAGGTGCAAATGTAGCCTACACTACATCTACGTCAAGAAAGGAAAGTGATAACTTAGAATATATGAGCTGCAAAATTAAACATTAAAATAAGGTAACGCAACCAAGAAATAGCCTATAGTTTGCAAAATATGAACATAAGAGAAGCATAGAGGGTCAAGAAATTGAATAGAAATATGCAGCAGTGGGGGGTGGGGAACTGGGGGGTAGCCACTAGAAAGTCCCAGATGCCAGGGAAGCGACAGGCTCCCAGGACCCAATGGGAGGACTTTAGCCGAAATACCCAACAAAGGGGAGATAGAACCAGTAGAGACCACCTCCAGTAGATAGGCATGGTCCCCAGTTGAGGGATGGGACCACCCACGAATCTCCATATTTTTAACCCAGAAATGTTCCTGTCTAAAGGAAAGATGGACAGAAATGGAACAGAGACTGAAGGAAAGGCCATCCAGAGACCTCCCTATCTTGGGATCCATTCCATCTGCAGACACCAAACCCCAACACTACTGCTGACGTCAAGAAGTGCTTGCTGACAGGAGCCTGGCACGGCTGTTCCCTAAGAGGTTGTACCAGTATCTGTCCAACACAGATGCAGATACTCACAGCCAACCATTGGACTGAGCCTGGGGACCCGATGGAGGAGTTAGAGAAAGGACTGAAGTAGCTGAAGGGGTTTGCAACCCCATAGGAAGAACAACAATATCAACCAACCAGACCCACAGAGCTCCCAGGGACTAAACCACCAACCAAGGAGTACACATGGAGGGGCCCATGGCTCCAGATACATATGTACCAGAGGGTGACCTTATTCCAACATTAACGGGAGGGGAGGCCCTTGGTCCTGTGGAGGCTTGATGCCCCAGCATAGGGGGATGCTGGAGTGGTGAGGTGGGAGAGGGTGAGTGGGTGGAAGAGTACCCTCATAGTGGCAAAGGGGAAGGGGGTAGAGGGAGACGGGATGGGAGAGTTATGGAGGGGTAACCAGGGAAGGGGGATATCATTTGAAATGTAAACAAATAAAGTGATTAATAAAAATCTTGAAAAGTATTTCAGTATTCCTATGCATTGGATAAAAGCAAACAAACTAGTTTGAGTTGTCTTCTCACACTGGTCAGAATAAGGAAAAACTTATTCTCCACTGATGGGAATGTAAACTTGTCCAAAATAAAAATCAATGTGGAGGCTCCTCAAAACCCTAAAAACAGTTGTCCTGGCTAAAACTCTCTCGGGAGTGTGTGAGAAGGATGCTGAGCCAGTACCACAGAGATACTTGTCTGTCTGTATCTTTACTGCAGTGTTCACAATAGCCAAGCAATACATCCAAATTAGGAATCTATCACTCTGAGTAGACAAAGAAAATGGAGTCCATGTACACAATGGGGAATTTTTTTTCAGCCATAAAGAAAAGCGAAATCACGTTATTAGCAGGAAAATTGATGGAACTGGAGACCATTCTGTTATATGAAGTAAGTTGATTCAGAAAGACAATAATGCCGGGCAGTGGTGGCACATGCCTTTAATCCCAGTCAGCACTTGGGAGGCAGAGACAGGCAGATTTCTGAGTTCCAGGACAGCCAGGGCTACACAGAGAAACCCTGTCTTGAAAAAACGAGAGAGAGAGAGAGAGAGAGAGAGAGAGAGAGAGAGAGAAAGACAATTATGTGCATTGTGTTATATGTGCAACTTATATTTAAATGTGTATATGTTTGTTTAGGTTACAAAACCTAAACAGGAAGGGGGATATGCGAGAGGAGGACTAGATTGTAAGGGGCATATGTGGAATATGAAATCACACAGGAGGAAAGGGGGACACGGGGAGAGCAGAGAGGACTGCAACAAGATCAAGGGTGACTGGGAGAGGGGGAGTGATGAGGGAGGGGTAGAATGGTGGGAGGGGAGAGAGGGGTGGGGGAGGGGGAGAGGGGTGAGGGAGGGGGAGAGCGGAGAGGGAGAGGATGGATGATTCTCGCGTCTGCCTCGACCAGCAAGTAAGACACGACAAGGTCGGATTCTTCTCAGACAGCTTTATCCCAGGAACATTCTTCATTCATCGATGGGGAATGGGGAACCCCAAGCAGCAGAACCGAGCTGCTTATATATCCACCCAAGGAGGCGGGCTAGGCGGCGTGTTCTCTCAGGGTTGGTTAAACTGCCAATACCTCATTAGCATAAGCCCTAGGATAGGTTAGGGCCAATACCTCATTAGCATAAGCCCTATCGGGAGAGGCTCGAGGCCCACGCATGCATAACAGGCTTGTTTATACAGGAAGCTAAGCTGGCCATGTCAGAAACCTGTGCCATCTTAAATCGGCTGCCTACAGATGATAATAAGAAAGTATCAAATGTGTGCAAGTGGATGGATAAAGAACGAAAAGAAGGGAAATAACATTTCTTGGGCCGCCGGCTTTGACTGGTTCGCCTGTTTTCTTTCATTAATTTTCACAATAGCTCCTAGTGGATCCATTTTTCAGGGAAGAAAATTTAAAGCTCACAGTGGTGAGGCAACTTTCCCGAATGAGCCAGCTGGCAAAGAGGGACTTTTGGTCCTCACCTTTCGGTTCCTCAAACCTGATGTGTTCTCATGAGCAGGAAAAACCGGGCACTTTTCTGCCCTTCCCCCGCTATCTTCAGTCATGCTATTTTTAGACAAACAATTATTGCATCTTGGAATAAAATCCAACCTCAGCTTCCGGTGCCTTTAGAGGCAGTCTCCTCCAATCTATTGTGCCATTGCTTGTTGGCTGCTCCCCCCACCCCCAGAGTGTGCCCATGTCTGCGCCTATGAAAGGACTGTGCCGTGTGAAATTTCAAGATCTTATGCTTGGGCACGTGGCTCCGTGAGTGGCACAGCGTTGGCTGCACGCGGCTATTGATCCTCTCTGATGTGCACAAGGTTGTGTCTACCTGACCACTTGTTCTCTGAGCCCCAGGAACTGAAGATCCGAGTCCCTCTGGCTGCAGTGGGAGCCCAAAGGATCCTTTTTCTTTGAGTGGGAAGAGATGCCCTTGGAGGCACCGCAGGGGCTGCTGAAGGAAGGCAGGCCTGCCACAGCAGTTATGGCTCAGTGCAAGATGAGAGAACTGCTCTGGAACCTGCCTAGGCAATGAGCCAGTTTCAAGTCACAAGATCAGTTCCGGGAAGTGCTACCTCTACTGATGTCTCTCTGGGAATGAGTGGCACAAGTTCAGGTGACTCAGAACGTCTCTCTCAGTGGAGGACATTAATGATCATTACCAGAAAACCACTCAGCCTTGGCTTTGAGGGAGATCTTACATGTTCACCCTGAGTGGCATAATATCATTTGAAATGCAAAGATCTCATGACCTTGAGCAACATGGAGAAAGGGTTGTCGTCTGGGTCAGGCCTCATCCGGGTGGTTCTTTCCAGCAGAGAACACATCTCAAGGTAACTTTCATATTGGGGATGCAGTGTGACATATGTCACACTGGCAGTGAGTTTACGTTTGTTCAAGAAAGTTAAGCAGCAGAGGAAACTGGGAGCACACCCCTCTTGTAATGCTCTGACGAAGGCACCTGTTCAACACACGTCACTTGATGGGAAAGCTCTATTTTTGCTTGCCAGTTTGGAGATACTGAGTCCTACCCTAGACAGGGGTGTGGTATACGTACATGCCATAACATAGACCCAGCCTGCTGGGTTTGTGACAGCAGTGGAGTCTTGCCAGCTTCGGCCTCCTGCTTGCCTCTGCACACGCCCTTCTGATGTCTTGGAGGCACCAGGCTCTGTGTCTTCCGACTCCAGGCTGAGTTCAAACTTGTCTTCAAACGTGTGTGATTTGGGAGGGAATGAGATTCATAAATAGACAACTGGTGGTGACTGTGGAGCCCGAGAGTCTGGACCCTTTCCTGGCCAAGCTGGGATTAAGACCTAAGATTGATCTCGAGTCTCAGAGAGAGTGGCCTGGAGCAGGGAGAGACCACTGATCGGAGCGAGTGGCAGGAAGCCTAAGGCAGGGAGAGGAAGAACTGGCCCTCAGTGGAGTTTGTTTTCAATTTAAATCAGGGGCTCAAAATAGCTGGCATTAATACCTCATTACTGGTTGGTTTATTTTGTTCCCGCATCCTGGCTTTGTGTTAGACTCATCTGTGGAGACTTAAAAGGGTGTAAATGCGTGGCTCCCTTGTGGGGAAGTCTAAGTGGAAGGGCTGCGGACGGTAACCAGACATCTGTTGTGGGTTCAATATTGAGGAAGCAATTCTGCGAGCGACTCGTCTTTGAAAACATAGTACTTTTCAAAAGGGACCAACACTGATTACATGATTCCTTTTTATGAAGAAAGTCCCTCAGATTTACTGAGACCTTTTGGTCAAGACAGAAATGAGAGAATCTCATTGGAGTAGCAGTATTCAATATATACATATATTCATTTACAAATAATGTAAATATGACTACAAAGATGTGTTTGTTGCTCTTCTTCTTATTCTATACTTTGAATAATTGAGACAGTAGAGTGTGTGTGTGTTTGTGTATTGGGTGGGGGAAGAGTTGAGACAGGGACTTCTTTTTCATGTAGGCTGACAGTGAACTCCTAGTCTTCCTGCCTCTGCCTCACCATGAGTCATTAACATTGCAAAGCTTGCATTTGAAGTATGCCCAGAAATGTAAGCATGGATCGCAGGCTAGGAGCTCTTCCTAGCAGTGCCAGGAGTGTCTGTCTTCGCAGGTGAGGAAGTCAGGCTGCCCCGGGGCTTGGGGAGTTGGGGGATGGGGGGATCTGGGGGGAGCGGCTGGCATTGTGAACCAACCAGTGAGCACCCATAACAGCTGACGCTGAGGAAGACACGGTGGAGTTGTGGCTGATTTCAACATAGGCCTGCCAGTCACCTTCTGAGAACTGTCTTACGGAGAAACTTAAACAGTAACATTGAACAAAAAGAATAATTACATTTCAATATATAGCAACATTGCAAATGAAGGACTCACAGGTACATTACTGAATAATGACTTCACTAAAAGTTTGACATTAGAAACGGGCTCATCAACTCTAGGAACAGGCAAAATGCTTGTGACCAAAAGTCAGATGAAGTGTTCAGTGCCAGGAAACTGTATAAAAGCTATTCACAGTGCAGGAAGTGGTACGGAGACGTAGGAGGCATGGGTCAGAGAGCAGAGCTCTGAGTGTCTTCTCCCTGGAGCATGTAACAGGGTAGTGTAGGGGTGAGGAGGTGGGGACGGGGTTGTTCTGGTCAGCATTCCGAAGGACAATTAATCACTCCTGTTTGGTCAGTGGGCTAGGATGTTGTTTATCTGGAATTATTGGTGACTTTGGTCATTAGTCCTCTGTGGAAAGGACTTGCCTGCAGGAGGAGGCAATAAAACTCAGAAGACACACCAAGTATCAGAGAAGTGTATGTGTAGAGGGTGGGGGGGGGTAGGAGGCAGATGTACTTGAAGGCAGATTGGAAGTTGCCAGACTGATGCTGAGATGGATGTTTAAATGTGACTTTCGTTTGTTTGTTTGTTTGCTATTTTTGTTTTTCAAGACAGGGTTTCTCTGCGTAGCCCTGGCTGTCCTGGAGCTCACTTTGTAGACCAGGCTGGCCTTGAACTCACAGAGATCTGCCTGCCTCTGCCTCCCAGAGTGCTGGAATTAAAGGCATGAGCCACCATGCCTGGCTAAATGTGACATTTATATGAGCCTGTAAAAATTCCTCTTGTGTGTGTGTGTGTATGTGTGTGTGTGCCTGTGAGTGTATAAGTGTGTTTATGTCTGTATGAGTGTGGTGTGTTTGTGCCTGTGATTGTGTGTGTGTGTGTCTGTGTGTGCCTGTGTCTGTGTGTATGTCTGTGTGTGTGTGTTGTGTGTATACAAGTGTTTATGTGTGTGCCTGTGTCTGTGTGCCTGGGTGGTGCATCTGTGTGTCTCTGTGTGTGTATAAGCATGGAAGTCAGAGGAGAATATAAGCTGTCCTATACTGTTGAAACAGGGTCTGTCATTGAACTTGGAGCTAGACTGGCAGCCGGTAAGTCCCAGTGACCCTCTCTTTGTCTCCCATAGTGCTGGGTTACAGGAATGTGCGGCCATGCCCAGATTTTTGTATGAGTGATTGAGACTGGAACTCAAGTCGCCGTGCTTGAGCAGCAGGTAAGCTCATCCATGGAACCGCCTTCCCAGCCCCTGTAATCCGTCTCTTGTGCAACTGGAAGAATTTAGACAACAGACTCTTCACTTTTAAAACATGTTTTTATTCTACTTAGAACCTGCCAAGGTTGTTACTTGTTTGCTCTTTAAAAGAAACCTTTCCTACTTCCTGAAATACTAGAACATGTCGTTCTGCGGAGATGCCGCTTGATGACTCATTGCCCGTTACATTATGGATAGAATTTTGGTCCCTATTGAACTGTCACTTCCTCTCGTGCTTTTTTCTTTTCCTTCAGCATCAGTCACATTAACTGTTTGTCCATATCCTGCTTCCGACAATAGACAGCTGGAGACAGCAGTGGGAAGAGTGGTCTGAACCATGGTGAGACTCCAAATCTGCCCAGGGCAGAAAAACCTGGGGAGTTTAGGGGTTATTATAGGGGAATACATGGTGAATTCCACAATCCAAAATAATTAACTGAGCACATAGTAAGCAGTAGGGTCCAATGATAATAAAAGTAGACACACCCTTAATATGTATTCATTAATGTGGTTCTTCAATTCCTCAGCTTGTTATGGCCCCCACCACACCCCATATTCATTAGAGGAACAGGGCTAATCTAGATTTAGAATTCATTTAGTGCTTATTTACTTAATGGTTTTGGCACAAGGACAAGGTGGCAACAGTCAACATTTACTGAACTTCAACTCTGCACTTCCATAATATAATTCATTATTATTTCCTATATTACCAGAAAAAGAAACTGAGCTGATTATAGAGTCAGTAGGTGGCAGAGGTTGATCAAGTCAAGGAAAGTGTGGCCCCTCACTGTAAGATAATGGTGTTTGGATAATATTATAAGAAACCTCAGAAACGTGGGATCTGGTACTTAAGATACACACACACACATATATATGATTTATTTTGCATATGTAAGTGATATGTGAGTGTTTTACCTGCATGTATGTCTGTGTACCACATGTGTGCTTGGTGTCAGAAGAGACCATCAGAGCCCCTGGAACTGCAGTTATGGATGATTGTAAACCACTCTGTGGGTACTGGGAACTGAACCCAAGTCCTGCAAGAGCATTAGGTGCTCTTAACCACTGAATCATCTCTTCAGCCCCATTTAATATTTTTTTAAAAAAATTATTTGGCTAAATATTGGTTGGGAGATATAAGGCTAGCTGGCCAGGAGAGATGATGGGGAATTCCCCTCTCAACTTTTTATGTACCCTCCTATATATTCCTTGTTCTCTTTCAAATTCATGGCCTCTTTTCACATTGCTGTTGTTTCATGTATATTTATGTGTGTGTGCGTATATGTGTAGTGTGTGTATGTTATGTGTGTGTTGAGTCTGAGTACGGGCATATTTATGTAGTATGTGTGTGGTGTGTGTATATGTATGAGTATGTGTGTATGTGTGTGTCTGTCTGTGTCTGTGTCTGTGTGTATATGAGTATGTGTATATATCTGTGCATGTATGAGTGTATGTGTGTGTAGTGTGTGTGTGTCTCTGTGTATATGTGTATAGTGTGTGCATGTGTGTATAGTGTGTGTGTCTGTGTGTGTCTATGTGTGTCTGTATGTGTCTCTGTGTGTAGTGTGTGTCTGTGTCTTTGTGTGTGTGGTGTGTTCTGTGTGTCTGTGTGTGTTTGAGTGTGTGTATGTATCTGTGTGTGTGTATGAGTCTGTGTATGTGTGTGTGTATTCTTAAATATGACCTGCTCAGTCTGCATAATGTTACTCACATGTATGTTCTGAGGGATGATCACTTAGTATTATATATTCCATTGGTGTGCTCTTCCTTAGGGAAGACTGTTCCTTCCACTCTTAGCATTCCTTGGTTGTCTGTTGTTCTCTGTGTAAGGTTGAGGTCTCTGGGCTTTCCCCCATCCATTTTGTCGTGTCTACTGTTGTTGTCTGCATTCAGTTCCTGTTAGGGGGTCATGCTGGTGAGACTTTATGTGTGTAGCTTCTGACATTCCTGGAGACATAGTCTCACAGCAAACTCCCTGATATTCTGGGGCTCACAATCTTCCCACACCCGCCTCCATGGGTACAGGGGTTGTTTTGTAAATCTATCTATTGGGACTGTTTTTCTTCTTAAATCTGAAGTTTTCTACCTAGATTTCTCTTAATTTATTAACTTCCCACCTTTCAGTCACCCTGCAAACTCTTTGGAGGATGTTTCTATTATAGTTTTAGCTATTGATTCAATCTATGAGTAGACTTCATTTGGAATATTTAAATAGATTAGAAAAATTTGTTTCTACTTTTTTTTTTTAAGTGTGCAGATAGAAAATTAAAAAAAGAGAAATGTATCTCATTATTTCCCAGCATCAAGCCAATGACAGGGAACTATTTCACTGTGGTGTTAGCTAGCTCTTGCTGAGTAAGAAGCCACACTCACTCTAGTGTCTCAACACAGCAGGGGCTTGTTGTCCAGAGTTTCTGTAGGCCAGGATTTCAGGAGAGGCTCAGCATAGCAGCTCTCAACCTTCCTAATGCTGCCACCCTTTAATACAGTTCCTCATGTTGTCGTGACCCCCAATCATAAATTTTTTTGTTGTTACTTCATAATTGTAATTTCACTGCTGTTATGAATCTCATAATGCAAATATCTGATGTGTAGGATACCTGATACACAAGCCCTATGAAAGAGTCAATCAACCCCAGGGGTTGCGACCCACAGGTTGAGAACCACTGGCCAGTAGGTAGACAGCAGTTCACTCTGATCTACTGAAAGGGAAGGCAGGAGTGGGCCTCTTACTACATGCCTTCTGGTGGTACACACTCTTTATCCTCAGGAAGGTTTAGATATGCGAATGAAGGACAGACAGTGCATATAGTCATGGCTGAATGTAGTACATATGATTGACTGTAGTTCATATGATTGATTGACTGTAGTTCATATGATTGACTGTAGCTCCTATGATTGACTGTAGCTCATATGATTGACTGTAGTTCATATGATTGACTGTAGCTCATATGATTGACTGTAGTTCATATGATTGACTGTAGCTCATATGATTGACTGTAGTTCATATGATTGACTGACTGTAGCTCATATGATTGACTGTAGTTCATATGATTGACTGTAGTTCATATGATTGACTGTAGCTCATATGATTGACTGTAGCTCATATGATTGAATGTAGTTCATATGATTGAGTGTAGTTCATATGATGGACTGTAGTTCACACGGCTATACTTAAGTTCCTTTCTCATTACTTGAGTTTTGATTTCATCAACGATTAGGATATGTGGAGAGCTAACTGCTGATGCACTGTGGCTCATTCAGAACTTGTTAAATGTTATTTCATTGGGACTTCCTCTGCTTGAGATGTTTTTACATGACTCAGGTATGTATACAATACATGCATACATATAAAATGTATATATCAATTAAACAGTTAATCATACAGAAATTATAAAATTTATTTTGTATACATATAATTTTACAATGTATTACAGATGAAAATAAATTTGCCTGCTAATGAAATGGAAGTACTTATTTATTCTTACACGCAGAAACAAATCTTGTGAATGTAAGCCATCATCAATGTTTTTCAAGTTGATTGATATTTTGAATTGCTAACTGTCAAATGCAGAGAAAGTCACTTTGCATACATACATAGTACAAAATGGAGAAGTATGTTTGAGGCCATTGGAAGTTCTACCGTAATTCCAAGCCAAAACTCATTTATTGCTTTTGTAAAACGAAGCTTAAGTCAGCAACTCAAACGGCAACTTTTCAAATCAAACATTCCAATATGATACCAAGAAATAGAAACTGGATACGATGCTCACATGCTGCAGAATGATGATAAGAGAATATTAGAAATATGGAACCCAGATGGAAGCTTCCTCCTTCCTGGCAGTTCTCATAAGCCCAGGCTACTGGGGTCAGGGGAGGCATGAGTGTTATGCCCAGCTATTATTATTAATCCTATGATCTGTGAGAACGACTTGCCAAGCAAGATGTGTGCTAGTAACACTATGGCAAGAGGGTGACCAACTGCTCTGTTTGCATTTGAGACCCAAGCTACAGGAAGAGAGTACAGGAGTATATTCCTGGTACTTGAACCTGGTTTCAAAACAAAACAACAAAACAGGGTGGAGAAGGTCATAAGCCCTAGGCTAAAACGGAAGACTGCTATTTAACTAAATTAACACAGTGTCACTGCCTTCAAACTTGTCATACTCATAAACAAACACCACTCTGACCCTGAATCAGAAAAGCTTGTCTTTCCAGTGGATGGTGGTGGATGTGGACAGTTGTAGCTACATAAGTGCTGAGAATGAGGACTGAGTACTTGATCTGAATAAGACATTTATATCATCCTTCCCGAGGCTCTGGGACCGCTGCAGAAGAGGGAGGACGGAATATAAAAAGAAAGGCTACTGTCTTGTTCTGGTTTCTGTCACTGTGACAATACAAAGATTGAACACAACTAGGAGAGGAAAGAGTTTGCTTCTCTTTACAGATGTCCATCACTGAGAAAAGACAGGGCAGGAACTCAAGGCAGGAACCAGGAAGCAGGAACCAAAACAGAGACCAGGGAGGTCTGCTCGATGCTTGCTGGCTTGCTTTTCACACTTGCCTAGTCAGTCTTACACAATCCAGAACCACACACCCAGGGGCAGCATGGCCCACAGCGATATGGGCTCTCTGACACCAATTGTCCTTCAAGAGCATGTCCTGCAAACTTGCCCATGTGCCAATCTGATAAAAAGCAATTTCTCAGTTGAGATTGCTTCAACATGGAGCTGTGTCAAGTTGACAAAACCCAACCAGCACAGCTCTGTACCGTATCCTGGGCAGTGTACAGCTATGGCCGTCACCAGTTCACAGCAGCTGGGGATGGCTGAGTTGGGTCTGAGTAAGAATGGCTTATCAACAGTCAGAAGTGGATGGACGAGGGGCCTGGAGGCCTTAGTCATTGCTACTGAAATTTTGAGAGAGGAAATCGCTGCCTTCAGTCCTGGACCCGTTAATGACTAATGACCAAATACTTCTAATCCATATACACAGATAACAAAAGACTATAGTCCTGAATCTGGGAAAGAGATTTGCAGAGGTAGGGAGTGTTGATAAGAATGGGAAGGAGATGGGGGGTCAGGGGGAAGGGGGGATAAGAGAGAGCCATCAGAATATATTATATATGCATGAAAATTTTAAAAAACAAAATTAGCCAATCGGTCTTTGTTTTCCACAAACCATTATGTTTCTACTGGGATCAGAATACTCTATATGTACAGCAGAAGTCTACAATTCATAATGTACACTCACCTTGACACGGTGCAAGGTGCCCATGTTGTGTGTTCGGTGGGAAAACTGTAGTGAATTCCTTCGTGGTCTCATGAGTGTCTGCTGCTAGAAACTCCTGAGAATCTTTATACACTTGATTGTAGATTCACATTTCATTGCTGTGCCCTCAGAAACAGTATCCAGTTGTGACCTCCCCTCTCCCACCCCATGCAGCTATCCCACCCCAGGTGGAGTTGCAGCCCACAGTTTAAGAGGCACACTCTACTGGAGATCTCTGCTCTAGGCTCGGAGTGGTTGGCGGCTCAGAATCTAATGCTCATGGATGATTTATCTAAAAATACAGTGGTTCCAAAAAAAAAAAAAAAAAAAAAGAGTAACCAAAGCACTAATCAGATATCAAAAAGGAAAACAAAAAAAACCAAAAATCAACCTCTCCTCCGAAAACTAAAAACCAAAATAACAACAAGAACAAAACAAAGCAAAAGAAAAAAGCCTTAAAAATCATCCTAGGTGCAACTCTGTAGAAAGAACAACAGTATCAACCAACCAGACCCCCAGAGCTCCCAGGGACTAAACTGCCAACCAAAGAGTACACATGGAGCGACCCATGGCTCCAGCCGCATGTGTAGCAGAGGATGGCATTGTCGGGCATCAGTGGAAGGAGAGACCCTTGTTCTATGAAGGCTCGATGCCCCAGTGTAGGGGAATGCTAGAGTGGTGAGGCAGGAGTGGGGGAGCACCCTTGTGGAGGCAGAGGAAAGGGGGTGGGATGGGAGGTTTTTGGAGAGGAAACCAAAAAGGAGGATAACATTTGAAGTGTGAATAAACAAAATAACCAATAAAAAATTAAAAAATCATCCTAGGCAATGGATCAACAATAAAAAATATTAAAGACATCTTTTCATGGGTATGTACGTTTTGCATGCATATATACCACATGCATACATACCACATGTGTACTTGATGCTACAGAAGCCAGATGAGGAGGATATTAGATCCCATGGAGCAGAATTATATGTTTCTTATGTAAAATTGTATATTTCTTAGCTGCCGTGCAGGTGCTGGGAACCTGATCTGGCTCCTCTGGAACGGCCGTTCTTTGCCTCACACTGTGACCTTTTAACACAGTTCCTCATGCTGTGTTGACTCCATAAAATTGCTGCTAGGGATTGGGATGTAAACATCTGTGCTTCCCGATGGTCTTGGGAAACCCCTGCAGAAAAGGTTGTTTGACCTCTGAAGGGGGTCTGGACCCACAGGTTGAGAACAATTGCTCTGGCCTCTAGTAGCCACTATACCGTTCTCCAGCCAAACAACAAAACAAAACAACAACAACAACAACAAAAAGAACTAGAATACTATCATTTCAACCTAGAATGCTTCCAGAGGCCTATGTGCCAAAAGGATTGGTGCCCTGGCCATGGCACTATCCGGAGGTGCTGAACTGGAAAGAGGTAGGGTCTGGCGAGCAGTTTACTTGTTTAGCGGGGGTGAACTTGAAGGGTTGGGACCCAGGCTCTTTCCTAAGTCTCCTTTGCTTCCTTGCTGCCAGCAGGTAAGCAGGGCGACTTGGCTTCCCGCTCTCATCCTGATGGCCTCACCACAGGTCCTCACTAACAGGTTCAATTAATGTGTGACAGAAGCTCAGCTCTGAAACCGGGAGCTGAAGAAACCTTTTCTTCTTAAGTTGTTTCTCCCAGGTATTTTGTGACAGTGACAGAAAGCTGACTAACAGAGACCATGAAGAGTTTGAAGATTATTTTATAATCTTGGGCGCCAGCGTAGAGGCCTAGAAACGGGGAGAAGTGGTGTAGGGCCAGATCCCTCAACAGAGCAGAGAGGGTCAGGGATCAACAAAGCCATGTGAATAGCACAGGAAGGGAGGCTTGTGTACACAGGACAACCAGGATGTGTCACAGAAAAGTGCAGTCCCTTGAAGCCACTGGGTATGTGCTCAAAGGGCGCTGGAGACAGTCTGTCCTCAAAGGGGAGTCAGTCTGAAGGATGGTTCAGCTCCTATGCCTTCAGGACAGACAAGAACAACGGAAACCTGAAATTTTCATTAATTAATTAATTAATTAATTAATTAATTCATTTCTCTTGAGGATTCAAAGTAGGAAAGAAGAGAGAGAGAGTAAGTTTCATGATCAATGACTGGGCATTGTGGCACACTCCTTTAACCCAGAGCTCAGGAGGCAGAGAACGGTGGATCTCTGTGAGTTTGAGGCCAACCTGGTCTACAAAGAGAGTCCCAGAACAGCCATCCAGGGCTACACAGAGAAACATTGTCAAGAAGAAAGAAAGAAAGAAAGAAGAAAGAGAAAGAAAGAAAGAAAGAAAGAAAGGAAGGAAGGAAGGAAGGAAGGAAGGAAGAAAGAGGAAGGAAGGAAGGAAGAAAAGAAGGAAGGAGGGAGGAGGTAAAGGGTGTGGAGAACGACACCGGACCTCTGTCTAACCCTGAGGCCTGACAAGTGTTTTCCAGATTGGGAGATACAGCTAACCTGAATTCCAACCTGTATCTTGTCAAGAAAGGCAAAGGGAAGATTCAGTCCCCTTTAGATTTCATTTGATTGAGTCTGAGTCTTTTTACCTTAATCCAGGCTAGCCTTGAACTCACTATGTAGCCCAGGCCAGCCCCAAACTGGCAACCCTGTTGCATCTACCTCTCAAGTACTGGACTCTGTAGATGTGAGTTTCTGTCACAGTCAGCCTCATTCTGGTTTTGTCTGGATTGTGCCACAGCAGCTCATCTCTCTCTCACAGCCCCATGTCTGCAAAGCCTCAGAATTCATGAGCCCCTTCCTGATTACTGCCTGATTTTGTTCATTTCTTGATCGCCAGTGACTGATATATTTGGTTTTATCTCAAAGGTTACTCAGGGCTGGAGTTGTAGGGTTTCAGGAATTCAGCTAAGATGGAGATGTGAAGGAGCGGTGGGCTTCACGCTCGTGGTATGCGGAACGTGGAGCAGTCACTTTGTTTCAACAAGGGCCTCTTTCAGCCTTGTGTGGCCTCGTGTTCCCCAGCGCAGGCTTGCCCCCCTTTCCAGAAACAACACTGTGAATCTCTGGCTTTCCTGGTCCTGCTCTGTTATTCCTGTGGCCCAGCCAGGTCCCATCCTGGGGAACACGGAGCCAGTGTGCTGTCGGGAGTTGGGGCTGGTGTTGAAGTTGGCCGATTGCTCCTTAACCACAGCGGTTCCCATGGAGGCGAGCCAGGGCTGGAGGGCGAACAGGGAGGTGCCTGTGCCACGGTCCTCTTTCTGAGTGGCAGGTGTCCCTGAACACAGTGGATTGCACCCTATGGGAAGAGCCCAGTTTATCAGTGACCTCAGGATTCAATTGTTTAAATCTCTGAGTTTGCGTGGGTAGGGCTGCCGGGAGGGTGCTTGGGAACCTGGGGACATCTGACCTCCATTTAGCCCCAATTCTTGAGGAATGGAGAAAAGGGCTTTAACTGTTTAACTGGCTTAAGAGTCTAGTTATGACCTTGTGAGGTGCCTGATGAGGGTTATGGGTAGAAATCTGTTCCCTCTCTCCCTCCTTCCCTCTCTCTGTCCTTTCCTCTCTCTCTCCCTCCCTCTCTCCCTCTTTCCTCTGCTCTATGCAATTCTGGCTGGTTGAGCAGCACTGCCCAACTTGTGTGGAGTTAGGCCGAGCCAGGCTGCAGCGCCCTCTCAGGACTTACCTCGTGCATTGAGGAAACTTCTTTTCCCCAAGGTGGTGCTTTCTCCAGTGCTATGGACACCTGTGTCCCCTTCCTCTTCCGCCCACCCCCCCACCTCACCCGTGGAGTGACTAGCATGGCTCCACACAGCGCGAAACATGTTGAAAGAGCTTTCGGGATGAGATCGTAAATTTACTGTAGAAATTGTCACCTGAGGCCTAGCAGGACCTTGCAGAGGAATGAATCAAGGGTTCTGGAAAGCCTTGTGTATGTGAGTCTTAAGATCTGAGTCAGAAACATGGTCAGATTAGTCAGCAAGTGAAAACGCGTGCTCTCACCATGGGTAGTATTACAAATCATCATACAAAAAGCAAAAATAGAGATTTTCCGGTGGCTAAGAACTAATATTTGGCAAGACACGAACATTAAAAAATATCTAGAAAAATTAAAAATTTAAAATCCAGGGAGTTGTAAAATTCTCTAGATGTCCTTGTACTTGATAGTGAGGAAGAGGCCTGCCTTTACCCCTAGGTGCCTGCGTGGCCTCTGGGAGGGTCAACAGCTCATTTCCGGCCTTTGACATGGTTGGCTTTGTGCTTGGGGCATTCCAGTCCCACTTGAGATAACCGTGAGTAAGCTGGGTGAACATGCAGCTCAGAACACGCTGCTTTCTCCTCTGATATGTTCAGCCCGCAGCCCCTTCGCCTGGGTGGGTAGCAGGGCGTTATGAAGGGCCTTACCATTCCTTCCCTCTGCTCCCAGGGATCACGTTTTCCGCTCTCTCTGGGATCTCTACTTACTGCCTCAGTCAGCTCTGAGGTCTTGTGGGTCTGAGGTCATGTGGCTGCTTGTAGCCCGACTGCCCTCCAACCTCCTTCCCAAGGAGCTTGCGAGCAGATGCTCCCTACCGGAAGCCATAGCCTGCAGATGTTGTCCCTCACCGACACTCTTGTGTCTGACTTTATTTAGCCTTACCTGCCTCTGTACATAGGCCTTTCTCAGGATTTATGAGGATCTGTTTTGTTTCCCCAAGAAGGATTCTGGGTAGTCCAGGTTCTTCCTACATGTTACCCTGTTGTGTGTGAAATTAGGTAGAGAGGTCACGGGTAAAGGGTGTTTCTTAGGAAGCTCGCTATGTGGACCTTCCTGTGGTGTTTGTGTGTTTAACTTTAGTCCTAATCTTGGCCCGATGTCTTATTATTAACTAAAAACTTATTAGGCAAGGGTTCTGTATGGGACAGGAATGTGCACAAGTTCGGACTGGTATATGACTCATTGGTTTTAAGGAATTCAAAAGTGGTGGTTCACTAGGAAAGTCAGCCTGAGAAATGACAGAGGGGAAGAGGAAAAGAGAGAGAGAGAGGAGAAAAGGTGGGGGAGGGCAGGGGGGAGAGAGTGAAGAGGAGTTAAGAGGGCTCTGGGGGGAAGAGTTGATAACAGGCGCCAGGCAGCCCATCAAAAGTTCTGCCATTCATATGGAACGGGTAGTAAGAAGATGGGGTTCTGAAGCTGTCCGATGGGAGGGGAAGGGAAAGGGACTGTAATTATAAGTATCCTTATAAAGTCTGCCCCAGTTCAGCTCCAGGTAGAGGTAAGTGCTGCCATCCATTCATAGAGTCCCTTACTGACCCTTACTGACTGAGCTGTGGTACGTCCAGACACAGATTAGATAGAACAAACACAAGCAAACAGCAACAACCAAAGAACAAAAACAAAGAAACTGCTATCTCATCTAAACCACGGCAGACTCATGCACTCTGAGAGGGTTTCGAGACACGGAATGCAGAAACCCAAGGTCACACAGCTGGTGTGACAGGAGACAGGATATGGGTATGGATCTGTGCAATCTTTGCTAAGGTGCACGCGCTCACCTATTTACCTGTTCATACTGACTTTTTAATTTTTTTTTTTTCCTTTTTGGGAGGGAGTGGGGAATCATCACATTCTTGGGCAATGAGAATTTGTCCCCGGGGCTTCGTGAGGTAGGTCCTTCTGCACATTTTTGATGAATGACTGCAGAGCGAAGCCCAGTTGCTCCATGGAGTGTGGAAGCAGACCTGGAAATGGGCTCCACAGAGGAGGAGGGAGGCATTAGGTTCTTGTGCTCTTTTTCAGATCTCTTGGTCTTAAATTTTGAAGGGGCCGAGGAACAGCGTGAAGCCTCCAGATCTGGGTTCTCATGAGGCCAGGAGAAAAGCCGCTAGGATCCCTGGAGTGAGTCATCTAGCAGGATGCCTACTCCGTCTTTTCATCGCACAAACCCTCCTCTTTTCCTCTGCTGCTTCTCTGCTTTGCAAAGGACCTCCATCTTGCCTTCATCATGCTTACTGTTTATCAGAAAGACTTGTAGAAGATGAAAATTCAAGTAGTAATCTAAGAAGGCTTGGTGACCATGAAAAGACTGAACATCGGCTGACAGGAAGTCAGCAAATCCTTTCCTCACCCAGGGAACAGCTATGGCTACCCACAGAGGTTTTAATATCGTGTTAGCATCAAAGAAAGGTGTCAATAAAATTAGATTATTCAAGCTCAAACTAATTCCCCCCAAGTCTACCCTACAATTAATTTCACTGACAACTCCCAAATTGAAGCAGTCTCAAATGGAAGACTTGTTCTTTCCTAAAAAGTGAGAGACTATATTCAGAGATGTAGGCACTTAAGAAGAGCTGACAAATCGAGAATCATGCTTGGTGACCTTTGACAGAGTCATGTTTTCTTCTGGGACTATAGTAACCAGAGCGCACACAGTCTCGAAACAAAAATGCCTTTAAGAAATTAAGTAAAATCTTGAACATGTGTGACTAATGGAAACGCTGATTACTGATGCTAAAGGTACAGGGGAAAACAGACTGTGTGCCAAGCACCACACTCATTATTTAGAACACATCAAGCAGGAGACATAAGCAGGTCGACAGGGAGAAAGCCCTGGAGGTACCACCACAAGTCCACACGTACTGCAAGTGCCAGTAGCACCCGTGAGCTAGAACCCAGATCCCATGGTCTCTGTGTAGTTGTCTATGTTATCAATCCCCATGCTGTTCCTTGCTCCTTAGACTTGCAAGGTTAGGACAGGGGTGTGCTAACTGAACACTCATCAATGGGCCAGAGCTCTTCTTGCTCACTAAGTACAGGGAAGGGTACACTCTTGGGAAGATGAGTGAGGTAAAGGCTGAATCCGGAAGGAATGCAGCAAGCAATCCACAAATGGGCAAGAACCAGGACTGGAGAGACCAGGGATGTGCAGATGCAGCAGCAAGGTCTTCTGAAATAGCAGAGCTGTGTCTTTCCCAGCTCGCTCTCGGAGAATTTGGGTATTAGGAAAGGATCATGGCGGCTGGTACTCCCGAGTGTACTTCAGAGATCTATGTGGTCTGTTCTTGCTCTTCCTTTGCCAGCTTTGACATGTGCAGACAATCCTCAGAGTTTGGGGCCCAGATTCTTCCTCTGACAATGTAAACTTAGGCCCTCTGCCACTACTGCTTAAACTGAGCCATCACCTCACCTTGGGCAACCCCAAGAAACAGCTTTGGACAAAGGCACCCACTGGAACACCCGCTTGGCTTTCTTGCCTTCATAATTCTTCTTTTTGGTAGGGCATTAGTTTTCCTGGTCTCCCCTATAATTGGTTTGGAAGCCTGTCTGTCAGCTGCCCCTGTCACTCAGCTCTCAAGGGTAAACCATTGTCATCAACCAAGAATTGGAACAGGTGGAACTTGATACCAGCAATGTGACACATAGAGGAAGGTCAGCAAGTGACTCAGTTCTGGAAGCTTTAGTCAGGTTTGATAGAGGTGACTGGGAATCCAGACGCCTCCTCGAGGTTTCTGCAGCGGAAGGTCTTTATGCATTTTCATTACCGAAGGCTCAGTTCCAGTGTTAGAAAGGTGACCAGTTCAGCACAACTGGCCACACACACAGCTTACTCTGGCTTCCAGTGTGAACAAGAACGGTTCTGGAAACTTGTAGGGGAAGAACTCGGGGGTGGGAGGGTGGAGGGGTTGGGGTGGGGGTAGGGCTTGCTCCAGGGTTCAGACACACACAGCTCAGGGTCAGAACAGGCCTGTGTAATGAAGCCAGCAAAGGAAGAGGTTCATGAGAAAATGCTCCGTTTCTGACTTGTTCTCACAGGGTTCCATTTCTGTCGGGTTGCTATTTCCACTTTGTGCCCTTGACTCCCAAACCTCAGGCCGGGTTAACCCAACCTCAAAAAAGTCCTCTTGCAGTTTGCCCAGGTAGTCAGTCCTTCCTGTTATCCAAGCTGACAACTTCAGTTTATGGAAGGGAAAGAAGATGACTTCACAGGAGTGACCTCCTGCTTCAAGGGAAGGCACATGCTCTAAGCCAGGTGTCCCTGGCCAAGGGGGGACTTGTGTCACATCTGGATATGACATCATTTGCGGTAGTTGCATCATCTCCCGGTATCTGGGTCTGACTTCTGTGTCTTGAGGGACAGTGACTGAGAATGCACAGGAATGCTCTGCGGTGAGGTGCCGATGCATACAGAGCCCATGGACACCCCTAAGGTCATGTCTACACAGTCCAAGAGTTGGGAATACTCTCCTCATGATGTCAGGGCTATATCTGCTTGCCAGGATTAGCGGAGGGAAGTGGAAGGGAGGTGCTTTTGTGTTGAAAAGAATGCAAAGCCAGCGATCTCCCTTTCCTCCCTGTTTTCAGGGTGTGTGTGTGTGTGTGTGTGTGTGTGTGTGTGTGCATTATGCTTTAAAGATCCCAATTCTTTTCTTGTGAAGGTTTTGCTAAAACTTACAAGTTTAGACTATGGAGTGGAAAAAAAAAACCCACCCATATCCTCCGATTATTGATGTTTTAAAACATTTAAGTATTTTGACCTAAATGCTTAAAGAACAAAGACGATTGTTTAACTAAAAAAGCAGAATGTAAATATTTAGGTTAGATCTTTGGAGCATCTATTTTCACAATTGCCTAGCTTCCTTCCAAATATTAGAGAAAGAGTTAGGACGCTGGCCTTTGAAAAGCGTGGGAAAGCAAGAAAGGAATGCAAACCTGGTCATAAATTTCCTTCCTTCCATTCCGGTGAGACCCTCAAACCTTGGAGGTGGGCCCGGCCTGCTCTTTAAGTGATTTCATAACACATATTTTTGGAAATCCTAATTTCATTAAATTAGACAACGTTGTTCGAGAATGAGGTGAAGTGTTAAATAAAACTCTACCCTTGGAAAACAGAAAAGTGCTTTTCATTCTGCCTGTGTGTTTCTCCTGCCCTGTCTCCTGCAGGTCAACTTCGGCTCAGCGGCCTTGCTTCCCAGTCATCTATCCGCGCTCTTTGCTGGGTGTGTTCTTCCAATTTTCTGCATGTGCTTAGATATCACATTAACCACCAAGCATTTGCCCACCTCACGTACACGCCAGACGCGGTGCGGGAGTGCAGTTAACGTTTCACACAAGTTGGCACTTTTCCTTCAGGTCTATTTCTTCATTGTTGGACAAAACAATTATTTCAAAACACAGCCCAAATGTTAGAAATGACCACGCCTTGTGTATTAACTGGATAATGAGCATCTGCAGCTTACGAAGGAGACCTTGAAAGGAAGGAAGGTCAGAGGTCAGAGGTGACAGGTCAAAAGTGATAATTGTTTGCAATGACAGAACGCGTCACAGGCTGTGATCTAACCTGCATTCTTTACATCCATAAACTGCAATGACTATTCACAGTGGCATTGTAGGCAGGGGGAAACTGAGTCAGAAAAATCTCACTTTAAGTAGTGTTCTAAGATCTAGAGAGGTGAATAGAGCCCCAAACACAATAATATAAATCTCAAAAATGTTTTGAGAGGATTCAAATGAGGCAGTCATGCAAAGTGTTTACGTTTGAATAGTTGAGCTGGGGGATACAATCCACGGACAATCATTTCTGTAACAACACCGCATGGCATACTTAAAGCAGAGTTTCTTGTGGATTTTAACGCCAACCTTAGCTGTGTGAGTTTGGGGAAGTTGCCTTGCATCTCTGTGCCTCGGTCTCCTCAGCTACACACCAAGGAACATGATTACGAAGATGAAATGAAATAGCACATATACACAATGTAGCATGCCTAGCACATGATAAACATCCCATAGATGTTAGCTTATACTATGAATCGTGTAAGAGAAAAGGGAAGAGAGGTAAAAGTACAAATACATTAAGATAAAATCTAATTGCAAAGTCAGAAATGTGAATCTCAGGCAACTGAAACACTGTGTTTTACGAAACTGATACATTTCTCACCTAGATGATACAGCTTCTCAAAGGGGCACAGTTAGGTAACCTTTGTCACAGAGGAGGAGAACAGGCTAGATACTGGCTGATTCTTTGCAGTTTTAGTGAGCATCTTGTATGTGTCTGGCACCGTGAGGCAGTGTGGGGAGTAAGACAGAGAAGCCATGGCAGGCTCTTCCAGTTAAAAGTGGGTGAGGAAGATCATGTCTAGAGAAAAGATCCACACCCAAAGAGGAAAGGCTCTGGAAAGTGAGGCAACCATTGGATTAGAACCAAGAGTGTGGAGTCTTCTATAAGATTCCGTGAAGAAGATGGGATCCCATCAAGCTACAAGAAGTTAAGTGTAATAGAAGACATGGATATTCCTATAGTCACCAAGAGTTGAGGCACTCTAAGAGATGACTCAGATCACAGAGCGAGATAAGAAGGCTGAAATTTCATCTCTTTAATTTCCTCATCTCTTTAATATCTCCGGACTCAGGTCTCATTTTATTGAACCCAGAGCCCAGAGGTAGGGTAGAGGGAAGACACCAGCTTGTACTCTTATGTGCATGTTCTGTTTGACCTTCTCAAATCTCAGTTTTCCCATCTGTCCCATGTTAGCTCTTGAGCTTCCTACATGGGAATAGGAATATCCAGGCACCAGCGGGGGCAGGGCTGATAATAGTGTCTCATAGGTCATGAAAACCGAGTGTGGGGATTCTGTGGCAGCGCGATTTTGTAGTCCCACCCACTGCTAGGACCTTTAATGTAGACGTCAGAGCTGAGCTGAAATTACAAATGCAACACCTTTCCCAGTGAGGCAGAGCCTCTGGATCCCGGTTGTTAATTCTTCTATACGCCACTCCCTTTTGTTCACGTCTTGAACTGGCTATTGGGGTGTAATCAGTTTATCTTAAAATGTCATTTTAAAGTGGAAATAGTAGTCTCTTCTGGTTCTTTGTCACAGGTTATGACTCTCCTGCCAATCCTCTCCCGTGCCAGAAACTCATCTTTAAATACTTTTAATTGACTGCATCTTTCTTCTGTTCTGTAATTCTAGCTTGCAAAATAAGCTCTCCTAAAAATATCATCCGATGACAAGTCCAGCCTGCCATGCTTTCAATCTCTCACGTCTTGGGTGACTTGAAGGTGCTTGTATCTCTTAATCTCTTCAGCAGACAGGGTGTAGGGCGGTTCCTCTGCGCGTGCTTCCTCCTTCCTCAACTAGAGAAACAAGATTCACTTTCCTTTATTCTTATGTAAGTCATTTCTTTTAAAACTCAGGCACAATTTCTTCTGATAGTCTCTCACTTGAATTGTTGTCTCTGTTAATAACTCATTTCCCACCCCCTCTTTGTTAGTAGTTCTAGTACTCTGTTCTCTGTCTGTTCCCTACAAAGAATAGAAACCAGTATGAACCAGATCTTCAGGTAGGGTTTAATTAGTGCAATGACTGTTTTTTTCCCCCCTCTTGCCTTCAGAGTGGAAGAGACAAAAAAGAAACGTGGATTCTTTTGTTTTTGTTTTTCCAGACAGGGTTTCTCTGTGTAGCCCTGGCTGTCCTGGAACTCACTCTGTAGACCAGGCTGGCCTTGAACTCAGAAATCCGCCTGCCTCTGCCTCCCAAGTGCTGGGATTAAAGGTGTGCGCCACCACCGCCTGTCAAAACATGGATTCTAAAATTATAGTATTTGTTCATAAACACAGCAATAGTGACCTTTCTATTCTTTGAAGAAATGTATTTTTTTTTAATTTAAAATATTTTAAATGTGTTTGCTTATCTATCTACTGGATGCGGATGAGGGAGGCACGAGCACCATAGAGCACAGGTAGAAGTTAGAGGACAACTTGTGAGAATGGGTTTTCCTTCTTCCATGAGGATTCCAGAGGGTTGAATTCAGGTCACCAGGCTTCGTGGCAAGTGCCTTGACTTTCTGACCTGTCTTGCTGGTCCTGAAGCAATTTTTCTTGTACTTCAGGGCTAAACTTTCCTTCCTTCCTTGGTCTATAGTTTACTTTTCTAGGACATTGCTCTGTAAACACCATAGAAAGCCCTCCCTCCCCCGCCCCCCAGATTACATTTCTGTGCTGGCCCTAAATAGCTTAAAGCAAGGCTCAAAAATAGAGACACCTTGGCTAAAGCTCCATACCACCAAGTGCAAATTCCTCGATATATGACCATCCTGAGAAGTCAGGAGAGAGATGACAGCCACGTTGATCAAATGGGTCACTTTCTTTCAGTGTGACAGTGATGTTCTCCCCACATGGTGGCAACCAGTCTCCTGTGACTCTACTGATCTCCCCAGTGTCCATAAATTACAAGGACAGAGCAGAAATGACCAACCACTTTTTCTTAGTCTTCTGCCTTCCTCACCCCTTTGCTGCCCATGAAGCAGATCTCTGCTGCTCACCCCACTGGAATTCTGTCCACTGGAAGGGATAAGTGTCTGTATCCACTCACACCCCCAGGGAAAGCTAACTAAGGTTGGTAGAGTTAAAGAATTTGCCTTTTGTGCCTTTTTGACAGCAGCATGGGCTGGGTCATTTTTGTTGCTGGGAATCCCGGTGGAAAGATTTGTCTTCAGCGGTGGAATCTGGCCCTTCATCCTCCTCCTTACGAGCTGTCACTCTTTAAACACTTTTCCTTCATGGTCCCTTGGCCTCTGGGTTTGAGGATTCCAACATGGAGTTCTCTGCATCACAGAGCCTGACAGCACTCCTGATGGTTGCCCGGAACTAGAGTTCTGTGCAATCAGGCCAGGGTGCACTCTGTGTTTTGGGGTGCTTGTACCAACTTCCTGTTGAACCGTTTAGTAACTGCGAGAATTGAAACACTTCCCCTGATTCTCCACGTCAAAAGTAGGGAGTGCTCCTGGAAAGAAGTAGTCTATGGTATGCTCAGTCAACTTGCTGGGGTACAGAGGAATGGAGGTCAGGGCCAGAGAACTAACGCTAAGTTAGGCTGTCTAGATTCAAACGCTGCTCCAAAAACAGGATTAAGTGAAAAACAAAACAAAAACCTAAGATCTACATAAAGAGCTTAAGACAGCACTTGGCGCGTGTCTACTGGTACTATTCAAGGAATATATCACACTGCCTCTGCGTGAGCACCCTGCTATGCTCAGGCATGCACGGAAGCAAGCAGGCCCACGTTCTGCAGGACTACGCATGTGCATGCTGAAGACACACGCTTGAGTTACGCTTTGGTTCTTCTAGGATGAGGCTCCTCTTTTGCAGCAGCCTCTGCTTTGGCCACAGCCGGACTCTCTATCGCTCTCCCATTTGGTGCCCTGGGTTCCTGTACAAATCTATTTTGGCAGTCATTTCTGTGGAGACAGGACTATGTCTGTGTTGTTCAATGCTATATCTATAACTATTAGCTTTTGGCAGAGGAGAATGAAAAAAGCATGTTTAACAAATGATACGTGGAATTCTAGAAAGTGCTATTGGACGTAAGCAGCTCCCAAGAGATATTCTTGCATTTAATAAGGTCAACAAACTGGGATGGAGGTTGTTTGGGTGGAGTGGGGGGGACAGGGATACTTGAGAACATATTTAGCAGAAACACACTGCAAATTTACAACTACAGGGGAAAACGAACAAGCAAACAAACAAATATGAAGGCTCCTAATGCCTGATTTAGGAAATGGTTCTATTATACATAATGTTTCAAAACCAATACAATACAAATACAAACCTTGATGTGCAGTTTAGCACTGAATTTATGAAAAGAAATTGAATGGAAGATTCCATGCATGAGAATCACACAATAAAGACTGAGCAAATATTGTAATTTTCTCAAAGCAAACTTTGATAGTGGCTATTTCTTGTCTATTAATTGGTCTGGTGTCTAATGAAAGCAAGGCCAGGGAAGTTACGCTGCCCCGTATTTTTAGAAGTACTTAAGTGACCTACCTAGTCTGACAGCGCCTTGAGAGCTAGGCTATGTCCAGAACGTTTTGTATCTTTGTGGAGCATATGATACATTCTTACCGCCCTCTCCTTTCTTTTAAGGAATCCTGCAGATCAAGTGTCCAGCCACAGTGGGATACTTGTTCTAAAGCAATCATCAGCCAGGTTGAGACAACATGAAAAGTATTTCTAAGTTTGCCAAGAGTTTGTTCCCACACTTCAGCCCAGTATTTTCTTTTGCTCCTTGTAGATGGTAGAGGCAAGTCTCTATGTCATACAGGATGCTTTGACAGCGGGTGTCACATCAGGTTGAGTGACTGGCTTGTAATCCTCCTGTTTTTGCAGAGTAATTAAAAAGACAGGAAGATCCTTTTTGATCTTTGAATGTACATACTTATAAAACCTCTTATGGATCAGAGAAGCTCTATCTTATAGATAAAATGTAAGGGCGTATAAATTAAGTGTCGGAATAAGTTGAGATTTGGAGACAGGTTGTGCTGTCTGGTTTTGTGTCAACACAAGCTAGACATCACAGAGGAGGGAGCCTCAGTTGAGAAAATGCCTCCATATGATTAACCTGTAGGGAATTTTCTTAATTAGCGATTGATGGAGGAGGACCCAGCCCACTGTGGGTGGTGCCATCCCTAGACAGGTGGTCCTGGGAATCTATAAGAAATGCAGATTGAGCAAGGCATAAGGAGACAACCAGTAAGAAATCACTCCTCCAAGGCATCAGTTCCTGCCTCCTTCCCTGCTTGAGTTCTCGCCCTGACTTCCTTCAGTGGAGGACTAGGAAGTGGACATGTAAGCCAAGTAAATCCTTTACTCCAACTTGGTTTTGGTCATGGTGGTCCTCATAGCAGTAGTAAACCTAACAAAGACAAATGATATGAACTGCTGATGTCTATAATCTTAACAAATTATGAAAAATCGTATGTACAAAAAGTATGAAGTTCTAATTCTTATTTTTCCATATCAGCTAAAGGAAACTAAAAGAAGACTATTTTTGCTTTAGGATTAGATTTATTTTAAGCATATTCGTTAATTTTTGGATGGGTTTACAGCCTGGGGGGGGAGAAGGATGCCCTGGCATTGGGAGGATGAAGCTTGAGATCTGTTTTGCACCTGGAAGGCATGCGCACACTAGTGTAGATTTCCTTAAGTATATGTCAGGTTCACCATCTCTGAATATTCCAGCGAATATCAAGTGTACCTGACATATATACTAAGCTACAATAATTTAAGAGTCTGAATCTGGGTTGCTCTTTAGCATACATATCTATAGAAAGAAAGCCAGCCTCATGGCAAACATCCAGACACATAGATCTATTTATTCCACAGTGTCAAACTGATAACCCAGATATAAAAAATTTAGAACTGGCAGGATTTGGGTTGAGATGGTCTAGTCTGCACATAACAATTGTAGAACTAAGGTGTAGAAAAACAAGAAGCTTTCTCTAATGCTGGGCAGTGAACTCGTGACTGGCTACTGACATAAAAGGTTCAGGAATCAGTGGCCTCAGACTTTTGGCCCACTGTATTGTCTTGCCTTCAGGTGAAGAGCTACATGGATCTGTCATAAAACCATTTTTGTGTCCATCTAGTTTTGCCTTCTGAATGCCAAAATGTGTCTTCAGGGGCAAAGAACCATCATGATTATTTGACCAGGACAGGGCCATGGAACAGACCCCTGCAGGGTTCAGCTGTGGCTCAGAAAACTCAGGCTCTCATGGGAAAATAGAGATAGAGGATGCCAGAATTTCAGACTCTCTTCATCACAATGGCCTTAAAATAAAAAGAAAAAAAGTTACATTGTGTTTGTGTGAGAGTGTATGAGTGTGTATATGAGTGAATGTGTGTGTGAGTGTGTGTGTGTGTCTGTGTCTCTGTTTGTGTGTGTGTGGTTTATGGAAGTTGGACAAAAATTTGAGGGTATTAGTTCTCCTCCTCCCTCATGTAGGTTCTGAGGAACAAATTCAGATCATTAGCCTTGGCAGAAAGTACCTTTGCCCACTGAGCCACCTTGCCAGGTCCGTTCCCCCAGCGGAAAAGAAAACAGCTCCTCTGAGGGAAGAAACCTCAATCACAGCTGCTGTGGTGCTTTGACACCTTGTTTCTTTTATGTCTTCTACATTATGGGAAGAAGGGCAAACTCCCACCAGAACTTTAATGCTCTTAAGTAGGAGCTACAACCTGACTGTATCCTTAGCCAACGGCTGTGTCTGTCCCCAGACTTCACTAGTATTCTAGGTGGCCTGGACATTAGTACCCTATCCTCATTTCAAACTGCATAGGTGAGCCTTCTCCTGTTCCTATTCCACATACAAATGGGATGATACAGGCAGCTTGCCAGGAAGTGGGACTCCACTTTGGAGAGAACTCAGCAGAGGAGAATGGCTTCTGCCTATTGTAACTTCATTTTCATTTCAGAAAGTTAGTATCACAATAACAGTTGATTGGTAAGACTGCAGAGGTAGGACTGGGCTGAAGCTTGTTCTTATTGCCAAGATTTTTGTATCTTAAATGCTTCACTGAATTTTACATTTAGATATAATTTTTAGTCAGGCCGATATAGGTAAATAATACAAAAATCACGAAAGTAAAAACATCACTTTCTTTTGTGTGCTTGAATTTGATTTCTAGAAACAATTTTATGTTCAGAAAAGAATGACATAAATTTTTAAGCAAGTTATCTAAATAAATCAAACTTTTGTGTCAACATTCTAGGTGCTTCTGTCTTATGTTTGTATTTCTACTGGTTAACTAAATGCCTGGCACATGTTAGGGATTCGGTGAAGACAGCAACTAGAATAAATGAATAAAGAAATGATGAAAGAAGGTGACACAGAAAGATATTTCATGTGCTTGAAAATACATGCCACCAGAACACAGATGGTAGTGGAACCTTAACACAAATCTTCTGTATCTTGCTTATAAACAGCCATTTCTGCTGGCCCAGAAACAATAACAACAGCTAGACACAACACACAGGTGAGTCGGGCTGGGATCAGACTTTCCTGGCTCAATTGTTAGATAACAGAATTAAACTTCCATCATGTGAAGACTATATATATATATATATATATATATATATATATATATATATATGTGTGTGTGTGTGTGTGTGTGTGTGTGTGTGTGTGTGTGTGTATGTATATGTATATTATGTATATGTATATGTATTTGGGGGTCTTTAAGAGAGGAACTTAGCATGTGTCAAAGTCAATATAGAAATTTGAACTAGAAATGGGGAGTCTCCATAATGAAAATGAAGTTTTTTTCATTGGATAACACAGAGAGTGATATGGACACAATTTTTAGCTAGAAACATTGGTAACAATTGCTATGCTGTAGCATGTCAGAAACGTGCCCTTATTTGGAAGATAGGCCTTGTGTTCTTGACTTTTTGCTCAAAGGTCAAGACTCAGAACAGGCATTGCAGGTGTTGTAGGCAAGTCCTTACCACAATTAACAGTGTATTAAAAGAGGAGAAGAACAGAGATGAGGAGTACACCTCCAATTTGAGAGACCCACCTTGACTGTGCCTTATAGTCTAATGACTTGGTCCTGAAAGACTGGGCTATGTAATCCTGGTTGTCAAATTGGCATCCCCAAACAATAGCAGGTAAACTGAAGGATGAAGACTTCCTGTGAAGAGCCCTCCCCAGCCAGACCACGGAAGCTCACTCTGTGTGGGCAAAGATCACAGAGATATCCTCTTCTCGGCGATTTTGAACGGCCGCCACTCAAAGCCGCAGCATGATGATTTGGATTCTAAATGTTCCCAGAAGGCTGTGTGCTGAAAGCTTGGTCCCCAGCTGATGGTGCTTCAGGGACGCTGGAAACTCTGGGAAGGGGGGGTTGTCATGGCGCATTGGGGCATTCCTTGGAAGGACCCCGGCTTATTCTGCTCCTTCGCTGTCTGAGGTGGGAAGCTTTCTTGACACACACCTCACTGTGGTGTCTGGTTTCACCAGACTCAGAAGCACTGGTGCTATGACGTCAGTGTAGAGGTCAAAGGTCAACTTTGTAGAGGTCCAAAAGCTGCGGACGGAGACCTTAGAAACGTGAGCCAAATGTCTGCCCTCCATTTTTCCTGTGTTTGGTCTCATCAGCATGATGATACCCAACCAAGGAGAGGATGGGCTAAGCAGAAAGACCAGTAAGTGAAATAGGAATTTGATTTACAACTCTGGCCAGGGGAGGTCTTTGATTGCTGTTTCTGTCATATGAAGATTAGAAGAGATTAGAATCCTACTTAAAGATGGAATGAATGGGCTACTCACAGAAAGGTATTGGAGGTAGACGTGGTTGGTACTGATAATTTACTCTAGAAACCACTTTATTTTTTTCTTTTGTTGAGACAGGGTTTCTCTGTGTAGCCCTGGCTGTCCTGGACTTCACTCTGTAGACCAAGCTGGCCTTGAACTTGGAGATTCACCTGCCTCTGCCTCCCAAGCACTGAGATGAAAGGTATTCTTTTACAGACTACATCCCTTCTTTCCACGAATTGGGCACCTGATTGCCTACGTACTGACTAACTCCCCCTCAGTCTTCGCGAGTAGGAGTCCTGCGTGACTCAGTGCTAGCCAGTACTCTGTGAACGGGAGGTTTGAAGCTATGTGAAAATCTCTGTTCATTTTCTCTAATTTCTCCTCTCAGTTGTCTGAGAAACAGTCAAGCATTGGAGCTGCTCTTGAGTTCAGAGAGAAGTGTCGCTCTAGTAATAGTAGAGTCATTTCATCCTTAGGATCACACTGCCTCTGGATTGCTACATCGAAGAGAAACAACCTTCTGTCTAGTTAAGGTGCTGAATTTGGGGGTAGGGTCAGCAGCTTGTCTTGGTATCTACAGAAATGCAGGCTTTTGCACAATACAAGAAGGAGAAGTAATTGTCCTTTGGAAGAGTTTTAACTGAGGAACTAGCCACTCATTAAGAGCATTAGTTAGAAGGGCTGAAGAGCCAGGTTCTGCTTTGTTCTCTGATCATCTATAATTCATTCAAGACTACAAAAGTGACTGACCAGGAGTGCTATGCCTCTCAGAACATCCCTAGAGCTGTACTGTGACCTGGAACCTGTTGCTACTATACTTGTAGAGCCTTCCCAGGACCAGAATGTAGCGCCAGGAACCTTACCAGGCTGAACAGTAGACAGCCAGGAAAGGCGCTCGTTTCAGTTTAGTTTGATTGATTTGATTTTTAGAACTCATGTGTGTGTGTGTGTGTGTGTGTGTGCGCGCGTGTGTGTGTGTGTATACACATATACGCACTTGCGCATGCGCGCGCGGGCTCGCTCATGTGTGTGCTCGCTCATGCGCATCCGTGCTATGAAGTCAGGCTAGAGGTCAAAGGTCAATTTTGTGGGAGTCAGTTCTCTACTTCCTCCTTGGGTTCTCTAATTCAACTCCGGTTGCCAGGCTTATTCGTCGAGTGTTTTCACTCACAGCTACCCTGTCAGCCCTTGACTTATTCTTAACATATAAAGTAACAGGTTTCCTTAGGACATTTTCATGCATATTTTGTTTTGATTGACACCCCCTCCCAGTCTTCCTACCCCCATCTCCTACACGTGCCCAATCACCCTCCCAAACCCTTAACGCCTCTGTTTTTCTCTTCCCCTGTACCCTTCTCGAGTCTCACGACCTCAGTCCACACTCTCACAAAAATGTACGTATATAAAAGCTAGAAGTGCCTCTCACAAGAGAGAACTTTCGGTGTTCCCCTTTCCGAGTCCGGAATAGTTCACTTAATATGGTATTTGCTGTTCCATCTATTATTGTCTGCAAATCTCATTTTTCATTATGGCAGCAGAAAAGCCCGTTGTGTCCGTGTATCTCATTCGTCTGTCGATAGACATCTGGGCTGATTATCTTTCCTTGCTATTGTGACCGAACAGCAAGAAACCTGGATGTGACAATACCTTCGTGGCAGGATGCAGAGTCTTTGGGGTATATGTAAAGGGGTGCTTTGGCTAGGTTATACGGCCAATCTATTTTTAGTTTCTTGAGACACCTTTACACTGATTTCCATAGTGGCGATACCAGTTTACACACCCACTAACAGCGAGCAGGATTCCTCTTTCTCCACAACCTCATAAGCACCTGTTGTGATTTGTTTCCCTGTTGGTATTCATTCTGAAGGGCGTGAGACAGAATCACAAAACTGCTTGAATTTGCATTTGCATGGTGGCTATGGATATCGAACACTTAAAAATGTTTATTGATTGTTTAAATTTCTTCTTTTGAGAAGTGTCTTCTCAGTTCACTGGCCCTTTTATTGAGTGGCGGGTATTTTCAGTTTTCTCCGTTTTCTAGACTCTCACTCCTGTCTCAAGCTGACAACGGTTTTCTCATGTTTTATAAGCTGGACTGTTTTAATGTCCTGAATTGTCAACCTGAGTCATCAGAAAGGAGAAGCCTCAACTGAGGAACTGCCTAGATCAGATAGGCCTATGGGCATGTCTTCCGGGGTTTATCTTAATAATTAATTGATGTAGAAGGGCCCAGCCCACTGTGGGCGGCACCAACCCTAGGCAGGTGGTCCCAGGCTTTGTATGAAAACCAGCTAAGTATGAATGGGTAAGTGAGCCAGCAGGCAGTATTTATCCATGATTTCTGCTATTACTTCCTTAGTGATGGGTTGTGACCGGGTGTGTGAGCCAAATAAACCCTTTCCTCCTCAAGTTGGAGTTTGTGGGTTTGCTTAGTTAGAGTCAGGGCATTTTTGGATAACTTGACTTCTGTGGTGACTTGTGTATGCTTGGCCCTGGGAGCCGCACTATTAGGAGGTGTGGCCTTGATGGAGTAGGTGTGGCCTTGTTGGAGTAAGCGTGGCCTTTTGGGAAGAAGTGTGTCACTGTGGGGGTGGGCTTTGAGACCTATCTCCTAGCTGCCTGAGAGCTAGTCTGCTCCTGGATTCCTTTGGATGAAGATGTAGAACTCTCAGCTCCTCCTGCGTCATGCCTGCCTGGACTCTGCAATGCATCCACCATGATGATGATGGATGGCACCTCTGAAACTGTAAGCCAGTCCTAATGAAATATTGTCCTTTATGAGAGTTGCCTTGGTCATGGTGTCTGTTCACAGCAGTAAAACCCTAACTAAGAAAACTTCCCTCTTATTTTAATTTTACTCTTTTTTTTTTTTGTAACTTTCGTATTATTTCTATAGGTCGCATTTAGAGCACTATATTGAATAAGAGTAGAGAGAAGTGTGCTCACCTTTTTCAGATTTTAGAGAAAATGCTCTTGGTCCCCCCTCCCCATTCAGTACACTGTTGACTATGGGCTTACTGTGTACAGCTCCGATTCTGCTGGGATATGTTCCATTCGTTCCTATTTTTTCCAGACGTTTATCACCTGGCCGTGTTGAACTTAGTTAAGTGTCATTTCTGCATCCATCATAATATGTTAGAGAGAGGGTGTTCTCTGGTCATGACTGTTTGAAGTTCTAAATATTTGCTTGATTTGGCTATTTTTCTCTATATATAGATTTGGAAAATTTATAGTCATTTCGTTGAATAGATTATGTAAGTCACTTAACTTTTATCTCAGATCCTTCTACCTCACAGACTCTTAGGTATGGTTGTTTAAATGGATCCCAGAGTTCATAGCAGTTTTGGTCAAGTTCATCATATATATGTATATATATATGTATATATATATATATATATATATATATATATATATATATATACACACATACATACATCTCAGTATGTTATTGCTTTGACTTTGTCCCCTGTCCCTGGCATTCGATTTTCTGTTTGGGCTTGTCTCCGATAATGCTTTCTGATGTTCTTTAATGGATTGATTGATTCTTTCGTTCCCGCTTGATTCTTTCCCGGCACCTCAGTTTCCTTGTTGACTCCTCCCTGACTTTTGATGTTTTCCCTCTAAATTCCTGATTCTTTCATCCATCTTGGTAACTTTATTTTCTAAGTCATAGATTGATTTAATAACTTTATTTCATAGATTGCAAATTCAATTCCTTATTTGTTTTTTGTTTTATTTTGGGTTTTGAGTTTTTTTTTTTTTGTTTGTTTGTTTGTTTGTTGGTCCTCTGTTTGATCATTGGCCCATTTCAGAAATGAGACTGGCGGTGTGTATCAATATTTACGTAGTAAAGTGAAAGAGGATGGAGAAGACAGAAATGGAGAAAGAGTCAGGACTGGAAAGAAGAAAAGTGTCTATGCCAGAGTGTGGACAGACTTAGAGAGCTTTCTCAATGAGATACAAGTTACAACACAGCAACTGGACTCTCCAGGTACCAAAGTGTACCTACCTAAAAGTTTTAAAGACCTAAAATAATTTAAAATTTTAATACACACACATATAGTAATATAATTATAAATATATAATAATATACAATATAATATCAATTTAATTTAACATTAAATAATATTTAATATATGCTATATTACTTATATATTTATTTTCATATATTAAATATATAATAAAATAATATTAAATAATATATAATATAAATATAAAAATTAACAATTCAAGACTAAAATTATATAAACCCCAGTGAATAGTAAAATGAATTGGAAGGAATGCTCCCAGTCATTGTTTCTTTCTTGTTGGGGAACAGTTTCCGTTTACTTCGCTTAGACCCATCATGAGCTGTACCCAGTTTCATCCTAAACTTCCGGTCATCTGTGGTGCTCCTCCCATTATGATGGGCTGAGTGGCGCAGAGCCGTAACTTTGAGATTCTCTTACTGCTATCTTCACAGTGCTGCTTGCAGTCACTCGGTTCCATCAGGGGGCCGGAACCTAGTTCTAAGATCTGTGCCACGATTCCCAGTTCCCAGAAGATCCTTAGGGATCCAAAGAGCAATAGCTAAAGATGGGGAAAGTTGGGGGCTGGAGAGATAGCTCAGAGGTTAAGAGCACTGACTGGTCTTCCAGAGGTCCTGAGTTCAATTCCTAGCAAGCACATGGTGGCTCACAACCATCTGTAATGGGATCCAATGCACTCTTCTGGTGTGTCTGAAGATAGCTACAGTGTACTCATATAAGTAAAATAAATAAATCTTAAAAAAAAAAAAAAAAGGATAGGGGAAAGAGAAAGTCCTACTGTGTTGTGGTTTTCTCAGCTTCAGGGGTTCCGGTTTCTCTGCGAGTCCTTGCTGAGCAAGGCGACTCTGTGATAGACACCTGGCAAGCCAGCTTTAGCTGTGGCTGACTTGTACCCATAGTCATGCAGCCACCTTATTGGAACTCTGTTTCCCCTGGCAACAGTGGGTAGGTGGGTTGGCAAGCATTGGCTGGGTCTTGTCTCCAGATTCTTATACCTTGTGTTTCTGGGTTTGTTGTGGCCCACTTTCCAGTCTGGCCCCTGAGTTAGCTTCCCACTTGGGTTGAGAGCAATGCAAATTGTGTCTCACAGCTCTGTGCCAGGAGCTTGGAGCCCATTAAGGCACTACTCTGTTAGAAGGCTCGGTGTGCACCACGTGGTATGGCTGGACTCGCCTGCTGGCCCTTTAATGCTGAACACTTACGTCACCTAGTCTTATTCCACCTTTCATAGTTCTTACTCTGTTTTATCTGTCTGGCGACTTTCTTCTGGTTCTCACAGCCTCTGCTTCCGATTGGCCCTCGTGACTCCCACTTGCTCTGGTTTAAGTATCATTTGTCCTCAACAAAACTCATGTTGATGCCTGGTGTCGCAATGTGTTGGTGTTGGATCATGGTGCCTAGTTGTAAGCTTTAGGGCAACAGGGCAGAGCCCTCCCAAATGGATTCCTGTTTTCCTCATGTGATTCTTGCTTTCAGAAAGTGGGATAGATTAATCACCGAGAAGGAGGTTTGCTGTTCCTACTTCTCTATCCTGCAGGTGCCTGTTTGCTTTGCCCCTCTCCACTCCATCGTGGTTTGAAACAAATGTCACCCTCAAAGACTCTGGTCCGAACTAAAACATTCATTCTGATGTAGCCAATTAAGTAAGAAGAAGAAGCCATCGCCTGTGGGGTTGCAGCTGTGGAGGAAGAAATGTTACAGAACATTGGATGTGAATTAGATCCTGAGTGTAAAAAAGTTTTCAAACCAGATGTACTGTTTCATATTAGTGACCAAAATGTTGATACATTGTTTTGCATGACGGGACACTGATTTTACTAAAGCTGTCCTGACAAGATGCAGAGCACAGGAAAGCCCTGGGGCAGCGCACGGTGGATGTTCCAGCTGCTCCAGCTGAGGGTAATCCTGCTAGAGTCCCATGTCACAGCTCTGTCCCTCAGTCGATGATGGAAAATGACACTGAGATGGTATCCCTGTTGTTTCTTCCAGAAGGAGTAAATTCTAAACATAAAGTGTGCTGTGCCCTGTCTCCAAAACAAATGATATCTAAAGCAATTCTGGGGCATCATATAACTCCTGGTGAGGTTATCAGGTCAAACTGCAGTTCACTGGTGAAAAAGAAAGCTGTCAGCTTGGCTCTGGGTCACTGTCAGCAGGTGTCAGAGGGACTGGCATCGCTACACATAAGAAAGGTCAGTGACATTTTCAGCTTCCTTGTCTCTAGTGTCTCCTATGCAGGCTAAAGTTACACTGGGAGAAAGTCACCTGAATTACACCCTGAGAAGGATTTCCTAGCTAAATGGCGGACTAGTAAAGAAAAGTCACTGTGTAACAACACCCCCCCCCATTAGCTTCTGTTCAATGTAATTCTGCAATCTGATTGATGTCTATGAGTATTCTGACAAACTGAGTTTTGTTTGCAGCCTTTCAACCCTTGAATCTAAGGAAAGAGGTTCCATTTCGGGGGGAGCCATGGCTCTAGAAAGGATCTTGAATTGCAAAGTTTCAGAAGTTTAATTCCTAAATATGTCACCTGTCTGTGACTTTAACCAAGCATTTCACAAATCGGTTTTATGGATCGCATTTCCCGCATTCCTTCCTTGCGGGCTCTCTGAAGTGATGATGCCATCGAGGATGGTTTCCCTGATTCTTCACTGTCCCAGGTTAGAGGAGAAACTGCTGGGCAGGAAGAGAAAATGAGTTGCCCCTGAGGACAGAGCACACCTGTGACTAGAGTTTACAGAGGAGCCAGATGTTACCCAGCATGCCTCTCTTCCTTAGTCATTTTCATACCATGTATACACACACACACACACACACACACACACACACACACACACACACACACACACGACTCAGAAAATGTAAAATAGATACAAATAAAATATAAAGGAGCATTCTTGGTCAATATGGTAATATTGTTATATTTGCATGGAGTCCTTGAAACAATATGTTTAGTTTCTCTATAAGAATTCACAAAATGAGCCAGGTGGCTCAGTGGGTAAAAGTCCTTACCATGAAGCCTGGTGATCCAAGTAAGACCCTCAGGACCCACGTAGAAGAGGAGAACTTGATCGTATGTGCATGCACGTACACACACACACACACACACACATCCTTGAAATAAAGGAATAAAATGTCCTTTTAAAAAGAATGCAAAAAAATGAGTAGATACAGTGACAAACACAAGAAAACTGATTTTGAAAATTTCCAGTTTTTTTTTTTGCTCGTTTAATGATTTATTACAATTCTCATGGACTTATTTCTAGCTTTAAAATAACAGAGAAACACAAGAAGACAAGTGGTAACATTTAGAAGTCTGATTTAGAGCTGCCTAGCCCATGCTGAAATGCAGGAAAGTTTTTTTATTCCTACTTTTGATAGTCACAACACATTTGCTTAAATGTCAGCCTTTTAGCTCTATTACTCCCCACTCCCCACCAGACTTAGAATCTTTATTTTTCAATTGCAACAGAATACATGTCTGCCTTTTTCTCCATATATGGAGATACTAGATCCTGATTCCCTATCCCATCTCCCCCCATGATAAAACAGAGACTAGAGGGCAGGAGGGCATTGTCTCCCCACTGTTCATGACCCTTACCTCACCTGGGAATTATGCACTGACTGTTGATTTTTGGGGTACCTTGTCAGATCCCTTTCTGTGCTAGTAATTCCTTTTTAAAAATGCAACTAAACTCTGGAAAGAAAAGACCACAAACTCATTCCACTTTAGTGAGGAACAGTCTGCAGACTGAAGAGTAGAAAGCAAAAACGGGTAAGTTCAAATGTGGTAATCAGGTGGAGCCATGATCTGAATGATTAGCGTCCTTGTGTAAAGAAGCACCAGAGGCCCCTGCTTTCCTTTCCCCTGTGCCGGCATGCAGCACCAAGATGGCGGCCTAAAAGACAGGAGAAGCGGCTCCCCCAGAAACCAGCTGCAATCATGTATGGAGTACAGACTGAGGCTGGTACCATAAGAACTTACCTATCTATGGAAGTTCTTTCAGTCCTTGTCTGCCTAGCTCAGAACGTGGAGACTTCTCTTTAGGCTCCAATCCTGTTTATGTCACTGGTTCAAAACATAGTTTGGATAAAAACATTTACTCATACAGGCTCATATATCTCAAAATATAAATCTCTAGGATTTCAGAATTTGGGCAAGACCAACCCGCAATCCCCCACCGCGGCAGAGAAAGAGCAGAGTGAACTCAGTCCTGTTTCCCCCTCGTCACCTGATGCTCCCAGGGAACTAGAGTTTGGCTGGGAGTCTGTTAATTGTACTGTAACCATGAGAAGGCAGAGTCTTTAGATAAATAAATTTAGGAGAGTTTATTTGACAAATGAAAATAAAGGACAACTCATGAGCCAGAATTTTAATAAACAATGTTATTCCAGCTATGCAAAGGTGGAAAGGAGATATAGAAAACAACTTAATCGGCTGAAGTTTGAACAACCAGCTGACTGATTACAGCTTAACTAGTTAATTGGCTGATATTAGATAATTGGCTACAGGGCACCCTTTAATAAACCAAAGCACAGTTAGTGTAAATTAACGGTTTGGCCTGTCTGATCAGTCCTGAATCCTCTTCAGATGGATGGCTTCCCACAGTTTTAAGATTACCACGGGAGAACTAATCAGGATGAAATGACAGAGAACCTAGGATTTGGGGCTACTTTAGAAAGAGAGGAACAAAAACGCAGTTTTGTGAGTCTTGACTCTGAACTAAAACCAAATGAGGGCAAGACCCAGATCTTCCAAGATCAGATAAAGAGGTCTGTGTGTGGTGGGGGGAGTTGGCTAGGTCTGTTGATGGGGTCAAAGTGAGAGAATGACCAAGGGTGTTGAGAAAGAGAACATGGTAAGAGACAGAGATGGAGACCCAGGCGTAAACTTGGCTGCATCAGGCCAAGTACAGGCATCTGTATTTTATTCTAAATCATGGGAAAGTCGAGCTATGTGAGGGTCATCTTGGGGGCTTTTGGGGGATGGCTCTGAAGAGGGCAAGAGGGAAAGTGGAAGGATACATTTTGGCAGCTGTTGTATGGTTCAGAAGGAGATGCATTTGACTCAAGCCAGGGCTAGGGGAGCTGGGAAGAGCTGGGCAAGAGGGATACTTAATAGGTCAGATCACGCAAGAGCACATTATCCAGACTGTCAGATCTTTCAAAAGTGCGTTCAAGCCGGGCGGTGGTGGCGCACGCCTTTAATCCCAGCACTTGGGAGGCAGAGACAGGTGGATTTCTGAGTTCGAGGCCAGCTTGGTCTACAGAGTGAGTTCCAGGACAGCCAGGGCTACACAGAGAAACCCTGTCTCGGAAAAACAAAAAAGAAAAGAAAAAAAAAATTAAAAAAAAAAAAAAAAGTGCGTTCAAGACCCTCCAAGGATCCTCCAAAATCCACAGAGGCTCAAGTCTTCTGTATAAAGTTCAGAATATTTACACAAGATCCAAATGCCTGGGAGCGCCTCATACGTGCTGGAGATCATCTTTGCATTACTTCCACGATCCCTGATATAGCATAAACAGCGGGCCAGTAGCTATTATGTATTGTTTAGACAGGGATGACAAGAAAAGTTCATACGTGTTCTAGACACATAAAAATGTTCGGTTGACTTTATTGATACAGGATGAGGAGAGTTGACATTTTGGGTTAGTGCTGATGAAACTGGCAGGGAGACTGGATGCTTTCTTGAGGGAAGAGTCAGATTTCAGTATCTGGGTAAAGGATGAATATTTAGAGGGCAAGAGACCATGTTAATGAAGTATATGAGAGGCAATGTTTAGTTTAATAAAATAATAATTAGTATATTATTTGACAGAGATACTCCTGTGTGATGGAATTTTCAAATACTTCTGGACATTAATTTACATTAGGCGTTCTTCTCCTGATACCGAGCCCAGTTAACACAGACCCTCGAGCTCTCTGTGATTAGATTTTGCTTTGCTTGATGGCTTACCTCGTTTTGTCTCAGATCCAGTTATTGCTTCTACATTAGCCTAATAACTCATAGCGATGTTTTCTGAGTTACATGGAACAGCTATTTTCAACATTTCAGATATGTTTATATTCCAATATTTGCACTTCTCACTGAGTTCTCCGGCCACCGTAGAGCTGAGCAGAGATGACATCAGACAACGAGGCCAGCCAGTTCACTGTGTAACTGGAGAAAAGGACTAAATTGCCTTTGCTGCTTTATCTGAAGGATCTCAGGAAAGGGGGCAGAAGTTGAGCTCAGAAAAGACTGAGGGACAGCTCCCTTGCTGTGTCATTTGTGCTGGTTTTTGTGGCTTCCAAGCCTAGGTATGGCTACTGTGACTCACGGAAGTGGTGACTGACTGGGATTGGGCCCTGAGCTTGTTTAAAGATTTGACTTGGTCACATCATGATGATTATTATTTACTTCAGTACCCGAGTCGGGAGATTTGCCTGTGAGCTCTGAAGACCGAAGTCTTAGCCAACGCCGAGCTCTCCAGAGCCTGATAGCACCGGAAGTAACCGGAAGACAGGTCAATGTGTGTGCTCCGTGTCGATTTCTTCATGGATTCGAGGGTATATAGTCAGCCAGACTCTTTGATCTGCAGCTCCTGCTGAACTCTTAATGAAATTTATAATATACATTAACTACAGTGGGAGGAGAGACTTCCTGGCTGAGGGTTAACATACCCTCGATTGCCTTGTCAAAGGAGGACGAATGGTGCAGTCTCCCTTGGCAGACCTCGGTGGGGTACCTCAGAGATGGGCAGTACACATGCACTCTTGTGCCTGGTTATTTATCAGAATGTTTGGGATGGACAAAAGGATAAATATGTGGAGGGAGGAGCTTTCGAAAGCCTTGGGAGAAGGGCCGAGAGGCTGAGCTCACCCTTCTCAGCCACAGTTAACCACTGAGGGAAACATCAGTGTTGTCTCATGGAGACTCCCACCCACTGGTGAGGTATTTATTAAATTCTTGCCAAATGTCCCAAATCACACACGTTATTATTATTGTTCCTATTCAAATGAAATTTCAATTCAATTCTTTTCTTCTTTAGGAATTCGATTTCTTTTCCTGGTCTAATTTCCATAAAAACAATTAAATTGAAATCGAGTGAGACCTAATATCTATTTTATTCAGGTGCCACATGATATTTATATGGATAGGTATGGTATTTTTAAATTCTGTTTACCTGTGTTGGAAGAAGTTACTATTTTTAGGTTTCAGCCTCCTTTGTCTGTGGCAACAGTCTCCAGGGTCCACTTCCTTTGTGGCTCACATTATCTCTGACGCTCTGCTGTCAGGAAAGATGGTGACTTCTAACTGGCATCCAAAAGTCAGAGGTGAAGACTAAAAGCCTCCCTCTCCAGAACCAGCTAGTCAATTGACAAAGAATAACCAACTGACTTCTCCCTGGAGACAAGGTAGATGACAGTGACCGAAGAGCCAATGGCTGGTCACATGAGGTCATCTGGTTGAGTTAAGAAGAAAAAGAAGTTACGGGGTTCAAAGGGGATTGTTGTCTTGGGTTAAATTAAAGATAAAAGTTATTTGAGCTTTGGGATTCTGGTTTCACATCTTGAATAAGAGACCAGGTAGGTCTCTCTGTTTTTGAGGTCATGGATATTATATTAGTATGGTGTTCTTAGGAGGACTAGAAGAAGCTACACAAAAATCTGCCCCGCCAGATTTGGCTGTTATAGCTTTGCACTTACATAAAGTCACCTGTGTATCTAGACAGGCCATCTTTAAGGATCAACAGTTGTCAGAGTCAACAATGACCTTAGGAATTCACTGAATTTAGAGATCTTCCAACCTGAGTGTACGTCAGAGCCTCCCACACAGTGTAAAAACAGCGTCAGATGCACAGATTCTATTCCCGAGCAACCCAGGCCCTTTTTGTACAGCATTCTTACTTTGCTAAGGAAAAGAGCAGCATTCAAAGGGTTAACACACTGCCTCTCCCCCATCCCCGACTGCTTTATCTGTTACACCCAGCTTAATCTTTATTGGCTGTATGCCCAGGCAAAAGGAAAAAAAAATCATCATATTTGGGAGGCATCCAAGGATAGTTTTATTTTAGTTTTTATGACAGAGAAGGAAGGAAATATACAATCAAATTAAGACAAAATTCTATGAATACATTTGTGGATATAGCTGAATAGAGATGTTTACAGCTATAATTTTGAGATAGATAAAGTTACAATTTCAGCTGGGTGGTGGTGGTGGTGGTGGTGGTGGTGATGGTGGTGGTGCACACCTTCAATTTCAGCACTTGGGAGGCAGAGGCAGATGAATCTCTTGTGAGTTCAAAGCCAACCTGGTCAGCAGGACTAGTTTGAGGACAGGCAGGGCTACACAGAGAAACCCTGTCCCCACCCTTTTTCTTTCATAGGGTCTTGAAATCACCAGGTAGTTGAGGACAGACATAAACCCCTTTCCATATCCCTTTGCCCTGAACTCTCAAATGTTTGGAATACAGGAGTACCATGCCCAGTCTATGATGTTCTGGGGATCAAATACAGAGCTTTGTGCATGCAAGGCCAGCATTCTACCACTGGGCTCAATCACAAATCACCAGATCCCCACCTGACCCACACCCTTCAAACAACAGTTATGCACTTTTTTTTTTGGTTTTCCAACATAGAGTTTCTCTGTGTAGCCCTGGATGTTTTGGAACTCAGTCGGTAGACCAGGCTGGCCTTAAACTCAGAGATCTGCCTGCCCCTGCCTCCCAGATGCTTGGATTAAAGTCATGTGCCTCTAAGGCCTGGCCAACTATGCAATTCCTACATTCTCATTTCTGTCTATTAAGTTCTGAAAGATGCTTATTTTATGAGCTTCCCATATCAAGGCTGATAGTGTGTTAGGCACAGAAATATGGATTACAGGGCGACCCGAGCATAGATGAATCAGGCTTACATTTTTATATGAATGAAACAGAGAAATGGTGTCTGATGCAGCACAATAGGAAAAAATATTACAGTTATAACGAAATAGAAAGCTCTTGATATTCGAGTTATTGCTGGGCCCACAGTCTACCTAGGACCCGGCGTCCAAGGTCCTGCACTGTATTCTTATCCTTCTGACAATGATTGACACCACTGTTTACACTCATGCTCTGAAGTGTGTTCTTCTCTCTTACCAACAGAACTTCCGTTTTGATAATGAGTCAGCATGCTGTGTGTTTGTAGCCCAGGGAACTGCCTCTCTGCTGGTGGAGACAGGGAACCTCTTTGCTAGGGTAAATATCCACATCCCAGTGTGGCTGCTCAAAAGCACTGGAGGAGAGAAAACTAAGAGACGACATCGCTCCTCTCCTCCCCAGCAGTCAGCTTGTTTGACAGCAGGGCCGGGCTGCTCCTCAAAGCAGCTCGGGTAACTGTGGTCCGTTTCACTGTCAGGTTTGCTTGGGAGTCACGTCGATCCTTTCTGCTATAAAACATGCCAGATTTCTTTGGAGACAAAGAGTCTCCAAAGGGTCTAAGACCAGCCTCGGGCCTGAGATTTTTTTACTGGTCTGAAATTTGTCTCAGGGGCATTGTAGCTTTCTCTTGACTGGGAGCAGAGAAAAGGCTCCCCAAGTGTGGTGCAGGACAATTTAGGGACATTTTTCTTTGTTTTTGTTTTTCTGATGCTATTATTGCAATTCACTGAAAGAAACAAATCTTTTGATTTACATGGGAACTAAGTAACAGTCACATGATCATGGCTTACTAGGATGTCCAAGGTTTGTATGTCTGCTGCAGGAATGGCTTTGTTCTGTTCTCTGGGGAGCAGGGGCACTATAACCCTTGACTCTATGACCCTTGACTCTATGACCCTTGATTCTGTGACCCTTGATTCTGTAACCCTTGATTCTGTGACCCTTGATTCTGTGACCCTTGACTCTATGACCCTTGACTCTGTGACTCTTGATTCTGCGGTTTTGTTTCTGTCATAATAGAATATTAAGCATTATTGGTTAGCTAGAATTTATGCTTAGAGCCAAGTCTACAGAACTTACACAGTCTCCTGATGTTTCATATACTGTTGAGGGAGCTTTGTGTTTCTAGGAGTTGGCTTATTCTTATTCAGTCTGCCAGATATTGGTGATACTTTGAGTTTGTTATCAGCTGCTAAAAATTCAATACATCCACATAGACTAGAGAATCTTCTTTCTTCTCTTGTTTCCAGGCATCTGAGTTCTTTCCAAACTATTAGTCCTAGTTTCACATACATATATTTCTAAGTGTATACTGTATGCTCACAAGCATATGCATATATACAGATCTGTATATTTACAAATACGTTATGCAGATGGCTGCATGCTATGTATGCTATTCTGGTCTGAGTCATACCAGATGCTGGAGGTCTACCCATCTACAGGCATAACACGGTCTTAGCCTTTCACCAGGGCGTTTAGTTTGTTTCCAATATTTGGCAGTTACAAGCAAAGACGAATTTCACCCATGAGAATGTATTTACAGAATAAATACTGGGAGTCAGTTCCAGTTCCAAATAAGTTCATTGATTATTGTCAAATTGTCTTGGCTGGAGATGGATCAGCTCTTGCAGAAGATGGTAATTCAGATCCTCTCCAGGGCACTCCTACCTACCTGTAACTCCACCCCTGAGTGGGGTGGATTCAGACCTTTTCTGGTCTCCACATGTTACATGTACACAAGGTGCACAGAGCCACACCCATGTACATATGATTAAATAAGATAAAAAAATGTTGACCTTTGCCAATCAGATGGTTGAATGATGATCTCATTGTAGCTTAAATATGGATTTTAAAGAATTAAGAATGGCATGATGTCTCTTTGGAGTTATTAAAGGTTTTTCTTTTCTCATTTTTTTCTTCTGATACTTTCATTGTTTCATGTTTTAGTTTTTATTTGATTTTATGTGTATGCGTGTGTGCCTGAGAATATGAGCACACTGTGTGCATGCCGGATCCAGTGGAGGTCAGAAGAAGCAATGAATCTCCTGGAACTGGAGTTACTGACAGTTGTTAGCTGCCACGTGGTGTTGGGAACTGAACTGGTCTCATGTTTCTCTTTGAGATGCCAATAGAATTGGGATGTTTTGGGTGTGGGGAGTGAGGTAAGATCCCACCGAGGGTTTTAAGGGTCTTCCACACACCTGTCAAGCTCTGTTTTGGGCAGCTCTGAGACCAGCAAGCATCATGACAAAGTGGAAGAGGCTATGATTCTGCCTTACAGAAATAGCTGTGGTCTTTAGAGAGAGCATGGGGTAGTGTGGACTTCACTGTCATTCTGTGTGCAATAATGATACCAGAGGACTCTGCAGAAGATAAGAACTCTGCAGCAAGAGAATACCGATGTGCGGATGGGCAATGGACTGTGAAGGTGATGGAATAAATGAATTTGTTAAACATTTCCCACAAACTATAAGAGCTGGTTTTATTGTTGGATGTGGGATTGATGTCCATATTTCCTATTCATATTGTGTTACCATGCAGTAAAGAGGAGAAGACATTAACATATCCAATGCGGAACAATTTAAGAACTGTATACGTGTGTGTGTGTGTGTGTGTGTGTGTGTGTGTGTGTGTGTGTGTGTATGCCTCATGTGCTTAGGAGACCATGGAGGACAGAAGAAGGTGTCAAATCCTCTGGAACTGGAACTACAGGCAATTGTGAACTGTCAGAAAAGGGTGGTGGAATTGAACTTGTGTCTTATGCAAGAGCATCAAGTGTTCTTAACTGATAAACCATCTTTCTAGCTCCTGGACCAACTTTTGACAGCATTTGTTTATTGAACCGTATCCTATTAATGACATCTTATATACCTGCAAATTTAAGATTGGGGACTGTACTATTCCTTCTCTGTTGCTGTCATAAAATAGTGACTTATAGAACGGACTGTTTATTTGGGCTTATAGAGCAGAGGAGTAAGCCCATCATGGTAGGGAAACATGGCAGCCAGCGGTAGGCATGATGGCAGCTGGAGGAAGCTGGGAGATCGCATCCTCAGCTGCAAACACGAACCAGAGAGAGTAAACTGGGAGTGGGGAGAGGCTGTGTACCCTAAAAGCTGCCCCCAATGACGTACTTCCTCTACAAAGAGTATGTCCCCTAATTCTCCTGCAACAGCACTAAAACTGGGGACCAAGTGCTCAAACGCTGAGCCTATGGGAGCAGCCTAATTCAAAGAACCCCAGGAACTTTCACTGAAGGCAAGAAATGCTCAAAAGAGTGTAAAAATGGTACATCTTTGGTTCGGATGTTATGCATGATAAATTCCACAGAATGTCTGTCTAGTATATTTTTCTTTGGCTCCTTGCTGAGCACTTAGTTATCTGTAAATGTTCACAGGCGGGATGACGTCAGGCTCTGGTTATGAAATGTCCACTGTGTCAAACAGCTAAAGCAGATTGAGAGATTTTTGGTAATTTCCAGGAAGTTTGCTGACTGTGTCACTGGAAGTGCATGGATGCCAGCCTTCCTGGAGTCCTCTAGAGTGTGCAGTGACCAGCTATCCAAGACAGCCCTTCCTTTGTTCTCACCCTATTGGAGGTCACATCTTTTGGCACTGTGTATTTCTTCTCCTTTGTTTGTAATGGGGCTGTTTTGGTTTTGTAGTTTAGGACTATGCTACATCTATATCCTGAATGTGAATACAGTCTTGCCGACATGTGTTTGTCTGAGTCATGGTTCAGGCTGATCACAAACCATAGTAATCCCCTGCCTCTGCTCCTGAGGCCTAGGATTAAAGCTGTGAGTCACCATTATCGTTCCCTTCTCCTGGATGAACCAGAGATGGTGCCCCAAGGCTAGTCTCTCCATCTCTCATCATATTTCATCACTTTCCATATCTGTAGGAACTCTGGCCCTTTCATGTCTCTTCTGTTTGTGTTGACTAATCCTTTCCTGACAGTTCTCAGAACATCCTATATCAAAGGAAAATGGCAGAAATTCTGCCTTTGCATGTCTTCTGTCCTTGCAGAGAGAGCCAAGATTGGTTGAGTTGATCTACAGCCAAGACTGGTTGATTTGCTCTATAACCAAGACTGGTTGAGGCTCTACAGCCAAGACTGGTTGAGGCTCTACAGCCAAGACTGGTTGAGGCTCTACAGCCAAGACTGGTTGAGTTGCTCTACACTCATCTCTCATTTACCTTCACACTTAAGCAGCTGCATTCTCAACTTACTGTTATTCTCTTTAAATCAAGTCTTGAGCTTTCAGTCTTCCCTTCCTTGAGGTTGGGACCATTTTTCAGTGTTCACCATTCTTCCTTCTTATGTGCTTCCCTCCTCCCTGGGATTTTTATTCTGCTTGCTCTTTTAGTGTCCCAGAGTCTTTCTCTTCTGCTCATGCTCCAAGGCCAAGCTTCTCCTCATTTCTCACACTGTGTGGGCTCGCCATATCCACCCATTCTACAGTAGCCAGTTGTGGTTTTTATAATGTTTATAATCTGCAATGCCCAGGTTTTACTTTTGACCCAGTCTTTGAAGTTTTGTTATCTCAAATAAGACACTTGACATGTATACCATTAACTTTCTTATCTTTAAAATGGGCATAATAATTCTGACCTCATAGAACTATAGTTAGGAGTAAATTAAATTGCATATGTTTTAGAAAATGTCATTTATTGAATCATCAAACAACACTGAGCCCATATTACTATGGGTACTATAATATATATATATATATACATATGTATATATTATAGTATTATAATATATATATATATGTATATAAAAGCTTTTGTTTTAACTATCACATACATTAAGAAGTATATTTTATAATCTCATTTAGGAAACATATACATGATTATCTTTGACAAATTCTTGTATTCCTTCTGTTTGATGTGATATGCATTCTCACTTTCTCCTGTATTTCAATAAAACTTAGTTAGAAGCAACTAGGCTTCTGAATGAACTAATGTACTAATTGACAGTTTGGAAAACATCCTTGTGTCTCTGGGGATAGAGAATGTCATGGTTTGAACATTAAATGTTCCACATAGGCTCAGTTATTTGAACTTGGTCTCCAGTTGGTGGGACTGTTTGGGAAGGTAGTAGAGCTTTGCTGGAGGAAGATACCACTGGGGGTAGGCTCTGAGGGTTCACAGCCTCCCCCCACTTCCACTCTCTCTGCTTTATATTTGTGGTTGAGGATGTGATCATCTAGTGCCTGCTGCCTGTTGCCACATTCCCTACACAGAATGGATTCTTTTTAAAAATAGTTGTTGAATTTTTAAAAACTAAAATATTGTTGTGATTGTTTGCAGATGCTCAGCTCAGGGAGTGGCACTATTAGAAGGTGTGGCCCTGTTAGAGTAGGTGTGGACTTGTTGGAATAGGTGTGTCACTGTGGGTGTGGGGTTTAAGACCCTCATCTTAACTGCCAGTAAAGTCAGTCTTCCACTAGCAGCCTTCAGATGAAGATGTAGAACTCCAGCATCATGCCTGCCTGGATGCTGCCATGCTCCTGCCTTGATGATAATGGACTGAACCTCTGAACCTGTAAGCCAGCCCCAATGAAATGTTGTCTTTATAAGAGTTGCCTTGGTCATGGTGTCTGTTCACAGCAGTAAAGCCCTAACTAAGACAAATATAATTATATATTTTTATTCCTTTCCTTTCTAATTCCTCCAACCTTTCCCATATACTACCCTTGTTCTTTCTCAAGCTTATGTCTTCTATTTCTTTAATTACAGTTACACACACACCCACACCCCCCCACTATTATTATTATTAGTTAATAAATACGACCTGCTCAGTCTGTACAATGTTACTTGTGTGTATATGGTTTCAAGGATGTCCATTTGGTATTAGATATGTAGTGTACATTTATCCCTCTAGAACAGTAAGCACAAATAAATTCTCTCTTCCATAAGTTGCTTTTCATCATGGTCTTTTATCACAGTAACAGAAAAGCAACCAATACATTTTAGGAAGAGTGGCTCCCTCTGTGGAAGTCATATCTAAGTTGATGTTAGAATTTAGCCATCTATAATGAGGAGATTCCTATTAGAACAGTCAAAGCAAAGCTGTAGAATCTGACACGAACAAGTTCTATGTAGCTGGATTACAAGACACTTAATATTAATAGAAGGTGGTTATGATGATGAACATGGAGAAAGAAAAGTCAGGGCCCAATTCATCACCTTATTGCTAGATGCTCCACCAGACAGCCCCAGGGGCATCCCAAACTCATGACATATTGAGTTTTCAAAAGTCGTTCTCCTCTGTGTGTCCTGTCTTGGTGCCATTGCCATTAAATCTGCTACTGTCTCCCTCCCTTCTTTCTCATTCTTCCTTCCAATTGATTGCTAAGTCTTGTTATTGTCCTTCCTAAATCTCTCTAGAATATGTCTGTCCTGAAATCATGGACTCAAAATGGTATCTTTCCTAATCTAGTTCTCATACTATAACCATAATCAATCACTGTAAAATATGAATTCAATTATGTCACCCTTTGGAATTAAAAACACACAGTGTTCCCTGGTGGCTCTGCTCTCAAAACTTGAGAATTTATTGCTTTGTACTTGTTGGGCACCTGCAAATAATGTCCCTTCTATATAGGATTTCTTTTGATCCCATCCTTTTCCACTTTCATATGGAATCCTTAGTGTATAGTATATCTCCTCCCATGGCCTTTCTCACCTGCTGACATATGCTTGTCCCCTCCAGGAGCCTTGTGGGTGCTCTCAACTTTCCCCATCATAACACCCACTATAGTACACTGTAATATGAAGTAGAAACTTAAGGATTCTGTGGAAAGTCAGTTGTGTAGGATGATGTTTTGCTGGGGCTAACAGAAAAAAGAAGTGTTTTTCTGAAGCAGACACAGGTGAAAGGATGTATTACTAAGGTAGACTCATGAAGGAATGTCTCATTGAAGCAGAAACAAGTGAAAGGTCATTTTGCTAAAGCAAGCCTGTGAAAGGACACATGATGAAGGGTTCTTGGCTAACGACATGCATGTATTGTTCAGCCTTATATTGTGTAGTTGAAGTCCATTTGTTGGGACTCCATAGAGATAAGCGCACCAAAAAATCTTATGGTAGTGGGCTGTAGCTTCTTGCCACTTCTGCAGACTCAGGATGATTGGCAGAGTGCCGTCAGCTGATGCAGACTCAGGGTGGAGTTTTGCTGAGACAGACTCACGCGCTGAGGGAAGACACATAGTAAGGTAAGACCCATGGAAGACAAGTGATGTTTGGAGGGAGTATAAGACCATTCTGGATATCGGATATTTACATTATGATTCATAACAGTAGCAGAATTACAGTTATGAAGTAGCAAGGAAATAATTTTATGGTTGGAGTCATCACAACATGAGGAGCTGTAATACAAGGTCACAGCATTTGGAAGGTTGAGAACCACTGCTTTAAAGGCAGGTGTTATTAAAAGTGGAAGTTCCTGAGTCTCTGGTAACTCACTGAGGTTACACAGCTCTCCAGTGACAACGACAGACAGACGGCCTTGGGTACCTAAGTGAAAAGTCCATATTCTTTATTCCATGCCAGATGTAGGCTTGCTCAAGATATTTGTTCTAACTGAGCATTCGCAGAAGGTGTATACAACCATATTTGTTCTGAGCTGAGCCCCTATCCATTCACTTAAAGGGCCAGCTTCTGTATTTTAGGCTTGAAATGAAAATACCAGACCAGGCTGTTATCTGAGTCAACCTCAGAAAGCTTTTTTTTTTGTTTTTGTTTTTGTTTTTTGTTTTTTTTTTTTTAAATTTAGGAACACATCTCCTAGAAGGCACTGACGGAGTGCTTCCAGAAGTGGCTTCCTGTGTGTCAGAGAGGCTGTGTCTGTGGAAGGAAGGAAGCCTGGAGATTGAGAGCTCATGGGTGGGTCATTTTCTGCTCCAATGGATTTTACATTCTCTTTGTAATTGCCAGCCTATCTGGGTAGTGACCTTGTTTTTAATCTTACTTCAGGAACTGCCTCTCTGAATTGTAATCCTGTCATTTACACTGTTATTGTACTTGGTGGAAATTCTGGTGAACTATTGTCATAGTCCAGTGGTTTGACGTGACTTCGGGGGCTCTGATTATGCCACTTTAGCCTATGCCTGTCATCTTTATGATGGGTTGAATAGTTAATCAGAGCTCCTTTCATTTGTAAAATTCCAGACACTTGCCAGGATTCATTTCCTTTATTATTTACCACCTCTATCTTCACCAATTGTTCATTCTTTCTTAATGAGAAGGACAATAGAGGTCAGGAGGTTAACTGGCTTACCTCTGTGTAACATCCGGGTTATAGTCAGTTAACACAATGGGGTTATGCTTTGGGTCAAATTGTTTTGTCTTACTGGGGAAGAAATGTACACTGTATATTTAAGGATCCATAGTGCTTTCATTAATATTCATTTATTCCTTCAACAACTATTACAGAGACCTACCATGTATCAAACAGTAAAGGAGTAGGGAATAAGACGAGCACATTGCCAGTGATGAGACTACAGAGGTGGAACAGATGTATTCACAGCAGTAATATTCTGTGGGTAAAATATCAGTAACAGGATAGAAGATGTTTGGGATAGATGGAGAAAAAGTCATCAAGGGCTTCCACAACATATTGTCATGTGAGGTAATTACAGAAGGATGAAAATCCAGTTCTTAGAAAGCACAGGAGGACCACTTTATACATTACAAACAGCAGTGGCAAAAGCCCCTAGTATGAAACTGGTATAGACAGGAAGGAAAAGGACTCCACATGGACCATGGGTAAGATGGATGTCCTAGCACACATTACTGTCTCAATCAAGGATGCCCTCAAAGACCCCATGTTGAAGACTTGGTCTCCAGCTGATTGTGTCATTGAGAAATTATGGCATTCTGAAGGCACTCACTTCATCAGTAGATTAGTCTACTGGTGAATTTAGCAGTGAATGGGCTATTAGGACACAGGCTAGTTCTCTCTCAAAGATCACAGGGTAGGAGGGTGGACATGCATGCCTTTGATGGGGATAGACTGTCCTTTGTCCTTCTAGGCTATCACGAGGTGAGCACTGTACTCTCCCATGGTGTTTCTCCCTTACCATGTACATAAAGGACAACCTACCGTGGATTGAACATTTTGAAATTATGAGCTCAAATAATGCTTCCTTTAACTTGTTTATCTGAGGTTTTAATTTTTGTCATGGTGATGGACAACGGACAGTTTTAAGGGGGGAGTGTAGGGAATCTCTTGTATGCAGAGGTGGACTGGGAGAGACAGAATAGTTGACTTTTGAGTATTGCCGTGTGTCAGACACTGCAAGAGCTTTTCATACATGTGTTTTAATATTCAGAGTCCTGTGGTGTTATAGTTACTATCTTCAATTTTCAAATAATGAAACTAGAAGGCTCAGTGTAAATTTCTACCTCACCCAAGGCTATTAAATCTGAGCAACATGAAGGTTTGATTTCATTAATTAAAGTTAAGTTTAGTTTAATTTAATTCTAATGAATGTACTATTATATTGTCCTTTTGAGCTTTGGTTTACCTTCAGAGTCTAGTGGAGTGTTTCCCATGTATGTCTCCAGAGACTCTCAAACTGTAATGCTCCATGGAGGTTTATAAGAGAATGTCCACCATAGGCTCTTGTATTTGAATACGTGGTCTCTAATTGGATCTGGGAAGGTTTAGTAGGCATGGCCTTGCAGGATTTGAAAGCTTAGAGTTTTACCTTCTTCAGTTTGCTCTCTCTACTTTATGCTTGTGGTTGAGGATGTGAGCTCCCCGCTTCCTGTTTCTGATGTCTTGCCTTCGCACCATGGTGGAATCTTATCCCTGTGGAACAGAAAGCCAAAGCAAACTCTTCCATAAACTGCTTTTGTTCATATTGTTTTATCACACCAACAGAAAAGTAACTGATTCATATCCCAAACCAACCCATTGTCTTCTCTCTGTACCAACTGATGTTCCATCTCCTCAATCCCATTGATGGCACCACCCAGACTAGTAGTAATCTGGGCTGGAAAGTCTAGTGTCTTATGTCTTTCTTTATTCCCTTAATTAACTGTATCCCTTTAAAACTGAGTTCTCTATTTCCATTTCTCTGTCCATTTCCGTCCCATCTTTTGTGCAAGTAAATTAAACTATTCCACTGACTCCTGTTTGCTCCCAATTCTGTCTTTATCCTCTGCAATCTGAATTTATTCCACTTCTAGATTGATTCCTCATTCCACCCCCAGATCATGCTATCACTATATTTTTCAAAGGCCAGCATGCTTTCCCTTCATCATGGGAATCAGAAGTATTGGATATTTCACTAATTTAAGAAGATTGCTTTTTTTTTTTTTTTTTGTAGCAGTGGACTTACCAGTTTTTACCAATAATTCTCACCAAGTCTAACCCATCCCATCAACTCCTGACTAAGCTATGCAGCATGAACTGGGTGATTGATAGTATGATCAACAACTGCATTCACAGGATGACTCCATAGCTGCCTAGGAGAGCTTGTTGACCCAACAGCTCTGGGAAGCCACTCAGTTGGCCACTCTTTTGTTGGGCTGAACTGGCATCCAAGAAAGAACCCAAGTTCTGAAGCATACAAAGTTCAAGTCAGCCATAGCCTCGTGACTTTTGCTGGCACTTTGGGTCGAAAATGCAGTTTAATTCTTTAATTAACTTTTAAAAATTAGCATATAAAGTTACAGCTTCCTTGATGAATTGCTTTCATCCCTCCTCTCCACCCACCCCACCCCATGCCTGGCCCTGTCATCTGCCTGTCCTTGGCATGTCCCTTTTCAGTCCACAGCAGGTCCTTTCCATTTTCAAATCTCATACATTCAGTCACCCTCCCCTTCTCTTTCCTAAAACCTCTTTTTCTCTATTATGGTTCCCTTTAAAGTTGCATGACCCATACCTATCTCACTTATATTAATGCACATTCATAAGAATTTGAGGGACTAGAGAGATGGCTCAGCAGTTAGGAGCACTGACTGCTCTTCCAGAGGCCCCGAGTTCAATCCCCAGCAACCACATGGTGGCTCGCAACCATCTGCAATGGGATCCGATGCCCTCTTCTGGTGTCTTTGAAGACAGCTACAGTGTACTCATGTAAAAAACAAACCTTAAAAAAAAAAAAAAGAATTCGAAGCTAAGATCCTAATATGAGACAGAATCGCTAATATTTATGTTTCTAATGATAGTTATTCATCTTATCAATCTGAGTTTGGGATATTTCACTTAAACAATAATTCCCAGCTCCATCCAGTTTAATGAAAATCTCATTTTTCCTTATGGCTTAATAAAAGGCTATTGTGTATATGTATCACAATTTCATTATCCGTTCGTCCCTTGATAGATATCTTAGGGTTTCCATTGTTGTGATAAAACACCATGGTTTGTACCTAAAGCAACTTGGGAAGAAAGGGTTAATTTCAGAGTACACTTAGCTCACACCCCAACCCTGAGGGAAGAAAGGAACCTGGAGACAAGAACTGAGTCAGAAGCTCACTGGCTTGCTCCTCTCGGCTTGCTCAGCCTGCTTTCTTAATACAACCCAGAAGCAGATGTCCAAGGGCTGTCCTCCTACAGTGGCCTGGTCCACTCATGTCAATCAAGAAAAGTCCCCATAGACTTGCCCAGAGGCAATCTGGATGGAGGCATTTTCTCAATGGAACTTCCTCTTCCTGGATAACTCTAGCTTGTGCCAAGCTGACGAAAACTTAGCCAGAACAATGGACGTGGGGGATGATTACATTTCCTTACTGTCATGAATGGAGCAGCAGCCAACCACGGATATGCGAGAATCTCTGTGGTGGGACACCTTTGGGGCATATGCCAGAGAACGGTATCACTGGATCCTATGGTGGTTTTATGAGCAGTATCTATCCACACTAATTTCCATAGTGGCTCCGGTTTATAATTTCAGTAGCAGGGAATAAAGATCCCACACCCACATTGTCACTAGGTTCCATTGTCCTTTTTGATAGCTGTAGTTCAAGTGAGACTCCAGTTCCCCAAACAGCAGTTCAAATACCCAGAAATGGGCTCAACGTGGACTAGAGGAGGATTTCTGGTTGTTAGATAAAATCCAGCATTCCTCAGAAACTTGTGAAGCCAGTTCCTCTCTACCAAAAGGAATCATTTTTCCTTGTCACTGGCAGAAGGGACAAATGGCTATCTGAGGTGCCTAACACCCTACCAAAGCACATGCTGGCCTCCAGGCTCTTATTGTCACGATTTCAAAGCCCATACTGGGATCCCAGCCCTTCTCACCCTTCTCCAGCTCATGGACTTCCCTACTCACTGCCACTCATTCTCCTTATAACCCTGCTATTTTCGCTATCCCCTGTCCCCACCACACACAGGCACACAGACACAAAAACACACAGACACACACAGACACATTCATACAGACACATACACAGACACACACACATACACAGACACAGGCACAGACACACACAGACACAGGAACACATACACTCACAGACACAGACACAAACACACAGAGGCACACAAGTACACAGACACATACAGACACACACAGACAAACATACACATACACACACAGACATACACACAGACACACACAGAGACACACACAGAGACACACACAGACACTCACAGACACACATAGACACACACAGACACACACACACACACACATACGGACATACACACACAGACATACACACATAGACATACACACATAGATACACACAGGCACCACACAGGCACACAGACACACCCATGCACGTGCATGTACACACACTCTGTCCACCCCCATCCCTCTAATCTGCTCCTGCTTCGACCCTGGCCATGTGTGCTCTGCTGGCCAATTTCAGTCTACTTCTTCTCTCTGCTCTGGACTCTTCCAGATGCCTCTGGCTGTTCTTTCTCTCATATCTACAATAAAAACCTTCCCCTAACCAGACCATCAAGTGGCCATGTGGTCAGTTTAAACTAGCCATTTTGATTGAGGTGATCTGGAATCTTGAAGTACTTTTAATTTGGATTTTCCTGTTGACTAAGGATGCTGAACATTAAAAAACAAAAACAAAAACAAAAACAGAAACAAAAACAAAAGAACCCGACTAGTGACCATTTTTATTTCTTGTTTTGAGAGCTGTTTGTTCAGTTCATTGGCCCATTTACTGATGGGCAGTCTGTGCTTGTGTGCAAATGTGTGTGTTCATGTGTGTGTGTCAGTTTTTTGCAGTTCTTTATGTATCCTAGATATTAGCTCCCTGTCTGAAGCTGGCAATGTTCTCACACTGTGCAGGCTGCCTGTTCTCTCTGTGACACCTTCCCTGGTTGGACAGAGAAATCTTTTAGTGTCACGTGATTCCATTTATCGATGTACTATTTCTCATGCTCTTGAATCCTGTTCAGAAAGTCTTACCTGTTGTCTGTACCATGGAGTGGTTTACCTTCAGATCTTCCAGTGTTTCAGGTTTTAAATTAATGTTTTTCATCCATTTTTTTTCTATTTGATTTTGTGTTCAGGGTGAGAAATAAGGTTGACCTTCTTTCTTCTTTACGTTTAGATATAATTTCGCTAGCGCCATTTGTAGAATGGGTTGTCTCTTCTTCCTCCTTTTTAAAAGACAAGTTGTCCATAGCTGTGCCCATTATTTCTGGGCCCACGGTTTTGTCCATTGATCTACAGAACTGTTTCTGCTGTCACTAAGGGTCTGTATTGTAATCTGAGGTGAAGTGTTGTGGGAGCATTGGCCATGAGCTTTCTTCTTTGTCTTCCTTTGACTGCACGCGATGTTTTATATCTCTGTATGAATTAAGACGCCTTTTTTCTCTAGTTCTGTAAAGAAGGTCACTGTAATTTTGGTGCAGATTGCATTGACGCCACATTACTCTGTGTGATAGAGGTATTTTCACACTGATCCACCAATCTACAATTATGGAAGGTCTTTCCAATCACTCGAGTCTTCTCCAGTCTCTTCTCGAAGTGTCTTTTCACTGTAGAGTCCCTTGACCTCCTTGATTAGGTTTATTTTTAGGTATTTAATTGCTTTCAATGCTGTCCTGGATGGTATAACTTTCCAGTTTCTTTCTCAGCAAGTTCGTTATTGACATTTGTAAAAACTACTGATTGTATGTTAACATTGTATCCTGCAATTTTACTGAAAGTGTTCATCAGACTTTAAAGTTCTCCATTGAGTTTATGGGGTCTGTCAAGTATAGACACACGCTGTTTGATAACAGGGGCAGTTTTGCCTCTTCCTTCCTTTTTGTGTTTTAGTCTTTCAGTATCTTGCTTGTCCTACCTGCTTTTCTAAAACTGTGGGCGCCATTTTGAATGAGACTGAAGAGGGCAGGCACACTTATCTTGTTCTAGATTTCAGAGGAAACCATCTTGGTCTTTCCTCATTTAGTAGAAGATTGACTGCGGATTTGTTGTAAACAGCTTTTATGCTGCGATGTGTTCCACTAATTCTTATTTTCTTCAGACTTCTATCTTGAGAGCATGTCCAACTTTGTTAAATGTTCTCCCTGCATGTATAGAGATGACCATTGTTTATGTGCTTAGGTCAATTTAAATGATACATTATTTATTGATTTGTGTACATTGAACGAACCTTGCATCCCTGTGATGAAATCAATTTGGCCACCACATATGATCTTGTTAGAGTCTGGAATTTGGTTTGTAAGCATTTCGTTGAGAATTTTTGCATCTCCGTTCATCTGGGAAAATGGTTTCTTTCTTTTTTGTCTGTCTTTTTCTGGTTTTGATTTCTTTCTTACTTTTCTACTGTTGTGATGAAACTCTATGACCAAAAGCAACTGGAGAGGAAAACTGGAAGAGCTTCATTTGGCTTATTATTCTGCATCACAGTCTTATTACGGGATGCCAAGGCATAAACTCAAACCATGCAAGTGCCCAGCCGGAGGTAGGAGCTGATGCAGAGGCCATGGAGGAGGGTTGCCTACTGCTTGCTCCTTATGGCTTGCTCAGCCTTCTTTTTTTTATAGACCCGAGGATCTCCAACTCAGTGGTGTCCCCCAACTCCCAATGGGTTGAACACTGTCCCATTAATCACTAATTAAGAAAATGCTCTAAAGTCTTGCTTGCCTACAGCCTGCTCTTTTTTTTTTTTTTAAATCATTTATTTATTTACACTCCAGATTTTATTCCCCTCCCAGTCCACCCTCTGACCCTTCCACATCCCATACCTCCTCCCCAACCCCGTCTCCACGAGGATGTCCCCACTACCCACCACCTACCCTATCAGACCTCTAAACTCCCTGGGGCCTCCAGTCTCTTGAGGGTTAGGTGCATCTTCTCTGACTGAACCCAGACCTGGCAATCCCCTGCTGTATCTGTGTTGGGGCTCATGTCAGCTGCCGTATCTACAGCCTGATCTTATGGAGGCATTGTTTTTTCAATTGAGGTGGTTTTTTTTCCCCCTCTAAGATGACTTTAGCTTATGTCATGATGACATAGAGTTGACCAGGACAATATCGATATAATACTGGCTTCACAGAACGAGTTTAGTTTTTCATTTCTATTTTGTGGAACAGTTTGAAAATGGTTGGTGTTGGGTCTTCTATCAGAGTCTGAGTCAGAAGTGAATTCGTGTGGCCCTGGCTCCTTTTGTGGGAGATTCTTAATGTCTCGTTCAATCTCACTGTTTGTTATGGATCTGATGAAATTGTCTGTGTTGTCAGAATTTAATTTGATGGGTCATACGCAGGTAGAAATTCATCAGTTTCTTTTAGGTTTTCAGTGTTGGGGAATATAAATAGTCAAAGCCTTCCCAGTAAATTGGGTTATCACCGGAGTCTGTAGCGACAACTCTCTTTTTCTCTAATTTAATTAATTTGGGCCATCTCACCTTTTTGGTTAGTTTGACGAGGCATTTGTTGATCTTGCCCATCTTTTCTAGGAACTAACACTCTGCTGATTAATTTTATGTATTGTTCTGGATCTCATTCATTTCTGTCCTGATCTCTTATCATCTTATTTCTGTCTACTGCAGTTGAGTTTGGCTTGTTGTTTTTCTAGAACCTTGGGGCCCACCAGTAGGCTATTCCTCTGAGCTTGCTCTGCTTTTTTTTTTTTTTTTTTTTTTTTCCATGAGCACTTTTAGCTTTGAACTTTCCTTTTAGGACTGCCTGCTTTATCAGAAGTTCTGCTAGGCTATGCTCCAGTTCATTTGATTCTAGGAATTTTGAAATTTCCTCCCTGATTTCTTCATTGACCCTCTTGTTCATTCAAAAGTGGATTGTTCAGTTTCCAAGTATTTATGTAGTTTCTGAGTTTCTCTTGGTATTGATTTATGCATTTAGTGTATTATGGTCTTACAGGATACAAAGAGTTACTTCTTTCCTTGCTAAGCCTTGTAGCCTGTAATGTGATCCGTTTTGAGGAAGGTTCTACATGCTACTGAAAAGACTATGTATTCTCTATCTTTTAAGTGAAATGTCTATTAGTTGTCTGTTAAGTCCATTGATCTGCTGTATTATTTAGTTCTAAACTTTCTTACTAATTCTTAGACTGGAAGACTTACCTAAATAGGATGGGGTGGGGGTAGTGACATCTCCCACTGTTATTGTGTCAGGACCCATGTGGTGTGCCTTTTAATATTAATTTCATAAAATTTGAAGGCCCAAGAGTCAATGAATAAGTATTTACAATGGCTATACCTTTTTGATGAATTGCATCCTATATTAGCATGAAGTGACCCTCTTTATCTCTTCCGACCAGTTTTAGTTTGAAGTCTACTTGATCAGGCAGGAAAACCAGGATATTGGTTTCTTCCTTTCACTGGGTAGATGGACTGCCAGCTTTTGACTCTTCCTTTTTGGATGTCTTTGGTAGTAATTGTGAGATTTGCAGGGATAGCAGATAACTGAGTTCTGTTCAGAATTTTCGTTTTCATTTTTTGAGTATGTCTATGACGTGGTGCATGTGTGACATGGGACACGTGTGCAGATCAGAGGACAACTAGGAGTCAGTTCTTTCCGTCTACAAAGTAGCTTCCATGAATCAAACTTGGGTCTTTAAGGTTGGCGACAAGTGCTTTCACTCACTGAGTTATCCAGCTGGCCCCAATCGATCTTGTTCTACAATCTACTCAGCTAGTCTGCATCTTTTAATTGGTAAATTAACACCATTTACCTTTAAGATTACTACTGAGAAGGCTGTGCGATTCCTGCTTTGTTGGTTGTTGATATGGTTGGGTGACCTGAGGCTGGCTCTCCCTTTCTTCCTTGGTTAGGATTATTCCTAACCAAGAGTAACGAGTTCCCTTTGGCCCTCTTCTAGGTACTTATCATATGAAACATATTCTTTCCTGATTTCTTACGAGTGAAAGTGTCGAACAGATGATCTGATATCATCTTCATGGCTCTTCTTTTGTATGTGAGTTTTGTTATTCCTTCACAGCTTTTAGCATTGTTTCTTTGCTTTGTTGACATCTTGACTGTAATACATAACGAGGAGATCCTCTGATTGTATCTGCCTGGAGTTCTAAGTGACTCTTGTGACTCAGAGCCAGACCCTCCCTTTTTCACCAACACTGGGAAATTCTTGGATATAATTTCATCGACTAAATTCTTTTTATATATTATTTCGGTTCCTCCTCCTTATACCATGGATTCTTTTTAAAAACCTTTTTAAAGTTAAATTTTTTTATGTGCATAAATGTTTCGCCTGTTTGTATGTATGCATACCACATGCATCTCTGGTACCCTTAAAGGCCAGAATGGAATGTCTACTCTCCTGGAACTGGAGTTGGGAGCTACCGTGTGCGTGCTAGGAATCAAACTCAGGTCCTCTGAAAGAGCAGCCAGGGCTTTTATCTGCGGAGCCATCTCTCCAGCCCCTCTGGTCTCTTGAACATACCTCAGAGTTTTTGTGAGGGTTGGCCACACTCATTAATTTTTTTTTCTGTATTTGTCTGCTGTCAGACTTTATCTTCATCTCTTATATTTGTATTTGTTCTTCTACTAGGTCTTCTTGTTGATGATGTGTTCTGTTGATAGCCTAATTCTTCCTTTTTCCTTTATTTCTTTCTTTCTGTTCTAGAATTTCTAGTTCGTTCTTTTGTGGCCTTTAAACTTCCTTGCTGGTTTTTTTTTTTTTTTTTTTTTTTTTTTTTTTACTCCATGTTTTAAAATCTTTCCTTAAGTTACTGAACATTTCATCCACCTTGATGTCTTTCTCATGCAGGTTCTGGATTGATTTTGCAACTTTCTTATTTAGGTCCTAAACTGATTTTCTTCCTTCCTTCTTTTGTTTATTTAATACATGGACATTAGTCCTTTTAAAAATGGGACCTGAAATATACTTCTGGTTTTCAGTCCTTTTATTGTTTTTTGAGAAGTCACTAGCTTAAGGGTGTCATAGTTGAATGCTGTCTGATATGTGTGTGTTCCTTTGTTGTGTTTTACATATCTGTTGGTATGTATGTGCCCTCTAGCTTTTATTTCTTTCTTTGTCTCCTCCCTTTTCTCATTTCACGGTATTTGCATCTCTTGGTAAGTTGCCTTTGCTGAGACTTACGTTTAGGGAAGCCACTGCAGTAATCAACACAGGGCTTTGACTGCAGTCTGTGAGCTAGCCACCAGAGAAGACACATATACTCTCCTATGGCACATAGACAGTGACACTATACACTGGCTGGCGATGTCCAACCAGAGTTTGATTGCTAGCCCTCACACAAAAGCTTACGGCTCCAGTTCTAGGGTACCCATTCTGGCCTCTGAGGGCACCAGGCACGCTCATGCTACATAGCTTATGGTGTCTTTTAGCGGTAGGGGTATCAATATTTAAGTAGTGTGAACAGGGAGGAATTGGAGAAGGGGAGAATAGGGGTCAAAGAAAGGATGTTAGGGATGTGAGAATCACCAGAAAAAATATAAGCATTAGGTTCAGAGGAAGGAAAGGCCAGCAGAAAAGCCCTTTTCCAGGGACACTAATGTTATAGCACAACACATGTAGAATTAAAGTCTGAAAGTGTAAATAAATAAAAAAAAAAACCCTAAAAACAAAATAAAATAAAATTTAAAAATGAACAATGTAATGAAATAGAAAATATTACGCCCCAAGTCAGTGTCTCATTCTGGTTGGAGCTTCAGGCTTCCTGTCTCTTAGGCTTTCTTTATCCCTCCCTCCCTCCCTCCCTCCCTCCTCCCTCCCTCCCTCCCTCCCTCCCTTCCCCTCCCCTCCCCCTTAAACCAGACTCCGAAGTTGGTGGAGAGTGTTTCTAGTCTCAGTGATTCAAGCATGTCAAATCAGCCAATCCTACCGGAGAGAAGGGTTTTGTGGTTGAAGACCCCTGTGCTGTTAGGTTTTTCCTGTCAACTTGACATTAAGTTGGGGCCCTCTGGGAAGAAGGAACTTCCATTGAGGAACCACCTCTAGCAGATTGGTCTGTAAGCAAATCGGTGGGGCATTTCTGGATTAGGAAGAGCCCCAACCATTGTGTGGGGTGCCACCTCTGGGCAGGAGCTCCTCAGAGCTAGCTGGATGTGAGTCCAAGAGCAAGCCAGTACGCCCGCCGCTTTCTTTCCTCCATGGCCCCTGCCTTTACTCCTGTTTGAGTTCCTGCCTGACTTCCATCAGCAGTGGTCTGTGATTGGCTGTGTAAACTAAACGAACCCCCTCCTGCCCACGTTGCTTTTGGCTGTGGTGTTTATGACAGCAAAAAAGATGGCAGGCCCAGAAAGCCGCTTTCTGCTAGACTTCTCGGTGTCTGACTTCTGAGGCTGATATTTCTGGGGCTCTGTGGGATCATATTGGTCTCTGTAGGGTTGTCTTTGCCTGAGACCCTGAGGTCGTTTGAAGGGCCCACTCACCTGTGTTCACCTTTCCGTAGTGCCTCGGGACACTGTAGGAAGTTCCACACACACACACACACACACACACACACACACACACACACACACACACCCGCCCCAGGATCCCAATCCCTAGTCTCCACAGCTTGCTCCTGGTTATTGTGGACACAGGATGAGGTGGAGGTATAATATGTTACAAGTTATTGAGAATCTCCCAGCTGGGCAGTGGTGGCGCACGCCTTTAATCCCAGCACTTGGGAGGCAGAAGCAGGCGGATTTCTGAGTTCGAGGCCAGCCTGGTCTACAGAGTGAGTTCCAGGACAGCCCGGGCTACACAGAGAAACCCTGTCTCGAAAAACAAAACAAACAAACAAAGAATCTCCCAGCTTCAGACTCCTAACACCATTCTACAGTCTCCACCATTGTGCTGTTGGGGACCAGCTAGCGTCAAGGTGGTACAGCAGGTTCCAAGTTCTGCTGTGCCCTCCCTCCCGTGCCTCCGATCCCTTGCTCCTCTGGGCCGTGGTGGAGGTGAGGGAGCGGTGGGCATTGCTTGTCTCTTAACTGCAGACTCCCATGCCCTCTTCCTATCCTGTGTCCACAGCTTCCTGTGCTACAGTCTTCTGTCTAGTCCAGACAGACTGAATTCTCTGTCCATTGGGTTTAGTAGCAGACAGTGTTTCTCCTGCCAGGTCTCATGACTGCCTATGCTCAGAGTCCTTGAACAAGCTTCTCTTGGGTGGACCCAGCTCAGTGTGAGCAGTTTACTGAGGCTAGAGGTGCTAGCTGGCCTTTGTGGGGGGAATGGTAGAGGGAGGTATGGGGGGGGAAATCCCACCCAGTCTTATTCCTGTTTTCCTTACTTCTCTCTTGGTGGCTTTTCTTTTATCTGATCCCACAGGGGTGGCTTCTAATTACCATCCTGCCACCACCTTAAAGCACCAACACTCTGGTTTGGCTTTGTTTTGTTAGCGTGTTTGTTTTGAGACAGGATCTCACTGTGTAGTCTTGGCTGTTTTAGAACTCTCTAAGTAGAGCATGCTGGCCTCTAATTCACAGAGATCCGCCTGCTTCTGCCACTAGAGTGCTAAAATCAAAGATCTGCTCAGCTAACAGTCCGTTCTTAGGGGTAGGAACCATTTAGTTTAAAAGGCAGATGTCTGGAATGAAGGGAATGTCTCCTAACCCTCTCTTCCTTGCTGTTTACTGGCAATAGGTCGCAGGGGCGGATGAAGGACTGAATAAACAGTCAGGAAACAGGAGCAGTGCAGTTTTTTTTTTCTTCTGAGTTCAATCTGCAGACCTGCAATTTAGTGATTAACGTCTGGCTTTTTGCATCCAGCCAGCATCCTGTCTTTCAGTGCTTGTCATAGGCAAATGTAAGATAAAATATTTTCTGGGCTACTCCCAGTAAGGATTCTTGAATTTGTAGTAGTCCTCCCCCAACCCCCAGGGAAGTTCTCTGATCTACTAGATAATAAAAAGAAAACGTAATAAAAATTACTTTGGTTTGCCCTTTCTCACAGAAGGAAGTAGTTTTGAAGCTATTGTCTGTGATGCCAATGGAGATGAATAAAATTCATTTTAGCTGATTTAAAAAAAAAAGCTCTAAAAGGTGTTCCCTGTTTTATTTTGTAGAATAAGTAATAGTTTTTGAAGAGCAAGTAAGAAAACTCTGTCTTTTTTACATTCAGTTTTAAGGGAGACTATAATTTTTAATGTCTGTACTGTACACATATTATGATTTCCCACAATAACTTAAGCGTAGTGTATATGCTTGGCTGACAATCTTTTATTGTACTAACAATACTGTAATGACAAGAGCAGAAATCAAACAAGAGAAAGAAAAAGACCCTCTCTGATCTGCCGCTTTAGTAAATGGCTCTTGATGTTTCTTTGTTTCCTGTCAATCTGTCTAATCTTCAGTTGGTTACAATCTTTCACAGGGGTCTGACTTTGCAAGGGGAAGGTTGCTACTGGTGTTTTGTAATCCTTTCCTTAGCTGCTTTGCACTCTTAAAGGCAGTGACATCTTTGTTAGAAGGCTGCCAGGTGGTGATGGGTTTCTTCAAAAAAGTGCCTTGAGCTCCATGGTCAGTGCTACCAGAGTGCTGCTGGGCTGTACTTTTATTGCTTCAACGAAGACAACAGCAGGCAGGGACAGAAAAGAATCCAAGGACACAGGACTATGCTGGGGTCCGTGGGAGCCTTAAAGACCTCAAGCCTCCTTTCCTGTTCTCAAAAACACAAAGGAAAAGATTTTTCAGTGCTGCTTGACTGTACGTGAGGTGGCCTTCCAGAGGTGATGAGTCCAGCTGGACATCTAAGATTGCCTGCAGCCAGTCTTGTAAAAGCATCTTCTCACATGTGGATCCCTCCTCTCAGATGACTACAGCTTGTGTCAACTTGACGTAAACTAGCCAGCACTCTGTTGGCACAAGTATTGTGGTAAGGGCTGGGATCTCTGTATGTGCCAAGCTCACAAAGCTCTGCTGAGGAAGCCACCAGCCTAGCGGAGAAGACAGAACTAATCTCAAAGTATGATATAAATTCAAAATTAAATCTACAGTAGGCACAATGAGCCAGACTGCAAAGGGGACTAAGGTTCACAAGGAGGTCCGTGATCTGAGCATGAAAGTGTCTCTGAGAAGCACTGGCAGACTCATCAGAAAGAACATCTTGACTAGGTTATGGTTGCTATGTGGTTGTTATGTGTTAGGTCCAGATGCTTGTACAAAGTGTCCCTATGAGGTCTGGACTCATATTACCATGTGGGTAGGCATCAGTCTCGGGACAGCATGGGACTTGTTACTGAGCATTCAGTCCCTCAGGTTGGGTACATAGAGGATAGGGCTAGTACTCGGTTGATTCCAAAGCCTGGACACTGGCCTCACGTCATCCTGTCTTCTGTCCTGTCGCATAGATACCAACAAGTGAGAAGGATACTGGGAAGGAGGTACCAGGCCAGTAGAACAGCATGCTGGGAGCTTTTAGGTGGAAGAGAACTGGCAGTATGTGAGGAGGCAAAGGGAGAGTCTCTCCCCATTATTTTAAGTGCTATTGCTGGAATGTAGAGGCATTTTAAGGGAACCGTCATCTCCGTTATTCTATGCTGTGTTTGTGAGGTGTAAACAAACCAAAAAAAAAAAAAAAAAAACCAAACAAAACCAAAAGCAAAACAAGTCACCCAAACCAACATTGATTCTCAGTGGCAATTAAAAGACTTTCGATCACTGCACTGTGCCTGATCCTCCATTGTCATGTCCCAGGAACTACTCCTTCGACTTGACCTTTTAGAAACTGGGCTGTGATTTACTTAGATTTACTATCACCCAACATGATGGATTGCCTGCAACAGGTTCTTGGTACAGATAGACCAAAATTAGGAGCCATGAAGCACGTGACAGACACGATGCCTCCCACTCTTGAAGAAGAGGAGTCAACAGTCAGACCTGTGTTTGTTCTATTTCAGTAGCCTAAGAAATAGTGACATTGTCGATCTCAAAGACCTGGAAAAGGGATGGTGGTTATTTCTGCCAAGCGGCATGGAGAAAAAGCGAGAAGTCGTGTATAATAGATTTGTGGAGATTTGACAACTACAGGCAAGAGTTCCCATGGTGGCAATCTCTGTGGGATTCTTTCCTTCACACCTTACCAGGCCTGCTGGGGAAGGCACTCGTGTAGAGAGGGCTTTGTTTCCAGTAAGGGCTTGAGGAGTTGATAACATAGAACTTTGTTTTCAGAAGCCTGCATGTGCAAACTGAGGTTGGTGACTCCTCAGTCTCTGAATGGAAAAGGCTACGACTCTCATGTCCCCCTAAATATCCCTAAGGATATAAAATGTCTAGTACCTTGTAAGAGGTTTTTTTTTTTTTTTTTTTTTCTCTCTAGGACACAGATTTCTCTCTCCCCTTTCAATAAACCAAGTTATGACTAAAACCTTAGAATGGAAAAAGACCAGGGAGCATGTCCTCCACAACCTCCCACCATGGCCACTGAGTCACAGGAAAGACATTCAGGACGAGAGACCTCAGGCCCCGGGAGGCGGGGTGGGGTGGGGGTGGGGTGTGTGTGTGGTGGGTCTAGCTGTTGATAAGCTCCTTTCTATCTAGAAACTTGATGTTTTTCCTTTAAGAGTGCTAAACCTCTTCAGCTCTGTCCTTGGCCACAGACAGTGGCTTGGTGATTGGCAGGGGAGCGTTGTTCTCTACACTGAGAGACCGATTTGCGTTTCCATGACACGCAGGCGGGTGGCACGGTGCCCAGGACTGCAGTACAAAGGCCACCCCTAGATCCGGTCAGGCTTCATCTGAGCATAGCCAATCCATATTTGAAGAATGTCAGCACCAAGTAAAAGCATGTTATTCATCTGTCCCAGGATATTCTTTTGTAAAATGGGAACAATGATAAAAGATAACACAATAACTCCAGGGCCTGGACTATTTTGCCAAGTGACCACACTGACCAAGAGACAAATGAAGGAGCAGGACAGCTAAACCATTATAAAAACAACATGAAATACTAAATGTGTCACACCAATGCAGTGTCTCCTTAGGCTTCCCTTCCATTTTGAAAGAGGCGCTATCCTTCTCTGCTGAGCACCCCAAAGAGTGAGCGTCCCGAGAGTATAAACACTGCTCACAGCCTTGCACCCCGTAGAAGCAAGAAACAAATTTTCCTAAGTTTGAAGTCTTTGCCCAGACATAGTTTGCAATGTTTTGGAATTGGATCCAAGTTCTGTTGAATGCTTATGAGACATTTTGCTTATTAAATAATCTTCTGAAACCTGCCAGGTTTTAGTGACTCATGGACTCATGCAAACGGATGGATTGGATTGTAGAATCAGAGGGGAGAGATCCTCAAATGTACATTTTACAGGAAGGAAACTTGTTGCCAGGACAGTGGGAATGACTTGTCCTGTGACATGCCCACGGGAGAGCCCGGCTGGAACCCCAAACCTCCGAGCTCAGGGCTCTTCCTTCTCAACACATTTTCCCTGTGGCTCTATTTCCATGGTCAACACCAAACTCTAGAAAGAAATCAGAAATGACCTCCCCACTCCCCCCAGCCCTGGTGATATTAAAATGAGAAAAATGTTTAGAATTGCAGAGCTGTGTGCTTTCAAGGAATGCACAATATGCTGTAAAACGCACAGTGCAAAGGTGAATGGAGGTCGGTATGTTATTCTTTACGGCCATCTTGGTGAGATTGGGCTTCACACCACATAGGGAGATGAGCATGTGAGAGGCTTGCTCAAGGTTCCTAAAAACCAAAAGTGGGACTTACTGGAAGGCCGTGCTTTCAATCTTGGAGTGTTTTAGTACAACATGACCATAGACAAGTGTTTCTAAAGATGAGTGACTCTTGCCTGGGGACAGGACTCTCCCCAGCCCCTCCTCTGCCCCTGTGAGGAGAACTGTGTCCCACCGTCCCCTTGTGTAGCACGCAGTTCAGCAGCAAGAACCACTTGTTCCACGAAGGCCCATGTGGAATGTCTTAGTGTTGGCAACAGTCATGATAATAGCATAGAGGATTTTTATGAAACACTCATCTCCAGGTTCTAAGCTAGGTTCTTCACTAACTGATTTGATTTTCTTAGCAAGCGTATTGTTATCTCCAGTTTACACATGACAGAGCTGAGGGACAGGGAGTCAAAGTAATTTGCTCTAGGCAACACAGTAACATGACTAAGGAATAATATTTACTTTTTTTTTTTTTGCTTTTTCTTTACAGTAGGGGTCTAGTAAGAAAGTCCACTGGGTAAAGGTGCGTGCCAACAAGCTATGACCTGAGCTTGATGTCTGGAACCCACACAGTAGAAAGGGAGAACTGACTCTCACAGGACCTCCTCAGGAGGCTGTGGCATGCACATCCCCCCACCCCGACCCCCCCCCACATAAACACATTCATGTAAAAAAAATTTTCAGTGATTTTTTTTTTATATGCTACTGCTAGTGTTCAGGTCTTTGTCTCCCACCTCTCAACTCCCACACCTAGAGCAGCTGGTTTAAGCCTGTTGCTCCTTAGAGCTCACCCTAGTTCTACATATTTAGCGTCCCGTCCTCACATCCTGTTGTGTATGCTAAGGACGTAGGATGTCCTTTCTCTACCTGCTCCTAGACTCTTTCTGGCAGTGAACAAACGTCACAAGTCTTTGTCACTCTTGAACACAAGCACAAGCTGTGCTAACCCTTCGAGACATTTGAACTCATTTGACGAAGTAAGAAACAACTCCTCCCGCTCCACACCCCGGTCTTTCCTTTATTCCAACGTGTTTATCCAGATCAAATCAGGTTGAAGTGAACAGAAGGCAGTCTGAAGCAAAGGGAAGGTGGTGGGGTCACCAAGGCTGTGTGTGTCCCAGCCTGGGAGAAGCTGGAAAGCCCATTCCTGTTGCGATTCATGCAATTGAATTTATACTCCCTTCCAGAGTCATCCGTGAGGAGACCACCCACCTTCCCACAGGTTCCAGAAGTGACCCCCAGCTGTGAGCTCAATGATAGGATGTGGTGCAGTTTGGAACTGAGTTACCACAGAACATAACCTCCCTGACTCAACATGCTTAAACAAAAATAACGAAAGATGCTTAAATGTGACCTTTCCATATACAAAGGGACCGTGGGTCTACCAAGTCTTGAGACAAATCCAGGTACTAGTCTAAGTAAGAAGTGTTCAGGTGCAGAACAGGTCACAGTGGGAGAAACTGGCACAGTTGCATACCCGTATATTTGATATTGCAACCAGAAGGGTTAAAACCCCAGCTTGGGTCCACACAGTTTCCTCCTCATGAATTAATCAGGAAAATATGTCCATTTCATCATCTTCCTCAAACATCTCACTCTCAGTGAGCTCTGTCTCCACTTGCCTGCAGACAGACCTCTCCACAGTTTGTTGACCTGGAGCCACGAGCCCTCCTGATGAGAGAGTGTTGGCTCAGGAGGTCAGATGTGAGCATTCGGTTTGGCTGACAAAGCCATGCCTGCCCTTTCTGTAGTGTGACTTTTATCTTATGGTTGAGAACATTGTTCCCACGCCCTCCCCCTTTGTGCTCAGGGTTGCGGTTGCTATCTAAGGACTTAATTCTTCAGGTGAAGAGAGCAGGGATGAGCCCTGTGTGATAAACCCCTCCCACAGTCGTTCTATGGCGGTCAGGGTGGCGGGCTTGTCTCCCGGAAGACAAGGGGTTACTCTTGCGTTGTAGAATGACTGTGTAAGAGCTGACCGACACCTGCATTTCCTTCCTTCTTTCCATATAGGAATTCTGGGACTCCACTGGATTCTGTCAGATAGGAAGAGATGTGCTGAGCTCTGCGAACCTCCTTCCGTTATTGACAGAGGAGCCCGCTGCTGAGGGGTAGATGACCTTCACCTGCTGGCCTGCAGTCAATAACAGCCCAGAGACAAACATAATTATTTCATGTACAGTAACCACTTAAGTTTGTGCTCCACTCTATTTACAGTCAGGGGAAAAAAAAAAGCAAACCAAATTCTGTGATATGTATTTTTTTTTTTCAGTCAAGGATGTTCCACAAATGTCAACAAAGTGTCCTTTTGGTCAATACTTGCTAGGGAAAGTACAGGGTGTTCTTGGCATTGTTAAGGTACATAAAGATTCTCACAAACTAATGAAAACACTGAATCTGTTACATATTTATACACAAGTACTATGGGATGTAATAGGAGGCGAAGCTCCACAGATCTACATTCTAATAAAGCCCGATTCATATATACACACACTCACACATAACTTTTTTTTTTTGTATTTACAGCAACCACGGATGGAATTTTCTGCCCAGTCCTGGGGGTTGGGGGTGGGGGTGGGGGCGGCTTTAAATATTTAATCGGAAAATAAGAGTACTTCTTTATTCCCTTAAGACGAAACGGGAATGGATAAATAATGCATATGTCTGAGGCCAGTTTTCAAAACCTCGTGATTTGTAATGACTGGGAGGAACCAACTGACGCTTGAAGCCAGAAACTGTGAAAACTGAAAGGAAAATGGATGGAAATTCCACAACCCCAAATCCCAGCTCCCAGGATAGCGGGATTGTCACCTGAGAGGCATCTGCTGAATTTTTGGCATCCTTGCATCACCTTGCTTTGAAAACAGAGTGCAAATATCCTTTCTACCACTATCAAGGACTTCTAGAAGGAGACTCAATTGCATTTGTTGGGAGGCTTCTTGGTACCATCAATTTATCTAAATCTAAGTGAATAGCCAATGTAGAGAAAGACTTCAACCCTGGAAGCTTAGTGGACAGAATTAATTTCCAAACCCAGGACAAGCAGCTGAGGTGCCCATTGAACATAATCAAAGTGGACTTGGCAGCCAGGTTCTCTCAGCATCCTTCAGTCTCCTTACGAGATATGGCTGGGACACTCCACCCTCTACTAGGAAGTTTCCAGCCCAGGAGCTGGGCTCCCCTTCCCAGAAGCTCCTCCCTATGTAATCCAGACACATTGGTAGCTTACCCTCTTTTGCTCCTTTTGTACCTTTGGCTTCCTGGCTGCTGTACTTGGTTTCCATCTCTCCCTTGCCCTCCCCATTCCTTACATGGTTCAAGGTCATGAACTCTCTGGCTCTCTGCTCCAGGCTATGCTCTCCTACATCTCTATCATATTTTTTTCCCTCCACCATACCTAGGAGCATCATGTCCTGGCCTTTCCTATTTTTTTTTTTCATTCAGAGAGCACTGCCTTTTTTTTTTTTTGGGAGGGGGGAGGAGACACCTACCTTCAAATCTGCGTTACAGAGAACTTGTAACCGTGCATGCAGGCAGAAGAGTCTTACTGCAATGGCTTTCTGAGTTTGTTTGTACACACTGCCTGTGGAATACAGGGGAAGGTTCACCTACAGTAGAAGTTGGGACTTCCCAGGGCTGGAACAATGTCAGGCACTGTAATAAATGTGTCCTTCGGACTTAACTCTTCATCAAGTGCAGAAACATTTATGGATGAGGAGGGCGAGGCCGATAAACGCTCAGAGATGTGAGTTCAGTTACCTTGACTGTTTGCCACAATTTGTTACTTTCTAGGTATAAGAAACATTATATCTCAGTCTTTTCTAGGGAAGACTTTAAAACTGATGCTTGAGACAAGTCTTTTTACAAGTCTCTCTCTTTTTTTTAACTCCTACCCTACACTGGGAAAACATTTCTGTAAATGTTTTATCCTTCTTCCCCACCCTGTAAAGCTTTTGTGCCTGCTGTGTTCCAGGCACTAGGTGTAAAGCTGTGGTCCCTTTCTCCCAGGAGCAATAAACCCTTTCCCATTTCCTGTGCACATAGTCTTAAAAGACTGAAAGATCAGCCAATCACCAAAGACTGTGAAGTCAGATTCCAACCAACAGGGAAAAGACACAGGCACTACTTACATTATAATAAAAATCCAAGCACGGTTCTGGTCCTAGTGTGCTTGCTCTTCCTATTGGTGAGCAATGCTCCCTCTCGATCAAGAGTAAAGGTTTACCTTCACTTCATTTTAGAATGGCTATCTCATTCTTGGTGACCCTGGGCTTAGTTCTAACGTAGGCATCTGAAGTAGTTTTTGAGGAGAAACCTAATCACAAAGAAATATCTAATAAGAATCTAAACTCTTCTTTCTTGGATATTTATTTAAATAAATAGAGGGAAGATTTCTTTTGGCAGAGTTGGGAGGGGTTTTTGTTGTTGTTGTTTGTTTGTTTTATTTTTCTCCAACTTTTGTTTTAAAGTAAAAAAAATTATTCTATGTGTAAGGGTGTTGTGCCTTCAAGAATGTCTGTGTACGATATTCATGCCTAAGTAGCTGAGAAGAGGGTATTGGATCCTCTGCAACTAGAGTTACAGAGTTGTGGGCTACCACATAGGTGATGGAAACTGATCCCTGGTATTCTCACTAGAAATAAGTTCAGGGTGGCAAGGAAGAGACTGCCACTCCAATGGAAATGTCTGGAAGAGACAAAACTTTACTCTTGGCCAAGAGGACAGAACTCCTGTAAAACTCGAAAATTTTGAGGAGAAAGACCAAATCCACAATTGTCCAATTAGAACAAGTTTTATTAAATACTGGCCAGGAAGACCGACACCAGCCAGGTCCATACCTGGAATTCTCAGAAAATGGCGCTGAGTAGGTTGCTCTTGTCTTCATAAAGGCAAATCTCACAAGGGTATGGTAGGTACTTCCTGACTTCATCCAAAGAGGGCAAGCACACACCCTGACGTACTTCCTGCAGATGTACCTCTTGCCTATGTCTGATCAGATCAAGCACATCCTGAGCAGTTGGGGCAACTACCTTATTTATTGACGTGAAAACAGATGACTTGTTATCTTACCTGAACGACAGCCCCCAGCGTTCCAGGAAATTATTTGTCCTTGGGCTAGTGGGTGTTACAGGTTAACTTTAACCTTTACACTCCCAAGAGTGAACACCACAGGAAATACACTTGGTTTGATCTAACTCAGGTGGTGCCTATGCTTCTTCCGTAGTGGCTGGGGTTGGATCTCACAGATCTTTGAGGATTGGCTAGTTTTAAAAGAATCAGTGCAAAGGAAATGAAGGGAGAAAAGGTTAGTTACTTTAATCTGAGAGTGTAAAAAAAAAGTTTTACCAGGTCAAAGGTAGATTAAAACATTTGCATAAAAGTTTTTCAAGGTGAGAGAGACAAAAAGTTCTGCATTCCTTATAATAAAGTTTTATAGTATCTTAAAAAAAGACTCATTTATTTCTTCTTACATTCTTCAAAAACCACATGTGTTCTTAACCACTGGGCCATCTGTCCTTCCTCAAAAGGATAGTTTTAAAATAAAATATTCAACCAAACATCTGAGATTCCAATTTCTAGCCCTGTGTTTGTGTCCCTAGATAATCACTTTTTAAAAGTAGGTGTCTTTTTTGTTTATTAGTGACAAGGTCTCACTATGTAGATCAGGCTGGCCTCGAACTCATAGAGATCTTCCCACTTATGCTTCCAGAGTACTGGGATCAAAGGTGTGGGCCACCAAGCCCACTAAAATTGTTTAAACATTGGTTCTTTGACAACTTACTTCTACTCACTAGAAATTTTGCTACAATGCAAAAAGGTCAAGTTGAAGACCATTTAAAAGATCATTTAACATAACTAGGATAAATATTAGCATATTGGGAGAATAAAATCTAACAAGACTTTTATACATGTTCCGAATTTAGAGATACTCCTTATTGCCAGAACACTTTAAATTATAAAATTGAATAGTTTGTGATAGATGATTTTTAGCTAGCTAGATCATAGCTGTGGTTAACTGGAGTTCACTGATATTTGAAAAGAGAGAAATTAAAGGGTAAGTGGTGGGAAACTGCTTCTTCAAAATCCCACCCCACCCCAACCTAGGAAGGATTCTGAAGGAAGTGATGGTTTTCATAAGGTTCTGGCTGAGGCCGGCTACCTTCAGCAGAGTCCTCTCACTTATGTTAGGGCTACTATAAATAGGATTGCCTTACAAGTACGAAGGCTTTATTTATTATTTTATGTATATGAATACACTGTAGTTGTCTTCAGACACACCAGAAGAGGGTATTGGGTCCATTACAGATGGTTGTGAGCCACCATGTGGATACTGGGAACTGAACTCAGGACCTCTCAAGAGCAGTCAATGCTCTTAACTACTGAGCCATCTCTCCAGGCCCTGTAGGTTTTTGAGTGCTGTTTTCTTCTACAGTTAAGTTCAATCGCATGGCAGAGAAGCCCAATAGAGCATGAATGTAGGACTTCAAGGTGTGTGGTGTTTTCCTTTAAGAAAGAACAGATGTGGCTTTCTTACAAAGTTGATTCTTCTTCATATTTATAATTCTAACAAAAAGGCAATGAAATAATTTCTCTTTTATTGTGTGGTTCTTTAGGGTATGGGATAAAATGTACTGAATGTAGCCTTTGAGAAATTTGAGTCAATAAAGAGAACTCTTCCCAGTTAGAAGGTCACAGGTCTTGTCTGGCAGGCTGGGCCAATCCTTATATAACTATCAACAAACGACTCCAAGGGGCATGGTAGCACACACTTTTAATCCAGCCCATGGGACCAGAGGCAGGTAGATCTCTGTGAATTTGAGTTGGTCAGATGCACATAAAGGGTTTTCCAGGAAAACAAACAAAACCAAACCACCAAAACCAAAAAACAAACCCCCAGAATCTTCCAAACCAAACCAATAACAACAAAACAACAAAACCAAAACAAACCAAACCCAAAACCACTCCCATTATCCTGTCTTGGTTCTCCATAATTCCAACTTTCAGAGTGCTAATGAGGATCAAAAAGGTGATAAATTGATAAACAAGAGTCAATATCTGGACTGGGACACTGTAACATTTCTCTCCAACACAGAGTAATTTTATTGTTTCATTAGCAAGGGAAGTTCTCTTTGTTAAGAGTCACAGAAAACGACTTAAAAAACTACTTAATTACTTAAAAAATTTAGATTTATTTATTTTATATGAGTACTCTATCACTGTCTTCAGACACACCGGAAGAGGGCATCAGACCCCATTACAGATGGTTGTGAGCCACCATGTGGTTGCTGGGAATTGAACTCAGGGCCTCTGGAAGAGCAGCCAGTGCTCTTAACCTCTGAGCCATCTCTCTAGCCCCTACTGAATATTTTTAAATGATCCTAAATGCTTTTATAGATCCAGAAAAGAGTTGGACAGATCAGCCTTGGAAGGTTGAAGATTCATGGAAATGTCACCATGTCAAACGACTCAGTTCCAAGGGCTATGAGGTCTTTTAGCAACAGATTCTCAATTCTTTTTGTTGAGTCTGATTAGGCTGTTGTGGAGAGAAAGGGACACACAGCACATAACCACCGTGGGCATCTTGGGAAATAGAAGGGGCTGGACAGATGGCTCAGCGGTTAAGAGCACTGCTGCTCTTCCAGAGGTCCTGGGTTCAATTCCCAGGCAACCACATGGTGGCTCACAACCATCTGTAATGGGATCCAAGGCCCTCAGAATATAGCGTCTTGATGCTTTCTCTCTGTCTTCATTTAGACTGGAAGAACTCTTCCTTAGGGAAGAGACTTGCAGGGCAGGACCCGATTCTTCTCCCCTGAGCTCTGAAGTTTGGCGGTTGTTTTTAAAATCATACACTAATCTCTTCAGGATCGCTTGGGGCAAACACACACAGGCTTACCTGAACTTTTCCTCGGTTGTATGTGGTGACTTTTCAGTTCTTTTCTTTCTTTTTTTAAAAATTAAATTAAATTAAAATTAAAATTTTCTCTGAAGACAGCCTTTCAACCATCCTTATGGTCCAACTGTCCTTGTAGACTTCGGGGGAGGTTGCAGCCGGTTCTCTCAGGGTGTCATGTCTGTCTGTCTGTCTTTCTTTCAAGATCTATTTATTTTATGTATATGAGTAAATTGTTGCTCTCTTCAGAGATACCAGAAGAGGTCATCGGATCCCATTACAGATGGTTGTGAGCCACCATGTGGTTGCTGGGAATTGAACTCAGGACCTGTGGAAGAGCAGTCAGTGCTGAACCATCTCTCCAGCCCCATGCCTTGTCTTTTTCCAGCTTCAAGCACTGGATTTCTAGCCACCTTGTTCAGAGGAGCACAGCTTAAGCAGTCTCAGAGCTGGGGAAGCACCCAAACACTGGGGACTCTTGCTTTGCAGACACCCTCAGTGGGCTTCTGAATGGTGAAGCCCTTCCGGGTCTTGTCCGAGGGCTCACATCAGGATCGGTTCACGTGGTAAAGGCTGCAAGTGGATGTGGCCTCCTTTCGGCCTTACCGTTGTTTCTTCTTTGCTTGGTCATCTCAGAGCCAAGCCTCTGATGAACTGAGTTTAGTTTCTCTTTGCTATGTGGTTGCTTTCGAAGGCCTTAATCTTTAACATGTCGCTGGGAACTGGTGGATGGCGGTGGACAGAGAAAAACAAAGCGAGAAAAATAAATCTCCGCTCAGTTGTAGAGAGACGGGTTTATAGCAATGGGAAGAAAGATGTGTGTGGGCTGGTGGCTACAACCTCTTTATCTAAACCCGTATGGTCAGAAGCAGAAGTCAGAAGCTAGAGTATAAATATGTATCGGTGTAGTATGATGGTCCCTTTTTTAACCTGTCACAGTCTCTACAAATGGTTGCAGTGGGTTAATATGTATAGCTGTCTGGAGCTACACAGAGCAGGAATAGATAGCTGTTGTTAGGCTGAGAGTGAAAATGCACTGAAATCATTTATCATCTGGTTCTTTACCTAAAAGTTGCACCCCATAGATTCTGCCTTCCTAATTGTTCTACAGGTAGGAGACTCCCACTTCATTAACTTCTAGAGTCTTTCTACTGTATTTTTGAAGGTTATATTTTTAAGAATAGGTATGTATGTACATATGTATGTATGTATGTATGTATGTATGTATGTATGTATTTGTTCTAAATAAATATTTATATATCCCAGGCTGGACTTACCATCTTCCTGTCTCAGCTCCCTGAGTCCTGGAATTAGAGGCATGTACCACCATACTCAGCTAAGGTATAATATTTTTGCTTGCTTTGTGGTTTTGTATTTTTTCTTGGCCCTTTGAGTATATAGTTCTTCTCTTTTGCGTTTGATAAATCTACTGACAGCCATGTGTAGATCCCATGTAGGGCATAAGGTATTTTTGGTTCATTGGCATATCTCTTGCATGATCCAGTTTACTTTGCAGACTTGTAAATTTTTCCGTTGAGCTATTGTGTTCTTCTGTTTCTTTTGTATATTTTAGTATTTTCTCCCCCATTTCTTGAATACTCACTTTGCCCGTGCATGTTTACCTCACTGCAATGAGAACATTTTTTTTTTTTTTTAGAATTTTAAATTCTCTTTCAGATAAATCACATGATTCCATTTTATTGAGGCCAGTCTCTGGTGATTTATTTCATTTCTTTGTTCAGAATATCTTTGCCCATTTCTTCTGCTTCCTTACTTCTGTGTTGTTTGCTGGGCGTCGGATAAAATCTACCACTACCATAGTCTTCTTCATGGGATGGCTTTATGTAGGAAAATACCCTTCCCCCAAGACCCAACACACCAACACACTTTCCACCCCCTCACAAACTGTGCTGGAGATTTTTAGTCCTATATCGACTCTGTCCTTCCTCAGGGAGAAGCAAGCTGCTGTGGCCTTTGTTCCTTTTCTGTGTTGAGCCTCAGACTAGGGGAAGCTAATGGTATCTTCCAACCTAAGCTACTGTCTTTGTACTGGCCCAGCAGAGCTTTCAGACAGCTGCTTGTAAAAGTCTGGTGCTTTCTACACCCACCTAGCTCAGAAGCAATGGCCAGGAGACCTGGTATATTTATTAAAAAGCTTCTTGCACTATAGTTGGGCAGGGTTCTCATCTATTCTAATCTGACCGTGCTATCCTAGCCTACTTTCCATCAACTTCCCAGTCATGGGGTGTTATCTGCCATCTTAGTCTCATGTTGGCTGCCTCTGCTCCACTCCTCTTCTCCTGGGGACTCTCTCGTGCCCATCTCTCCCCCCTCACAGGGATCAGACTTCTTTACTCTTTCTCCTCAGCCCAGCTATTGGCTGACCAATCCTTATTAACCAATCAGAGGTGACAGAAACAATTTTTTACACAACTTTTGAGACAGGACATGTTTGACAATGCCAACATCTGACTGCAACCAGATCTCTGGTCACAGTAATGAGCATCTGAGTACACAGTGTACAAAACCAACTCCCAACAGCTGCTACTTTAGGGAAACCTGGAGAACTGGAATCCAGGACACACAGGTCAACCTGTTTCCTACCCAGTGAGAAGCCTGTGTGTGTGTGTGTGTGTGTGTGTGTGTATGTGTGTGTACATCTCTTATTCTATTAGTATGTGCAGAGCACAACCAGGACCACTGTGGTTTATCAGCCTAAGCTGCCTCTTACGTTCTTCCCAGGATGGCTAGACTCATCAAAGCTCCAGACAGAAGGCAGTATTTATGGTTTTGGAGAGGAGAGGGAGAAGATTGGGTGCAAACCATTCCCTTCTCTTCCCTTAGTGAAGCTATAGGACATCTGATATATATTGTTGTGCTTGGGACAATGTCCATAGCAAGAGGGCATCCCCAATCTCTCTTCAAGCTCTGATTTGCCTAGCTTTGTGTTTGCCCTAGCTCATGACCTTTTCAGTAGTTCATTACACATGAAGGTAATATTTTTGTTTCTGGGATGTGTTGCTGAATTGTAGTTTGGGGAAGTCAAATTGGGAAGGAGAACAGGCAGGTGACAATGATAAAGGCTTAGCTAAAACACACAATATTCGAAAGGCGACAAGGACTGGTATCATTTGGAGAGCTACAATGCTTCCAGAAGGTACCATGGATGTCTTAGTTAGGGTTTCTATGGCTATAATAAATATCATGACCAAAAAGCAAGTTGGGAAGAAAAAGGGTTTATTCAACTTTCATTTTCACTTGGCTTTTTATCACTAAAGGAAGTCAGGATAGGAACAGAAGCAGGCCAGGATCCTGGAGGGAGGAGCTGATGTAGAGGTCATGGAGGGGTGCTGCTTATTGGTGTTTTTTCCTCATGCCTTGCTCAGCGGCTTTCTTATAGAACCTAGGACCACCAGTCTAGTGATGGCTCCACCTACAATGGGCTGGGTCCTCCCTCACTGATCACTAATGGAGAAAATGCCTTACAGCTGGATCTCATGGAGGCATTTCCTCAATGGAGGCTCCTTCCTCTGTGCTGACTCTAGCTTGTGTCAAGTTGACGTAAAACAGCCAGTACTATGGATGATAGGTTTGGAGAGACAAACAGAGGTGATGTGAAGAAAATAGAGCAAGCTATTCCTCTTCAGACAAGGAGGGGCACCAGCAAAACATCTCAGATGGAGGGTATATGATAAGATGTTTCAGAATTACTCTGACATGGGGCATGGAATGGTGGCAGGACACCAGCTAGGAGGGTAGCAATAGTCAAGAGAAGGTGGTTGTAATGGCGACCCAATGCAGGAGGTTGTGAGTACGTGCAGTTTGACAGTAAAAGGTGGAGAATGGGGATCAAGAATGGGCAGAGGGCGGGAGGTGCCAGATATTGCAGGAAACTCTTGGGAGAACATGATTTCCACGGTCACTGAGAAGAAGACAGGATGGGATAGGAATAGTGGCTTTGGTTAACGGCATGGTATGCTTTAAAGACAGGCAATGCTCACAGAGCAGTGTCCAGCACTCACTACATGTCTGGTCACCAGTAAAGGATCTGCCACAGAAATGTGTATTTGAGAGGCACTGAGAGAAGCTAGCAGTGCCTTCAGAATAGTACTAAAGAGAGCCATCACTGTCCTCTGTTTTGATTGGCTTGCAACGGTCATGCTATAAAGAATAGGTCTATGAGTTGCTTTCCTGGGGCATGCGGGGCAGGAGAGGGTGGGTATGTGTGTTTCTGATATTGACACCTTCATGAACAGTTGCTCTGGAGACAAGCTAATATAATTTGCCCAGGAAACCTCTGCCTTTGAGAGGCAGAGCAGAAGTCAGTATTCTTCCCCTTGCTAACTAAGTACTGTTGATGCTCAAACAAGGTACTGAAAAGAAAGAGACAGCTGTAGAGCTTGTTCCCGCCTCCTTAAGTGGGCCCTTGGTTTACCAGTCTGGGCCACGCCCACTTCTTCTTCAGCTTGGCATTCAATGGCTAGGATGCTAGCTGAAGAGTTAGCATCGGTGCCTTGATCTGCTCGTGTCTCACCGAAGCCAGAGATCACGTTTCATACTCATCTGGAAACTCAGTTTCTTGACCAGACCTCGCAGTGATTAATGAGGTGTCTGGACATCGGACATCGCCATCGATGACGCTGAATGAAAAGAGTTTCTCCTCGTCTTTCTCAGAACGCAGTGCGGATGGCAGGTAGGGTGGATTGGAGGCATGGGCAGACGGTCTAGAAGCTCTGGGTGGTTTAGTGTGGCGCTCTTGCAAGTGCTCTGGCGTTTGCAACCTCAGAATTGTGGGAAAGATTTGTAGGTTCTACCAACAAATTGCGCTCAAATTTGATTTGTCATCTTCCTTGAATAAACTGACTTTTAGAAATTATCAAAGATCACAGCTGGGGGAGGGAAATCTCCAATGGCAGGATGCGTTGGGATTGTGTAGGTTGTAAATAGTAGACTACCTAACCCAAACACCAGTAAGTGAAACAGACTCAGCTCTGTGTGTGATTTTTAAGGAGCTGGTTGTACATGGCTGAGGGCAATCACAAAATTGGGTTTATTCCTCTCGTCTCCATTTCCCTGTGGACCCCTCTTCCATGGTTGCTAGAGAAATATTAAAAAACTATAAAGTCCTCCAAGCTGAAATTCCGAACAATGATTCTTTGTTGTGGCACCTCTCCACGAAATTCTTGGTGGCCCCACGCATAAACCTGTCAAGAGATGGTTAGATTAAATGCTCTACTCAAGGTCAAAGTACCCAGCTGCCTTGCAGGGGACCATGTTTCTGCAGAGAGAATTGTAGTTTCAGCCTCCAGAAGCAGGGAAGAAATGCCTTATGCCGAAAAAGCAAAGAAATAGTCGTGTGACCTTTTTCGCCTTCTTCACCCATGGCAGACATTACCAATCACTCACTGAGCCTTTTATTATGGCTGTGTCTGGCCATGGCCAACCTTGCCAGTCACTCACTGAGCCTTTTGTTATGCCTGTGCCTGGCTATGGCAGACATTACCAATCACTCACTGAGCCTTTTATTATGGCTGTGCCTGGCCATGGCAGACATTACCAATCACTCACTGAGCCTTTTATTATGGCTGTGCCTGGCCATGGCAGACATTACCAATCACTCACTGAGCCTTTTATTATGGCTGTGCCTGGCCATGGCTGCTGCCGCTCTGTCAGGTTGGTGCTCAGGACTGACACAGTATGACATTATTGGTCTAGACTTAGAAAATGCCCAAAATTCTTAAAAAAAAAAAAAAGTAAATCCAGCTTGAAGCAGTCTGTAATTCTATAGTGGGATCACAGCTGGTCAGTGATGACATTTTTAGTCACCCCATGTCATGCAGATGTGTATTAGTTTGTTAATGAAGAACTATGTTGTTATTATAGTAATATATATGTTGTGAAATAGTGATACGTCTGTTCTTTTCAGACTGATTGACAGACGCCTTGGAAACATCTTGTGATTTGAGTGAGTACACTATAGCCAAAACTATCTTTATTTTTTGGGAAAAAAATAAAGACAAACAGAAGCAAAACAGACTTAAACAACTGGTTTCTCACGGGGCCCCCACAGTTAGACCTCAGGGATTCTGAGCCAGCCTAGGCTCCCTGCATGAGCACTGAACCCTTCTACGGCAAGGATGTCTCTCAGATCCTACCATCCTCCACTGCATGAGGTCCCTTGGACCCTGCCCACCCGTGCTGCCCATTGCAAAGCTTCTTGTATGGGAGAGCTGGCCTGGAAGGTCCAGAACCAGACATTCCCTTTGTGATTTCAGGTCTTACTTCCTTGCCTCATCTTAAATGACCTTTAGGAGGAGAGAGGGGGGGGGAGGGAAGGAGCAATCAGATCATTAAGTTCTACTGGACTTTACAACTCTAGCATGGATGTTAAATTGGTCTTTGAAGCTAGTTTTATTGTACAGGAACTGTGGAGAACCTTGATGTCACAGAGGAATAAAAGTGTCTAGAAGGAGGCTCCCCAAGACAAATGTCCCTTCCTACTTTGTCATGGGACCTTAGCAATAGCCTTGGGGAAGTAACTTGGGAGGCTCCACACTTAGTGTGTTTATTCTGCGCACGTTAACAGGTGTCCATTGACACTCCTGAGATAAGGCGCTTGGGTGGCTGGCCCTCACAAGACATGGAATCTTCTCACTTACTGAACCTTAAGAATAGGAAAAATAACGATGTCCCTTATTTTGCAGAATTCAAAAATTTACAAGTTAATGATTGTAAAATTTCCTGCGAGTCTTTGTACCATCCTGTCTAGACGAGAAACTATTTTCTCTACAGCCAAACATGTTTTCTTAATACTCGTTCAAAGTTACCAAGTGTGTCAACACAGCACTGAGTCCTTTTATTCCGCCAATCCTGAACCATGTCTGTGTCGTGGCCTTTGTCTCTCTACCTTTCTTTTCCTCCCTTTCTTTCCTTCTGCTGTTTCAGATACCCCCTTCTTTACTAACGCCCTCTCTTCTTCAGTCTCTCTCTCTCCTCTCCCTCTCCCCCCTCCCTTCCTTCCCCACCCTATCTCCCTACCACAGGAGTCTTCCTTTTCCTCTTCTTTTCTCTTTCTTCCTTATTGCCTCTCTTCTCCCCTTTCCAGTTTGATCCTGTTTTTCCCCCATCTGTTAGAGAGCCTTCCACATATGAATAAAGAGGAGTTTGACCTCAATAGACTCAAGCTCACACTAGCCCTCTGCCGATTCTACAGAAAATGAGAGTAGTCCACTCTGGGCACACAGCTATAAATCACTCCGATTAACTGTTCTTGGTGATGTTTAAACTTCCATGTCACTGAGGCACGAAGAGTAAACACCAAGATGGAGCCAACTCTGGGATTGGTCCTTGGAGATCAGAACCGTAATTATTCTGATTGGCAGTTATCTCAGAATTAAAGGAGGGAGAGGGAGAGATTTGTTGGATTCAAACATGAATCAAAGCAAGGGAGGTGATCCAGGGAGTGTTCTTATCAGAGAAAAACAAAAGTGCACTGGGCATGAGGAGACAACGGCTGTCCCTAGTCACTACGACTAGAAGACAGTTATTTTCAAGATGACACCACACAAGCATGACCTTAAGGACTGAAGGACTGCTTCGGAGTAAACTCATGAAACATGGACTGACATCCACAAACATTTATGTTCATGTGTCCTTCTATGGACTGTGGTGGTGGACTGTTGTTTTTAATATCTAGTGAGAGTCAGTCTCTCACAGTCACCGAGAATAATCTCTTTTGTGCTTTGGTATTTTAGAACATGGTTTGTGAAAGTCATCATGGGAATGGAAATGAATAAATAATTGAGATCAATTTAACTCCACTCAACACATACTTGACCAGTGTGTGGGTTTGATCAATAGATTAAATGTTGCAAGGAGAAAATGAGGTGAACAACTGAGCCACCTAGAAAGTGGGGACCCACAGAGTGGCTGCACAGTGTCTGCCTCAGCCTCAGGAGGTAACACCTCAGGGTGTTGACTCTGTCAGTGAGTGAGCCCCACCCACCCTCAGCATCTGGGGAATGTTGGGTGTTCTTCAGTCATGCTTACACATGCTTCCTCTTAGTCGCTGTCATGTCATGTGATAATAATACTTCAGGTTCTCTTGAGGTGGTTAGGCTAATAACCTACCTTCATGTATACCATCTCACTGCACTTTGAATTCTTGCTCAGTGGGGCCAGCAGGGGAATCAGGAGCAAAGAAGTCCAGGGAGGTGGAGTGACCTACCTGCAGGATCCCATGGGTCACTGAGGAGAGAGCTAGGACTCAATTGAACTTTTCTGAGTACAATACTACCAAGTTCTCTTTTGTAGTCTCTCCTCTGTCCCTTCTTCCTTGGACTGTGTGGGATTCATCTTCTTTGTCTCATTTCCTGGTCTTCCTTAGCTTTCCAAAGGCAGGCATCATTTAAGGTAGGGGCACTCAGAGTTCACCAACAATCACAACTTCCTTAGGGAACTCAACATTCCTCCCAACATGTCTCCATAGTCCTGAGCCCAGGTTCATCTCCACTTCTTCTAACAGTTTGATAGTGTTGCGGGTTACAGAGTTCAGAAATCAGCCTCTGGAATGAGCCTGTGGAGGAAGGAGACTCAGGACCAGGCCCAGGAGTCACAGAACTGCAGAAAGATGGAGTCACTGCCGTCCAAAGGCCGGCGAGAGAAACACTAACTAGATAGGTGACCAGGCCCTGTACTGCTGCTTCACTGCTTCCTTATGACATTGTCTGGAGGATCTCTGAGAGGAATGTGACTAGATTTGGAAGCCAATGAAACCAGCAGTTGAGAAGCCAGCAGTTGAGCATTGAGTTTCTCAGAACTGTATTCTGCAGACATCTTTGGTGTGTTGATTTGTGATGGTTCAGTTGCCTTGTGATTTTAGATTTTACCTCAGTAATGACAATGCAGCCTGATTAAGAGTTGGGGCTATTTTATGCGATTAAGAAGACACCACTTCTACAAAGCAGCCCAGTAGATTTCCTATTAGGTCATTGTTTGAGTTGCAGAGAAAAATGACTTAGCTGCCCCTGGAATAAAATGAATGACGTCTTCAAAACATCCACATAGGAGAGATGAATATTACCCTGTCGGAGGAACCTGACAAGTTGGAACAAAGAACAAATGGTAAATATGGGCTTTGTTTAAAATTTAATTAAGCCTCTAAGTTTCTGGTCTGTTATCGTAAATATTGAATACACACTGGTGGAAACGGAATCTGGAAGTTTATAGTTGGAAGCTGAATAACTAACTCTAGGGTAGCAACAAGAACTGGGTTTGCATTTGCTTGACTGAGGCTATCTCACAAACGGTGTCTCCCTGTCCTGGTGGTGACTGGATCTCATGCAAACCACCAATCCCAGCTTTTTCTTTTCCAATGTGGCCACTACTGAACTTCTTGTTGATCTCAGCCTTAGGATGAATCTAGGGACTGAGTGTTCTGAGGGAGCCTTCCCATAGGAGGGGGGTGCTGAGTATTTATGAGTGCTGCCAGATATTTCCTGTCACCCCTTAGCAGTGTTCCCCCCCTCACATTAAATCTTCCTTATTATTTAGAAGTAACGGCCAAAGTAATCCTTCCAACTCACTTCATTTGACGGTGCAACTTAAAAATACATTTCCCCAGGGGCAAAATATGCCTGACAAACAGAAAGAACTATCTTTTAAAAAGGGGATTTTAGTGCACAAACAGCTGTCTTCCATTTTTGGCATTAAAAAGGAGCAAATAGGATGACTAATCTCACTAAGTATTAACAATAAAAATGCTGACAAAATCTTAACTATATACCTCACATCCTTAGTAACCCTGTAATTACAGCTCTGGCTAAACACGCATGTGCAAACACACACACACACACACACACACACACACACACACACACGTGAGCGCGCACACACACCAGTTTGTACAACACCCCCAACACAAGCATCCAAGCACACCTGAGGTCTCGCCCATCAGCACACATGAGCACATACTCCTGAGCGTGTTTTAGAGCATATGTGATTACTGCCCACCCTTACCACCGCCTTCCTCCCCACAGATGGAGCATACTTACATGCTGACTCCTCCCATGAGTCATTCAACTGCTCTGAAAAGGCCAGTACAGTTTTTAATAAAATGTCTTTATGTAATGCCAGTTACAGTAGATGAAATTCCGAACCAATGATTATTGATAGATGTTGACCGGAACTGGGATTCAGTTACGCATACTTGACTGAAGTATCAAGATGCATTTGTTTCTATCTCTTCCTCCACAGGGACCACTGTTCTGGGGCTTATTGTTAATGCAATAGGATCCTGACAGGAGGGTGAGCCAGCATGGCCCAAGATGCTGAGAAAATGAAGCTCTTCTGAGAGGTCACAGGCAAGCCAACAGCAATGGGAGGCTCCAGGGCTCAGGGAAAGGGCTGACCCAAGAGAAAGGCTTTCTGAGTTCCTTTGGCCCAGACCCTTCCAGGTCTGCTTTTCCTCTCTGTTCTGGAACAGGAGATGGACTTTTGTCTGTGAGTTTCAGCCAAGTTTCATCCCCCAAGGGCACTGAATTCTGCAGAGAACTGAACCAGTGCCAGTGAAGAGAAGGTTCTGCAGTTCAGCTAGCCAAGGAGCGTATCTGCAAGGACCCATGGTCTGGAGACGCTTGCCGTTGTTATAGTGAGACATGCAGAGGCATCTGGAAGGAGGACTAGGCCCGGGATAACCATAGCACCTAAAGTCTTCAAGTTTTGACATCTCTATGGCTTTGTTGTAGGCAGGAAGGGTGGTTGACTGTATGGCTCTCCCGTCTCACTTAGCTGTAATTGCTTTTTTACCAAAATAATATGACTCATGGGGTTCAGAGGATGAGACAGGTTCTGTCTTCTTCTCTTTTCTGGGTGGTACTCATCTCATCTTGGCCAAGAGAATAAGCTATTTGGGTTATAGGTCAGTGTTCTGCCGGAGAAAAGGGTGATTGGTGGGCGGGGGTGGGGGGGGGCTGGGGGGCTGGGGGCGGGGGCGGGGCTTGTCTGCAGACAGAAATGATAGTGAGTCAAGCAACAATAACAGATAGTATTTATTTAGTACTTGTTAAACAGCAGGTATTTTACAGTACTTTATTTCTTCCCAAACCAGACAAAGCATCCATTGAGAGAACTGCCGAAGGAAGAAAGCTCAGAGAGATTAAATGACTCGTCTAAATCCCATACACAGTTCTACGTTTCTAGTCCAGGTCTGTCTGAAATCCTACAGGAGTTTGAGTGCCATTTGTTGTTCTCCTAGATTGAGCCTTAAAAATAATGGAGAACATAGATAATAAGAAAGGAAAGACGTTGGGTAGTGGTGGCTCATGCATTTAATCCAAGCATGTTGGAGGCAGAGGCAGGCGGAATTCTGTGAGTTCAACACCAGTCTGGTCTACAGACAAGTTTCAGGACAACCAGGGCTACACAGAGGAACCCTGTCTTGAAAACCCCAAAATTGAATTGAAGACCCAGAAATAAAATCCACACTCCTACAGACACTTGATTTTTGACAAAGAAGCCAAAACCATGTGGTAGAAAAAATGAAAGCACCTTCAACAAATGGTGCACCATAGTCTAACTGTAAGTCTGCATGTAGAAAAATGCAAATACATCCATATTTATCTCCCTGCACAAAACTCAAGTACAAAGGGATCAAAGACTTCAATATAAAACTCTACACACTTAATCTTTCGAGACAGAGTAGGGCGCCGTCAACTCATTGTAGACCAGTCCCTGAACAGAAATCCATGCTCTGCCTCAAGGTCAGAATTAAAGTGCGCCTCATAAACGGCTACAACTTATCTTAAGAAAGAAGTTAGGAAATTCAACAGGACAGTCTTAAAAGACTGACTGGGAAAAAGAATACTTCATCACACCTACAAAAAATCCAGATGGGAGTCAATCAATAAATATCCAAAATATATAAAGAACTCAAGAAGCTAGACTCCAACAATCCAAATAACCCAATTAAAAAATGGGATATGGAGCTAAACAGAGAATTCTCAACAGAGGAATCTTGAATGGCTGAGAAACACTTAAAGAAATGTCTCAAAACCAAACCAAGCCAAACCAAACAAAAAGCAAAAAACAAAAACAACAAACAAACAAAAAAAGGAAGAAATTTGACTTGGGAGTGGAAGATGGAGAGCAAACAAGTCACTGTGTCGGCTAGAATAGGAAAAGTGTGAGACGGACAGTCACAGTCAAGGATGTGTCCAGAATATAAGCCACGTGCATTGCCTGGGCAGAGAAGGAAAAGATGAAATCTGTTTGGAAGATAGGAAAAGGGGCAAAAAACCAAAAACCAACCAAACAACAACAACAACAAACCCATCTACTTTCCCCAGGATTACCTTAATTCAAAATGAGTGCTCTATAGAGTTCAGAAATGGAATGAAATGTTCCTTGGGCATTTGGTCATGTGTTGTATCCCCAACCCTAAACCCTATCTCCTACCCTACCCCCAACCCCGAATCCCATAACCACACCAAAAAGCAATGCACTTATCAGCACCAACATTCAAGAAAGTCGAAATATTCTGGACTAAATTTTATAGTTGCAAGGCCACATGCAACAGCTAACAAGATATCTCCCCACCCATCCCTGGCCCTACCCTCTGGCCCATCCTATTAACAGCGGATCTGTGGAGACAGGCAAGTTTAATGTTACATGCCAGGCACTCATCCATGCATGGGATTCTGAGATGTGACCTCTTCTGTTTGGGGCATTTATGATTTTTTAAATAGAAATAGTTGTATTGAAAACATTTGTGGAGACATATCTGTATTCTGCTGCTTAAGTGAGAAAGTCCCTGAATTTCTCTATTTCTATTCTGTATGAGAATAAGGACTATGAGTCTCTCCATTGGAATGCAGCAAGTAAGGGCAACTTGGGGATGACGCTTTCATAATAAAAAACAATATCTTATTTCAGAGAATGTCCACAAAGTTTTCAATACTTCAGATAATTTTATAGGAGAACAGTAGATCTAGGAACATAATCACTACACTGGTGAGATTAGTCAACACTTAGAATTGTTGGCTCATTAAAAAAACAAAAACAAAAAAACCTTATTTACTTTTCTTCTACATGTATGGATGTTTTGCCTGCATGCAAGTCTGTGCACCATGGGCATGCAGTACCTTCAGAAGCCAGAAGAGGGCACTGTATTGTTGGAACTGTAGCTATAGATGGTTGTGAGTCCCATGTGGCTACTGAGAATCCAATACAACTCATTTCGAATATCAGCTAGTGCTCTTAACTGCCAAGCCATCTCTCGATACCCCCGGAAGTTTTGATGTGCATATCTCTGCTGACTACCTTGGATAGTCCTTGGTTAATTGATTTGGTGCATTCCTACCTTTTTGTCTAATTTTTTGATTCAATTTTTACCACCTCATACAAATACAAATCGGTTTTCAGTTTTATGTTTTGCTAACATCTCTTTCCCCTTCCGGTACCTGTCTTTTTACTGCTTTTAGTGACACATTTAGAACTTTTCTAGTTTAATGTTGTCTTGCTTAGCAATATTTTTGGACATACTGATTAAAAACCCACCCTTATCCTAAAGTCATAGAGATATTTTCTTGTATTTCCTTCTGAAAATGTAAAATCCTATTTTCCTCAGATATTTAATCTAACAGCAACGCCCCCCCCACTCCCCAGCCAGTTTCTGCACCTTCTATCCAGAAGCCTCTTCATGTCCCTGCTGTATAAACATAGAGTCTGTCCTGATCAAAGGCACCAGCTAATTTATCTCCAGGAAGAAAAGAATCGCATGGTTTTGTCAATAGGGCATTTGGCAAAGTCACACGTATTCATCATGGAAGCCTGGGATAGTCAGAAAACTTTTAAAAATTCTACATCTGGGCTGGAAAGGCAGCTCAGTGGATTAAGGGCGAGTTTGCTGCGTAAGCAAGGACCAGAGTGTGGATCCCCAGGGCCCAGGTGAAAAGCCAGGTGTGGGGGAGGCACGCACCTGTGAATGCACCTGTAAATCCTGGCACTGGAGAGGTGGGGACAAACACTACCCTGGACTTGTGGGCTAACCTGGTGATCTCCAGGCTCAGTGAGAGAGCCTGTTTTAAAAAAATAAGAGAGTGAGTAAGAGAAGGAAACACCTGATATGATCTGTGGCCTCTATATACTCACACAAACGCAAATGTTCATAATTGTGTGTACTCATACACACATGCACATATATGTATATGTGTGTGTACATACATGTGTATACACAAATATATGTATGTGTACATGTATGTATACATATATACACAAATATATGCAACATATAAATATAGTACACACATATGTACATGTGTGCATATATGCGTATATGTATATATATATCTATATAGATGGGTATATATGTAAGTATACATATTTATGTGTATATATGCATATATATACACATAGATGTACACACACAGACATCACATTCTCGCCTCACATTTCTACAGGTAATATCCAACAGGTCAGTGTTGGAAATGGAAAACTTTCCTGCTAAGTACTGTAGTGACTAAACCCACTTACAAACTAAAACATCTCTGTAGAACAAGACCTCACAGACTTCATGGAGTGAGGGTACAATGGACAGTAGACATGTATAGGACATGCAAAACTGCAAAACTGTCAGAACATAACATATTAGAATGACTTTAGGCTTGGTAATAAGTTTTTAGGTACAACACCAAAGGCAAACACACAGATGGAAGAATCTGTAAGTTGGCCGCCAATAAAACTAAACACTCCCATTCTGTGAGAGATACTGTCAGGGACATGTCAACAAGTTGTGGGCTGGAAGGACTTATTTTCAAAAGACGTATTTGGTAAAGAACCAGCACATAGAATGCTTAAAGCTCAAAACAAGAGGACAAACACCCCAGCTTAAAGAGCAGTCCAAAGACTTTATAGACATTTTGTGAAATGTATACATGTGCTGTATGTATATTATGTATATTATTATATTATATTATATTTATTATGTATATTATTGTATGTATATTATTATTATGTATATTATGTATAATATATATTATGTATATACTGTATGTACGTTATGTACATAGACAGGTGGCAGACACCGGTGAGATGCTTTCTACCACCTAGAGTCAGGACACAGTGATTTTAAGCAGTAGGATGTTGCTAAATATCTATAAAATGGGCCATTCCAGAAAAATGACAGTAACAAATGGAGGAAAAGGATGCCGGAGAGCAGAGAGCATTACTCATTGTTGGTGGGCATGCGGAACGGTACAACAACTTAGAAAGGCAGTTTGGCAGTTTCTTACCATCTAAACAGACTCTTACCATAATATCTACTGATTGCTGTCTGGAGTTTGCACAGAGGATAAAAATTTCTATGGCCACAAAACCCTGCACATGACTCAATAGCGGCTTTATTTGGAAATGACCCTCAAGACACGCACATATAAATTGCAATACGTCTACACAGCGAGATGCTATTGATGGAGCCATGAAAGAATGAAAAGAAATGGGGAGGGATCTTACATGCATTTTTATGAAGTGAAAGAAGCCAGAGCTACATTCTGTATGTCTGTGAGGACACAGGGTCAGGTTAGAGAGGACAACCAGGCAGAGAGCGTGGGATGCTCTCTGCAGGGAAATCACTCTTTGCGATGTCTTCACGGTGATCATGCAGAAAACACTTCTCCAGATCCACAGAGTGCACAATGCCAAGAGCAAACTCCAATATAGACCTTGGGTTTGGGGATAATAACGTGTCAGTATGGGCCACTCTGCTGAAGTGTGTGGTTCGTAGGAGACTGTGTATGGGAGAGCATGTGGGGTGAGAAAGATGCCTGCCCTTTCTGTTCACTTTTGCAGTGTCTAAAAGCAGTCTGCGTAGAATATTCTCCATCCACAGAAGTGTGTCCACTGCAACGTCATATACATTTAACCTCTCACCTTATCTCCTCAGCTGACAGATGCCCTTCCCAGTCAGATACCAGATTTCTTGGCTTAACCTTTTAATACTATTCATTTCCCTTTTCTGTGGATTTGTTTGTCTTTCTGTTCAACTCCCTAGAATATCTTTAATATATTCAAAATTTCTGACTGGTTTTATTTTCTCCCATAAAGGTTTAGTGGTTAAAAGTGTTTGGATTGTCCTTTATCTCTTTCCCCCTGTTCTGGATTTTATTCCTCATTTCAATATTATCAGTATTTTTCTCTTACGTATATTTATCGGTATTTATTCTAGCTTTACATTATTGATTCATCTTTGTTTCTAAAATGGAGGTTCTGTTAAGGGCAAGACTTAAAAACAAATGTGTGTGTGTCTCGTGTGTATATGTGGGTGTTTGAATGTACGTTGAACACAGGTTGCACCAGTTGACATTAGATATCTCCCTTTATTGTTGCCCACCTTATATATCAGGGCGATGTCTCTTGAGGAACCTAGCTTGCTGTTTGGTTAAGTCTGGCTAGCGAATTTTCTTGAGATGCTTATATGTACTTCCCCATACTGAGATGACAAATGGCTGCCACGCCCTCCTGGCAGCCGGTTCTAGGATTCAAGCTGCTTACATGGCACTTTCCCTTTCCCTCCAGCCATCTTCCCACTCCAAACCTATTTGTTTTTATGTTGCAAGCCTTCCTTCTGGGTGTGGAGTTTGTCTCTCCAATCTCATTTCCGAGCAGCACTGTAAAGGCCCTGAGAACCGAGAGCATCCTTGTAAGATGGCAGGGAGAAAGAAGACTGGCTATCAGTTTACCCAAAAAATACTAGTCACTCTGGTCTATAGACATGAGTTTACTTGGTTTCCTTCATCCACAGAAGGATTCCATGATTCCACCCTATCTTAGAGACAACACGACCAAGATGACTCTTATAAAGAACATTTAATTAGAGGTGGCTTACAGTTGCAGAGGTTCAGTCTATTATCACCATGGCAGGAAGCATGGCAGCATGTAGTCAGACATAGTGCTAGAGGAGAGTTCTACTTCTTGATCTGAAGGCATCCAGGAGGAGGTTCTGATTCCACACTGGGAACAGGAGACCTCAAAAGCCACCTCCACAGTGACACACTTCCTCCAACAAGACCGCACCTACTCCAACAAGGCCACACCTCCTAATAGTGCCACTCCCTGTAGCCAAGCATTGAAACACAGGAACCCATGGGGGCCAAACCTATTCAAACCACCACACATTCAAACCTATTCAAACTGACACCTTACAGGTGTCAGTTTGTCTGGCAGTGATGGGGTAGGTGGGCTCATTTTTTTCACCTTTATCTCTCCTTTTTATAATTCTAGGCTTTTGGGTCATCCTTGACTTTCATCTTAGTCCATAGTTTCTATCCCCTGACTCTGTTGAGCAGTCAGTCCTATGTTTAGGAGATGCTTGCTCTACTTTCTGTTCTGGAGTGAGATGGGTAGGCACACTGGGGCCCGGTTGTCTATCGTTGGTAAAAATTTAAAGCTAGTTTGTCTCAGTTGTCTCACTGACACATCTAGGTGACGTCTTAGGGACTTAGGAGGAGATTACAGTGAACTTGCTTCCTCCTTGATGAAGTTGTCTTCAAGAGGTTCTTGGTCTCAGTCCTTCCTGTCCCACGAGGTGTCCATACTTCCATCTGATTTCCAATCTCCCCAAAGGGAAGGGTGACGCTTCCTCTTCAATTCTTCTCATGCATTCTTGCTTTTTTTTTTTTTTTAGCAAGCGGCAAAGAAAACGAGCATGTGATTTTAATCTACCATGTTTAACAATGGATAAGATGCCCGTGCCTGTGTGTACACAGGGAGAGAACAGTTTTAGTATGTCGAAAGATTAGGAAAGAGAAGTTGAGCAAGAAAACATGCCAAGGTTTCTCTCCAAGTTGCAACATGACTCACGATGGCTTATTGTTTCTTTAAAAAACTCTTTTAGTATTTCCCAAATTTTAATCTAATTAGCAAAGTGTAATTTCATAGGAAGGAAACTTAAAGTTATGCTGACAACATCCTGCCTGCTCAGCCAGAAAAGTGAATATGAGCGACCTAGAGAAGGGATCGGAGGTCATGTTTTCCAGATCAAATGTTAAAGCGTCAATAGCGACTGAAAGGCAGGGGAGAGGGAAGCAAGCTCTGCTCTTCAGCTCTGAAGTGAAGCGCTTTCTCTCCACTGCTAGTGTGGATTCACATCCTCTGTCGGTGTGAGCAATGTGCACGCTGTGATTATGTAACGCATGAGTTGGGAATCTAGTGGAAGAGTATGTTCTTACATTATAGTTTCTGTGGCACTGGAAGATGATTTTTAACACCTAGCTGTAAACCAGAACACTCCAGACTGTTCCTTTTCATTGAACACATAGTTCTGATGGGTCCTCTGCAAAGAAATCATGTGATTTTAATCCCCCATGCTTAACCATGGATAATATGCCTGTGACCGACAGTTGCACGCGTTACTGTGCTTTCTTGGCGAAGGCGTTTGGAGACTGCAACCTGGGTAGTACTTCCGTGAAGAAATTTGATTAATTTTTTTTCCTTTACTTTTGATCAAATAAGAATTTTTGAAGCTTTCTTTGACCACAAATCCTCTTTCCAAAAGACCCTTCCATGTGATTGTCGTCCGCTCTGTGGCTGATGTATTTGGGCAATGATGTTCCCCTTAAGTTCAGAGGTGAGAGGAAGATTGACTTTGCTGACCCATTGCCCCTCGTTCTAGTGGTAGATTGAGATATATTTTATTGCTGCCACACTGGAAAGAGGAAGAGTTGTCTTATTTTTTCTTGGCTTTGCTTTGAGGTTTTGGATACATCTTAGGAGGTTCCCAGCAGTCATAGTCTTTGTAAAAGCCTGAAGCATCTTGTGGGAACCTGTTGGCTAAAATACATGTGTAGGTGCTCGTAACTGTCAAGTGTACAGCTGGAGCCCAGAGATGGGATGGTTTATTGTCTAAATTTCCAGCAAACACAGTTTTAATGAAAGCAATTCTTCGGGGATTTCGCCTATGGCATTTGCTCTCTATGCCTGGATCCCTTTCATGAAATGAAATAGGGAAAATAATTCGGGGAATCTAGAATAAACCAGACTCTGCTGACACTGGTAATGTTGACGGTGTGCACACACATAGTGAAATGCTGTCAAACAAAGTACTTGGAAATGATCAGCAGTCCTAGCGGTTTTCAAAGCCATGGCCTAGAAACTGCTTCCATGGTAGAAAGCCACCAGGAAATTGGAAAGAGGTTCTAGTCTCGGCACTACCTCTGAATGGTCCTTGGCTATTACCATCAGCACAACTGCCTTGTAGCACCTTTTATTGAGAGCTCAGCACCTGCAAGTTGCTGAGTTACAGGCCAACACCCCAGAGCTGTGTCTATGGTGCCAGGGCTTTGCTCGGTTGTGGGGGAGTGTCAGGGAGTGAAGGAATCTCGTACTCACTAAAAGGGGTGGAGTCCCCGGAATCTGATACTCACTAAAAGGGGTGGAGTCCCCGGAATCTCATATTCACTAAAAGGGGCGGAGTCCCCGGAATCTGATACTCACTAAAAGGGGCGGAGTCCCCGGAATCTGATACTCACTAAAAGGGGCGGAGTCCCCGGAATCTGATACTCACTAAAAGGGGTGGAGTCCCCGGAATCTCATACTCACTAAAAGGGGTGGAGTCCTCCGAATCTATACTCACAAAGGGTGAGTCCGAATCTCAACTCACAAAGGGGTGGAGTCCCGGAATCTCATCTCACTAAAAGGTGAGCCTCGAATCTCAAATCCTAAAAGGGGTGGAGCTTGTAATCTCATCTCCTAAAAGGTGGTCTCAGAGCCTGACTTGAAGCTAGGCTCTGTTTTGTATTCCGAACCAGTATACAGCCCTGGATGGGTGGCATATACTTAGTATATTACAATCAAATGCCAGAAGTGGCTGTGTGTGTTTGGTGTTCTGAGCATCAGGAAATTTTACTCTGCAGACGGCATTTTCTTTCATTACAGTTTGTTGCGACTGGGTCTGTTGGAGGTGGCTTGCATTTCGTTACCCATCATGGAGGATCCTAGGTTTGATAGTGGACTCATCGGTTCTTTCAAGAGAGTGTATCTCCACAGAGTGACGCTATGGTCTAAGACGAAGAATCCATGATCCCTAGATTTCTAGTCTGAAACAGTCCTTGTGTTGTTATAAGTCCGGAAGAACTTAAGAATGTTTGTTTTCATGTCTCAGTGTGGACCCTGTTACCACACAGGGGGCACGAGGAGGAAAGGCTGCCTACTGGCTTATTCTCAGTTCTGACCCAGCAACTTATAAGTCATTGCCAATGACGACATAGTAGTTTCTACTCGGCTTCTCTGCTTTGGCAGATGCGAGGGGCCATCTTGGCGTAGGATGCTCGACAGGCAGAATCCTGTGTACCCGTCTTAAGCACAAGTTATTGCACCCTCATGGGTGGTACCACTGGGGAGTGTGTGTTCCTTCTGGGAGAATGACCCCTTTTGGAAAGTACACCAATCAATTTTGTCTTCCTGAGAGAGCCTGCACATGCTTGTGAGCTTTGTGTGTCTCTGGGAGAGTGAGTCAGATATGTGTTGGCTACTATCTGAGAGCACCCATCTTCAGACTTACTGTTTTGACATGTGAGATGTTGAGATGACCGTGGGGTCCTCCTGAGGTGACTGAGGGTGTGTGTGTGTGTGGGGGGGGTTCTCTCTAAGCAGCCCCTGCTAAGGACTCACAATGGCAAATTCTCACACTAGAGATAATCACTTGTTAAGTTCAAAAATAAGAAATGTAGAACTCCAGCCCACTTAGTCAGATGCCGAGTTGAAAGTGTTCTGAGCTTTTCGATGTGAGGCCTTGTTTTTATTTTTTAATTGAATAAGCAATTTATTTCCAGGGTCTTGTTTGCTTTTGCTGTTTAGACAGGATCTCACACTATCATCCAGCATTAACTGAAAAATCACTGTGTAGTCCACACTGGCCTTGAACTCATGACAATCCTCCTGCCTCATATTCCCAACTGTTTTGTCTTACAGGAGTGAACTATGATGTCTGCCTGTGGTCTCTACTCTAAAACCTAAAAGATATCTACTTTCAAATACTCTTAGTATTGGCAGGTCTAGAAGAACGTTGGACCATCCAGTGTGAGACTCATCGACTTCCTGGGGCCTGAGAACCTCTCCTCAGGAACCGACGGAGGTTTGGCAGCTGTTATAGAACTCTTAAGTATGAGCTGGTTCTTGTGAGAGCCTCTCATTAGCTTAAAGGGCCGCACAGTCAGAATTTATTACTTTTTGGCTCAACATTTTGCACCTGGCATATTATGAAAGCACACAGATTGGTGTATTCACCAAAATCTTTCTTGGATCGAGTTATGTTTTGGGTGGAGTGGATGGATTTGCATGTTTGCGAGTTGATGGGTATATATACACGTACGTGTATGTGTTGTGAAGGCTGTAGGTCAATTTTTCCTCAATTGCTCTCCACCCGTTGTTTTAGACAGAGTCTCTCACCGGACCTGGGTCAAGTTTTGGTTTTGACTGGACAACAAGGTTTGAAATGGAGATTTCACTGTGGCTGTGACTGTGGACACATCGATCATTTCAAGCTGAAACCACCCAGGGATCTAAAGCCTTAGAGAAGTTCTTTGACCCATGTTCCTTAAGTACAGCAAGCTGTAAAGCTTGTCTCAGGAGGGGTGTCCTCCCCATACCAGGCCTGGGAAGTAGCCCTGGTCACAAGAGACTGGGAGTGGAGCTATCCTGAAGCTGAGTGAACAAACTGAAGTATCCCTCATCTTCCAGGCCTAGCCATCCTCTACCCTCTCTTAGTAACATCCTTAGAAGCTATTACTCCAGTTGACCTGTCCTTTGGTCCTGTCATTGTGTCCCAGATGTGCTGTTCTTGGGTTCTTGGTCTGAAACAGTGAGATAGCCCCATTCCTTCATCAGTTCTGTTGACTTCATCTCCTTGTGAAGATCTCCAGACTTCTGGTTGTCTCCCGTTACTTACTCTTCTAATTAATTGGGCTCTTAGAGCCCATTAGAGAGCCCACATAGTAAGAATGGTGTAGAGAGAGTCTCTATCATTCTCCTCTACAGTAGGGGATACGGTGGTGGTGAGAGGCCACATCCGGGGAAAAAGCAGGTGGTTGGAGTGTCTGCGGATGAAGATTAGTGTGGTATAGTTCATTCATCCATCTATTCACCAGGTTTAGTGAGAACTTACTGGGTGTGACATACTTAGTTAAGGGATGGCATCTTAGTGTTCGATTGCTGTGAAGAGACACCATAACCATAGCAACTCCTATAAAGGAAAGCATTTGATTGGAGCTTACTTACCTTTCGTCCATCACTGCCATGTGGGGAGCATGGCAGTTCACAGGCAAGCATGGTGCTGGAGAAGTTGCTGAGAGCTACGTTCTGATCCACAAGCAGAGAGACTTTGTGTTTGGCATGGACTTCTGAAACCTCAAAGCCCACCCTCAATGACACACTTCCTCCAACAAGGCCACATCTCCTAATCCTTTCAAATAGTGTCACTCCCTGGGACCAAACACTTGAGTCTATGAGCCTATGGGAGCCATTCTCATTCAAACCACCACATGTGGAAAGGAAATAGTCACGGTCTCTGAGACTCCAGAGTATGGAGGGCTGAGGCTATGCCAATGGATAGCTCAGTACTATGTAGAAATGTCACAGTTGCAGCAGGCAGAGACAGTGGTGGAATTCCAGGTGAGGGGGTGCTGTGGAGGGGTAACAGAGCCAAGATGGTGGATGTTTGATTTGTACTTATAAAGCAAATAGAGGACAGTGAGAGAAGTAGCCACTGAAGGGGTAGCCTGGGCAAAGGGCATGGTCCTAAGGAAGAGCTTATAGGTAGGGGAGTGAGGGGTCAGAGGGGGATGATGCTCAATGGGGTCACTGACAGACCCTCACCCTCACTGTGGAGTTAGGACTCATGGGGGCAGTTCTGACCCAGAAAAAGGCATGGCTAGACTTTCATGATTGAGAGTGACTCTGGACACCCGAGGCTGCTGGGCTGGAGGGAAAAGTGCAAAGACTAACTTGTAAGGAGATCAGGGCGCGCACCACTGTGACTGTGCCATGTGTAAGCACACACTGCTTCTCTCACTGTGGAGTGGAGCGGGGCTGCATAAGTGCTGCGTCTACACTGAGCACCGTCGAAGATGCTTAGTTTGTTGACTTTTTTTTTCTTTTTTTTTTTTCTTTTTCTTTCTTTTTTTTTTTTTGAGACAGGGTCTTGTGCAACCAAGGCTGGCCTTGAACTTGCTATGCAGGCAAGGATGACCTTAAACTCACAATCCTCATGTTTCCGCCTCTAGAGTGATGAGGTTACAGGCATACATTTAGTTCTTACAATGTAATTCAAAGCCTCAGAAAGCCAGGAAGACCTATTAGGACAAGGGAAGTCAACGAATTAAATGTCAGACGAGGGACACTTTTTGTGCACATGTATTCAGGCCAAATGCTTTCAGGTTATTTAAACATCTCACCAACATAAGACAAATAACAATGTGAACTTGATTCTATTTTATATGCACTGGTGTTTTGCCTGCATGTATGTCTGTGTGAAGATGTGAGGTCCCCTGGAGTTACAGACAATTGTGAACTGCTGTGTTGGTGCTGGGAATCAAACCCAGGTCCTTTCGAAGAACAGCCAGTGCTCTTAACCACTGACCTATCTCTCCAGCCCCAACAATGTGAGCTTGTGTTAAACCCATTCTAACTGGGATTTAAGGTAGGCATTTCTAAAGGATGTCTCCAACAGGGCGAATGAGGGGGTTCAATTTTAATAAAACCTGGGCTTGATACATGCATTTAGATGTAGTTTTATAAATATGTTTGACATCCAAGCCCCAAAGACACATTCTGACCAAAGATGCCATTGTCGGCAAAAGAAGGAAGGAAGGATCTAGTTAAATCCAGGAGCGATTTCTTTCCTTTCTTGCCTTACCATGGCCATTTCTGTGGCTGAGACTGACAGGAGAACTGGGGCAGTGCTCCGGTAGCAATACAACCAGGTCAAGGGTAACAGGCAGACAATGAAAGATAAACATTTAAAGGCAACAATGTTGCAGAAATGAAGCCTGAGGGGAGGCCAGATCCTCTTACTTTGGCTGCAAGATAAAGTCCTAACAGGTGCTGGGACTTGGGTCAACATTATTAATAGAATGGAAATTCTAATGGGAACAGCAGAGTGATTCTGGGAGGTAAGCACTAAGACTCTGGTAAGGAGCAAATGGTCTCAAATATCCCCTTGTCACAGAATGGGTCCTAGTCGCTAGCTACACCTTCCTCTCCTACTTCATTTATGTCAGTGCCAGGCCTCAGTTTATCCTGCTTTGCATGCTATTTGGTTTAACTGGAATCTACGAATGTTTATCCTGTCCGTCTATCGGGGTTGATGCTGGTGTAGCATAGTAAGGCCTTTGAAACAGGCTGCCATGTTACTCTAATTGGTTCCCGGCAGCCAGGGCTTCTAAATAGCAGGTACCCATCAGAGTGGCAGGTGACGAATTCTGCCTCCCGACAGCTTAGATTTTTAGATTTCTGGCTCTGTCTCCTAGGCATGTGGCCCAAAGATAGTTCAATCCTTCTCTGTCTGAATTCCTCCCATTACATGAACCATGAACTTCTGTAGTAGTATTTATGTTTCCTTTATTATTTTTTTAAACAGTCTTAGCCCAGACCGGTAAGAACTCGGTATGTAGCACAGGCTGGCTTAGAACTTCTGACAATCCCTCTGTCTCAACTGTTCGAGTTCTGGAATTAGAGGGGATGAGCCACCTCATCTGGTTTGAATGACGTATTTTTTTAAAACCCAAGTAGATAGCATAAAAATGTGATTTCCGTGGTCTACCATTTAATACTGGGCCACTACTGTTATACGCGTTCAAAGTTTCAAGATTACAATAAATGGGAAACTTCCTCTCATACCTGTGAGTGGCTCACCCCTATTTTAACAGAGTAGAGCCAAGATAGTCTACAGAATCAACAATGTTGTGACTGAAGTGCACACTAAAGAGACCAAAGGAAGGGCCATGGTTAGACTACCCAATAATTGATGAAGAAGCGAGTGGTTTCTCGGTCTGTCAAGTTCACCCAGGACACATGGGGTCTTCATCTGGATTAGAAGTAATTTTGTGTGTGTGTGTGTAAAAGATTTCCATATTTTACACACAGCCTCACTCGTTGATGGCTGGCAAGATCTGCATTTTCTGGGAGTGAAGGTCTGTGAAGCCCTGGGCAGTCATCCTCTCAGTGTGCTGGATTGCCGGAGTCAGGGAAGTCTCCTCTGAAGCTTTGGGTTTCTTGTGCAACCTTAGATAGCATCATTTTTCTTCTTCCCAGGCCAAGCTGCCCTCAGAAAGCAGGAACTACAGAGTGAGCCGAGGGTTGAGCTCTTGGACAGTCTTGGGTTCCCTTGGGACTTTGCTAGCTGTGGACTCATTTGTTTGTAGTTTGGACGTCATTATCATTCTGCGAGCATTACCTTCCTAACCTTTCAAAGAGGGTGAATGCAAGTTCAAAGACGTAAAGACAGCACTGCTCGTACGTAACGAGACAGTGATTTGGACACAAGTTCTTTCTACACCAATAACTCCTCGCTGCATTCAACTGTGTCTTCTGAACACACTGGCAAGTCACTGGCCAAAGGCACTGGCACAACTTTGTGTTGCTCGGTCATAAAATCAAGATAGTATCTACATTGCAGGGTTGTCATGAGAAGACATTTATTCAGGCAGTTACCTAAGAGTGTTTGTATTTACCAATGGGCATTCAGGCTAAGTGGAAGTTTCAAAGGGAGATCTTAGATAGACAAACCCTGCTTTCCCACCAGTATAACAAAACAGCATGGGTGGAGAACAGATATTCCTCTAGCCATGTGGCTAGTGCACAGCACAGAGGGGGTCTCTAGCAAATGTACCTGCCCTGCTGGTTTGCCATATAGCAAGGTACATATATTTCCCTCCTTAATAAGGCCAGCTCTGGACAGGAGACAGGCAAACAAACAGCAAAATCAGGGTAGTGCATGGATTATAAGAGATATTTCTTGAGAATTAACTCCAGAGGCTGAGTTTTGGAGGTTATATGAGAGCCAGAGAGGAAAGGGGAAAATTGCATGTATGAGCACTATGAACAATGTGTGAGCATCATGAACAATGTGTGAGCACTGTGGGCAATGTGGGAGCACTATGGGCAATGTGGGAGCACTATGGGCAATGTGGGAGCACATTATGGACAATGTGGGAGCACATTATGGACAATGTGGGAGCACACACTATGGACAATGTGGGAGCACACACTATGGACAATGTGGGAGCACACACTATAGGCAATGACATACAGGCAAGAAGGCAGCTTTCAACAGGTGGACTGTTCTGGGAGGGGGGAGTGCATGGAAGCAGCGAGGGACTGGTGAGGCTGTGGTGTTAGGCCCCGAATGCTGTGCTAAAGGAGCTGGATAAGGTCCAGAAAGTAACGATCTAGTCCCTGAAGTCACTATTTAGGGGAACACCGGGGCACATTTCTGCTTTAGAAACTCCACATCAATGGGAATGTGCAGGATGGCAGGGATCGAAAGAGACGGAGATACGAGCAGAGTTAAAAGGCTTTAATGGTATTTTAAGGGAAAACACGATATGGGCCTGAGTGACTACATCAGAGACGGGGAGGGAGATTGACCATGGCTGTGTTCCAGAGAACAAGGTCATCAGACTGAAGATCATGTCCATTCTAGAAAAAAGGAGAAACAATGTCTAAGGCACATGCCTACTCTGAGCAACTAGATAATATTAGAAGCAGACACAAACTGTCTCACTTGAAGAAACTTGCTGTTGAATAGGAGAAGGACAAAGAATTTTTTTTAAAAAGTGCACAGCATGAACATTAATTGGGGAATTTCCAAGCCTATGTTATATATGTGGAGTCTGGAGAATGCTTTGCACATGTCTTTCCTCTTTATATTTATACCGATCTGTGAAGTAGCCGCTCCTAGTCGTCAGCTGTGTGTGGGTACAGAGCTTTGGCATGATCTTTGAGGCCATACGTGACTTTTCTTCTGGATTTAGCTTTCATATATATATATATATATATATATATATATATATATATATATATATATATTTTGAAGCCCGAGATTCTACATCTAAATTCATTCTTTCCCTTACAAAATGTACCTCTTTATTCCAAAGAAGAGGCTCACTCAAAATGTCATTAGTCATTTGTCCACAAAGAAGAGTCACTGTCATCTTGGGTCTGGTCTTGTGGACCTGTTTGTGCACAAGGCAGGGAATGGATGAAGTTTCTGTTATCAGGGAGAAAGGAAAGGAAGTACTAACTACTTAGGGTTAACCATTATGGCGTATTGTAGGCAAATCAGTTCAGGTGATTTAATAAGTTTTAGGCAGATAGAAACTTTATTCATAAGTTTATTCATTATCCTTTGTTATAATTTAGACTAGCCAGAGGAAGACAGAGAAGCCAGATTCTGAGCTCTGAGTTCTGACATCTACCTGTTGCCCCTAATGGAAAAACTAGGTTAATGATGGATCTTCCACTGCGATTTGAGCATCTTTGAAGGTGTGCTAGTATTGAGTGGATAAATTACTGTCTTTGTCGTTGTGTTCATTGAATTATGCTTGTGTGAAGGTCATAGGCGGGATACAAGACAGGAGGATGTCAATGAATGGGCACTGCCCATCGAGACAAGTAGACTCTCAGTTTACTCTATCTAGAAGTAAACTTGTGTGTGGAGTGGAATATCTCATGCTCATATGTGCTGCTGTTGGTTAACTTACTGAATTCTCTCTTCATCGCTCTCCAGAGTTCTCAGAAGTTCATTTTCTTCCCTCAAAAAAAATGGCAAGAATTTCTGCCCTAAGAACATCTGGGGTCCCCTTGACTATCCTCACCCATTCCTCAAGGGGACATCACCCCTTTTCCTGCAGATAGGAAAAAGGCAAAGGTGAAGTGTCTAAGCTGTAGTTAATATTTTTAGAGGCACAGTCAATGAGGTGATCAACCCCTGGGTTACACACACTCTGAGAGCCTTGAACTCCAGACCCACCTGCCCCCACATCCTAAGTGCTGGGATTAGAGGTGTGTGCCACTGTGCCAGCCCCAAATCCTTTATAACTGAGGAACGTGGTTATTCAAAAATCTAGCAAACATGATGCAATTTTGGTATCCAGTAAGTCTACCTACAAGAAGAAGAATCTAAAATCCAAGCATTTTTGTTCAAAGCTTATAGAGAATTATAGCTACTTTTCTTTGTGGTGATTATTATTTTCCAAGCAGTGGTAATTACGGTGAACTGATCCCCACAGCAGCCGTGTATTAAAGGGTAAGCTTCTTTCCACTGCCCTCGTTTGTCCTTCATTGTTGATTACACTTTCCATTTCTTCAAAGGCCTACAGAAAAGGCTGGCAATTTTTTAATCATCAAATCAAAGCTCCTTATTAGAATCGTTTCATTTGGTGTAATGCAAGACACACTGTGGTAATTTGATCAGCTCAGTCATTTCCACAATTAGAACAAGACCATACCTTCCTGAAATATTCGCTAGGTCCACTGTTGAAGTCACACAAAAGCGATGCACGCAGTCTGGATATCGTGTGGCCCCAAACCAGCTGTTGCTTAAAAATATTACGTACACAAGTAGGCATGTAAGTATTACCTCTGGAAGCTCGTCCATCATCCCAGCAAGCCGTGTTTGCCATTACTTTCTATGCTTGGCTTGCTAGTTGGTGACTAATGACACCCAAGTCATGGCGCTTCGCCATCTTCTCTCTGTTTTGTGGGTGAGCTGTGGATGGCCACCCAAGCCTTCCCGGGATCCAAATGGTCAGGGAAAAGCCATGTTGAGATGAACAAGTGCTGTCTCTCAGTGCTGTTTTCCTCCTCTGGGGTCCTGTGCATATGATCACCTTGGTGTGAGGTAGACAAAGCCTCCTGGGGTCACGGTGATTGTGCCTACCCCATCTTCATTTTAAAGAAGAGAACAGTTGGACAGCAAGTGCATTTACCTGAGCCTCTTCTGTGGTCTACCTTAAAGGGCTGTGCTTCAGAGCTCAGGGAAGATGCTCAGAACAGATGGGTGAGATCCTGGGCAGTCTGGCAGTCTTCTCTTTCCTCTCAACCATGACTATGTGGACACAGTAGTTATAATAAAGTCTCTTGTACACATTCATCATGGCACTCACTGTTTTCAAGTTGTAAAATTTCGACATCTCAGCCACCCTTCCCTCCAGCTGCCCCTATGTTGCCTAACAGTAGGCCTGGTTTGTACAAACCCCTTGGGTACATGTCTTTAAAACCTTCCCAGTTGTCATTGGTCTAGTGACTTCTAGTGACTTCTTTTTCTCACTTCCAACATGAGTTCCTTTTTTATCCTAAGATAATAATGAGAACTCTTACCATGTTCTCAGATATCTCCCTGAGGTATTAAATATCTTTTACATATTGGAGAAGTAGGTATCTAAATTCACAACAATAAAACAGGAGTTTTAAAGACTCCACTGTAATCCTACTGCCCTAACACAACTTCATGTTGGAGAATTCTCCATGTTTCCTTAAAGGATTTTCCGTGTGGTTTGTAAGCATGGTATGATCGATGTAACTTGTGTGGTGTTTCCGCTCAGCATTATTTCATAGCTGTTTTCCCAATCACCATACTGCCTTCATTTTTAGTATGGAGATACTATACTCCCTTATAGGAAGTGAGTGATGGAGGAATAGGATTTGTAGTCATGGGAAAGCCACACACACCATTTGAGCCTCATTTCTTTTCAACTGTAAAGGAGGGGAAATGTATGTGAGGCGCAATGTAGCATACCTGACATTTCACAAATATGTCTTCTCATTTATTACCTACATTGAGTCATTTGCTTTTATGGCTTATTGTTTTGAAACCTGTCTGTGATTGTTCGACTAGCTGTTTTCAGGACACCACTCAGCTCCTCTAAGCTATAGCTGTCACCTTTGGGTTGTCTGGGGTCACTTCCTAGGCCTTGTATTGAAAGACAGACATGGACATCATGGGTCTTCAAACAAGGTCCATTTCAGTTTGAATGTTTGTGAGGTTTTTATGTTCCAAAACCTGGTACCTTCATTGAAGTTGCCAAGATAGGAAAAGCAGGGTTAGTGAGGCCCCCTTATTTCATCATTCCTACTCACCTTCTGGCAAGTAAACTGAGTCACTCAGTCCTCCATGTCACACTTATCTCAAATACCTTAACTCTAAAACCCAACCCAAGCAGCCAAGCAGCCAAACAGACAACCAACCAACCAACCAACAACAAAAAACATCCCCTATGCACCCTGTCTCCCTTACCCTCTCTGCAAACTAAGATAACTTTGACAATATCATAGCCTTTGCCAGACACAAGTATGTCCTTTGTTTGGAGTCTCTGCTCAGAGCACTTAAAGTTTTTAAGTTGTAGAAGTAACATGTGACATGAAGGGCATGGTGAGGGGCGTTACTGTCACCCCGACCTGCATAAATGCCCTTATTTTTAGTGTGATAATGTGGTGGACTTCGAGTTTGGGCTGTCGTTATGTCAGCCAATTGCCATTGTTCAACCTGAGCCCTCTCCTGGAGAAAGACACACCTGCTTTACAGCTAACATTTTTTGTGCCAAGTTTGGCCAAGTTTGGGAGATTCAAATCGGACCGACTGTAAACCTACATGTTCAGGTATATATATGCGCTAATGCTTGCTGTCTTAGAGCTAATCTTTATTTCCAAAATGAAGACTAAGCACAACACTGCATGTATGCCATGGGGCTAAAGGTTATATCTCATGAGAGAAAAAGTGTTTTTAAACTTCAATGCAGAAATTCTATTCCAGGTGTTGTGGCAGCTGTGCTGTAATTTGTCATCCGAATTTTCAGTCTTGTGGTAAAATTCTTGTTCTCTAACACGTCTTTCAGCAGTCGCCCCAGGGATCTCTGGGTTCTTAGACAGTGTCTCCTTATAGCCCAGGCTGGCCTTGAACTTGCTATGTGACTGACAGTGACCTTGAACTTTGGATTCTCTGCCTCTAACTCCCAAGGGCTGGGATTAAAGGCGTGTGTTACCTCACCGGGATCATATTGTCTTCTAAGCTGTACTGTGCTTGCTAAGTATTAGTGATAGAATATCAGATGTGTGTGGGGTTATGGGGAGTGGGAGAGTCAATCCTAGAAACCAACCTCCAGGTCTCTCAACTACTAGGCAAATACTCTGCCATTCAGCTATATTACCAGCCCGAGCAGGAATTCTCTATTGCAGAAAGCTTTCTGCTATTTTAAGAAAAGCAAAGACAACATGCCCAGGTCAACCTGCTCCAACATGCCTCCTTTGCATGTGTTCTCTTCTTCCACTCTTAAAAATCAAGCCTGACCAAGAAGCGGCATGACCCGAGATGACAAGGCATGGTCTCGAGAGTCCGTAGGACACAGCCGGTTTAGATCTGGGTTTTCCAACTTTCGAGTTTAACTGATCTCACCTTGTTCTGCACTGGGGGTGTTAAGTAGAATCATTTCTTGCAGGGCTGAACATCGTATCGAACCTGTAATCAATTTCCTCCGTGCTGATAAGGAAGTCGACCTTTCTCTTAAGCTTGAGGGCTTGAGCCATGTGTTCTTAGAAAGTAATCAGAAAAGCACCATAGCAAATCCCAGCACACCAAGTGCCTCATGGAAAAGAACTGGGCATTTTGTTTGGCTGTAATTGGGATTCCCACCAGGGTCTATCAAATAGAATGTATTATTTAGATATGGAAAAGGAAAGTGTCACTGGGAGAACAGAATATGTCATTGAGACAAGCAACAACAAAACCTCTCCGATTTTTGATGTGTTCTAGCAGATGCTTTCAGGGAGCATGGAGCTGGCAGGGCTGGAGCCCTGGCTTCCTTTACTGGCTGTGTGGATTCCCTCTGCACCTTAATCTCCTCATCTGTAGAATGGGGATAACACCACCATGATTACTTTTCTCAAGGGCTAATTCAATGATTAAATGAATCAATAATCAATCAATAATCAATAAAGTGCTAAGAATAGCACTGTGTCATAAAAGTAGCTGCTACTGTCACCACAAATAAAGGGTGTTTTTAATTTTCAAAAACATGGTGGATTTATGATATAGAATATGAGGCTCTGAACTGTTAAAGGGCTAAAATGAGCTAATTAGTATATATATATATATATATATATATATATATATATATATATATATATACTTGTTCTTTTGACTTTTTATTGTTGTGATAAACACCAGGACAGAAGCCACAGGAGGAGGGAAGGATTTATCTCAGCTTACAGTTGTAGCCCGTCTCTCAGGGAAGTCAGGGCAGAACTTGGAGCAGAGACCATTGAGCAAGGTACTGGTTTGCTCACCATGTCCAGCCAGCTTCTTTATACCAGCCAGCATCTCCTGCTCAGGGTTGGCTCTGGACACAGGGTGCTGGCTCTCCTTCATCAATCACTAAGGAAGAAGGTGCTACACTCATCTGCCTAAGGGCCAGTCTGAGGAAAATGTCTTCTCAGTTGAGGTTCCCCTGCACAGATAATGTTAGCTTATGTCAAGTTTACAAACCAACTAAACAACAACCCCACACTAGCAAACAAATCTCTCAAACAAAATAAAAATGCCCCTCCCCCAATCAATGGGGAGAACAACAGATCTCTTGAAATTTTCCTCTTGCCAGAGAGTTTTTCCTCTGACCACGCCTCCTTTGTTCTCCATGTACTCTCTGCCAGCCCCAGTAGCCACCACTCCGCTCATTGTCTCTGTGAGTTTCGTATTTCTGATTTCACATGGTATTTGTTTCTGGCTTGTTTCGTTTAACATGTTTGCTCCAGGCTAGACGTACAATGTTGCCAGTAAGCTGGCCCACGATTCTTCTGGGGAAAGTTGTTTCGTCTTGGCCCTCCTTCTCTGGTTTGACTGTGTGTGCCAAAATTTCTTCCGTCTCACCCAGTGCAGACTCAGTTACATCTGGAGATCTCATTATCAAAAGCCTTAAGTGACAAGTAGCACACTGTGTCGGGGGACCGTCTTTTAAGCATCAGTCAGTGCTGAAGATGAACTGACACACAAGTTAGGGAGCAAACTCGGGCATCTGATTGCGAAGACATAGCATTGTCTGGGTCATGAAGATAATGTGCTATCATTCTGCACACATAAATTTGTAATTCTCTCTGTGTGATTATATGACCTTATCTTCATTATTAGGCTTTAGACCACACTCAGAGGTTTTGTTCAGCAATAAAGTCTAGTGACCAACATCTGATACACAGTGCACATTTAAATATAGTTATTACATGGATGGATGAAAAGCACGGCTTGATAATGGTTCTCTGAGAGTCACTGTGTTTATGTACTATCCGTGAAAACAGCACATAGGTAGTTAAGTTAATACTGTTATCTGCACTCGGAAGTTTTTACTAAGAAAGCATATGACCGATGGAGAAACTGAGGCATGGTAAGGACCTTTGATCCAGCCAAGAGGTGGGCTTAAGCAAGGGTCTCTAGTCCCATGAGCCCCAGTTTGGATGTGTTTCTATAAAATAGAGAGAGATTTAAGGAATCAGAAAAAAATGTGAGGTTGATCAAATCTGTAATTCCAACACTTCTACGGTGAGGTGGAGGCGGGTGATTCAGCTCACAGAAGCAGTGCATCACACACACACACACACACACACACATACACACACAACATATATAGGAACACACATATACTTGCACACACAGGCACACACATAAGCATTTTTAAAAACGCCACCCTGTTTCTTTTTTTAGCAGGTTCCTTTCTTCTTGCCTACAGTAGTTCTGTGGCTTCTGATCTATAGAAGCAGAAAGAGAAACAGGCAGTTGGCATGTGCTCTCCTGGAAGAAATATGGATATCCAAAGACACCTGCAACAGAGAGCCTTCTCCCAGAGGCTGGGTTGTCACATTTCCTGCAATGCTGATAAAATTAAAGTATACTGGTTGGTGACAAATAGCACACTGTGCTGGGAAAATATCTCTTAAGCATCACTCAATGCTGAAGAAGGTCGGTCCTTAGGCAGATAATTGTCTTAAAAAACAAATGCATATTAATTGTAAAAAAATGGGTATATTTTAACATTTTCATAATACATATAATGTGCTTTTATCATGTTCTTACCCCATTACCCTCTTTTATTCCCTTTCCTCCTCCTTGGGTCTCCTTTCTCTTTCCAGCCTTCTAGGTCTTGAGCACTAGAGGACAAGTGTCAATAATGACAATTGTAATTTAATGCAGAATCTTGCAGAATATTTACCAAGTAGGCAAATATTTGACCTGAGATCCTCCATTGGCTCCTGGATTGACATCCTAAAGTCAGACTCCTCTAATGATGCTTCTGATGCCTTAATGGTCAGACTCTTTAGTTAGCCTCTGTCCTCTTTGACCTTCAGGTCATCCTCTGGCTTTTCTCTGAGTTCCATATCTCGGACCCAATTGTCCGAGCTTTCTTGTTGCTCTTGTCCCGTGGGGATGTGGCTTCACTGCTGAAAGAGGGTTCCTTAGACATTTGCATTTCACAGAATCTAAATTCCATGTAATCAAAGAGTTTTTTCTGTCTTCCAAAAAGTATAGTCAGAAACGCAATCAATCAATCCATCGATCAGTCCATCAGACAAACAGCAACAAACATGAAGTAGGTCAACAGAATGCTGTTCTAAATTGCCTGGTGGGGTTTTGATATTAGGCAGTTTTAGTAGTTATTGTTATGGCATGGTATTGGTCAAGGTGGAGGCCTAGTTGTCTTCAGGACATGCTGTCTCCATTCTGGAAGGTTCCATAAGACCATGATGAGCTGGAATGTGTCAAGGACAAAGACTTACATTTATTTAATTTTGGTTACCTGTGGTTTAACCAGAAGACCGGCTTGAGTTCTTGATGGAAAACTTTCTAAAATTATTTTGCCTTTTTTTTTCTTTTTATCGAAAGGATAGACAGTGAAAAGTTTGTCTTTGATAGTTAAGAACATTACAAGTCTCTCGGGATCATTTTCCGGCTACTAAAAAAAAAAAAATTACAGTGAGAGAGCTGATTGGTTGACAGAATGTGGAAACTAGTTAAAAATTTGATCCCTGGGGGTGTGAGGGGAGCAAATAGTTACTCTTGACCTTTAAGGTTGGGTCATAAGTAGTATTTGGTGATCAATTACTACTTTATAGGCCATAGACTTTAGGAACCTGTATTTGAGGAAGGGGCTTACATACTTATTGCATAATGTAAGTGCTTCAAAGATAGGCAGTAAGTAATACTGGTACTCAAAGCAGAGAGCTATGGGAGTCCCGAGGAAGCTGGGACCATCTGCCAGGGAAGATTCCAGGGTGGTCCAGAACCTGGGCAGGAGTGCACAGTCTTTGAGAGTACACAGGGACCTGGTGTGCACTTCTGTGTCAGGGCAAGGCGAGGCTGGTGACTGGCGGGGACTACAGAGGAAGGCTGGAGCAGGCTGGAAAGTGATATTTTCTAAATACCATCTAGCAACAGCTAAAAAGTTTGATTTGTGTTTCAGAAAGTTGATTCTGGCAGGGATGGGACAGAGCTTTGGGAGGAAGAGACAGCTATGATTAACTGTTCAGTTCATATTAAGAAAAAGCTTCCACTGTTTTTAATATTTATATGTTGGCCTGAATTGTAGTTTATAATGCTGTTTTATCTCTAAGTAGGAAGAGTTTTGGTAACACTTAGGAGTCCTGGTATTATCTTTACTTTAAATGTTGGGAAACTGAGGCACAGTAGACAAACCCAAGTTAAAAGGAAGTCCTGCAGTTTCTTCCAGTTACTGCTAGACCATTCCTGCCTGCCCTCCATTCCAACTATTACAGAACATTTATGATATAATTAACTTGCAGAAATCCATATGGTTTTTGTTACAAAGACTAAAGGAATGTGCTTGTCATAACGAATGGCATGTGACCTCCAATAGCTGTCTGCTTGCATGTTTTAACAAATGAACAAGTATATAAATTAGTCGCCTCGGGTCAGTTAGCCAACCGAAGCTGATTTTCCTTTGCTCTCCCTAATTGAAGCTGTGTTTCTGACAATACGGCTGTGGTGTAAACACACATAGCGTGTTTGAGCACGCCTTCTCTCCCATGACTTAGCCCCTTTGAAGAGTCAGCATTTGCTCATTTGCTAGTCAAAGTGGTCGCCAGCTGAACTCTGACTTTTTAGATGCAGCTTTATACTTTTTGAAAAATTTAGTTGACTTACATGTAACAACAACAGCCCCAAAGAAAAGCAAAACACTAAAACCAACCAACCAACCAACCAACCAACCAGCCAGCCAGCCAACCAGCCAGCCAGCCAGCCAGCCAACCAGCCAGCCAGCCAGCCAGCCAACCAGCCAGCCAGCCAGCCAGCCAACCAACCAACCAGCCAGCCAGCCAACCAACCAACCAACCAACCAACCAACCAACCAACCAACCAACCAGCCAACCAACCAGCCAGCCAACCAACCAGCCAACCAGCCAACCAGCCAGCCAGCCAGCCAGCCAGCTAGCCAGCCAGCCAACCAACCAACCAACCAACCAACCAACCAACCAACCAACCAACCAAAAACCTACATTAAATTGAAGGATAACCCATGAGTTACAAGTTGACTTTGTGTTTGGTCACTTAAATGGTATAGGAAGGTTAATTTATGGGAGATGCTGCCACGCTGGGCAAAAATCAAGTGGACGGGCTAGCTCTGGATGTCTGGGGTTATTTAGAAATCTTCTGCTTTTAGGCAGCAAGGCTTAGAATTCTGCTTTCTTAGTGCACACTCTACCTCATCCTTTTGTTGATTTAGCAGGTTTTCTGTTGGAGCCTGAGAATGGGCTCTTCGCAGCGTTCACACTACCATACTATAACACCCGCCAGTGACTATTTGTTCTTGAGGTCAGTGACATTATCTCATTGGAATTCCCTGGACTCTGAATATAGAAGATAGTCCAAAACTGCTCTTTGTCTGTGGTGGAAAAATACAGCACAATGACTGTAAGCCAGTTGGTTTACAGAGTATTTGCGGTTCAAATTTAGCTACGCATCACACTGGCGCATTGCTGGCTTTTAAAAAGTGCTTGTATTATAGCCCACTAATAACATGGTTGATTAAATTAGATAGAAGTGTATCAACCATAAAAGGAGATTTAAAACAGATACAATTATAAATTAAAGCAGCTCAGAAAATAAAAGAACATTTTAATTAATATTAAGACAGACAAGCCTATTTTTCTATTCAAAAGCCCAGGAATTTTCCAGGAATAAAGCCCACGTAATTTAGGATAATTAATTTATTAGGCATAAATTCAATAGTTCAAATAGTAACATTTCAGTGTCTATCTGAAATGACACGGTGAATTCCTGTGTTTGTTGATTTGCTTCTAGCTGATCTCTCATTTACTATATTTATTATATATTACTATATATAGCATTAACATGACAGGAGATGCACTTTGTTGGAAACATGGGTTTAGCTGACCAGGACTGCCTGGCATTTGTCAGAAGTACAGAAATGTGGGGGGAAAGAAGCTAGCCTGAGAACTCCTTCCTTTTTAGTAAAGTACTCCTTCCTTTTTCTTTTCTCTCTTTTTCAAAAGTGATCTTTCTCCAAACTGAGAAACAGAATCAACACATATTTCTCAAAAACCTGTTGTGGGTTCATTTCATATTTGAGAATCAGATACCAGCACCTGTAAGACAAGCCATGTACAAAACCAGGAGTCTTTCCTCTATAGACAGAATTTACTTCAGGACTACAAAGTATAAAATCAGCTTGTCAGCACAAAATTTACAGGCAAATCGATGCCATGAACCTCTTGTAGAAAGCCAACACATGGGTAGAGAAGCAATTAGGATAATGTTTATTTGCTAACAACTCACTCAGAAATTGTCTTGAAATGTTATTTTTCTCAGCTCTTACAACTCGCTCATAGTAGGAAGGCCGCTGGTTCGCTGACAAGCTCCATAGAATTTCAGATCGCTCCAGATAGCTGTGCCAACCTGGCTCACTGTACAGAGAAGATTGGTCAGAATCACTAGCCGTTGAGATTCCGTGGTCGTTTATACAATGGTTCTCTTGGTATCAAGCAAACAAGGCCACAGAGAGAACCACTTGGCATGTGAAGTTGCCTTACATATTGAGACATTCCAACCAATTAATGACATGAGACGTCAGCGACCACTTCCCGATATTCACAAATCCTGCACCCAACTGTGTTGACAAGAATGGCTCCATAGTAGAAGGGGGACATGACCCACACCAGCTGTAACTGGCTCCCAAGAGAGGTGAATCTTGTGGATGGGAGATAGATGCACCTTGATCTCCTGACGACCATGCTGGTCTGACTGCACTAGGTGGCTTGAGTACTCACTGGTTGCTGGATTTGCTGGGAGCTGAATCTGAGTTGGGAAGACAGGAAAGGAAGGGTAGAGGAAGAGGAATCACACAGGGGAGAGGAGAGGAAGAGCTAGGAGGAAGCCATATTGATAACGCACAATGTGAAGGCAACGTCCCAGACTCCTGGGTATCAAGTGGCTGAAAAGCCTTAAGATCAAGCATGTTTAATATTTAACAAAGGTGTTTCTGATGGGCACAAGCCCTTCGCCTTTGGTGGAGTCAGCCGTAAGTATTCATTCTCTGTGGACTTCCTTTTGGTTTTGGATCAAAAATTATGGGAAAGTCTTCATTCCCTGTGGTACAGGGTCGGCCTAAGATGAGTAAGTAGGGAGACTCTTACAGACCTGAGGATGCTCGTGGACCATATCTCTTCTTCTCTCAACAGCTCTCCCTGTTTAGTCTACTCCAAATGGCCAGCGGCTTGTTAGAGGCTTTGGTTCTCAGGCAACGCATGGAAGGATGGATGAACCAAGAAAATTGATGTCAGCTGACCCTCTGTTGTATTTAAGAAGCTTGAAAATGTGCTTCTTTATTAAGGGAGAAAGTAGGAGTGGAAATTTTTGTTCTCCAGCACTGTGCTTTCTGTCCCGACATTAATTATTGATGGCACACGATTCTGCTGGCATTTTATGATATAAACATACCAGTCAGTTAGCCTGCGCTTTGATTTTTATTAAAAGTCAAGTTGAAGCTAGTCAACTTTGTGTCAAGTACAGCAAACGGATCGCTGGGATCTGGCGATGGTTTTGAAACCATTTTGTGCATGTGCATTTGATTTACTGAGGCGTAATTGTAGGCTGCCTCTCTAGCATCTGCTATGGAACGGAGGGGAGTATGTGTGTGGAAATCTCTGGAGGAAGCAGTACGGCAGTGAGAGGCTTGTAGACTGGTATCTACGTGTTTAAAGAGGCCACATTTTTGGGCTTGTCATCGCTTATGAATAATGGTCACTGTATACTGTAAAATCCGTACCAATGGCCACTGCTCCAACTTGTTTTCTAATGAGTCTGAGGTTTAATTGGTTTACACTGCTTCTGTGGATGTCCTGGCATTGATGGGGTGAAATATGCACATAAAAGAAGAGAGAAACTGAAGGCAGAAAGACAAGGGGAGGCAGGCTGTCTGGGTCCCTTTCGTTGGGAGGCCTCCTGTGCCGACATGCCCAGAACTGACACAGTGTTGGAGAAAGTGCTCACGGAGAAGTTATTTGTTGGAACAATCTCTGTACAGTATGTCTTAGTATTTGAGAATCTTCTAGAAGACACTTTGAGTGTGCAAACAGAAGAAGCGCTTGACTACTTATCGGCAGTTAGCCACAACCGTGCCAGTCTCCTAGACATGGGGAAAGCTGACTGCCAAGTTCCAGGCTGGTTCTACCTCTGGTCAAGTCCTTACATGCTTCTCTGAAGCTCAGGGCAAGATTTCATTTTCTCATGATTCACAGAACTCACTGTTCAATGGCACACGATGATATATGGAGAAGATGACCTAGCCCAACAGGTCTCATGGAAATCAAGAACGGGAGTCACGCATTAGGCAGTCTTAATCCAAGCAAAGCATTGCCTACAGAATGCTGAAGATTGTTACTAAGTTTGTAATGCTGTAACTTTGTAGACAGGGACATTCTGGCGGGTTTCTTTGTTCTCAGAAGTCTGCCTCTCTCCTGTGTTTGCCCACCTTTATCCAGCAGAGCTGTGGGAGCGGGGTAGGGGTGGAGGTGGGGGAATGGAGTGGATTCATGTTTTTCATGTTAGCCTGTATGAAAATTCACCTTCCTAAAGTCTGGTTCCTCCTCCTCCTTCATTTCCCTCCTCTTCCTCTCCTCCTCCTCCCCTTCCTCTTCCTCCTCCTCTCCTCCTTCCCCTCCTCCTCCCCCCTCCTCCTCTCCTCCTCCTCCTCTCCTCCTCCTCCTCTCCTCCTCCTCCTCCTCGTCTTCCTTCTCTGACATCAGGCTCTGGGAGCATTCATTCATTCTCTTGTGCCTGAAAGTTCATTATTTATTTCTCCTAGACTGTCACCATTCACAAAATAGCAAGGGTGACGTAAGCAGATTCACTGAATCACTGATGAAAACCGATGTAGAAAGGAGGGCAAAGGGAAGCTTGTGGCAGAGCTCCGGTGCCTGCCCTTCTGGAACCTTCTCTCTGTGGGTGCAGTTGATTAACAGCTTTAAAAATCATTTATTCAAGAAACATTGGCTGCTGCCTGAGCTGGCCTTTTGTGGGACGAAGCTGATCCTGCCCCTGAATCCAAGGACCTCTAAGGAGCGAGCCATACGCCCCCAATGCCCCTTCAAAGCTTGCTCAGGTTTTCTGACAACTATATGCTCTGACTTAAAGGTTTATTTAATTAAAAATAATTTATAACGAAACATAAACAAAATTAAAATGTACACGGTGTACCTTTTACAGTTTAGGCCACTGGGAAGCTTACACATGAAAAACAACATTGAATGGCCCCAAAGACAAAAATTCCATTTTTTTTCTTTAGATATTGTCTTACTATATAGCTCAAGCTAGCCTGTAACTCATAGTCCTCCTGAATCAGCCTCTGAGATGATGGCATTACAGGGGCATGCCATGATGCTTGGCTTCTCAATACTCTTGGAGATTTTCAAGTGCCCATGAAGTACCTCAGCTGTGTTTGAGAAGGACGAGCAGGCTACAGCTGGAGACGAGACAAGGCAAAGACCAACATAAATGATCTGTTCATCTACCTAGCTGTGTTTTGTTTTTTTCAATCTGTCAGTTTCTGGGTCCACATCAGATATTCTATTCCAATTTGGATTGAGATAAATAAACTGAGTGGAGCAAGACCATTCTCTACTGTCTGTTCAAAATGTATCCACTTCACACTATTAACATTTCAAAAGTATTAGAAACAGCTCATTAAATTACCTAGGAAACCCTATTACAGTTTGGACTATAGCTGCATTAAAACATTGGCTTTTCCAATTCAATATTCTATTTTGTTGCTTTTTTGTGAATGTTTGTTTACTATGAATTTATGCATGTGAGAATCACTTGTAGGAGCCAGTCTTCTACTGTATGGGTCTTAGAAATAGAAATTGTGTCATCACGCTTCTTGGCAAATGCCTTTACCTGCGGAGCTATCTCCCTGGCTCCCAATTTAGTATTTTGACCAGGAACATGATGTAATATTCATGTCATTACCAAACAGAGGAGAAACCAAGCAGACTGTGTAACTAAGAGGATTGTGGCGGCCATGTCTGCATAGAAGAGGAAAAGCAGACACGGTAGAACAATCATTCAGTTGTGCAACCAGTGTTTGAAGTGTCCACGTGACATCAAGCAGAGACGGTACTGATGTGAGAGCTGGCACTTAGAAAAGAAGACCAAGCCAACCAGCCTTCCTGTCCGGCCTGTTGGTGTCTCTGGAAGTATGGACAGGATCATAACAAGAACAGACAGAACACAATGAATGAGCTTGCATGTGCTTGCCCTAGTTTGCTTTCTGTTGCTGCGATAAACAGTATGACCACAAGCAACTTGGGAGAGGAAAAGGTTTGCTTGGCTTACACTTCCACATCACATTCCATCACTGAGTGAACTCAAGCAGGAGGCTTTGTAGACGGAGACTATGGAGGAACTCTGCTTACTGGCTGGCACCCCAGTTTAGTCTCTTTTCTTATACAGATCAGTCTCATCTGTCTAGGGATGGTGTTGCCCACGGTGGGCTAGGCTCTCTTCCATCAATCAGAAAAATGGCCCACAGACATGCCCACAGGCCAAGTGGATGGAGGCACTTCTTCAGCTGAGGTTCCTTTCCACGTGTGTCAAATTTACAAGGTCAGACCTCATAGTGCTCATTTGAAACTCTCCTACAGTTTTTGCTTGTTGATGTTGGTATTGACGTAGTTGTGGGAACATAAAGCTTACCACTAGAGCCATTGTAAACCGCATGTCACAGCCATGGTGAATACACGTACACAGTTGTGTTCTATTACAGCCGTCTCCACAGGCGTGTTCAGCACACAGCTGCATATCTTGTTTGCAGAAATACATTTTCAAGTCCTCTCCCACTTCTTAATCAGCACACTAGTTTCCCTCATCTCATTGTAAAGACTTTTCCAGCTGTCTGGAGAGTCGACAGTTTGTGGCCACTCTGCTCTGCTCACCTGTGGGGTTTTCATGCACTGTATGAAAGGTGTGTCATGGGGGTATATCTGCCTGCCCTGGTGTTGTTTCAAAACAGAAAGGCCTTTGTAAAGACTGGGGCAATCTGTTCTCTCATATTTTACAAATTGAAGAGAGAACTCTTTATTTACTTTTATTATTTGCAGTAAACAATTCTCTTTTGGAAACCAGCTAGTGAAAAACAAAACAACAAAAAACAAAACCGAATTAAAATTTGATCCAGACGAACTACAGCCAGCTGCCTCTGGCACTGGTCTAACGCTATCTTTGTCTAGCTGCGTGCTTGAGGTAGCATTTCCACATACTTAATCAGTGCTTGTGTGCTCTGTCTGCATTCACAACTATTTCTGTACTCGGTTGAAAGTTCTCTGAACGACGCTCAGACTCTTGTCTTGTTTACAAAAATACCAGATAAATATATGCAAATGCTAGTTGCTTTTTTTTTTTTTTCCTTCAGGATATATTTGGCATTAAACTGAGGACAAAGAAAGGTGTGGGCTTTGGTCTGTGGTTTGAGTACTCCGTCTGTCACAGTGGAGTGAGATCCCTGCCCCACTGCCTCGCTGAAGGCTCCCACCCACCCACCGCCTCACGGAAGAGCGGTGTGCTCATCCGACTCTTTAATTTGGGAAGAGAAGTGAGAAAGAACGTGGATTTTCTATTTCGTGACATTTTTGTGGTTGGCGTAGATATTTTCATGAAATCTAGCCATGAAGTGTCTCCCCTTCTGAAAAGATAACACATGTGGAATTGTTTTAAAGAGTAAACCGTTTAACTAACTGCCCATGTGTGCTCCAAATAAAACCACACTCGACTGTTTGTAACTGCCTTAGTTGGCGGACATGGGGCCAGTAAATTTTAATAAGTTTCTATGATATTCAGCTATTTCTACATCAACAAAGCGAACCGTAGTCCTTTAAAAGTCTCTGGGGGGTGGAATCGTGTTTATAGAATACACTCAGTAAAATGTTGCTTTGTAAATGTCCTAAAATCACTTTCATATGCTATCATTTATTTATTCCCGAGAAGATTGTAAGCATCTCACAAGAGCTGTTTTTAATCTCCCTTTATTGCAAAATATAATGGTATGTACAGTGGGGACTGAGCACACACAGCTGCTGATGGACCTGGCGCTCGGCAGAACTTCTTACTCAAAAACTCAAAAGTTGTTCTAGAGTTCGGCGGAAGGAGAGGAACCTTAAACACCGATAGTGTTTGTTTGGAAACCAGTTGTAATGTGTTCTGAAGGGTGGAGATGGGACGGTCAGTGACGCTTAGCATCCCGAGGTCTCAGCTTTCCAAGCTGCTCCTTGGTCAGGTCCTATTGTCTTTCTGTCACCGGCCAGCTAAGGAGACCATTGTTCGACATCGGCCCGTGGTCCAGCAGCAATGCTCACACACGCCTCACACACGTGAGCTATGTTAGACAGCTTCATCAGGTGTGTACCTGCCATGCTGGTGTTTTGAAACAGAAAGGCCCGTTTAAAAGCTAGGGCAATCCATTCTCTCTTGTCTTATAAATTGGAGAGAGAACTCTCTCGCTATCAACAAAATGAAATGTATATTCCAATCTTCTCGAACAACACTTCCCAGATGGTTGTCACCACCTGAGTGTGACTTGTTTAGTGTCTGGAATGTGGCAAACATGAAATGATCTGTCCCTGTGTGGACGAGGTCTACATCTGGGCAAAGACATGCGTGAAAGGTGCCAGTTATTTAAAAGTATCAATGCAGCGTGGAAACGTAAAACGTTGGCTATGTTACGCTAAATAAAATATTTGGTATATAATTACCTTCAAGTTCCCCTTTCCCCTTGTGATTGCAGGGCTGCTGGCCATTTGGAGTGAAGGATGTGACTCACATTACATGTTTCTCTGGTGACGTCCCCCACCCTCAGCCCTGTCAACATCTAGGGACAGGTACTTCTTGGCTGTGATTTCGTCCTGTGCTTTGTAGAAGTTTCAACTCCATCCATTCTGAAAACTCAGAATGTCCCCAAACTTTGCTTAGTGGTCTGAGGGTACAAAGTTATCCCAGCTGAGTGTCAAGTATTTTGCACAGGTGCCTACTGGGGTTTGCTTTGTACATGTCCTGTCCCAAGATTAGCCTCTCTCTCTCTCTCCCTGTCTCTCTCTGTCTCTGTCTCTGCATTTCTCCCCATCTCTCTGTTTCTGTCTCTGTCTCTCTCTTACACACACACAGAGAAAGAGAGAAAGAGAGAGAGAGAGAGAGAGAGAGAGAGAGAGAGAGAGAGAGAGACCTACCCTTGTAACCTGATAGATCACATGTATTTATGGAGCCTATTTTTACTCTCACTATGTATATATGTGCTCCCTCTTCAGTGACATAAAACCAAGTGCTCTCTAACCATCCCATGTTCTCAGTTCTGGTGTCCACACCATTGTAGTTTTTGTTTAATTCTTTATGGAGAAGGAGCCATTGCTCATACACTAGTCTGTTCAAATTGTGACATCTGAAACTCCATGTCCAAAGCAGGACTCTGGGGTCAATCAATCATACCAGGCTCCCTGCAGGGACAGCATCAGTGTCCTAACTGTGGAAGTGCAGAACAGCCGGGACCCCCTGCCTTTCAGTGGAACAAAGAACCTCTTACGGAAGCTCACTAATTTTAGAAGAAATAGTTTCTTATTTTGGCCACAGCTGTTGGCATTCCGAGGGCCTCTTACTCTGACCGATGAGATGAGGAGACTCTGCCTGAGGTTTTGTCTTGTCTGAGGATTTGGTGACATCATTTTGAGAATTACTAGGCTGTCGGGAGTGTCTTTTATGTATGGTGGATAAGTGCTGAAAATGGCTTGTATGCCTAAGGATGGGATCCTCAAGCTGACTTCAGAATTGGTTCTCAGAGAATTCCCTCTTTGTGAGAGTGCTTGCCCTAACTGAAGTGGAGAGATGGCTTTTCTGGACAGCATCCAATGCCACTAACCATCTGAACAGGAGGGAGCTAAGGGACGGAGCAGGAGTCACTGGCCCTGTGGATATATCACCAACCCTCTTTCCCTCTCAAGTTTCAAGCATGTCGATGGCTTTGAATTTTCCATGAGGTTTCAGGGTGGTGTTGCCTGTTGAATGTCACTGCCGTGATACACTCATGACTTCGGAGAAACCCTCCATCTGCTGCTACATGGAGATTCACACAGCTTTGTGCAGTGTCCCTATCAGCTCCAGCTTATAATAGAGTGACGAGTCCTGAGAAGAGGCCTCCTCTACAGCGGCTTTGATCACTATTTGTTGTAATGGAGTCTATGGGAAACTCTGGTCAAACTATCTATCTATCTATCTATCTATCTATCTATCTATCTATCTATCTAATATTTTAAAAGAACAACCTTCAACTCTCCTGAAGTCTAGATTCCTTGGGTTACTAGAACTTTCTTCTGAAATATATGCTAGTTCCCTCCTTGTTAACGTGCAGGTTTGGGTTTTACAGACAACGTTGATTCCCAGGATTTTAAGTTCAGCTGCTTTGCCGCAGGTCTCTGATGACTCTCCTTGTTACTTTGTGGAGAAAAGTCTTGGGAACCGCTCTAAGCAGAGTTGAATCTTCCTGACCAGGATCTCAGAGGCTGCAGCGTCCAGCTGTTATTCCTTTGCAAACTTTAGTGTGGCGGTTTCTGCTGACAGGCTGTGTGTGAGGCAAGGGAAGGGAGTGTGCTTGGCAAAGCGGTGTGTACAAACACTGGAATATGCTGACCCTGACCAGGGAGGGGTGAACAGCTAGCTGCTCTCTGACGAATCGATCTTTTTTCAGTTGTCTGCCCCATTTGTTTCCTACATAGTTAGTCCCTTACATAATTCTTTAATTTCTTAGAAAGCATCACATTTATCATGATACCGGGAAGGCAGAAAAATCAACAGATTTTTCTGTTCTAGGCACATTGTAGAATCTAGACACTTCACTGCCAGAACTTGACGCTAACAGATCACGTGGCCATTGTTCGGGTGTGGCCTTAAGAAAGGTGGAAAGGCACAGTGGTGAACTCTTTCTCTTGTCTCTGTCATGAGACAACTTGTCTTTACATCCTGATTTAAACAACAACAACAACTCACCACCACCACCACCACCACCACCACCACCACCACCACCACCAAAAAACCTTGGAAATGATGTTCTGATCTTATCAAAACCAAACCAAACAAAACTTACAGCTTCTCTCTCACCAACAACTCCATCTTTGTTGCTTTTTTTAGCTACATGAACAAAGTAGTTTAAAAGTCGTGCTGGCAAACAGTTAACCTGGAAGCCAAACCCAGAAGGCCTTGCGGCAGGTAGATTCCATGTTGGCTGTGGTCTGAGGCTGGTCACTAGTCCAGGGCTTTTCGAAGTAACTTAACTAACTCGGTTGAGCAGAATACAATTTTGTGTAATTTAAATGCTTTGGCCAATATTAACCTGTAGCTGCCAATGTGAGCTTAAATAATGGGGTTATAGTAACATTCCAGGAGCCGCAGAGAGCCATTTTATGCCAGGGTTAGTAAATCGCAGTACATTCTTTCAGCAAGCAAATTAAAAAGCAGCCGTGTTACAGTTGTGCAACATCTACCTTTTTTTTTTTTCTTGGTTCATTTCAATTTCTACAAAATTATCATTTTTTTCCCCTCATCAGATAAAAGTCATCAAGTGTATATGCGAAAACCACTCGTCTTCTGGGTTTTGAATGGATTGTCTGAGCTTTCAACCCTCGGTTGCTTTGCCGTGAACCATGTACTGTATGCGAGCCTCCCCTCCCCTCCCCATCCTTGTCTGAGCTGTGTGCACACATTTCAAGTTCCCATGGTGTGAAGGTCAATCCAAGCACACAGCTGACCAAGGGATATCACATTACCAACATTAATTTCATAAATGTAAGAATTTTTGTTGGTTCTGCTCCCTGTTGTATAACAGTACCTTGGCATAATTGTTCAGTAAATATTTTTTAAGTGAATGACTATTTTAACCCGTGGTGCTAGCTTGTACTAGTTAGGCCTTTCTAGAAGATGCAGAAAACAGTTCATTCTGGTACTATGGAAGAATTTGGGGAATGAATAAGTTTAAGAAATTATTCACTCCATTTTTTTTTTTTATTGTAAAATTTTTTATTTTTTACATTTCAGATGTTCTCTCCTTACCCCATTTCCCCCCTCCCTCCCAGGAACTCACTATCCCTTCCCCCTCTTCCCGCCTCCATGTTGGTGTACCCCACCCACCCTCCCTGTACCTCACCTCCCACCCTCGAGTATCCGCCCCCCCCCCACGACGACCAGCCTTCATGGGTCAAAGGATCTCTTCTCCCACTTATATATAGCTCCCTTGCCTATATAGCTGGAGCCTTGAGTCCCTCCCTAAGCACTCCCAGGCTGGTGGCTTAGACCCTGGGGGCTCTGGTTGGTTGGTATTGTTGCTTTCCTCATGGTGTCGCGAATCCTCTCAACTCCTTCAGCCTTCACTCTATCTTCTCCATTGGGAACTCCATGCTCAGTTTAATGGTTAGCTGTGAGCATCTGCCTCTGAGTATGTCAGACTCTTGCAGACCTCTAAGGAGACAGCTATATCAGGCTCCTGTCAGTGTGAACATCCTGCCATCCACATCAACCTCTACCTTTGGTGACTGCACATAGTATGGATATCTAGGTGGAATAGTCTGTAGACGGTCCCTCCTTCAGTTTCTGTCCTGCACTGTGTCTCCATATTTGCACCTTGAGTATTTTGTTCCTCCTTCTAAGAAGGACTGAAGGCTCCCCTATTTGGTCATCATTCTTCATGAGCTTTATGTGGTCTGTGAGTTGAATCTTGGGTATTTCAGGCTTCTGGGCTAAAATCCAATAATCAGTGAGTGAATACCATGTATGTTCTTTTGTGATTGGGTTACTTCACTCAGGATGATATTTTCTAGTTCCATCCATTTATATATGAATTTATCAAATTCATTGTTTTTAATAGCTGAGTAATATTCCATTGTATAAATGTACCACATTTTTTGTATCCATTCCTCTGTTGAAGGGCATCTGGGTTCTTTCCAGTTTCTGGCTATTATAAATAAAGCTGCTATAAACATAGTGGAGCATATTTCCTTGTTATGTGTTAGAGCATCTTCTGGATATATACCCAGGAGTGGTATAGCTGGGTCCTCAGGTAGTGATATGTCCAATTTTCTGAGGAACCGCCAGACTGTTTTCCATAGTGGTTGCACCATCTTGCAATCCCACCAACAATGGAGGAGGGTTCCTCTTTCTCCACATCCTCGCCAGCATCTGCTATCACCTGAGTTTTTTATTTTAGCCATTCTGACTGGTGTGAAGTGGAATCTCAGGGTTGTTTTGATTTGCATTTCCCTGATGACCAAGGATGCTGAACATTTCTTTAGGTGCTTCTCGGCCATTCGGATTTCCTCAATTGAGAATTCTTTGTTTAGCTCCTTACTCCATTTTTTAATAGGGTTATTTGGTTGTCTAGAGTCTAATTTCTTGAGTTCTTTGTATATATTGGATATTAGTCCTCTATCGGATGTGGGATTGGTGAAGATCTTTTCCCAATCTGTTGGTTGCCGTTTTGTCCTATTGACAGTGTCCTTTGCCTTACAGAAACTTTGCACTTTTATGAAGTCCCATTTGTCAATTCTTGATCTTAGAGCATAGGCCATTGTTGTTCTATTCAGGAACTTTTCCCCTGTGCCTAGGTATTCGAGGGTCTTCCCCACTTTCTCTTCTATTAGTTTCAGTGTGTCTGGTTTTATGTGAAGGTCCTTTATCCACTTGGACTTGAGCTTTGTACGAGGAGATAGGAAAGGATCGATTTGCATTCTTCTGCATGTTGTCCTCCAGTTGAACCAGCACCATTTGTTGAAAATGCTGTCCTTGTTCCACTGGATAGTTTTAGCTCCTTTGTCAAAGATTAAATGACCATAGTTCTGTGGGTTCATTTCTGGGTCTTCAACTCTATTCCACTGATCTTCCTGCCTATCTCTGTACCAATACCAGGCCGTTTTTATCACTATTGCTTTGTAGTACAGCTTGATGTCAGGGATGGCGATTCCTCCAGAAGTTCTTTTATTGTTGAGGATGGTTTTCGCTATCCTGGGTTTTTTGTTGTTCCAAATAAATTTCAGAATTTCTCTTTCAAGTTCTGTAAAGAATTGAGTTGGTATTTTAATGGGGATTGCATTGAATCTGTAGATTGCTTTTGGCAAGATGGCCATTTTTACTATATTGATCCTGCCAATCCATGAGCATGGGAGATCTTTCCATTTCCTGAGATCTTCTTCAATTTCTTTCTTCAGGGACTTGAAGTTCTTGTCATACAGATCTTTCACTTGCTTGGTTAGATTCACCCCGAGGTATTTTATATTATTTGTGACTATTGTGAAGGGTGTCATTTCCCTAATTTCTTTTTCAGCCTGTTTATCTTTCATGTAGAGGAAGGCTACTGATTTGTTCGAGTTGATTTTATAACCTGCCACCTTGCTGAAGTCGTTTATCAGGTTTAGGAGTTCTCTGGTGGAGTTTTTGGGGTCACTTAAGTATACTATCATATCATCTGCAAATAGTGATATTTTGACTTCTTCCTTTCTTATTTGTATTCCTTTGACTTCTTTTTGTTGTCTAATTGCTCTGGCTAGGACTTCCAGTACTATATTGAATAGGTAGGGAGAGAGTGGGCAGCCTTGTCTAGTCCCTGATCTTAGTGGGAATGCTTCAAGTTTCTCTCCATTTAGTTTGATGTTGGCTACTGGTTTGCTGTATATTGCTTTTACTATGTTTAGGTATGGGCCTTGAATTCCTGATTTTTCCAAGACTTTTACCATGAAGGGATGTTGGATTTTGTCAAATGCTTTCTCAGCATCTAATGAGATGATCATGTGGTTTTTTTCTTTGAGTTTGTTTATATAGTGGATTACATTGATGGATTTCCGAATATTGAACCATCCTGCATTCCTGGGATAAAGCCCACTTGATCATGATGAATGATTGTTTTTATGTGTTCTTGGATTCGGTTTGCTAGAATTTTATTGAGTATTTTTGCATCAATATTCATAAGAGAGATTGGTCTGAAGTTCTCTTTCTTTGTTGGGTCTTTGTGAGGTTTAGGTATGAGTGTGATTGTAGCTTCATAGAACGAATTGGGTAGTGTTCCTTCCGTTTCTATTTTGTGGAATAGTTTGAAGAGAATTGGTATTAGGTCTTCCTTGAAGGTCTGATAGAATTCTCCACTAAAACCATCTGGTCCTGGGCTTTTTTTGGTGGGGAGACTTTTAATGACTGCTGCTATTTCTTTAGGGGTTATGGGACTGTTTAGATGGTTTATTTGCTCCTCATTTAACTTTGGTACCTGGTATCTGTCTAGAAAGTTGTCCATTTCATCCAGATTTTCCAGTTTTGTTGAGTATAGGCCTTTGTAGTAGGATCTGATAATTTTTTGGATTTCCTCAGTTTCTGTTGTTATGTCTCCCTTTTCAGATCTGATTTTATTAATTTGGGTACTGTCTCTGTGCCCTCTGGTTAATCTGGCTAAGGGTTTATCGATCTTGTTGATTTTCTCAAAAACCAACTCTTGGTTTTGTTGATATTTTGTATAGTTCTTTCTGTTTCTACTTGGTTGATTTCAGCCCTGAGTTGATTATTTCCTGACGCCTACTCCTCTTGGGTATATTTGCTTCTTTTTGTTCTAGAGCTTTCAGGTGTGCTGTCAAGTTGTTAATGTGTGCTCTCTCCAATTTCTTTTTGTAGGCATTTAGAGCTATGAGTTTTCCTCTTAGCACTGCTTTCATGGAGTCCCACAAGTTCTGGTATGATGTTTCCTCATTTTCATTAAATTCTAGAAAGTCTTTAATTTCTTTCTTTATTTCTTCCTTGACAAAGTCATCATTGAGTAGAACATTGTTCAGTTTCCACATGGATGTGGGTTTTCCCTTGGTTCTGTCATTATTAAAGACCAGCCTTAGTCCGTGGTGATCTGATAGGATGCAGGGGATTATTTCAATCTTTTTGTATCTGTTGAGGACTGTTTTTGTGACCAATTATATGGTCTATTTTGGAGAAGGTACCATGAGGTGCTGAGAAAAAGGTGTATTCTTTAACTTTAGGATGAAATGTTCTATAGATATCTGTTAAATCCATTTGGTCCATAACTTCTGTTAATTTCAGTGTGTCTTTGTTTAGTTTCTGTTTCCACGATCTGTCCATTGGAGAGAGCGGGGTGTTAAAATCCCCGCTATTATTGTGTGAGGTGCAATGTGTGCTTTGAGCTTTAGTAAAGTTTCTTTTATGTATGTAGGTGCCCTTGCATTTGGAGCGTAAATGTTCAGAATTGAAAGTTCATCTTGGTAGATTTTTCCTTTGATGAGTATGAAGTGTCCTTCCTTATCTTTTTTTATTACTTTTGGTTGAAAGTCGATTTTATTTGATATTAGAATGGCTACTCCAGCTTGTTTCTTGGGACCATTTGCTTGGAAAATTGTTTTCCAGCCTTTTACTCTGAGGTAATGTCTGTCTTTGTCACTGAGGTGCGTTTCTTGTATGCAACAAAATTCTGGGTCCTGTTTATGTATCCAGTCTGATAGTCTACGTCTTTTTATTGGAGAATTGAGTCCATTGATGTTAAGGGATATTAAGGAAAAATGATTGCTGCTTCCTGTTATTTTTGTTATTAGAGGTGGAATTATGTTTGTGTAGCTACCTTTTTTTTTTTTTTTTTTTTGGGAGGTTGTTGGACGCTTACTTCCATGTTTCTTCTAGGTTGTAGTTTCCTTCCTTGTGTTGGCGTTTTCCATCAATTATCCTTTGAAGTGCTGGGTTTGTGGGAAGATATTGTGCAAATTTGGTTTTGTCATGGAATATCTTGGTTTCTCCATCTATAGTGATTGAGAGTTTTGCTGGGTATAGCAGTCTGGGCTGGCAGTTGTGTTCCCTTGGGTCTGTATGATATCAGACCAGGCTCTTCTGGCTTTTATGTCTTGGTGAAAGTCTGCTGTAATTTTATAGGTCTGCCTTTATATGTTACTTGACCTTTTTCCCTTACTGCTTTTAGTATTTTTTCTTTGTTTGTGCATTTGGTGTTTGATTATTATGTGACGGGAGGTATTTCTTTTCTGGTTAGTTTTGGTGTTCTGTAGGCTTCTTGTATGTTTATGGGTGTCTTGTACTTTAGGTTGGGGAAATTTTCCTCTATAATTTTGTTGAGATATTTACTGGCCCTTTAGATTGGGAATCTTCACTCTCATCTATACCTATTATCCTTAGGTTTGGTCTTCTCATTGCATCTTGGATTTCCTGAATGTTCTGTGTTAGGAGCTTTTTGCATTTTGCATTTTCTTTGACTGTTGTGTCGAGGTTTTCCATGGTATCTTCCGTGCATGAGATTCTCTCTTCTATCTCTTGTATTCTGTTGGTGATGCTTGCATCTATGACTCCTAATCTCTTTCCTATGTTTTTCTATCTCCACAGTAGTCTCCCTTTGAGATTTCTTTATTGTTTCTATTTCCAGTTTTAGATCCTGGATGGTTTTGTTCAATTCCTTCACCTGTTTTGTTGTGTTTTCTTGAAATTCTTTAAAGGATTTTTGTGTTTCCTCTTTAAGGGCTTTACCTGTTTACCTGTGTTCTCTTTCAATTCTTTCAAGGATTTTTGTGTTTCCTCTTTGAGGGCTTCTACCTGTTTACCTGTGTTCTCTTGTATTACTTTAAGGGAGTTACTTATGTCCTTCTTAAAATCCTCCATCATCATCATGAGAAGTGATTTTAATTCTGAGTCCTGTTTTTCCTGTGTGGATGGAGTATCCAGGGCTTGCTATGGTGGGAGAACTGGGTTCTGATGATGTCAGGTAACTTTGGTTTCTGTTGCTTGTGTTCTTTCGCTTGCCTTTCGCCATCTGGTTGACTCTAATGTTACCTGTGCTCACTGTGTCTGACTGGAGTCTGTCTTTCCAGTTTATCTTGCTTGTGTCAGATCTCCTCGGGTTCCAGATGTCTCTGTGTTCCTGTGATCCTAAGCTCCTTCTGCTCTGGATGCAATAGGTCTTCTAGGATGTCTCAGGATTCGATGTTTCCACAGGCGCAGACCAACTAATTGTCCTCTGCACTGGATGCAGTATGTCCTCTAGGTTGTCTCAGGATCAGGTGTTTCCACCAGAGCAGACCAGCTGAGGGACCTGTGCTCTGTGTGCAGTGGGTCCCCCTAGGATGTCTCAGGATCCTGTGTTTCCACAGGAGCAGACCAGCAACGGGCCCGCCCCAGGCCAAAGGACCAGGGTCCGGGCGCACGGGAAGTTATAGTCCAGAGGGGCTGGCTTTGGGTGCCTGCTATTTCCTTAAATCCCACCTGGCTCCCGGTTATAACTCTGGGTTTTGGGCTAGTGGGCAAGGTGACTTACCCTCTGCTCTGTGTGCAGTGGGTCCCTCTAGGATATCTCAGGATCCTGTGTTTCCACAGGAGCAGACCAGCAACGGGCCCGCCCCAGGTCCAAGGACCAGGGTCCGGGCGCACGGGAAGTTATAGTCCGGAGGGGCGGGCTTTGGGTGCCTGCTAGTTCCTTAAACCCCACCTGGCTCCCGGTTGTAACTCTGGGTTTTGGGCTAGTGGGCAAGGTGACTTACCCTCTGCTCTGTGTGCCGTGGGTCCCCCTAGGATGTCTCAGGATCTGGTGTTTCCACGGGATCAGACCAGCAAGGGGCCCGCCGCAGGCCAAAGGACCAGGGTCCGGGCGCACGGGAAATTATAGTCCAGAGGGGCGGGCTTTGGGTGTCTGCTAGTTCCCTAAACCCCACCTGGCTCCCGGCTTTAACTCCGGGCCTTGGGCTAGTGGGCAAGGTGACTTACCCTCCGCTCTGTGTGCAGTGGGTCTCCCTAGGATGACTCAGAATCCTGTGTTTCCACAGGAGCAGACCAGCTGAGGGACCTGTGCTCTGTGTGCAGTGGGTCCCCCTAGGATGACTCAGAATCCTGTGTTTCCACAGGAGCAGACCAGCAAGGGGCCCGCCGCAGGCCAAAGGACCAGGGTCCGGGCGCACGGGGAGTTATAGTCCGGAGGGGCGGGCTTTGGGTGCCTGCTAGTTCCCTAAACCCCACCTGGCTCCCAGCTGTAACTCCGGGCCTTGGGCTAGTGGGCAAGGTGACTTACCCTCTGCTCTGTGGGCCGTGGGTCCCCCTAGGATGTCTCAGGATCTGGTGTTTCCACGGGAGCAGACCAGCAAGGGGCCCGCCGCAGGCCAAAGGACCAGGGTCCGGGCGCACGGGAAGTTATAGTCCATTCACTCCATTTTTAATGCACTGATTTTGTTGGATTTTAAAACCATATTTTATAAATTACCTAAGAGACCTTCATGTTTATTTTTGCATCAGTGTGGATCTGACCTTTGAGTATTCCCTCCAAAGAACATTGCAATCAAAGAAAGGATAAGGAAACACCCATCGCAAGAAGCAGTTAGATGGAACCTTCTGTCCTGGGGAGAGAGCTTAGCAAAGAAGGAGGGGCACTAGGAAAGCACATAACATCTCACTGGGAGAATTCTGTCTGTAGGTTTTATAGGAGGAGAAGAAGCTGATTTGGATATTCTATCATATCTATCTATCTATTTATCTATCTATCTATCTATCTTCTCTCATCTATCTTCTATATCTATCTATCTATCTATCTATCTATCTATCTATCTCCTACCTATATTCTATCAATTATCTATTCATCATCTGCTTATCTATTTATTATCTATCATCTATCAATTTTCTATATTCTATTAATCAATTATCTATTTATCATCTATTTACTATCTATCATCTATCTATCTATCTATTATATCTATTATCTATCATCTCCTATCTATCAATTATCTACCATCTCCTATCTATCAATTATCTATCATCTATCTATCTATTTATTATCTATCATTTGTCATCTGTCTACCATTAGGTCAAAGGACTGTTCTCATTCACTGATTTTACATGTATTTTCATGTGTAATATATTTTATGTGTCACCCATTATATAATTATAACTAAATATATTGAATTTTTTCACATGAGGAACAGTTAGAGTTTATTAAAAGAGATTTTAATACACATTTTAGACACCAGGGTTAAGAGGAAAAGGCACTTGGGAGGAAGGTAAGGGACGTCCAAGAGTAACAGTTATATGTAGATTTTTAAGTTACTGCCTTCAAGGAGATGCTAAAGAATCTCGGTGAGGTGATAGGGAGGTGTCCTGAGGTGTATCTGATGGGATTTTAGCTTATATACTAGAACTCTAGGTCATAGAGATGCAGGACTTTACTATATCTTCTGTAAACAAAATTATACCTATTTTGAGATTTCCAAAACCATCTAGGAGGAGAGTGAGGGTGTTCCCGAGGTCCTAACAGCATGACGTGTTGTTACTGTAACATTCTTAACCGGGACACGAGCATCACTCTTACCTAGCTGTGGACCCTGTGTGATTGGTGTCCTTAGATACGTCCATGGGTGTAACAGTGGCCTAAGAATTATGGGGGTAACCAACTGCTTTCTGATTGGTTTTAAAGTCTACAGAAGGAAACCCATGCCTGGAACTGTAAATTTGGCTAAGAGCACATGATTAGGGAGTTCACAGGCCTCGGGGAGGAACCCATCCATGTTCTGCTAAATGGACATAGGATAGATAAAACTACCTTCTAAATTCATATTTCTATTCCCACAGATCGATGCAGTCCTCAGACCTCATCAGAAATCTGTCTTTATGTAGTGGAGAGTGCTTAACTCAGAAATTCAAAAATTGGTCAAAGTGTAGAGAATAAGTGGAGAGTTCAGACACAAATAGGGCATCTGTAATCACCCTCACGCTTACAGCTCAGGGACCATGGGGGGGGGAAGAAATGACTCTAAGAATCAGAGGTTGAAGAGGACTGGAGTGAAGTAGCTTCGCCTAGACATAACTGGACCTCTGTACTCATGGATTAACAGTGACTCTACTTGCCCATACAAGACTTGCACATTATCAAGCCAGTCAACATTCAAGCATGGATGTGGAGGGGCTCATGAGTCTTCGCCACCAATGAAGAAGCCATGGACAATTAACAGCTTCTGGAGGAAAGAGAATCAGTTTCCTTTAAAGGTGTGGATCCTAGTGGGTCAGTCCCAGTCGGGTGGATGACCCCACACCCATGGATATACTTCCAAGCTGCACAAATTGGACTCAACCGGTCATTTAAAAAGAGGAGGTTGGTGGGAAGGTAGGGGCAGCTCTGGAATGAGTTATAGGGCAGAGTAGGGGGGGGCAGACACGAAGAACACCCATTGTATGAAATTCTCAAAGAACTGATAAGATATTATGTAAATAAATACACAAATATTCCCAGGTTGGCAACATTCACAGCAAATGTTAACTGAACTGGAAGTTTTTGGTTTTCAGCTGGTGAGAGGGGCACTCAGAGTGGGGCTCCCTTTCAGTCTCTACACCCCTATAAGATCCCTGTTTTTCTATACTGTCTTCAGTAGTGCAACTAGCAGTTTTAGTTCCGTGTAACCCGCTAAAGTACTCTCTGCTTTGCATGTTAGAAGGCTTATATATTACAAGACCATAACTGCATTTAGCACATAGGAAACCAGTGCAAATTAGCATCCGTAGGCTGAAACCTCATGTCTACTAATTCACCCACTCCTGAAGCATGACTAAGTAGGTCAGTAAGGCTGCTACACTACAGAGTTTTTGCAGTCTGAGTGCTGCAGAGAACACCCCCCCCCCATTTGCTGATGTAGAGGTATACCTCGGGTGGACGGTAAGAAAATGCTCATGTCTGCAAGGCATACAGAAGTAGACCAGGGCTTGCTACAGTAAGATTGTCCAAATGGTGTGTCTCCCATCTAAATGCTATGAATTAAAAGTGGCAGAAATGTCAAATGAATTTAATTGGTCATTATATTTTTGTGTGAGAAAAGGAGCTTGTATTGGCCATGTGGCATGCAAACATACACATCTTAAACTCTGTAAACTTTAGCGTAATACATGAAGGTCAGACATGCAGTTCTACACATTTCTACTCAGATATGTAGGAAATCAAATGCACTAATGACTTAAATAGTTGTTTGTAAAATGATTATTTAATAGACATTAACATTAACAGAATTTCCTTATGGAAACTTTAGAGGTTTTTTTTTATGTATGGAATTAAACAGTATGTCAATAAGGGTCCTTTGATGTTTTCCTTTCCTTTGGTTCTTCTTTTATATGTTTCGCTTGTCTTATTGCTCTAGATAAGACTTTGATGACTACAATGAGCAAGAATGGAGAAAACGGACACCCTTGTTTGGTTCCTAGGTTTAAGGGAAACACTGAACTTTACCCTGTTTAATATACTGGTAGCTGTAGGTGCAGTATGCTGACTTTATTCTGGTAAGTGATGTTTCTTCTGTTCCGAGTTCCTTTAGGATTTTTATTCCCAAAGGATGCTGGGATTTTTTTTCCTCCATCTATGGAGATGACCATGTAATCTCTATCCTTAAGCACAGTTACATGATCTATTATGTTTATTGATTTCTTTTATGTTGAACTATCCTTACATCCCTGGAATAAAACCTTTTGATTGTGATGAAGGCTCATTTTGATATTTTATTAAATTTGATTTATAGATAGCTTGTCAGGAATTTTTGCTTCTACATTCATCAGGGGAGACTAATCTATTATTTTCTTGTTTGTCTTTGGTTTTGATATAAGTATAATGCTGCTTTCGTGAAAGAATTCATCTCTTTCTTTCCTTTTACTTAACTAGATTGGGAAATGTTGGTGTTAGTTCTTTTGTGAAAGTCAGTAGAATTCACCAGTGAGTCTATCTGAGACTGAGCATTTCTTGGTGTGAAGAATATTTTTGTTACCAAATTAATCTTACTACTTGTAAGATTGCTTAAATATTTACCTTGCCTGGACTTAATTTTGATAGACCACATACAGCACCTAGAGATTTATCCATTTCTTCTAGATTTTCCAATGTAACAAAAATATCTGTTTTAAGGTTTAAATGAGTGATTTTCTGAATCTTACTGTTATCCAATTGAAATGGATCTCTTTCCACCACTAATTTTGTTAATTCAGGTCTTTTCTTTATTTTGACTAACTTGGTTTAGTGTGTGCATATTTATAACAATATAACATAATATACAATTATTTTTGTAAAGATCCAACTCTATTTTGTTGATTCTATTGTTTTTTCTCATTTCTGCTTCATTAATTTCTTTCCTGTTCTTAGTTCTTTCTGTTTACTGATTTTGAGTTTGCTTGTTTTGTTTTTCCAAACCCCTAAGATGCATCATTCATTTATTTATTTGAAATCTCTCAATTCTTTAAATCTGGGGCTGAAAACTTCCCCTGAGATTATTTTAATTGTATCCCATATCATTTACTTTCATGTTAATGAATTTCCATGTACATGAGAATCCTAAAAATTTCATATTTTAATTTAACTTTCAATAGCCCCAGAAGAGTGGAGACGAGAGATCAAGAGGACTAGAGGGATGTGTAGTTGAGCGCATGATGGAGCCAGAGGCTCTTATCTTTTCTTCATCCCCATCTGTGCCAGGTGGTGATCTCCAAAGAAAGCAGGCTATGGTAATAAAATCTGTAGAGATTTTACAGATGGAAGACATTATCTAACAAATGGTTGGTTGTATTTACTGGCTTACTGGCTTGTTTGTATTTGTGAAAATACTTTATTTTTGAAAATTTAAAAACACAGGTTCTAATAAAAACTATGCCACAGCTATGTGGAAGGACCCTCTTACCCTTAAATGGAATGGCCTGGACCCAGTTCTCATATGGGGCGTAGGGTTGATATGCCTGTTTGATACCACAGAAGGCACAACTAAACGGCTGCCAAAAAGATTAATGAAATAAATAGATACCCCCACAAAGCCAGGCCCAACTATAATAAGATGAATAACAATTGACCTCCAGGGAAGCGAAATCTCCCTGAGAATTCTCTTCTTTTTCCTTTCCAGGTAAAAATGAAACACCCATGATGTCTGATGGTAGAAGTTCTAATCTTGATGCTGTCCTCTGGACTTATACTACTCAGACCTTTGATGGGCCATTGACAAGGACATCAAACAGCTAGAGATTGACATCACTAATCTGAAGAAATCCCTTGTTTCACTGTCTGAAATGATCTCCAAAAATTGCAAAGGGCTTTATTGGACTTTATTTACTCTTTTACAATAGAAAAGACTGTGTACAGCTCTTGACTGTGTGCAGCCCTTAAAGAAGAATGTTGCTTTTACATAGACAAGACAGGGATGGTTAAAGAGAGCATGAAAAAGGTCAGAGAAGGCCCTGAGAAAAGACAGAGAGAGAAAGAGAAAAATGAGAGCTGGTACAAGAATTGATTTTCAACCTCTCCATGATTGTCAACCCTACTTCCTCCCATCTTGGAACCATTAATTGGGTTATTTTTGCTGATTTCTTTTGGTCCCTGGGCCTTAAATAGGCTGACTAACTTTGTGAAACAACAGATAGATAAGTTGGTAGCAAAACCTATTCAGATACATTATCATAAGTTAGCTATGGAGGACCACGAGACTCAAGATGAGGTGGTTACTTTATCCAGGGTGTTCCTCAAACCCATATCCACCCAACCTAAAAGAGGGGACTTCCACCCCTAGACCAAGCAGAGAGGGGCCACCCAGAACCCCCTCTGACTGGTGATCTGAATTCTTGCTTAGGCTGCAAGGCTAAGCACTGCAAGGGAATATAAATAAAAGTTAAAAATATCTCTCTGGGTTCCCTGAGGGACAAGCCTGACTGCATAGAGGTTGATGTCAAAAGTATCCCCTCTCCAAGAAAAAGACATCGGGATGGGTATGGCCCTCATGCTTCACTGGACAACGACAGGAGGACCGGAGCCATTACAAGATCCCCTTCAATTATTGGAGGACAGGTCTCTATCCCTGCCTTCGCAAGATTAGAATTGCCAAGGCCCTTCTATACTTAGAGAAGGGAGGAAATGCCAGGGGCAGCCCTGCTTATACACTGAAGGCCTAAAATCAGCCATAGGCCTAAAATCAGCAATAGGCCTGACATACATACATGTTAACACAAAGTCTTGGGTCTCTGTGGAAAAACACTGAAACAAATGGCTATAAGCTATTGTAAACAGGCAGATTTTGTGGAAATTTACCAGCCTGAGTAGTCATAGACCTTGTAAATAGGTAGCCTCGGCGTATATTACTAACTTAGATAAGGACAAGTGAATCATAGGCAGAGTCATAGTGACCTGTCCCCTGAACTTTCACCCAGTTGATACCCTGTTATGAAAGATATCTGTACTCTCCCTGAACACCTACGTTCCGATGTCATCCCCTTCCCCACGTCCTGCCTTTTTGTGTTTATAACCCCTATGTGAATAAGTAAAAATTACAATTTGATTTAAATCAATCAATCAATCAATCAATCAATCAATAAAATAAACAGGTTCTTGCTAAGGCAGTATGGAGCTGAACTTCTGGGAAGTATTTGAGGATTTGTGACATTCCACACACTAGTAGAGATGGTTCCACTGTCCAAAGGAGGTTCCAGTTACAAGTGACTTGTGACTCTGAATGAGCCACTCTCATGCCTTTAGTAGTCTCTTGGGAACGGGGATACCGCAGGCCATGCCTCTTGTACTTGATGCTGGAGGCCTCTGGGTAGACTCTGTTTGACTTGGGTCACATTTGTTTCTCTTCAGTATCTCTCACATGGGCTTTCCCACAGACAATCTATCGGCTGAACAAGCCACAACTTCCAGTTTGTTCTATTCATCCGCCTTTTTTTGGGGGGTTGGCCATGCCAACTAGCGTTGGTATTCTACTGCTTCTCTGGGATAGAAGTGCTGCACCCACACGAAGCACCTTAGCCTAACTCACTTGCTCAATGGAGTGAAGCATCTCGTGTGTTTTCCCTACTCCCCACAAGGCCTCTCACAAAGCACCTTGCATGCACTGGGTGTCAAGAAGAGATAGCATCAAGGAGGCCAAGCTTGCACAGTTGATACCTGGGAGACTGTGTGTGGTTAGCAAATGACCCCAGGTCCCTCTACCCCTTACTGGTTTGGTTGTAACAAATGCTTTATTTTTGCAAATTTGAAAAAGCAGTCAGCTAACTAACTTGCTTGCCCAAAGATTGATTCCACAGTTCAGTTTCAATGATTTTAACTGGCCTCCTTCTTGCTTGGTTGATCTTCTCCCCCAATCTCCATAGGGAAGACTGTGAAACCCTATTGGAGCAGGGGATTTCTGAAAGCATATTCTACCAGTGATTAGCCTGAGTGCTTTCTAAGAGGGGGGAGCTGATTGTGGTTCCTTTTCCAAAGTGGAGAACATACCCGGCCAGAAATCTAGGCAAGCTCGACTGAGACACATGCTCCCTTTGACATCAAAGTCAGACAAACAGAAATTAGCCACCACATTTTGTGCTCAGTGGCCTTTCCCATGCTGGGCTCCTGCTAGTGAGACCCTGGGACAGTCATGAGTGTGTGTATTGATTTTATGAACAGACTGCCCATGTCTCTCACCACAGTTACACGATCTACGTATCTCCTATATGCAGAGCAGTGGGCATTCCTGCCCTAAAAGGAGATGCAGATTCATGCATGAGCCAGTCTCCTCCGCCTCCACCCTTACGTGTCTGAGCAAGCAAGTTAGGCAGAGGTCCTTTGTGTAGATGCAGCTTTTTCTGAGAGACATATCATGGCTCCCACATTTGTGTTGGCTGCACTTGGAGCTCTTTTTAACCCCCAGCTCTAAGATGGAAAACTTTCTTCGAATCTATGGCTCTTAACAAACCATTAGCTGCACAGGAGTCCCAGTCTGTGGGGTTTCTTCTCCAGTGAGTGCTGGGATGGGAGAAGGCGATGGAGGGAAATGTGTGTAATTTTAAATTCCTGGTTGTCATACCTAAAGAGTACTAATTTTATCTTAAGCACTTCCAATGGTGTCCAGATTTCATAATGTTATTCTGGATACTTTAAAGGTAAGAAAATATATGTGATTTGTTTGTTTGTTTGTTTGTTTTTGAGACAGGGTTTCTCTGTGTAGCCCTGGCTGTCCTGGAACTCACTCTGTAGATCAGGCTGACCTCAAACTCAGAAATCCGCCTGCCTCTGCCTCCCAAGTGCTGGGATTAAAGGTGTGCGCCACCACCGCCCGGCATGTGATTTCTATCTCATTATATGCTGATTAAAATGGTAGTGCACCTAGGCAAGCACTGACTGGAAATTGATTTTTAGTGGATGGGTTTTTATTCACAAAATTGATTTGTTATTTAAGCCCCAAACCATCTCTCCTCCATCCCTGAATGTCTGGTTGGTGGAAATAAAAATAATCATTTCCAGGGTAAGATGCATTTTGGACGGGAACGTGATGCTGACGGTTAACCGTGGTGAACTGGAAAGGTAACGGGTGTGAGGGGTTTGCCTGCGGCTCGCGGTGTGCATTGCAGCAATGGCTAGCGTTTGGAAGTTTTGTCACCCATGAAGCAGGGGGGTGGAAAGTGTGATGTGTATTGCTTTCCTGACCAGCGCTTCATGCTTAGTGTGTCTGGGTTGGGGTACGTCGATGATAAAATACATGGAGAGAGAGAGAGAGAGAGAAAGAAAGAGAGAAGCTTCTAACATTTAATAGTCTCCAATTCTCCTTTCTTCCATTTGGAAAATGGCCCGTGGCATAGTCAGGGGGCCATGAAGAGCAATGCTCTCAGTTTCGTGGAAATCATCTCTCATCATGGCCTGGTCAGCTGACTTACCATCCATCCTCTTCCATTATCTGCCCCCTGTAAGTTACTGACCCAAGGAGGAGCAATTTTATCATAACAACCCCAGACCCAGCTGCATGTCAGGTGTAACACTGCATGGGTATCCTGACAGCCATCTAGCCGTGATATTCAGTTCCTTTAAGTCCCGATGACAAATGGACAGGAACACGTTGAGTTAAAGCGACCAAGCACTCGTTTACTGTATGGTCCGACTAAGAGTCTTCCAGAAATAAATGCATGCGGCTAGCTCGAGCTAGGTGTGTGCTTCTGAGGTTTGTCAGAGCCCCTTGGTGGAAATGCCGAAAACCGAGAGGCTGAGCCGGTCTGTTCTGGCTCCTTTCTTGGAGTTAAAATAGCCTGAGGTCTGGCCAAGAGCTGTTCTTGTTTGTCCCTCCTCTTGTTCTGTGAGCGGTTGCTTATTCTGTGTACTTTTCGAAAAAGGAAAATATTTTGTAAACAGAGTGCCTAATGGAGTGTAATTTTAAAACCTCTCACACAGACTCACTTTGTCAGAGTCTGTAGCTGTATTTAAGTCTGACCTTGCTTTTCCCCCATTCCCTGCCCCAGCTGAGACCCCGACCCCCAACCTCTGCCGTGTCAGTAGGAGAATTACCACATGGGTTTTCTTCACAGCGATGCATACAGATATGGTTATTATCTCCAATTTTGGTGATGTCAGAATTTTCCATTTATTTCATAGCTAGAAAAACACTAAGAAATCCAAATGGTTTATTTCTCTTTGTGAGTGGAGAGTGTTGAAAAGAGAGAGAGTCCATTGCCATTAGATTTCAGATCTCAGAAGACTTCGATTTTACCTTCACAGAGGAAGTGGTCATGTTTACATTGTCCTTGATGCGTGAGGGCTTTGGTTCCATGTGACAGCTCACCTTTGGCCAGCAAATAGAACTTATTTCACTGACGCCTGAGGCTCATGGTCCTCCAGATCTGAGAACAAGAACATGGAAATCTATGGAGGTCCTGTAGATTGCCACATGCTTAACCGTGTGTCTCTCTAAATGACAGTGGCCTCTATTGGAGCGAGCTGGAGACCAGGCCCTCCCTAACCTGAAAGGTTACATGACACAGGTCAGGGAAACAGCACTTGAAGGACTTGTGCAAAGTTTTTACTTGGGAAGGACGAGATTTAACATGAAAGTTACAGTAGTTAATAAACTTTAAGGTACAGATGATTCTCAACTTCCTGCCATTTCTCAACTTCCTGCCATTCTCCACTGTGCTGTGTACAGAGGAATGATGAACTCAGAGAATTTGGGGCAGATCCGGAAGGAACTGGGACTTGTCCCTACACGAGATCGGTGGAAACCAACATTAAGTAGTATGTAATTATAATATGAAAAGATTCCAAGGAATTCTTTTGACATATTTCAGGGAGCAATCTGAAATTCTTTCTGGAACATAACGTTTTCTAATTATTCTTGTAGTGGCTGTTTGCCGTCCCTAAGGAAGACATGCTAACACTAGTCTCTTCAGAGTCTTGAGAGCCACCACTAGTGAGACAGAGTGTTTGAAGGTGGGGTTCTACAAAAGCTGAGTGCTAGCGGGAGGGGACGTGGACGGTCACCGAAATCGCACTTAAAGATGCAAAGAGCTTTCTTTCCCTGACGAATGCCATATAGTTTGAAAAATCTGTCCAAAATGGGGAAGCTCTAGCTTGTAGAAGTCTTGCGGGTTGGTTTATTTTTCTTTTCAGTTGAAATTCACATAGTATTCATTAACTTAAAAAAACCATTTATTTATTTTATGTCTATGTGTGTGTGTGCCTGAGTGTACGTATGTACACCGTGTGCATGCAGATGCTGGCTGAGGCCAGAGGATGCTTTGGATCCTCTGGAGGTGGGGTTACAGGCTGTTGTGAGCTACCTGATATGGGTGCTGAACTTAATTCAGGTCCTGTGTAAGAGCAGCAACTGCTTTATGTGTATGTAGACTGTTAATCTAGTTTGAATTCGGTTTTGAAGGGTGAGAACCCTTTCAGTAGGGGATCCAAAGTCTTTTGTTTGTGGCTATTGACTGCTCCAGCACCACCTCCTGAAAAGGTTGCTCCTTCTCTGTTGAAACTAAAGGCTCTTGGCTTAGTCCTGTATGTCAGTTCTCCTCTTTTACTGTGTGTCCATCCCTGGGCTAGCTTACTGTCCCCAAGACTGTGACATCACAGTAACCTTTGGGATCAGAAAGTGCTCGGACTCCAAATGCATAGACTCCACGTTCACGGACTCCAGCCTTGTTTTCGTTTGACAATGTTGCTTTGGATCTTCAGGGTCCTAGCAATTCCACATAAATCTGAGTGTCAGATCCTCTTTCTACAAAGGAGGGTGTTGGAATTTTACCGGAAGTCACACACTGGGTCTACAGAGCAGGTTGGCTAGGATTTCCTTCCTGAAGTTAAGTCTCACTCCGTGAATGTCGGATGTCTTTCCACTTCTTTCAGCATTGTTTGTGGTTCTCAGTATCTGAGGCTTTGACATCTTTGATAGAATTTATCCATGGGTAGTCTGGTGCTGCTGTATGTGGAATTGTTTTCTTGTAACTTTTTAAACATTTTTAGTTATATTCATCCCCTACCCCAATTGCTTCTCCCAGATTCTCTCCACCTCGGTCTGTATCTCTTCCCTCCCTCCTCTCCCCTCCTTTCTCATCCCTCCCTTTCCTCCCTCCCTCCTTCTCTCCTTCCCTTTCTCCTCTCAGTCCAGTTTGTGTTAGGCCATTAATTCTGGGCATGGAGCCTGCTCTGGAGTGTGGTTGGTCTACCCGGAACCACATCATTAACAAAAGACAACTCTTCCTCTCCCAGAAGTCATCAAATGCCAATAGTCCCTCAGCTAGGGGTGAGACTTGATGCCCACCTTCCTGGAACTGTTTTCTTAATCTCTCTTTCTGATATTTTACTGCTGGTGTGTAGAAACCCCTTTAATGAGCTGACTAGTGCCCAGTAACTGGACTGCGTTTGCAAACCCTGGCAATTCTCTTTGGATGTCGGCTTTGATGATTTCCATGTGTAGAAACAAACCATCTACAGACAGAAATCATTTGAGCCCTTCCTTTCCAAGTTGGATGCCTTTAACTTCTTTTTTTCTTTCCAGTTCTTGCCAGGGCTTCCAGTACAATGCTGAATGGCAGCGTTGAGAGCCGGGATCCTTATCTTCTTCCTCATCTTTGGGGAAAGCTCTGTCTTTCCCCATTAGGATGACTTAGCTGGCACACGCTGAGGTCTTCCTTGTGCTGAGGAAGTTCACTCTATTCCCCAGATGTGGAGTAGTTTATATGAAGAACTACTGATTTTGTCAAATGTATTTCATGCTTGTGTCTAATGGCCTTGTGTTTCTACTCTTATCCTGGTAACATAGAATGTTACTTCAATTGCCATTCCCGTATTCCTCAGACAACTCACTGAATCCCAGGACTTCATCTTCACAGTGTGCTATTGAACGGAGTCCATGAAGACTTTTTAAAATCTATATTGCAAAGACTTTTCTTTTCTTTTTTTTTTTTTTCAGTTTTCTTGTGGTGTCTGTGTCTAGGTTTCATATTAAGTAGTATTAATCTTGAGGGGCGTGTCTGGAATCTATCCTTTTCCTGTTAGCAAGAATGCTTTGGGTTGGCATCGAGTCTCCTTCAAATATTTGGTAAAATTCATTCGTTCCCAGAATTAATTTTGTTAGTGGAGTTTTAAAATCTCCTAATTAAAAATTAAGTGTACGTTTCAAATTGTAAGTAAATATGAATTAGATAACTGTGCACGGTGCATTGTGTTTTGAAATGTGTACCTATTATGGGATGCCTCAATCAAGTTACTTGACATGTTTATGGCCTTCACACAGTTACCGCTCTCGGGGATTTTTTTCAAATGTTTTCTGTGCAAGAAACAAATATACTTTCTTCATAATTAGAGCACTGGAGACTCAACAGTGAATGTGGGGTAGTTTATTTTACCAGTTTTGGAGAGCAGGCATCCGCCCAGGAAGGCAGGCAAAGCTAAGTGAGCACGGAGAACACCTTCTAAGCCCTCACCGAGTCCCTTCCCACTTCCCTCTTTGAATGACGGGAGGGTCGGATCTTACACATAACCTAGGCCCTGCCCTTCTCTCTGCCTCCTTTCTTAACATAAAGCTTACATGAGTCCATTTCTACATCTTACATCCTGAGTATTTTAAAGTTAACCGAGCCCATGACCTTGCTGTGTCTTCAGGTAATCGAGAAAGCTTAGATGTTAGTAGTTTTCCCTCTAATTATCTATTTTTGGGGGTAGGGGCGGGTAGGGTAGCTAGACTCACAGGTATTAACAGGGTCTAGTCATTTTTGGTCCATTGATAGCTGGATCTAAGCTGGCTAATCTGAGGCATCAGATTTAACTCCCAGCATGTACGTTGTCACTAACTACACTAGTTGTAGTTGAAGTGACCCTCCTTACATAATTGAAATTTATTCCCTTTGATCAATATCTCTCCCCCTCCCCCACCACTATCCCAGGCCTTGGTAACTGACATTCTATTATCTGCTCCTATGAGGTTGGACTTTTATATTCCACATATAAATGAGATTGTGAGTTGTTTCTCTCTGTGCCTGAGTGGGGTGGCTGGGTCCTATGGTAGCTCTATTTACCATTGTTCTCAGGAGACTCCACATCCTTTTCTGCAGTAGCTGCACTGCGGCGTGTCCTCCTTGCCTGCATCCGGCTCTTTCCTTTCAAGCACAGCCACATAACTCGAGTTATCTTTTGGGATCGTATCCAAAAAGTCTTTATCAGATGAATATACCTGAGGCTTCCCCTGCGGAGCTTTGTGGCCTTTAAGACTCTTTCCTGTTACAGGACCTTTGAGAGAGTCTTGAGTCGGCTATCAGGGTGTCCTTGTTACGGTGACTGTGTGCTTTGCTGTGGACAGCTGCTCACAGCGCTGTCTTACGATGTCTGCAGCTTCTGCAAGGTCAGTAGTCATGTCCCCTTGCCAATTTCAGTATCTTTCTTGTGCTTTCCTACGCTCGAGTTCCACTCCCCTCGTTCACGGTACAAAAACCAAAGAACTGGTTCGAGTTTCAGATGCTTTCCTAGTCTCTGTTTTACCTATCTCTGCGTCGATCTTTTCTTTCCCCCCTTCTGTTATCTCTGGATTTAGTTTGCTATTCTTCTTGTCAGTTCCTTAACGCATAAGGCCAGGTCACTGATTTGTGATAATTCTATTTTGTAAAATAACTGTTTTGTAAAATAACTATCGACAGCTATTCATTTTCCTGTAAGCGCCGTTTTAGCAATACCCCAGGAGTTCAGGTCTGTTGTGTATTTTCATCTTCTCAAAGCATTTTTTTTTTAAAATTCATTTCCCCGTGATTTCTGCTTTTGCTCACTGGCTATTTAACAGTAATAAATTAATTTCTGCCCATTGGTGTATTTTCTAATTCCCTTCTGTCACGGATCGCTATCTTAGATCAGTGACTGGATTCAATTGTAAAGGTGTAATTTTAAGATCCTCTGGCAATTGCCTTTGGCATCAAATTTTGGCATCCCAGAGAATGTTCCATGTGCATTTGAAAAGAGTGTCTGTTCTGCTGTTGTTGGGTAGTGTTCCATGCGTGTCTGTTAAGTCTAGCTGATTCCCTGGGTGGTTCAAGCCCCGTTTCCTCCTTACTGGAAGTACCAGGAAGCTATCCTGGGAGAGTGGACCAGAGCGTGTGTGGCTTCCTTCTGCTGGTCAGGCAGATGGGAGATGGAAGATGGTGTGTACCACGCTGAAGCCCAATAGCATTTACAAGTTCTTCTTTAATCAGCCATGTCATTGGTTGCTGTAAACACCCAAGTGGGCTGAGGTAATCCAAATTATCAATTTGGATATTTCTCGACAGCTCAGTAGCTGCTTTTGGGCAAGTATGGATACTTGCCGCTGCCTACTCTGCCATCTTGGGAGGTACTCTTTCATATAGCTTTTTTTTTTTTTTTTTAATATCTTATGTAAGCTGTTTGGATACTGTTAAAAGGTAGCATTAGCCTTAAGTGAACAAAATGTCCAAACTAGGCAAAGGTAGAGATTTATATCCAATAGAAGCTCTTGTCTAGCCTACTCTAATTCCCAGGTCCTCTGCCACAAAAGGGTCAACCTGAACTACTCTGCACAACTTTGGGCTCCAGGTCTCATGTGTGGTGAGCAGAAGCTCCCTCATAGCTGGCTGCTGGCACCGCTGACTTGATGGTAGACATTTTTCCACTGGGCTTAGTGTGCCAGACTTATCCAGCAAGTACTGGAGACTGCTCATCATCTCTCACAGGAGCCAAGGAGTCTCGTGGCAATGTGGGCAGATGGGCAGACCCTGCCCACTCCAGTTGCCTCGGGCTCTTCCTGGCTTCCTCAAATGCCAAGAGATTGATTCTGACCAGAGTTAGGCCGTGAGTGTGGCCCAAACATAATCCGGGAAGCTCGGAGTTAGCTGATTAATTGAATGAGCTAACCGTGCCATCTCACCTCGCGGGTAAGTATCACTCAAAACCTGACGATCAGGCAAAGAGCACACTCTGGTCCAGACTGGGATTTGTCTCTCTTTAAAGCCCCTTTCTTTACATCTTGCAAGTGCGGCCTCTATTTTGGAGGAAGAGGTTTCAAGGACCAGGGTTTCTGGGGAGGGATTCTCGGAGAGGGATTTGTTCAGTTTTCACAGTGGACCAGAATTTGGAGGAGCTCGGAGCGGGTGGGGTATATTCCTGGAAGGATCCCGAAGCTATTGAAATGGCGCTTGAGAACTAAGCTGGGAAGAACAGCTGCGATGGCTTCTGGTTGGCTGCTCCTTCTCCATCGAGGTGGCTTGTTTCAGTCAATAGTGATTTTGCCTGACATTTTGTTGGTCACTAAAGTGGTATGACTGTTACTGAAAACAGTACGAAAAGCTCTGGAGGGGAAAAGGCAGACTCTGAGAACAGCCCAGGGACAGGATTTAATCCGGCTGTGCAGTCTCGAGGGATCTGCACAGCTCTTGTGATGTCCCCTTGAGACTTATAAATTCAGTTCCTTTGCTTCTTGCAGAAATGGGCTCCAAACAGGCCTCAGATCCTCTGTGGGCTGCAGCTGCTCCCCTCAGAACTGACCAGCTACCCCCATGGAGGCTACTGTGGGTTGGGGATGATTTGATTGTATCTCTCCCCACTCTCAGAGTTCATATGTTGATACTCAGTCTCCAGTGAGGGCCCAAGAGGGTGTTAAGTGGGTGAAACTTTAGTCTGACTATGGTGTTTAAGGGTGGGTCATGTGGGAAGTGATTAGCTTTAGAAAAAGTCACGAGGGTAGAGCCTCCATGGTTGAATACTTGTGGTTTTATAAGAAGAGGGTGAGAGGCCAGAAGACACACATACATGTTACATATAAATTCTTTTGTGGTTACTTCAACATGGCTTGTTTGTAGGCATTTAAAGTAGTACAAGGTATATTTCTCTTATTTGTAGTCTTGATTTGGCTTCACTTATTGGTCCATTTTTATTACTGTAATGAAATAGCTGAGGCGGGTTATTTTATGAAGAAAAGAGGAATGTTTTCGCTCACAGTTCTCATCTAAGATCTAGGGCTGTGCCTCGGGCCGGTCCTGAGGAGGCAGAGAACATTATGTATCGAGAGGCGGGGAACCTGCAAAAGCATGCACATGCAAGGTTCTAAGTTCAAAACTAAACCAAACCAACCAAGGGCTGGGCAATGGTGGTGCACGCCTTTAATCCCAGCACTTGGGAGGCAGAGGCAGGCGGATTTCTGAGTTCAAGGCCAGCGTGGTCTACAGAGTGAGTTCCAGGACAGCCAGGGGCTACACAGAGAAACCCTGTCTCGAAAAACAAAACAAAACAAAAAAAAAAGAAAAGAAAACAAACCAACAAGTAGAGAAGCCCACCTACCATTTTTAACCCTGTAGGAATGGTAGTTATTAAAATTATTGTGTGTGCTCTATATGCCATATCTTTCCCACCAAATGTGGAGAACTTTTGGATGGGTGGTTTGAAAAAAATCCCTGCTCTCAGGGACCTCGTGTGTCTTGCTTTGTCCTCTGTCTCCTTAGGCAAAGACAGCAACTCCATTTGACTAGGAGGCTATTGGCAGTGGCACAGGCATTGTGGTAAATTGGCTGTCTGTGTTGGGAGGCCGTAGCGTTGGGAGGGTTTCTGGCCACAGGAGGAAGCTCAGCTCCTTCTATTGCTGGTTTGAGGTAAATTGTTATGGTCATTGCAATGAGCAGTTTGGCTGGGCTTGGAATCCAGGACATGTGTTTTCCATCAAAGTCGCATGGCTAAGGACGGTAAGCACAGCCTTCTTGCCAGTGAGATGGGGTGGACTGGACTTGTGAGTTTGGAATAATCAGAATGGCTTTTAGAGACCAATGAAAGCTCAGAATTTAACAGAAGTGCATGAAAATTTCTGCTGTAGACAAGTCCTGCTATGCTCACCTGGTCGCTCGCCTTGGACAGACCCTGGGTCTTAACTGCATGCTTTTACCTGCATGCTTCCTTGTCTACCAAAGGCTCCAGGCACCGTGGAGGGAAGGGCCTGCTCTAATTCTGTCTTTCCTTCTCAGTCCTGGAAGCGGGATTATAGTGAAGGAGGCAATACCAGAGTCTGAGAACAATGAAGAGTGGTTTGGGGACCATCCACAGGTACCCTCCAAGCTGTCCTTCGTTCTCCTCAGCCCCAGAGCAGCACACTCAGGGACACCCTGTACTGCTCTACACAGTTTTGAACGTGGAGAGGGGAAAGTGAGGGGTGTCCTCTGCTGAAGTGTCACCATCAGAAGACCCACAGTCTTCCTTTCCCAGTTGCAGGTGGAGCCTGGAGATCTGGAATGCTGCTGACATCACTGCACAATAGAAAGTGTTTCCATCCTTTCCAGAGTGTGGTGTGTGTGTGTGTGTGTGTGTGTGTGTGTCCATGGTCAGCTGACTGCTGAGTTGCTGGCCTGTGGTGAGGTAAAGGTCATGCTGAAAGGGCGTACTGGAACAAGGTTGCTCAGCTCAGGGTGGTTAGGAAGCAGAGATGGAGAGAAAGGACAGACAGATAGATAGGGAGGGAGAGAGGGAATGAGTGAGGGATGGAGGAACTGAGGAAGAGAGGGGGAGGGGAAGGGAAGGAGGTGTCAGGGCAAAATACCCTTCAAAGACACTGACCCCATGACCTACCTCCTCCACCCAGGCCTCAAGTATCACAGCTCCACTGCCTCACAGTAGTCTGCTCAGAATCTGATTCCTTCCATTTACTAATCCACTGATACAGGCAGAAACCTCACTAGCCAATCGCTTCTGCAGATTCTCCCCTCTGAACAGTTTGCATCTGAGGTCAAGCCTTCAATATACAAGCCTTTGGAGGGTATGTATGTGCGTATCTGTATGCATGTGTGTGTATGCACACACACATACACACTCACACACACATACACACACACTCACGCACACACACGTGTGTATGTATGTAATATATTCACAACAGGTGTTTCGGGTAACCCATTGTGAGAACCAAGGCTGACCACTCCGGGCTGCTAGGCTCTTCCCTGTATCCTCATCGAGGTTTCCAGGTTTCTTTCTTTCTTTCTTTCTTTCTTTCTTTCTTTCTTTCTTTCTTTCTTTCTTTCTTTCTTTCTTTCTTTCTTTCTTTCTTCCTTCCTTCCTTCCTTCTCTTCCCTTCCTTCTTTTCTTTCTTTCCTTCTTTTCTTCCTTCCTTCCTTCCTTCCTTTTTCTCCCTCCCTCTCTCTCTCTCTCTCTCTCTCTCTTTCTTTCTTTCTTTCTTCCTTCCTTTCTGTTTCTCTCTTTGAGAAGGTACAGTAAGTAAAATGTAAGTTTAGATAACCACAATCTTTTGTATTTAAGGAGAGAGTTGAAAGAGAAGACCATCTTCCCTTGTTACAGTTAACTTTTGTCAAAGCTTGGGGTCTATTTTCTTTCTAGAATTTCAGCTCCAATTAGGAGCGTTTCTCACTCGTCAACCAGAGCACACACACACGGGAGTCTGTGTCTGCTAGTTGGAGTAACAGCTTATTGTAAGTCACATCATATAAACTAGATAGGGATAAATATTCCTTATAACCAGTAAAGCGTTCAGCAAGTCATCATCAGAGCTTAGAGTGTCTCGGGAAACTGGCCCTCGGCCCCAGGCCCACCGTCTCTGTTCCCTCCCCCTGCCCCGTCACTCATTCCCTTCTATCCTGTCTCTCTCTTTCAGAAAGCAAGCTTCCTGTTGGTCGGGGTGAACTTACACAGCAATGAATACCGACCCTCCAAATGTCAACTTAATTCTGTCCCATAGACAATATGAATTCTCCCACATCCTGTCCTTTCTATCCACACAGGAGGGAGGCGTGGAAATGAACGCAGGGAGAGTTTGGGATGTGGTCTAAGGTCAGGCTGATGCATCCCATAAAGCTCCAACTACTAACGGTTTCCTGTGTCGGTAAGCACACTCATCAGGTGAATGCCAGTGTGCCAGGGCCCCTTGTAGCTCCCGAGGATCCATCTCCTCCAGTCGTGTAAAACACTGAGGGGATTCAGCGTGACTCTGCAAAGATACGGAGTCTGAAAATAGAGTGGCCAGGGGGAAACTTTAGCTTTCTGGTGTTTGCCTCAACTATGAGGAGCATTTACTGACCCTTTTTATTTTTTTACTAATGAAAACTGGACAGTTTGTTTTGTCTGGGATGGGTTAGGCACAGGCCTGCCTAGAAATTAAAGAAGTAGACCAGATGGCCTTGGCTCTTCCTAGGAGCCTCCTATTTGGGAGTGGCAGGACAGTCCAGGTTCCCCAAATTGTTCTCAAATTGTCCAAATACACGAACCTCCTTCCCTATATGACATCTCTGTTTCTGCCAAATTCTATTTTAATAATATGCCCTCTTCATTTTCTAACCACATGAGATTTCTTGTTTTAAACTTATTTAACAGTTATTTGTTAAACATTATGGGCTTGCCTTATCTGAAAGGGAGTGGAGGAGGGATAGATCTAGAGGAGACGGGAGATGAGAAGGGTCTGGGAGGAGAGGAGGGAGGGGCACCGAGGTTGGAATGTAATATATGAGAGAAGAATAAATAAATAATATCCCGAGTCTGGCAATGAGTGCTGTAGGTTTGTGGGATTCAATAGGAACTCAAACATTGTTGCTAAATTCATGAAGTTTGAATTCCAGTAGAAACAAATAAACAAAGAAACAACAAATGGTGGATTGGGTCATAGTTAGAACCAAGGAGAAGATCTCAAGTGGCAGAGGTGATGTAAAATCTACGATATGCTAGTCTGGCCAACACCTCCGGCAGGGTACCTTGGAGAAAAGACCCAGGGCATGCCAGCTCAGTGTAAGTTCCACTTTAACAGAGGTCCCACCATCAGAGAGAAAAGCCTGCCCTAAACCTATGCTTCCCAGAGAAGTTTCTTGTACAATAAGATGTGGTTTAACAAAAACTAAAAGCAATTCTCCAAATGAGAGGAGACTGGATGGCAGGAAGTCTCAGGAAATCTCAGGCTGGAAGCTCAGGAGAAGCATGCTGCGTGGAAAGGCGTTGGTTCGGCACGATGCGGGGAGGCGGGCACAAGGTGAAGGGGAGTGGGCAGGCATTGACCACTCTGGGCATCTTCTCTTGAACACGTTTTATCAGTCTACATGGTTTAAAACTTGGCATTAGCCTTTTGGAGTGATAGGATTATTGTAATGTATATGTTTGTCTTTGCTACAGTTCTCTGTAAAATTGGAAGAATATGATCATAAAGTGTGTGTGTGTGTGTGTGTGTGTGTGTGTGTGGTGTGTGCGCGCGTGTAAGTGGATTAATATTATAAGCTCTAACAGTACCGCCTGGCACATAGATGTCCTTATATAAGTGTTGGCAGCTATCAAGGCGATACTGATGCTGACGAAGATAATGTGTCACTCATGGGGTCCCCAAGGGAGGCCACACAGGTGGACATGACACAGCACTGTCCATTTCTGGATTGCTAGGGTTGAGGAATTGCTTTGGACAGAAATAGGAGTCAATTGTCAAATTCTCCCGAGTGTGGCCTTGATAGCATATTTGTAATGAGATGTTCAATATATTAGGAGTGGCCCTGTCCAAAAGCAAGGGGAATAAAACACTATCAGTGATAAGCCGGACTTTCTCTGTAGTGAGTTCTCAGCTGGGAGCACACATCAGACACATCTGAAGGAGTTACAACAGGCTGTGCTCCACTCCTGGATCAGTTCTCAGATCTGCGTGATCCTTAGTTTCTTCTAACACGTTCCAGAATGATGGTCCGGTCTAAAGTCCACACTTGGAGATTGCCTGCTCAGTGGGTCAGACCCAGAATTCTTGGCTTCCTGCTACAAACCACATCTTCTGCTGGGCAGCCCGGGTTCCCTCCCAGTTTCAGAGACACCAGCTCTGCAGGTTCCCAGGGTGGGCGTGTTGCTTGGAGATCCTGTTTCTACATTTGTGAAAACAAGAGATTGGACTAAATCCCTGGGCATTCTGAATCAGGATTCCACATGTGTGCCCTGGCGGGACAGAAGAGGACAAAGAAGCTGGTCGGTCTTCTGCCAGCCTGTCACCCACTTCTCTACTACCCCCCACTGAAGTCAAGAAGTATCTATAACTCTGAGAAGACAGAGAGCTCTCGCTGACATTTTCAGCTATGATTTAGATTTTCCATCCCAGAGTTTACTAGTTTAGATATCACAAGACTATGCTGTCACTATCATGAGTTAATCTGCTTCATGAGTGCAGGATGAAGTGTTTTGACAACCCACTGATTCCGACAACAGTGGCCGGACTGGGCATCATGGGTCTGTGTGTCACTCTCTAACTTTAATCTCCTCTGGTTCCTACCACGTGGCGTGCTTGCTGGCTGCACCTGTCTGCAGCACTGGGCTGCAGGATGATCACCTGGGATAAACGCCTCATGGAGATGACTGGGCAGGCCTTGCAAAGAAATAGGAGAGTCACAACCCTGGGCTTGGCAGGTCGTCTGTCTCCAGAGCATTTTGATGGCGAGGCAGGTAGGGTTTCAGTGATATGTTACATAACAGCTCTCGGAAGGGACAGCCCGTTCATTTCAGTGGCAGAAAAAAAGAAAGACATCCTGTTCTGCCATCACTAATTGTTGTTAATAATTAAATGATGTTTTATCAGATTACATATTCCTGTTTACTTCCATGACTTCATAAAGAAATCTTTAAGTATTAGGCTTTTGGCTAAGTTTTTTTTTTTTTTTTTTTTTTTTAATATAAAAGCTTGGATAGAATCCTAGCAAATTATTTCTTTACTGGAATCCATTAGAATATTCTCTCTCTCTCTCTCTGTCTCTCTCTGTCTCTCTCTCTCTCTCTTAAAGGTTTCTGACATTTAAAAAAACAAAGATATAATTCTGAGCCTTAGCAACATTCTGGTGATGTCAGCAGACTTCCAGGGTGACAGATTATATTCCGGTGGGGTTAGAGTTCAGGGCTGGTTGCTATGGGGGTGTAGGTGAAAAGACACTTCTACCTTCTTTCTGTTTAATAGAGATTAGACAATCACTCATTTATAGTGCAAACTGAATATTTTAAGTAGTACAAGAAAAACAAACCACTGTAGAATCTGAGCAGAGGGGGCTTTTCATAGATGGCCAGGTTTGGAGGGGTCCTAGTAGACAGAGAAGAGGAGAGAGTTCTGACAGGTGTGGCTGGAGAAGGACCTGGTGGTGGTGACGTTCTGCCTCTAGGCAGTCACCTCAGGACAGCTATGGAGGTTTGTCTTAGACACTGCTCTTTCCCAACAGGGACTGGCCACCGACTCTGACAGACACTTCGGTTAGAGGAAGCAAGCTCCGGAACTCACCTGTGGGAGCTTGGTGGCCAAGTTCCGAGATGGATCAATTTTCTTATTCTCTTCTGCCTTACTTATCCATCTAAGGTTCAAAGCTGGCATTTGGGGAAGAGCTGGCATGCCAATTGGTAACCTAGAGAAGCCAGCTATGACCCCTGTTAACTCAGGAGGCTAGGAGGCTACAATAAAGCTGGGCCTACTACGTTTCTACCAGCTCACAAACTGAGCACCTTCTGAGGTGGTGGGGGAGTATACAGCCAGGAGATCTTTGCATGGAGGATGGGCAGGACACCAGATACATAGAGGAAGGCCAGGAGTAACAGAGGAATGTGGGCCAGGGTCACAAGATGGCAGTTGAGAAGTGGCTAGTGTTCTCTCAGAGTGAGGATGCTGAGTGGGTAGCACACTGTACACAACCCCCATCTTTGCTACCGGAATTACAGTTCAGGAACAGATAGATCTTCAGTCTCGTGTTTGTGTGTGTATGTCTGTGTGTGTGTGTGTGTGTGTGTGGTGTGTGTGTGTGTGTTATTGAGGTCACTTTAAAAGGAACTCAGGAAGTTTGGTTCCCTTGGAACTGGGACTGGGATCATTTCTGGCCATTTTCTAGACGAGGGAAGTAGCTCACAAGAGAGTGGTTCATAGAACAAGTGTCCATCTATCTATTCTTGTTGGTGTTGCACAGACACTTCTGCCCTTCAGTCAGTTCCCATTGGACCGTAAGCTCACACTGCTGCTTACAGAGCAGTACTGGAATGTTGGATGCTGCATTCAGATCGGTGCCCACACAGAGCCTCGAGCGGACGGGGTATAGCATGTCACTTCTCCACAAAGATCACAGAGCTCGTCTGGGAGGAGAGATGTCACAGGTCATGCTTTAACCATCTCAGGACAGCAACATTCCTCAACCGCCTCTGATAACGTCTGTATTGACACTGGTTTTTCTACGTCCCTATTAATTATTCAGAACAAGTAAATATAGAAAGTTTATGTAATTTGTTTAGTTTTGACCACAACAGTATCCTCCATAGAGGTTGAGTGACCAAGGAACATGATGCTTTTAGACACTACTTAGCCACATTCCTTTGTTAACTCTTTCCACCCTGGACCAGTTTACATGTGCAGTGCTTTAACGGTTACAGTCATCTCGAATTAGTGCTTTTTTCTTTTACACTTTTATTCATTTTTTTTGATACTGATAATGACTTTGAAATTATTTTGTGGTATTCTAAACTGATAAATTCTTTTCTTAAAGAATAGACTCTTTCTTTAAAGAGCACGTTGGGGTGCTCAATGAAGCTGAATGGGAAGTATGGAGTGTTGCCAAACACCCATGTCCCCGCCCATGGAGTCTCCCCGATCCACACATTAGCATTCTGTTTGGAGCCACACTTTGTAACAGTGGACAAACCTGTGTAGTCATCACATGGTACACATGGTTTATTGGTGGTGTTCCCAGCGCTGGGCCTTCTGTGGCTTTAGGCACCAGTATCTTGATGGCCCTGTAGCCTGACCATCACAGCACCATCTAAAGTACCTATGTCTTTTCATATAACATGCATCACACAGCAACTTCAATGGGCTCCCTTCACTTACTGATACCCACTTACGATCTTTCTTTATTTTCCAAGTCTGATGGTTTTCCTTTTGATACTTTAATGTTGCAATGTTTAGACACAGCGTGGTTTCTTTACTCCATTTGTTACTGAAAATACTTTTGCTGTTTCCAAGTTGGGGCAATTATAAGTATGATGCTACAAACCTGGATCCAATCCAAGGTTTTGTGTGGACCCAAGTTCTCTATTGAGAAAATGATTGCTTACCTTTTAAAGAATGCAGTCTTCATTTTGCCTTCTTACTAGAAGTGACCAGAGCACCTGCTATGTCACACCCTACCAACGCTGGGTGGCATCAGAGCTCTAGATTCTGAGCATTCTGACCAGCACATAGTGGTGTCTAAATGTTATTTTAATTTGCCATTCCCTGACGGTAAAGTGCAAAGGCACCCACATTCATAAAAGAAACTCTACTGAAGCTGAAAACACACATTGAACCTCATACAATAATGGTGGGAGACTTCAACACCCCACTCTCTCCAATAGACAGGTCATTGAAACAGAGACTGAACAGAGACACAGTGAACCTAATAGAAGCTATGAATCAAATGGATTTAACAGATATATGCAGGACATTTCACCCTAAAACAAACAAAAGAATATAGCTTCTGCTCGGTACCTCATGGTACCTCTCCTAAATTAACCATATAACTGGTCACAAAACAAGCCTCAACCAATACAAGAAGACTGAAATAATTCCATGCATCTTATCAGATCATCACGGACTAAGGCTAGATGTCAATAATAACATCTTTCATATAAATATTTGTCAACCATGTCACTTTGATGAGGTGTGTGTTGAATTTTGGTGGGGTTTGCCAGTTAGTTGGGTAGTTTATTTAATTTATTTAGTTTATTCATACATTCTCATCTAGACTGTGGCTTATCTTTCCATTTCATTTGGCAGTGTCTTTTGGCAACCAGAAACATTTACTTTTAATGAAGTCTAGCTGATCAATGTCTTTTCCACATATGTGCTTTTAGTGTTGATGTATATATAACTGATGGTTAGATTAAAAACTCACATCCAAACAGAGGGTCATACAGATTCTTCTCTTTCTAGAATCTCATGGTTTTATGATTCACATTTAGATCTAAGATCTACTGTGAGCCCATGTTCTCAAGGACATATATGTCTATGTCTACCTTTATGGTTTTGGTTTTGGTTCTGGCTGCCTAGTCGTTCCAACATTTAGACTCTTTCCACTCCTCCAACAGAGAATAGTTGACTATATTGTATCTCTTTCTAGCCACTCAGCAACTTGCCTGTTCTGTGGATACAAAGTTGTGTTGGTTTTTGCAGCTTTTATAATTAAACTTGAAGCAAGCCGGTATTAGTTTCCTCACTCTTTTTGTCTCCTTCAATGTGGTATTGGCTCTTCAGGGTCTCTCTATAAACTTTAAAATTGGTTTGTCTATACTCACAGAACAGCTTCTGAGAGTTTGACTGAGGCCGTATTGAACTCATAGATCAAACTGGGAAGAGCTGACACCTTTACAATATTAAGCACTGCTACCCACAAGCGTGGTCTCCTTTCCCTTCATTTTGTTCTTTATTTATTCTTCCAGTGGCTCCTCTCATACAGATAGGCTTAGATATTGGCCTGAATACTTGGGGCACTGGGATTTGTTCCTCTCATACAGATAGGCTTAGATATTGGCCTGAATTCTTGGGGCGCTGGGAGTTGTGTGCTACTACAAATGGTATCGTGTTTTTAACTTCAAACACTACCTGCTTGTCACTGGCACATTGAGCTTCCATCCTGGAACTCAACTAGAATAATCCCTTATTAAGTTCTAGGAGTTTGTAGTTGATTCTGCTACACAGACCTTCTTCATAGATGATCGGGCCATTTCTGAACAAAGCTGGCTTTATTTCTTTCTTCCTCATCAAATTCCCTTTACTTCTTTTTCTTATCACATTGATGGGGACTTCTCCTGCAACGTTGGAAATAGGTGTTGAGGTGGATAAAGAGGAAATTCTTGCTTCATTCCTAGGCTCCGTAGGAAGCATCCAGTGTCCCAGACTTAAATGTGATGTCAACTGAAGAACGAACACCTTTATTGGATTGGCATAGTTCTATTCTTTATTTACAAAGAGTTTATTTTAAATGTGTGTTCGATTTTTGAAAAGTGCTTTTTCCACCTGAACCTTTCAATATGCTCAGTAGTCTTTTCTCCATTACCTTTTTGATGTGGTGACTTACACCACGTGATGATTGATTACTGAACTATCCTTTCATACCTAGGTTAAAGCCTGCTTGACGATGGCATATAATTGATTGTGTACAATCCTGAACTTGTTGACCAATATTTCCTTGTGGATCTTTATTTCAGTGTGCACGGGAGATACTGATCTGTAATTGTTGTTTTTTATAAGATCTATGTTTGGTTCTGATTGTAAGGCAGTGGTGGCACCACAGAATGAGATAGAAAGCATATACTAGAGAGGAATAAAGATTCCACCTTAAGAAACCAGAAAAGGAAAGGAAAATTAACCCTAAAGTGATCAGAAAAAAAAAGAGTGGTAAAAATGATCGCACAAACCGGTGAAATATGTAAAGAGGAAACTGAGAAGCAAAACCAATAAATCCCAAACCTATTTCTTCGAAAAATGTTGAAATTAATAGCTTTTTTTCCAGGCTAAGAAAATTAGAGAAAACATAAAATGCTGGTATTAGAAAGAAAACAGGATCCTGTCTGCTGCTGATTTCCAATGAGATTTCTGAGAATACAGTTTCTCTTTAAATGACTGGTAACATTCACCAGTAAGTCCATCTGTGCCTGATGCCGTTTTGAAATAATATTGAACAGACTTAATTTCTTAACAGAGATAAGTTCTTCCAGTTGTCCATGTTACCTTGTGTGCATTCTGGAAGCTTTTGCCTCGATGGAAATGGACCATTGAATCCAGGTTGTTTGTGAGTTTAGAATCGTTAATAGTACTCATTGCTTATCAGAGCATTAGTGGCATCTGTTGTGATGTCTCTGTTTTATTTCTGATGGTGATTGGTGTTTTCTTCCTTTTCTTTCCTAGTTAGTCTGGCAAGAGAATATATCTTTTTTTTTTTTTTTCAAAAGGTTAGCTTTTTATTTCATTGATTAAAAATAATCAATGTCCTATGTTTAATTTGATTGATTTTTATTATTGGTTTTCTTTCTGCTTTGGAGTTATTTTCTTTCTTTGTTTGTTTTTAGTTTCCTAAGGTGAGAACTTAGTGGATATTCGATTTTTCTTCTTTTCTAATATATGCATTAAATGCCATAAATTCCCTCTAAATATTACTTTTCCTGAGCTTCACACATTTTGATAAATTGCATTTTAATTTTTATTTAGTGCAAGATATTTCATAATCTTTCATATCTTTGTTGATCCACGTGTCATTTAAAATTACATTGTTTAATCTCCAGCTATTTTTTTGCTATCCTGCCTTCCGTTATGTGTTTAGTCTACTTTTATTTTGTTTTGAAATAATATATTACACTAGGTTTCTGTTATTTCTGACATTAAGGCCTATTTTGCCTTACAATATGTAGCCTGTATTGAATGTTTCATGTGAGCCTCAAAATTCATATTTTGCTGACATTGGATCAAGTCGATTAGTATATAACAAATGCATAGTTGATTAAGAATGCAGTTGAGTTCAACTCTGACCCTGCTGACTGTCTCCCAAGGTGGGTGTAGGTGTGTGTGGGGGGGTGGTCTATTCTGACTCAAGGAATGTTTCCTAGAAGTTCTGCCAGTTTTTGCTTCTACATTTTGTTTCTCTGCCATGTCATTTTAGAGACCCACTCTATCCTTATGAGATGTCCCTTCTATGCTAGACAATGTTCTTGCTGTGAAATCTCTGTGTATAAAGGTAACCTAACCACAGCGTTCTGTTGTTTGACTTGACTGAGACTCATCTTTCTCCACCGACCTTTAACCTACATGCATTCTATTCAGTGTACTTCCTGTTGGAACATTGTTTTTCTTTATCAAGTAGCAGTCTGTGCTTTAACTGATACAATGTAGCTGATACTATTCCTGCCCATCCTGTCTGCCAAGTTTGTTACTGTTTACACACCCATTTGCACAGACAAAAAACGATCAAATTCATTCTGGTGATGAGTTTGAACAAATGATTAAGTGTTGGACCAACAAAAATTTAAAAAGAAGAAGAGCTCCGCATTTCCTTTCCGTTCTTTATTTTCTGTGTTCGTCCTTTTTGTTAGATGTGAGTTTCTAATGTATCATTTTCTGCTTCTTTGAATATTTTTTAAAAATAGTTCTTCTGATACAGATCTACTGGCCACACCTTTCCAACCTTGATTTCTCCTTTTATTTTTGAGGAAAAACTGTAATTGAGAAAGTCTAGGTTCATGAGATCCCTATTTCTCTTTCCAAATTCTTCAAGGTTTCTAAGATATTGTACAAGTCAGGATTTTCTAGAATCACAGACTTAGGGAAGGAATATATATATATATATATATATATATATATATATATATATATCACAGAATTTTTTGGAATGACTTACAGGCTGCAGTCCAACTAACCCAACAGTGGCCACCTGTGCATGGCAAGTCCAAGAATCTAGTAGTTGCTCAGTTGCACAAGGCTGGATGTCTCAGCTGGTCTTCTGTATAAGCTGGAGTCCTGAAGAAGTAGGCTCCAGTAGATGTGCTGGCCAAGTGAGTGCAAGCAGGTGAAGAAGAACAACCCCTTCTTCTTCCACTGTCCTTATATAGATCTCCATCAGAAGGTGTGGCCCAGATTAAAGGTGTGCCTGAAGACCTGGATTAAAGGTGTGTGTTGGTCCAGATTAAGAGTGTGTGTCATCCCACCTCAAGATCTGGATCAAAGGCATGTTGTCTTTCTGCCTCAAGATCCAGGTCACAAGTGTTCCCTCCATTTCTGGATTGTACTTCATTCCAGATACAGTCAAGTTGACAACCAGCAGTAGCCATTACGGCTATCATAAGTAACAATTTTAGAATCACATTTTACCTATTCTGTGTTTGGGAAATGGATGCATGACATAGCATGCGTGTGGAAGTCAGAGGACAACTTCCCATTGCCAGTTCCACCATGTGAATCCTGAAAATTGAATTCAGGTCTTCAGGCTGAACAGCAAGCTCCTTTACCCACTCAGCCTTCTTGTCTGCCCTCAGGCCCTTACCTTTGATCTTTGATAAGTAAGGCAGGTTTTCCTCTTGCTTCTTCCAGATGCTCCCCTCATCTGTGAGAGTCTGAAGCTTGACTACAGGACATACATAGGGTAGTGTCCCTCTCTTTTTTCCTTTCCTTCTTTTCATTTGTCCTTCTCAGTGGTCTCTGAGCTTTCTGATTTCATGCTTTGTGTCTGATGTTAATTTGGAGGACAGTCTCATTATTATTCTTTCAAATATTTTTCTTTTCTTGTTTCTCCGCTATCTTCTGTTGGTGTTGGTGGGAACACCCTGTGAATGGATCATTTATTCTGTTTTTTAGTCTTCTTTCCATTGCTTTTCAGTTTTCTGAGTTTCTGTTGAGAGATCCTGGAATTCAGAGTCTTCTCATTTGTATTTAGCTACTAATGAGTTCATCTTCATAACAGCAATTCAGACTAGAGTGACCTAGAATCTCAATATAGATTTAATTTAAATCTTCCTGATGGTTAAGGATATTGAAGATCTTTCCCCCGCATGTTTGTTGGCCATTTGTCTTTATTTTTAAAGAAGTGTCTATCAATTTCATTAGCCAATTTGTTGATTGGATTGTCTGATTTTAGGGGAGGAGGTATTGAAATGTTTGAGTTCTTCACATTTTAGATAGCCATCTTCTGTCAGATATCAGAGAAGCAAGTCATGGAACCAGCCTGGGTGTCCATCCATACATCAATACAGAGATGTGATTATGTACACACACACACACACATACACACACAAAATGGAGTTTTATTTTTCCATAATGAAGAATGAAATGATGTAATTTTCAGGGATGTGGATGGGACTGGAGGTCATAATGTTAAGCAAAATAAGCTCAACCCAGAAAAACAAATATCACATCTTCTCTCATATATGGGTTGGGGGAATTTATACATACATGCATACATACATACATACATACATACACACGCATTTGTGTGTTTAAATCAATTACATCTACATAGTTATACATATATTTATATAAGAACACAAAGCAGAAGTGAGGCTGTCTGAAGTATGGGGGGCAATCCTGACTAAATGCCTAACATATTTCATATTTAATGAAAATCTCTTTATAAAATCTATCACCATATACAATGAAAGTGTACCAATATGGCATCTTAAAAACAAGTTTTACACGAAAAAGTGGTTTTCACTCCTGTGGTAGTTTTCGATCTGTAGCATTTCCCAAGTTCTTTGTTTCAATCCTCTGTTAGTTTGCATGGCCCATCTGCTCTTGTAGCCATGAAAACCCTTAACTATTTAGTCAGATTTATCTTAATCTTCAGTCCAGTGAGTCCAATGATTCTGTGGGTCCCTAGTTTGCTTCCAGTGCTTGTCCTGACTCTTTGGATGGAGTTCTGTCTTTCAGTATAGCATGCAATCACTAGCAACTACAATTGTGATGTCTGGATCAGGGGTACCACTACAGGCAGGACTTCAGTATGTGTAGTAGGATGTGGAAGGTAAGTTCTCTTATCCCTCAGCTAGGTCTGTCTTTAGTGAGTCCGTTGCCCTGGACTGTTGACTGTTCAAAGCTGCTGTTGAGCCTTCCACCACCCCACCCCCACTTAGAGTGAGACAGAATGCTTTGAAGAAACTTCATTTGAGTATTTTTTTTTCTTCTCTCAAATGGAAGGCTAGAACCAGCCAGAGTTGGGTACAAATAGGTTGGATGTCTCCTACACCAACTCTTGAGCATGAGGAGACTTCTCTCTCAATATTCATTTTGAGGACTTGGCAGAGCCCCAAAATTCAGATCCACGGAGGGGATTCCCTCACTGACCGTCCCTCTGGATTTTTTAACTCTCAGACTAGTCCATGTTGGCATTCAGGAATCCATCAGTTGTTTAGACTTCCCAGAGCTAGCTTTTTTCCTTATGGGTGTGTCTATGAATGTGTCTCTGTTTGTAAGTGTCTGCTCCGCTCTGTGTGAACCTCTGTTCACACCCATCCATCTCTCTAGTTTGGAGAGAGGAAGTTAGCATCATACCCTGACTTTTATGAACAGAGAAATTCAGTCTCCCTAGTTCTTTATTGGACCTCTGACTGAAGTGGTCCTTTCTGAACTACTACTCCTAAACCATGAATTGAAAGTCACTGCTAGATTTTTTCATTTTGTTTTTTGTTTTTAATTAAGTTTATTTCAAGGGGCAGGCAATTTTACACAAAGATTCTTGAAGTAAAGACATAAATTCTCTGACATTTTTTTTTCATATGTAACTTTGATTTCCACCCATGGCTAATTAGCATAAATGCTCACAAACCAACGTCTCTCGACATGACTAATCTCGTTGCTGGACGGTACACTCTTGTTGACAGCTGAGTGATTCTGATGACATCCTAACTGCAGAAAGAACCTTGGTCAGTGACCAGGAGGTGGTCAGTCACAAAGGTCCAGTGAAGTGGAAATATAAAACTATTTCCTACAGTAGAGCTATTCTTCAATTAATCAGTACCTGGCTTTATATCCGTTCTCTTTGTCCTCAAAAAAAACAATCTGGCTTCTATAGCTTGCACTGAAGAAAATAACTTAGGCTGTCTAGGCAAAACAAAAACGAACAAACAAAAAAAAATCAAAATCCTGTTCCGTTACCTAAATTTAACAGGCAAGTGTAGTGTAATCCCATAGGTCACCCAGGCTTGTCTAATGTTTTGAGTTTTAAGGTTTATGATGCGGTTGAAAGGTGAGTAAGAAGTCCCTTCTTACTGACATCAAGTCCCCTCATTTCAGGGACTATCTCTGGCTGACCATTGGCCCAAACCCTGATGCTTTTTGCAGGGATTTGTGTTTATCTAGAGGTGTAGAGATAGCATCATTCCCACGGTGCCTGACTTAACTTGGCTTGGGATGATAAAACAGACGGGTTGAAACCTGTCATGGCAGATTACATCGATTTAACCGTCATTTCAAGATTTTTATCTTTGTGTTTGGATAGTTGAGCTCCAGAGATTTCACTTGATAGATCTCCTTCTAAAGGAGAGCTATCATCATGGGCCTACCCTGCCAGCTCTCCTGTAGACTGTGGGTTTTACTGTGTCATTAACTCTGCACTGTATCTTTCCTGGTCCTCTTTGGGTTACTCTTGAGAGATCTGGGACCATCAATGAAATCTCTGATTCCTAGCTACTGATTTCATCTGTGCAAAGCAAATCATAACAGAGAGGAAGGAAATGATTGACAGAAATTCCTCATCACCATTCAAGACTGTGCCACCAAGTGCCTACCGCCTTAGGCTGTGTGAGAGCAATTAATGTATATGCAAGGCCAAAGCTGTCAGTTGGCATCTCATCTGGTCCCCATGTCGAGGTTAGCACCGGCACTTTATGGACATGATATACCCTCCAAGTGTCTAAAAAAATAGGCAACTAAGAAAATAGTCTTGGTTGGACCTTTAGGGCAGATCTCAGCCACATCTAAGGACAAGACTTCGGCAGGCCACCACACTGGGTCCCGGACTTATCATGGAGACTGTATTTATCCCGGTTTCTAATTTGGTAATAAAAAATAATCTTATTGGTACAACAGAACCACAGTCAAAACTTAATATGTTTGGTTGGAGCAAGAGGAGCCAGTTTAGACAACTGAAGCACAGAGAATATTTTCCTTGAACCTAGGCTACCCAAGAAGAATCAAATTCTGTTCACGGCTATGCTATTGTTTTGGCTGGCTAGCTTGTAGGTTCTGGTAGTTTCTCCACTCTCCAAAGTAAAATATTGACAGAAATGAATTCAGTGAACTGAAGAGGGAAGACGACGGGGTGGGATGCTATTGAGTAGACCCTGATCCCATCTTGCTTTCTGGGCAGGATCCAGTACCTTCTAATGGGAAAGCAAAGCATTCTGGGAAGCCAGTAGAGCACTTTAGGTTAGTGTACTCTTACTCTCCTTTGTCTGAGAGCTCAGGATATACCTCTGTCACTGCCAGTGAAATGACACATGTGTGCACTCTGGATCTCATGTGGGGCTCTCAAGAGCCCTCCATGCTAGCTGGCATCTAATAGCTGCTCCCCAACTCCAGCTTTGGGAAGGCATATCAGATTCTCCTGGCCCCTCAATCACCTGGTTCACTCTTATATAAAAGTCTAAATAGAGGGGTGTGGTGCTCTGCTGCCCGCAGACTGTCTACCTGATAGGGGAATTAGGAAAACCAATCTCCCCTCCCAACCCAGAGCCTAGTTAATAAGTGGTACATTGCATAACTAGCTGGAAAACTATATGTTATCTTTTCCCTTCTACCCAGTTAATTCAAGAATGCCGAACTCCAGGAACCCAGGCCAGGGGAGGCAGCTGCTCCCACCTCTGTGTGAGCCTTTTGTGATAAGACGTATTGATCTCCATCTGCCCTCTACCTCACAATACCGAGATAAGGGCTGGTCACCCCATTCTGCCTCAGCCTTTCCCTCCCTCCCTCCCTCCCTCCCTCCCTCCCTCCCTCCCTCCCTCTCTCCCAGGTCTCCCATGGTGAGTAGAGGACCATGCTCATCTGGGCCTGGGAGGTTCAGCTGTAAGAGTTCCATGGATCCCCCACACCGAGCTGCCTCAGCTACCTGAGCTGCCTCAGCAACAAAGCTGATGTTTTTGTCACTTTCTGCCACATTGGGATGCACCTAGACAGGAAGGTAAGCATCAAAGAAGGGAGGAACCTTCCCATGAAAAATACAGACAGGGACTAGTGAGCTCCCCTGCTGTTCTACCTTGTTCCTCTCTCTACTATGACACATGTTGATGGCACCTCGGTTAGGTAACGACGAAGTTTGCACGCATATGACTATATAGAGGTAACTATGACATTTACATGATCGTCTCCATATCAGAGACTCAGTCTTCTTAAAGCTGGGCGTATATGCACAGTGTTTAAGTGTGTGCATGCTGAGGCCTGAGATCGATGGCGATGGTGAGAGTCTTTCTCGGTCCCTCTCTCCTTAGCTTTTAAAGACAGGGCCTCCCACAGAATCTGGAGGTCTCAGTCTCCCTCGGAATCTGGAGCTCACCAATTCAGCTAGCCTAGCTGGTCAGCCATCCCCAGGGACACTCCTATCGCTCTGTGTCCAGCCTGATATTATAGGTATGAATACTACCACACCCCAATATTCATGCAGGTACTGAGATCTAAATTCAAGTTCTCATGCTTGGCCTGGAAAGTCTGTATTCACAAAGCCTGCTACCAGCCCTGAGAGTCACTCTTTATGAGGTAGCTTTTCATATTCTGATTCTGCTCTTGGTTTTCTGGAACACTAGCAGTTTTGTAGTACACGAGTGTACACACACACACACACACACACACAGAGAGACAGAGAGACAGAGAGACAGAGAGACAGAGAGACAGAGAGACAGAGAGACACACAGAGAGAGACAGACAGAGAGAGACAGAGAGAGAGACAGAGAGAGAGACAGAGAGAGACAGAGTCCCTGTTGAAATAATCCTCCTTATAAAATCCTACAATGAGCTGGCAACTCATGACCACGTCCTCCCGACCGCCTCAGCTGCTGTTTCCAGTGCCAGAGACGGTCTTCTTGCTCTTTCTATGTGATATTCCACATCTCTGGTGGCCGTGGTCACCCTCCCAGACTCTCACAGTGCTCTTCACTTCCTGCAGGTGTAGCCTCGCTGCAGTGACATTCCCTGGTCTCCTTCCCCATCAGGAACCCCATCAACCCTCCTCTCTCTCTCTCTCTCTCTCACCTTGTTATTCTTCAAGACCGCACTGGCACCTAACAGGATACATGGTTACACCAATTGTTATCCTCTTCTGTCTTAGGCTTGGTGTTACAGAAGCAGCCCTGGAGAGGAGTCAGGTGCACAGGCGGAGAGGGAAGGAAGCAGGAAGTGCTGCTGGTGAAATAGCCAGACCAGGACGTGTTTCAAGCAGGTCTAGCCTGAGAGAATAGCAACTGGAGGCACGGGGGTGCCCGGTGAACCCTCACAGTCTCAGCACTCGGGGGTATCACCGTCTACCTTGGACAGATGTGACTGTCTTCCTTAAGTTTTGCTAGTTTGTTTTACTCTGCCGTTGATTGGCTTCCATGTACTTTGTAAGATGGTCTATAGTGTGTCCTCATGCATACGCTTGCAGACATTTAGTTAGGGGAAAGGCCAGAAGAGTTGGTTTGGTGGCAGGGGGGTGACTTCAACTAAATGTGACTTTTAATGTTTAATAGTCCTACGTCTTTAGTTTAGACATTTTCATAATTGGCCTTGAAAACAAACCAAAATGAGTCCTGGTAAAATATAAAAAGGCCATTGAAATGTCACAGAACGGTTGCTTAACCGTGTGTTATGTAATACCTGAGGGCTAGGGCAGGAGAGGGGCTCTTACTCAGAAGTGTCTAGTAATTTGAGGACACTCAAAACAGCGATGTTCTCAGGCACCACGGTGTTTGTGGTGTTTGAGCCTTGCCCGGTCCAGGCAGTGGATCTGAGCTCAGGGTGGGTCTCCGGCTTTGCTTGTCTCACCTCTGACCCATCTTCTGTTGTTTCCTCCCTAGAATGGACACCCCTGATTGGCTGCTCTCTCTGCCACCCCTTGGAGCCACCTCATAGGCACTGCAGTGTTTAGTGGGTCCCATCTGTTAATTGAAGGAATTTAAGATGACAGAAAATCAGGTGATTTGATTTCTAAAATATTGATTTTTCACAAGCTATTCCTTTACAAGGAGCTAGTTCCTGCATGCTTTCTTTCTTTTCTTTCTTGTTGGCAAATTACTAAATGTTGGAACACTTGCAAAAACAATGTAGCTGCCCACGGCCATAGCTCACAAGGAGAAAGCTGATGTAAACATAGCACAGTGCATGCTTGAGACCCAAGACAGAAGAATGGATTTCAGTGTAGCCTGCTTATGACCTTTGACACTTACTATGACCTGTCTTGGCCTCAGTTTCTCCACAGACTAGATAATCTTTCAGGCTCTTTGTGATTCCGTGAGCAAATTCCCAAGTCACCTTCCCCAAATCAGTAACGGTATCTGTTTTTGTTTGAGTGATTATCAGACGTTCACATCTTAGAACTTTGGGTCAAATTTGGACATGTGGAAAACTAAACCGAATTGTGAAGGTTTCCGCCTATCAAACACACTTAATTTTGATCCAATGTTGTTGTTTTATGGGATAGGATATTAAGATAATAATATGCTTGGGGGTAGGTATTGGCCCTGGACAGAGAGATTTGTTTTCAGCGTGGTCAGCTCTTATGAGAGAAAGCAGACACTGTTGTGGGATCCAAGATACCTTCTCCTCCCCCACCCCCCGCCCCAGGGAAGCTCAGTGCGTGGTGAGCCAATACATATATTGCTCTTGGGCTCCATGGGGGTTCTAGGCAGGAGGGACCTAGGTGTTCACACTGCTTACTTAAGTAAACTCAGTAAGTTAGGAGGGGGACTTGCTCTCCTTCAGAAGTATATGTGGTGCTCCATAAAGGGAGGAAGACCCTCAAGGATGTGTTCTGCCGTGTTTTGGTAGAAAAGAACTGATTTTCGGACCCAACTGTCATAAAATGTCATTTGTAATATGACTTCCCCTCTACACAGGGCTTGGCCTTGGTAGACAAGCCCGTGAAACCATAGCCAGTCAGCTTTGTGTGGCGTCCCCTTGCAGAGAGGCAAACAGTAGTATAGTTTATTAGTTGTCAACTACACTGGCTGAACAGACAGGAAATTGATAAGAACTGTCTGAGAGGATGTTCCTGCTTTGCCTGATGGTCATTAAAGAGGAGTTTTACAATGGCTGAGCAGCTCCGTCTGTCTGTCTGGGATTTTCCACCAGCTTGAGTTTATCTGCAGACCTCCTTTCTCCTTTGATTCTCTGTGAACCCTCCAGTTAGAGTGGGCTGAACTCAGCCACTCTCCGCCAGGAGGCAGCCTCAGATCACACAACTGCTTGCCTACAAGGGCTTATCATCAGACAGAGGACAAGTCACCCAATTTCAGGTTGGCTCATTTTTCTGTGTGTGTGTTTGTTTTTGTGACATGCTGAATTTGGTGAGAGGAATAAAATCAGTTTTAATGATTAAAGTTTATTAGGCTGTGGACACTGAATCCTAGGAGTCCTCCTGGTCAATCTTGCAGACATAGTTCCTTCAAGGTTGACATGATACCGGCATGCCAAGGGTTAGCATAACTGCAGGGAAAAGAGAACATTTCCCTCTCAGAAGGAAAAGGCTCGGCCATGGATTTTACTTCTCCCCCTCAATTTATTAGATTTTACAGGAAATTTCACGTGGTATGTCCTTTGTATGAAGTTACTGAATGAAGGCATTTCACGTGGAGGAAACGCTGTACACGAAGAAAGGGCTTCAGTAGTTAAGAGCGACATTCAAACGAGAGAGCCTTTCATGACTTTACAAAAGGCTCCTTAGTGAGTCAGGTCTAGCGCTTTAAAAAGAACTGTTAAGTGAGGAACATAAGCCTGTTTCTTGAGTAATGACTTCAGGTAAATGGGAGAAGCACAGCCAAATATTCCTGGTCCCAGGCAGACCCTGGGGAATCTGCTAGTCCACAGCCAGGGATTAGCATCCAGGTCCAAGGCCTGGAGACACACGCAGACCCTGGGGAATCTGCTAGTCCACAGCCAGGGATTAGCATCCAGGTCCAAGGCCTGGAGACACACGCAGACCCTGGGGAATCTGCTTGTCCACAGCCAGGATTAGCATCCAGGTCCAAGGCCTGGAGACACACGCAGACCCTGGGGAATCTGCTAGTCCACAGCCAGGGATTAGCATCCAGGTCCAAGGCCTGGAGACACACTTTCTACTCTTCTGGGAAGCCAAACTGGACTCTCGCTCTCAGAAGATTTTGTTTTGTTTTGTTTTTGTATTTCTTGACCACCTTTGGATGTCTGACAGGAGGCTCTTTGGATAACACCTCTATTCATGAGAAAAACATTTTCAGTGTTTTTTGTGGTTTGCTTAACTTTGCTTTTGCCAGAAAGTAAGGGTCATATACGGTATATTGGAGAAGACCAATTTAACTAATAGGTTTCACTGTGGATTGGGTGTTCTGAGGAAATGTTTGGGAACTCAGATTATTAACAGGTTCTGTGTTCAGGGTCCCTAGAGAAATACTAATGACTTCTGCTCACTGAACACTTTGTACTGCAGGACCAGCCAGCGGCAGCAGGGGAGGGAGGGACAGCCACCAGCTGTGTCTAAGTTGGGCTGGTTCTTAGACCAATCCAATTATGTAGTATGATTTTTACCATGTTGTATGCAAGTCATTTTTTAGGACAATTGATGAACTTATCTAACTAGTATATCTGTGGGAGATTGTGGTAGGTGATCACCAGAGCTGGCTTTCATATTTCTTTGCCGACCCAGGGGCTTAGTGTGGAAGGGAGGCTGCAAGAGGCTCATAAGAGCTGGCTCCTAATTGGAGAACCCTTCTCCCTGAGCTGGTGCCCCTGAGGACTTTTAAGAACTGTAGTTACTAGAACCTTTTATTTTGAACGAGCAGGCTAAGCAAGCCAGACTGGCAGGGTCTCTCGTTCATGTAAGAAAACACATGGCTTAGAAAATCAGAACAGTTTCTTGATGAAGAGGCTTTGTTTTGTATGTTTCTGTTATGTTTATGTGTGTACATTCTGTCTATCTATCTATCTATCTATCTATCTATCTTTTATCTATCTATCAATCTTTCACTCATCTATAATATATCTTTCATCTATCATCTATCAATCATTTATCTATCAGCTACCTATCAATTGATTTATCTATCATCTATTTATCATCTATTTATTTATCATCGTCATCTCTTTATCATCTATTGAGCTATCCATCTTCTATCATCTATCATCTGTCATCTATTAATCTATCTATCTATCTATCTATCTATCTATCTATCTACCTACCTATCTGTTATCATCTATTGTGCCTCACACCCAAAATGATCAAGGCAATTTTTTTTTTCTATTAACTTTTTTTTTGCATTTTTATTGGATATTTTATTTTACAATACAGATGTCATCCCCTTTCCCATTGCCCCTCCCTAGAACCCCCTATCCTATACCCCCTCTTCCTTTATGCTTTTATACCATTTTGATTACATGCATGTATTAATGTCAGTTCTAGGTTGAGGGTCTAGCAATACAATAGATACAAATAGTCGAGGAACAGGCAACACGATAAACACAAATAGTCAAAGAAAAAGCAAGGCATTAAACCAGTTATGTGAACAATCCCATGATCACTGTTTCTAAAGGCTTATCAGGATGACCAAAGTATCTGAGCCTACTTCCTGTCCTAGCCCAAGGTCATTTTCATGTCTTAAGCCTACTTCCTTGTCCTTGGCCAATGTCATATTCCTGCCAAACAGCCCATTTCCTTGTCCTTGGTCCATGTCAGCTTCTTGCCAAGCAGCCCCAAAGGCTCTCCACCTCTCTCTTTTTTTATTTGTTAACAAGACTGAGTCTGTCTTAGGTCGTTCTGACAAGAATCAAGGCAATTTTTAAAACTGAAAATTCCCTACCTTTTATCTGTGTGACCAAGAAGTAAGAATAGCAAGTCATTTCCTTGGTCTCTTGTCTTCACAAACCCTATTCCTTTACTCATCCCTCTTTGCTTCCCCAGTTAGTCTTAATATGAATGAGAACCAGTCAAATGCTCTCACCAAATCCATCTCCTCCCAGCAGACCTTCCCAGAAGCATGCTGACTGTAGGGCACACACCATGGGTGGGGTGTGCCTTCGTGACTTTCTGTACACCTGTCACAGGGCACTGTTTCCCAGCAGCTGGAGCTGTACTTTCTGTGCTCACTTCAGACATGTAGAGAGAAAGTTTCATTCTTAGGAGGGGATGTTGACTGAATAATCAAATGGCAATTTTTATTGTTATGAAACAGAATATAGACATTGCTTAGAAAAGGACATTGATAAAAAAAATATTTTAAGAAACCATAGAAATGTTTTTAAACATCATGGAGAAAATATAAGCAGAGTTGCTCTCTTTGCCTATAAGGGGGTGCTAGGGGAGAAAGCCTTTTTAAAAAGACATTTATTTTTATTAATTCTAAGTGATGTGTGTGTGTGTATGGTGTGGTGTGTCTGTTATGTGTTTGTGTTATGCTATCTGTTGTGTGTCTGTTTTGTGTGTGTGTGTATGTGTTTGGTGTGTGCATGTGGTATGTGTGTGTATGTGTGTGTATATGGTGTGGGTATGAGTGTGTGTATACAGATCTTCCTTGGGCTGGATTTATAAGCAGCTGTGAGCTGCCTAGTGCAAGTTCTGGGAACTAGACCTGGGTCTGTCCTGAAAGTAGGAGCCATCATTAACCACAGAGCCCTCTCTCCAGCCTGGGAAAGGGCCCTTTGAAATGTAGCTTCCAGAGATGTCACTTGTCACAGAAAAGAGCTTAGATATAGGTGTTGTGAGAGCGATGGGGGTAAGAAAAAGAAGGCAGAGAGAGAGAGAGAGAGAGAGAGAGAGAGAGAGAGAGAGAGAGAGAGTAGGGAGAGAGAGAGAGTGAAAGAACTGCAACCATCTCCTCAGAGACAGATGAACTAGCTCTGGGAACTAGGACACTCCTGCTTGTGAGAATAAGGGTGAACATGTTCATGATAAGGAAATTTCCAGGAGGCCTTTCCCCCCAAGCAAAATATTCAGACAGTAGATGTCTCAGTAGTTTTTAAACACAGTGTCAGTCAAGTTATCATGAACTTGGTTTCTGTTGATACTTGTCTTAAATATTATCAATAAACCAATTTCATACTCAAAATGCTTGGTTTGCATAATAAATAATGGGGATATACTAATCAAGATCGGCCTCTGGGGATGCGACCTTTATTGACTGAAATGTTTTGTAACAGACTCTTAGTTTTGCTGTGCAAGACTTTTGTAATCTGAAACAGAGGGCTGCTTCTGTGTTGTGTTAAGGAAAAATACAGGAGTGACCTCACCGGGGCCTCGGAGGGAGCTCATCTTTCTTCCAGCAAGGTCAGGAAAGGGAGAGGTGAAAAGCCTTTACCTGACAGACAACATGTAGAAACAGCTAAAAGCTTATGTATCCGTGTCAGGAAAGTGGACACATGGGGCATCTCGCATCTGACCACGCACAGAATGTAACATCACTTGGAGCTGCAGGGGAAGGCTGTTAACTTCCTACGGCTGTTCAGATGATGCCGAGATGCCCACCCCACCGGCAGCATGGGAGCCGGCCTCCTCCCTAGGCCTGACTGCTAGGTGACCCTCTGAAGATGCTCTTCCCACAGCCTCTCCAGCCGAGCAAGCATGACAGCAAAGGCAGTTCCACTCTTCGTCCAGCAGGGGGAAGCCTCCAGCTCTCTTGCTGCTGTATTCTTCTCCGGTCTGCGCTAGTTCCGTGCCCCCTAGTGGCAACTCATCTTATTAAACATCGAGGTGGTTACAGGAAATAGATTTGAGTCTCATGAAGAACAGTCTGTTTCGTAAGTACTTTATAATGTAGACAAATTCTGACATGACGGGCGTGAGGTTCTCTGACCCTTCCGTGTCACTGAACAATCACACTATCATATAGGCCGGAAAGCTGGAGTGCCTGGAAGCTTGCTGTAGCCAAAGTGTGTGTGGCGTGTTTTAAGAGAGCCAGGGCCTGAAGGAGAATTTCTAAGCTTTGTCTTGAATTTTTTTTTTCTTTTACAATTTTGATCCCAAGATGACAGGCATTTTCCAGGTGCCAAGGGGGCACGGAAGCAATAGGGTAAGGAGCCGTATGGATGCAGGCCTGCTATGCCTTACCGTGGTTGCCTCTGGCTTTCCGTGTCTGGGTGCTAAGAGGCCACAGGGTAGAGTGAAGAGAGAACTGGATAGGTCTGTCCTCAGATCCTAATGCCACCGTCCCTCTACCCACTCTGAGGCTGTTTGAGCTGCTGCTATGCTCCTGGTCCTAGAAATACAGTGATGATTTAGGGACAGAAGGTAGTCTTGGTCAAGTTTTTAATTTTTGCTAATCCCTATTTTTTTCTTTTCATGTTTAGAATAGGATTGTGGATACAATTGAATACTCTTGCAGGGTACTTAGAGTTATCCAACGTACTGTGAGACGAACAGATACGGGACAGAACTAAATGGAGGTGACGCTGGCTCAGTGCACAGTGGGCTTGGTCAGCTGAGCAGTCTGTGGGTCCAGCATCCTTGGAACCTTCTTTGGGCCAGTTATCTGCAGATGAAAAGAAGCACATGCATCCTCACGTCTTTTAATTAGGCGAGCTGTGAATTATGTAACATCCAGAGAATGAGCTGGTCTTCACCTGCTTCAAGCTCCGGAGAGTGCTGGAGTCTCCGGCAACAGTCATGGTTTATAAATGTAGAACTGGAGGAGAGCTGGGAGGGCAGTGAAGCCCCATGTAGGTGATGAAAACATTTGGTCTCTTTCCCAACAGAAGACCAGTGTTTAGATATTGAGATGACATCGCTGAAGGGATGTATTCAGAGTGAGTGACAGTGGAGTTTTGTCTGTTGGCATCAATTTCCTACACAAATGATAATATACATATAAATGTATATATTAATATATAATTATATAAATATATTTAATTATACAGTTTTTTTTCTTGACAAACTTTTTAATCTATCTGTCATCTATGTCTCTACCTATCATCTATCTACCCATGTATCTATTATTCTATCATCTATGTATCTATGGATCTATCATCTGTCTACCTATGTATCTATTATTCTATCTATGTATCTATGTGTCTATCATCTATCTATGTATCTATCTATTCATCTATGTATTTATCTGTCTATGTATCTATCATCATCATCTATAGAGAGATCAGAAATAGTGGCTTAGAAAACATACAAACTACTGAACATTAGGACACTAGAAGAGAGTGAAGATTTTTCTTGCATTTGACAGATTAAAAAGTAAACGTATGACTTGTCCAAGGTTATTTTTGGATTGATTCATCATCAAATATTTGCTGTGTGCCTTTTATGGGGTGTTCACTGTCCATGTCGGGGTTCCAGTGAAAAGGGCATGGCCACTGTTTTCCTAGATTCTGGAGGAAAGAGGATTACCAGTGCAAGTCAGATGAGCATATGGTCAATGCTAGGAAAACCCGAGGCAGCAAAGACTGAGGGCTGGGAGGGGAACACTCTCTGGACAGGATGCTAAGCAAAGGTGATATTTGCATGAAAGGAGGAGGCAGACCTGGCTGTGTGGGGAGACAAAAGATGCAAAGGCCCTGGGGTTGACTGGCTCCTAAAGGTCAAGGAGGTCAGAACCTGTAGCTGCAGAGTGAGCAACAGGGCAGATCTGAGAGAGCAGACGGAAGGAGCAGGGGCCGATGGGCACGGTCAGCTTTGAGGAACTTGAGCAGACAGAGGACAGATAGCATCTGGCTTATGCTTTAAATGATGGTGAGTGAGCCAAATTCGGCCTGGAAACTGGGTCTCTTTAAGGTAGAGCCCATCAGTCCTCCAGCTCCAAAAGGCAGCTTGAGATCAGGAATGAATCTTGGGCCCTTGGTATCGATGTATTTTAAGTATTGCCAAGGCTGTTATTTTAAGTCGGGGGTGGTGGCGCACGCGTTTAATCCAGCACTTGGGAGGCAGAGGCAGGAGGATTTCTGAGCTCGAGGCCAGCCTGGTCTACAGAGTGAGTTCCAGGACAGCCGGGCTACACAGAGAAACCCTGTCTTGAAAAACAAAACAAAACAAAACAAAAAAAAGGCTGTTATTTTAAACTTGAGTAGACACCAAAAGAAAGACATTATGTTCACATTTTTTCCTCTCCTTCTCCCTCTGAAGGAGACACAGAAACTTTAGATCTTTTAACATCTCTTGCTTCACCTATGCTGTCTCCACCCTTGCCCAGACATTAAACTGCTTGGAATTCCAGTGTGCTGAAAGAGCTTGCCTGGGAGAAAACTTCCATTCTCAGCCCCCAGCCTGCTTTCTGTTCGTCCCTAGCCAACCTGTGTTGGTTTCCAGCCGGCGATGATCAATCCACTCTTTCCTTCATGTGATTCAAACGAACAGGTGTTTAAGCAGTTTTAAAACGGCACGGTTCAGAAAGAAGCCATGCTTATAAAGCCCGACAGAGTTCCTGAGTTTGAGACGGCCTCCTTTTCAGTTCTGCTTAGTGATGAAAACAAAAACAAAAACAAACAAACAAACAAAACACCACCAACAACAAAACAAATGGTGTGTGAGATACATGAAGACGGAAACTGCTCGTCAAGTAAAGTGTTTTTTTTATATATATACAAGTGAGGTTTGTTTACAGTGAAGATAGAATTCAAAATATTTTGAAAATTTTGAGCATTTCTAAAAGGAGGCACAATAAAGGTAAATGCTGGCAAATCATACAAAACAAATCTGGACCAGGACGAGACGAGAGAGAGGGTGTATGTGTTTCAGTGATGGGAGGGAGGAGGCCAGGGCCTGAGTCACTGCAAACCACACGGTAGGTCAAAGGTTAACATGCTCCTCACTCGAGAACAGATGTGTGGCTTGACCCTAGCGAGAACACTATCCTACGTTCCCGGACAGTGCTCTGCAGCATAGATCAGACTGTGTGCCTTCGTTTTAAGGTTTTGAGAAAGGCCCGGGCGGTGTCTGCAGGGGGCTAGCAGCAAACATGGAGCCCATGTTATCCCATCCTGGTTTGCAGCAAAAGTTGCCCAGACTCTCGGACTCTGAAAAGCCATTTTATCTTGAGTCTTTCGGATTTTTCTAGCATTTGGAACAAAGATGGAAATGGAGATCTGAGAGAAGTTAGCTCTCTAAGTTGCTGAACTGTGATGAAACCAAGAGAAACCTTGCAAAGGACACCCTGAGAGTATGTAGTAAATGGTGAACCTTACATGAGAGGTTAGCCAGTGGAGGGAGGACCCCAGGGTAAGCTCGCGATAACTGGCTTTATCCAACTTCTATTTCTGAATTGGAAATGAATACACACCTTTATTTAAGAAGGAAATATATCACAAACAAATCTCACCTTCATTTCTTATTTTTTTTATGAGAAAGAGTCTCTCTATAATCTTGGCTTCCCTGAAGCTTTCTATGTAGACCAGGCTGACCTTGAACTCACAGAGACCTTCTTGCCTCTGCTTCCAAAGTGCTGGGACTAGAGGCGTGTGCCAACGCACCGGGATTGAGACAAATTCTTTTGTGTTCTTCATGTCAGCAACATTTTCACTAGATACATTGTTGTCGTTCGGATGTTAAATGTCCTGCAGGGGTTCTTGTGCTTGAACCCTTGGTCCCTATTGTTATTTTTTGAAAGATTGTGAAACTATTGGAGATGGAGGCTTGCTGGAGAAGGTGGCCACCGGGGAGGGCCTTGAGGTTTTACAGACTGTTCCCACTTCCTGTCTACCCTCTGCCTCCTGACTGTGACTACAACATGGCCCGCTCCCTCCTGCAGACAGTGTTCCCTGCATTGGTACATCGGTAGACTGTATCCTTTGGAACTGTGAGTCACAAAAGCCCTTCCTCCCCTGGTTCTCGTCAGTTCTTTGGTCACAGCAACAGGGACACATGGTGTACGTGAATAAGTTTTGGAAAAGTTGGAAAACCACACCAAGTCACTACTATGCTATTGAGAGAACGGTTCTCATATGGCTGCAAACCTGAGCGGTCATCAGAACGAAGGATGAACAAAGGAAATCTGCAAGGAGCAACAGCATTAAAGGTAAGCTGCAGAAAGAGAAAACCTGCGGGCCGGAGGAACTTTCTCGGTATCTTGGGCCGGGAACATGACATATTCTTGACAAAAATCGTGAAATGGTATAAGGGAGATCATGACGGGGGTGAAGAGAGGAACAAGTGAAGACAATGGGATCAAAGTGTGTTACACACATGTGTGAAAATATGTTGCACATGTATGAGAAAATATGTTACAACATAGAATATGTTACATGTGTGAAACATGTTGCACACATATGAGAAAACATGTTACACGTGTGTGGAAAATGTGTTACACATATATTGAAATATGCTACACCCATGTGTGAAAATAATATCACCCACATCAATTATGTTGCATAATCAATACACTAGACTACAAAGAAACACTAAGGAAAGGCATGCAGGGACAGATGGGAAGGAGAACAGGAGAGAATGTTAGAAGCCATGAGACTCAGTTCATAAAAGATGAAGTTCTTTCTTTTCTTATTCAATAGGGATGAGACTAAAATAGTCACAAGTTGGAAAGGTTTTATTTTATTTTATTATTTCATTTATTTTGTGTATAGGTATTTTTCCTGCATGTAAGTCTGTGTACCATGTGTATGTAGTGACCACAGAGGCCAGAAGAGGGCATCAGAGTTGAATCACATATGGTTATTATCTTATGTGGGTGCTAGGAACTGACCTCAGGTGGTTTGCTAGAGCATCAAGTGCTCTCAACCACTGAGCCTTCTCTCCAGCCCTTAAATGATGAAATTGCTTACTAAAAAGCACACACACACACACACACACACACACACAAATGTTAACCCCAGGTCTGTCATTCATGTAAGGCAGTTTTGAACACTCACAGGTAGATGCAGGAATTTCTCTAGTTTTATTTCTATATTATTACCATATAACATTTAATAACTGTAAAGCACACATTTTGGAGAAATAAGATTTTATAATTCAATTGCTTCATTACTTGTAATTCCAGATGATTGGGGGTGGACATAATAGGGTCTCTGTTGTAGCCCGGCTGTCCTGGAACTCACTCTGTAGACCAAGCTGGCCTTGAAGTCCCAGGGATCTGTCTGCTTATGCTTCCTGAGTGCTGGGATTAATATATCTGGCCCAAATATAATTTGTAAATTTAGTTTTGTTCTGTTTTTTTTTTCTTTGTTTGTTTGTTTTGAGACAGGGTTTCTCTGTGTACCCCCTGGCAGTCCCAGAACTAGCTCTGTAGGTCAGGCTGGCTCAAACTCATAGAGACCTGCCCGCTTCAGCCTCCCAAGTGTTAGGATTAAAGGCATTCACCATCACAGCCCAGGACTAATTTGTAATAATTTTAAAATCAAATAAAAAATTCATAGGAAATTGAGTGGAATGTTGTTACAATTTTTAAAGATTCCTTTACCTTGTTTTATGTGTTGAACGTTTTTGGGGCATGTGTTTATGTGCACTGCATTGCGCTCTGTTGTGGAGGCCAGCAGAGGGCATCAGAGTCCATGGAACTAGCATTAAATGTGTGCCGGGACGGAACTCAGATCCTTTGCAAGAACAAGGGTCCTAACAACTGGGCCATCTCAGCTCACAAAGATTTATTTTTTTATTATTTTTAATCATGTGTGTGCATGTATGTCTGTGTGTAGGATGTGTATGTGAGTATGTGGATGCCCCTGAAGACCGGCATGTGAATCTCCAGGAGCTATTGTTAACATGCGTTGTAAAATGTCTGATGTTCATGCTAGGAACTAAGCCCAGGTCCTCTGTAAGGGCAGTGTGAGTTCTTTATGCAGAACTAGGTCTCCAGCCCCTGCCAATTTTAATCTAATGGACTGACAACACAATAGAACACCTTCCCATCAAGTCCTGTTAGATTTACTGACAATTACTTTTGTCTATTTCATATCCTTTGGTAAAGTTTTGAGAATTGCTCTAAAAACCTACAGCTTATTCAACTTGCTACAAAGATTAGATCTTTGTATCATATGTCTGTTATGATCATTATGTAAATTATATCTTCTGAGGTTTGCTGCCATGCACAACAGCATGTATTGTACTGGTACTATCTTTATAAATTCCTATAAGCCTAAATTTCTAAAATAATAAATGTTGATCACTATTTATAAATTTGGCTGAAATCTCTCTACTTAGTTTTTCCTAAAGAATTTGGGGGGTGGCCGGGCGGTGGTGGCGCATGCCTTAATCCCAGCACAGGCAGAGGCAGAGGCAGGCGAATTTCTGAGTTCGAGGCCAGCCTGGTCTAGAGAGTGAGTTCCAGGATAGCCAGGGCTACACAGAGAAACCCTGTCTCTAAAAAACCAAAAAAAAAGAGAGAATTTGGGGAATTACACTCAATGATCCCTGTGGTCTACTTTCAGATTAGGATATTAGAGCCATATCGTCATGACAATACATACTGGCTAAGCCACAGCAAAACTCTCGGTATCCTTCACACAATGAGAAAAATAAGGAGCTTGGGTATCTCACTGATCAGACTTAAGAGGCTGTTCTTAGCTCTGGGATTGGATGTGGTCTGTGTGCTCAGCGTTAGATTATGAAATGATCATTCTGATAAAGCATAAATAGAGAAGAATAATTCTACAAAAATAAAACCCCAAAGCTGGCCATCACTTGTTATTTTTTATACTCTGTTGTAGAACAAGCTAGCCACCTTGTGATAAACACACAGTGAGTTATGTTTTAAGACTTGGAGTCCTTCCAAACAGAGTAAAGTTGTGGTCAAGATGAGCTTTGAACTGAGTGACTTTTACTATCCTTTAACCCCTCTCCACCCAGTTGTATCCCTCTCTTGTTAGGCTGGATTAGTAAGTAGATTCTTTGGGTCTAGTGTGATGTTACATGTTGCAACGTGCATAGCATAGGTTTGTGTGCAAAATAGCTATCAATAAATATTAACTATATGTTATTAGTATTTTGATATTATTATCTTTATTAACACATTACACACACACACACACACACACACACACACACACACACACACACACCCTTTTTAATGGCTGGGATCCAGGGGTAGTTTTCATTCCCTGTTAATAGTGTTGAGTGACCAGAACTCCACTCGCTCTATTATTGATGGACATTTGATTCATTTCCAGGCTCATGATGCACCATCAAAGGCAAACGAATTTTATTGCCTTTTGAGAACCAGCTCATGACTTTCTGAGTGTGATGTCTTTTTAGCCTTCTGGTCTATGCTAGCTACTCAAGATCTTTTATCTTCTTTAAGTCCTGTTACTCCCTTCCCCAAAATCCACCCACCAAGCTTAAGTTGGAGACCTGGTCCATTTGGATTTATTTGGTGAAGTTGTGTTTGCTGGTAGATAAGGTCTAGTTGCACACATTTGTTTCCTTGAACTTAACTAAGTTGCTTTCAAACAGCAGTATGTGGTGTTATTAAGTATTTACATCTGTTTTTTCTGTATGTTCTGGCTACACTGTAGACAGTTAATTGCAATGAAACAAACCAGAGTTTCGGAGCAGGCGTGTGAGAGGGATTCATGTTAGAGGCTGCTGGGATGAGGCGTGGTCTGGGCTGGAGATTAAGAATAAGAAACCAACTCTTTCAAGATGAAAGAGTCTTATCCTGTCTTCTAATAAAAACAATTAGAAATGAGCACATTTCTAGCTCGAGAAAAGTAATAGCTATAATATTGTACGTTCTCATAAACTGAACCTCAGCAATATCTAATTATTCTTTAAATACTAATGGAGTATTCATATACTTGTCCAGAGTCCAACCGTCTATTGTGTAGAAATACTTTAAAGAGCTGGACCCCTGATCATGAGAACGGGTGAGCTGTCCCTGCCCCTCATCAGCTGCAGCACTCTGAGGCATATCCTTCCACCTCGCTTGGGCAGCACAGCAGAGCTGGCCATGGAGGAGGGGACACAGGTAAGTTGGACCCCATGGGCCTGAGCGGGGACAGCTGGCCCTGACATTCATCGACAAGAGGTGGGTGAGGGGTTGATTCCCTCTCCACCTTGTCCCTCCCCACCTGTGGTATTGGGGGGAGCTATCCCAGCCCCTTACTGGTTGTAGCACTTGGGAGAGCAGGCACTGTACCTCCCTGGGGCAGCACAGCGAGCTGGCTTTGGTGGCAAAAGCAACGGTGAGCCAACCCGAGGGTGTGAGATGGGAGAGCTGGCCCAGCCCCTCACCGGCTGCAGCACTTGGAAGAGTGGGCCCTGAACCTTTACTGGATAGCACAGTGGAGGTGGCTCTGGAGGCATGGGTGTGGGTGAGCCGGTCCAGAGGGCATGAGAACAGGGGAGCTGACCTTGTCTCTTGCCAATGATAGTATTGGGTGGCCTAGCCAGAGCAATGCTGAAGAGCTCCCCCTGGTGATGAAGATAAGGGAAAGCCCGTAGGCTGACCAGCTCAGCTACCTCCTAGGCCCAGATTCTCGGTGCTGAGTTGGCCCACCTCAAAATCTACTCATCTGTGAACTGTTAGGGCATGTGAACAGGCCGGGCCCTGCAGATCCCAGGCTGCAGGATCTCCACGACACAGGGCAACAACACAATAACCAGGAGGAGTCCTGGTGAGGATCCAATATTGATGGTGTCACAGAAGCCAGAGCCCTTGAGCCAGACCAATGACTCACTGCAATAAACATTTGGAAGTGAAGATGTGTGGACAGAGGGGTACACTGTGGGACACACTGTGATACACTGCAGCTTCCACAAAGAGATGTTTTCTACGCTGTGTGTGTGTGTGTGTGTGTGCGCCGCGCGCTTATTTGGTGGGGAGGTTGCAAGGGCAGAGGTCGGATACAAAGGGCCTGGGAGATGACTGGGGCTGGGTGTATGATGTGAAACTCACAAAGAATCAATAAAACAGAGGGGGAAGGGAAGAGGGAGGGGAATGGAGAGAGAGGGAAAGAGAGAGACTTTAAAGATTGAGAGCCAGGCAGCCTACACCAAAACATTAAGGGTTCCAAATATAATCTGGGCTTCTGAGAGAGCCCAGTCAGTGAAACACTAGCCATGGGAGCACGAGGACCTCTGGAACACGTGTACACAAAACAAAAACAAAACGGAACCAGCGAGGTGTGATCCCAGCACTGAGGAGGCAAAGACGGTGGATCCCTCTTGCTTCCTGGCCAACTACACCAGCTTTCTTGGTCAGTGAGTTGAGGCTAGTGAGAAACTGTCTCAAAGAAAAAAGTAGATGATATGAGGTTGTCTTCTTTTTCCACATGTATGCACATGCACATGTATACACACAGACACACACAAACATACATACACAGACATACACACAGAGACACATACAAACATACATACACACAGAGACACACACAAACATACAGACACACAAACATACATACACAGACACACACATACACACACAGATACATAAACATACACGACACACAGAGAGACACACATCAACACACACTGATACAGACTACACATACCTATACAAACAAACACACTTAGACATACACAGAGAAATACATACACAGACACATAGACACATGCACAGACACACATATACAGAGTTCAACTATAATTTGAGAGCAATAAAAACTTGTGTGACTTCGAAGTGAGTAACAGAGTTAGTTCCAATAATCCACCTAGGAAAATAATCTCTTTTAGTGAAAGCGATATCATAAAAATCTAATCTTAGAAATGTCTTGAAACTAAGGAGCCCCCATTCCCAATCCCTCCCTACTCACCCCCCCAACCTTCTCCTAGCTAATTTTCAAAGTTGGGATATTTGTAATGACAGGAGAGAGATTAAGAGGAGTTTCTCTGAGAAGACACCTGGCCAGGCACGCTGGCTTGAGGAGTAAACACTGAAGTTTTGGCCTTTGAATGGATGTGTTCTCTGGGTCACATGAAGTAGAGGAGGCTGACTGCACACTGCTGCACAAAGTCAAGGAAATGCCAGAAGCTCCTGGAGCTTGGGTGCTGCAGTGAAGCTGACTGGGTCGCTCCTCAGGGTCTGGTATGGCAATTGCAGGCCATGAGCTATTTGAAAATGGAAGCATTACTTTCAGCCTTTGAAGTATATGGCATGCTCATGGAGTTATCTGCAGCGTCCCAAGAAGGTTGCAGTTGGCAACCTGTTTATGGCCTGCTGTCAAGACTTTGCTTACTCACTAAGGCAATTAGTTAAGAGGCTAAACTTTAGACTCTGAAGAAAGTGATGCTGACTGGTCTGAAAGGAATGCAGAATCTCTCCTGAGAGCATGGGCAGCTGGGAAAACTGGAGGCAGAGGCCAAGGAGGGGAAGGGAAGTGCATATTGGACCAGTGCATGTAAAAGCGGTTTGATCTCCTCAGGTGAATGTCGTATGAATTAAAGAATGACTGAATGTTAGTTAGCTGAGCCAGCCTGGTTATCAAACCAGGACAGAACAGAAACCTAAGTGACTTATCAGTCTACTCCTGTGTCATCTCTTTAAAATTCTTATCTTTTTTCCCCCGATAATTAGTTTCAAGAATTGTAAGTTGGAGATGAATTATTTATTTCTTTTCCAGGGCCTAAGAAGAAGTTATTAGATCAAGATAATCATGCAAAAACTATGGCTGAAATCAAAAGGAAAATATTTGCATTCTCAAAATAACAACACATAACACCCCCCCCCAACCCCTACCTACCCTGCAAGGCCATTTAAAAATCTATTCAAGTCACACAATCCTGACAGTTTCCAGTAGAGGGGGTTAGAGGGTCAGCCGACTTGACTGTGATTTGCTAGAAGATTCCATTTAAAGTAAGCCCTCCCTTCTCTATTTACAGTAGCTAATTCTTACTTAATTTCTTAACTTAATGGGTTTTGCCGACCGATTTGTGTAATTTGCTGTCTTGGCCTCACCCACTGAAACGAGCTGTGCTTAGCTGTCCTTGAATGCAGAACAGCGAGCGTTACAAGGGAGGCTCATTGCTAGCCCCGCCCCCCCCACAAGCCCACTCAGGGAAGCCACTGCCCGCCTCAATCCAGAGGCAGTGTTTAACCCACAAAGTAAATAAATAGCTGCGTGTCTGAGCAATTTCAAAACCACGTAAACGTTGCTGTTTTATTCATTACACGTCTCCACTGTGAGAGATTACCCAGAGAAGGAATTTATCTGAAAAAAAATATGCATCTCCAAAAAAAAATCCAACCCTTTATTCTCATAAGATGACCCCATGAGCATCAGCTAAGCTTCCCCCTTTATACGGTTGCTCTCACACCCATGGTGTCGTACACTGCTTAATGGATTTCCAACACAAAATGATGCCTTTTAAATTTAATAGTTAAGGGGCATGATTTCGTCATAAAAAGCCAAGGAGAGAGGTCTGCTGCCGTGTCTGTCTGTCTGTCTCTCACCCAGGACAGCATTTCCCTTAGTGTAAACTTTCCTGAACTCAGCACATGCCAGGCCACGTCCGCTGAGCTCTGGAGAAGCCTGCTGCGTCTGTAGGATTGTGAAGATTCCTGGGAGGACCAGGCATAAAGGCAGATACGGTAATTAATAATCTGTCTGATAAACAACGTTTTGGCTTAAGAAGAAAAAGTAGCAACCATCCCATGAGTAGGCTTGTGTAAGGAAAGCCTAGACACGGAAGGTGGAACAAAACCAGAGCTAGTTGGATGATGTTACTTCCGAAGTGTCTGCGCAAGCCCATAGTCCTGTCTTCACGCTTTTAGTTGACCAGGAAAATACCATTGAGCATACTCTACTCTAGGGCCAGCCCTGACTTCCCTACAGTAGCCAGGCATTTGTAGGCCGGGCCACCCTGAACCAGCAATCTACCTGACCCTGAAATGTCATAGACATTTTGAGGCTTCGCATAAACTATCTAAATTAAAATGTCAGGTTTAAAATCAAGCGCCCCTTCCAGGTGTGCATTTCAGAGACAATTGCATGATTGATTGAAGAGACAGGACACGGCTCTAGTCGCCGTGCTCCTGAGTCGGAGCCGTCAGTCAGTCAGTCTCTCCCGAGTTCGAATCCTCGCCCGTGCTTGTCAATCAAACACGGGGTTTGGGGGAGGGGAAACTTAAGTCCTCATAGGGTAGATGAGTAAAGGGATATAGGGTGGGGGTGGCAGCAGAATAGAGCCTGAAAGAGATTGCTTTCAACTCTGAGACATTAGTGTGTCAACAGTTTGGCCCGAGTACTTTAACAGATATAGCCTCAAAAGAGGCAAGCAAGGCTCCTTCCCCGAGAGAAGCCTGGAAACCCAAGAGAATCTGATGATCAGAGGACAAGGCCAGTGAGGGCGGCCTTGGCTGAAGATGCGCAGGTAAGAGGCAGGAGACTGTCTTAGTAATCACTCAGAATGAATGTGTTACCAAGCGTAGCTGAGCCACCTGCTGGAGATGTCCGGAAGTGCTTGTGGGGGGTCAAACGGAGCCGAGGCCTCTGGAAGCCGGGCATCCGGGGAAGACAGAGAATAGGACACCAAAAGACTTCAGCTCAGTGTTTGTAGAAAGCAGTCAATGTGCATGGACTGAGATTAGGAGGTCTTGAGGCTCCTTGGCATCTTTGGTGAAGGCAAGCTGAGTTATCAGCCACAACTAAGCTTGGTGCTCACGGTATGGGGGTGTGTCCTTCAGGGACTTTGGTGACTATTACAGTGGTAACATTTTTGTGAGGTGCTAGAGGGGACTCTCCTTGGCTCGTGGACTCGTGGTGTGGAAGTGCGGGAGCACAAGCACACGGCTAACACAGAAACACCGTGGGAGACGGACGCTACAACTGCTGCGCCACCCAAGCAGATAGAGCTGTGTGATTAACAACCGCCATAGGCGAGCTTGCAAAGACTGGCAGAGCTCTGTCTCCAGGCCAACTCTATGCTCCTTTGCTTGGCTTTTTCGTTTATCTGTCACCTTTGCTTAGTCACAAGTGAAGGATTGACGAGCTTTGAAACATCAACTGTGAGCAGGGACTCAGCTTCAGAAAAGTCTGTGTACTTGAGCCAACTCCCCAGTGCCACCGCATGCAAAACCCTCTGGTTAGATATGTTTGACCTACAAAGAGCAGGTTTAATAACATTATGTAGCATCTAATGTACAAAGGCATTTATTGTAAAACACACTATTATTTTACTGACAACTAAGACCAAACCTGCCAATTAAGCTATACCATGCTGCTTTCTTGGTATTTAGAATTTGAAATGTGCATTTACTAACAGATCTCTTAGAAGCTGACTTAGACTGACAATTTCATAAAATGTTCCTTGTACACACATAAAAGGAAGTATGTAAGCTTAAACCAGTGACTTCCAACCTTCCTAATTCTGAGACCCTTCCATTCCTCCTGCTGTGGTGACCCTAACATAAAATTTTCATTGCTACTTAATAACTGCAGATTTGCTACTGTTATGAATCATAATGTCAACATCTGATATTTGTGATGGTCTTAAAAGACCCTCGTGAAAACCTCACGCAAACCCCGAAGGGGTCGCGACCCATAGGTTGAGAACCACTGGCTTAAGTTCTCTCAGAAACTTTTTCATTCCAAATTTGACACTAGATTTTTAACTTGGAAATATTGGGACGTTTCTGAATGGCACCCTCTCTGTGCATAACAAACAGTATGCTCATTCTTGGCTTCTTTCCTTTTTTGTATTCCTATACTTATTTATGTGTGTGGGTAGGTGTGCACCATGGTGTGTGTGTGCAGGGGATCAGAGGTTTTTCCCTTTCCATGGTGTAAGTTTGGGGAAGAAGGCCATCAGGTTTGGTCATCAATACCCATTGAGCCATCTCATAGGCCCCATTACGTCTTTAAAATGTTGTTCTGAGAATACAAAACACACTATGTAATTTTACAGCTTATTGAGTTCTCCTAAAGCAAATACCAATCAAACTACTGCCCAGCTTTAAGAAACAAAAAGGAAAATCTGGTCAAATACCCAAGAAGCCCTTCGCACTTCCTCCTGGGCATTGCCTAAGGTCTTTCGCCAGCACTGCCCTCAATGTATCATGGTATATTAATATTTATCAACTAGCTTGTCTCGTCGTGGCATTTGTGTAAATGGAATGATTCAATGCGCATTTCTTGTTGGACATAATGTTGTTCAACGTTATGTTATAAGACATGTTTGTCATATGAAACACAATGTATTTATTCTCATTGCTCCATGAGAGGTTTTATTGACTGTTTATCATTTTATTAATCCATTATCTAGCCAATGAGCAGTTGAACTTCGTTTCCACGGTCATGTATTTTAAAGAATGCTGTGATGAGTTGTCTTGGGTGCATCTCCTTGTGCATATTACCTAATAGTATATAACACAGAAGTGGAAATCCTGTGTGGCTTTGGTCTTAGTAAACAATGGCAGTAGTTTACAAAGTGGTTGTGTCAATAGACCAGTTTGTGAGAATTTCATGATCTTATAAGTGGGTGCTAATTTAAAACAACAGTATGAATTCCACCCCTTCCCAAACATATTTAATCAAATGTCAGTGTTCTGGGAGAAGAATCTCATGCTTACTGTTTGGATTCTTGAGGTTTGGACTTGGAAAGCCTGTCCAGAAACCATCAAACCATCAGCCAAGGAAGGGGGTATGGCTCAACATGCATTCTTAGCCAGTGGCATCCAGTATAGATTGATGGATGCCTCACCTGGTAGTACTCTTGTGCTAACGTCACACAAAGTGGTAAATATGGATAAGGTTTTGTGTCAACATACATACAGTATGGTGTAAGAGGAAAAAAAGGAGTAAGGGGAGTTAACAAGAAAGTAAGAGCTGCCATTAAAAGGGACTGCATAACAAGAGAATATTAAGTATCCACATGTAGATAGTTTTTATTCTAGTTTTAGTTTTATTCTATAAGTTTTCTCCAATGCCCTAATAGTTATCTTAATGCTCTGTGCATTGACACTCTGTTTTCTTTTGCTTCTCTTCACAGCATGAAGTTATTCTTTCTTATCCCGAGAATCGTAAGTGTATATGTATGTCTAGAAATCTACCTTCAATGTATATATATGTATCTATTATATTACTATTAATGTATTCTATGTATTATGTATGTATTTATCTTGTATCTATGTTGTATCATATATATCATATTTATCTGTATCTTTTTTTCCCTTATTCCAATTTGTCTAAACTTCTATTATTTTCCACGCTTTTTAAATACATCTAATCATTGATATTTCCCAATTTTTAAAGCCCAATACTAATCATTGCATTCTTCTTCCAGAATTCCAACCTGGTGTTTCAATATCTCTAGTCCCTCACTTACCTGTGTTAGGCTCCCACTCCTTACTCTTAGGCACCTAGCACCTGAAACTCATCCCTGTGTATAGGAATTCCCCTCTCTTCCTGTCTATCCTAAGTAAGGAGCAGACTGGAAGTTAACGGTATCAGGAATTGGCTTGCTTCCAGTCCACATGCCTCTAGTTCGCCATGCACATTTAGGTCATAACAGGTTGGTTCATCTTAACATTCTTTCTTTAAACATCTACAACTGTTTGGATGTTTTTCCATGCAGTGGATTAATACTTAACATTATACAGCTCTAACACCTTAAGGGCACGGCATTGTTGCTCTTTCCTTTGCTTTGCATGTTTTCTTTTCCTTTCACATCAGTTACTGATGGTTCAGAGCTATCGATACTTTGTCTCCAGCCGTTGTTCCTTTCTTTAATTATTAAAAGTAATACACTAGATCGATAGTTTGGTCTCAGAAGAGAAAAACGATCAATTTAATCTGATGAAGAACCCTTTGTAAATCTAATTCTTTAGAAAGACCTCTGGACTTAGAAAATGATAAATAAAAACAAGCTTTTAAACATTCTTTTTGTTTGATTCTGCTTTCTGTTCTACATGTGGGATCATAGGTGCACAAAATACTTTGTAATATTGAATTAAGAGATTCAGTATTGAGTCAATCAATATTAAAACTTTACCAGGTGCAGCTAAACACTTTTTGTATTTCCCATTTCTATTTATTTATTTATTTATTTATTTATTCATTTTAATTCATTTTATGTGAGTACACTGTCACTGTCTTCAGACACACACCAGAAGAGGGCATCAGATCCCATTACAGATGGTTGTGAGCCACCATGTGGTTGCTGGGAATTGAACTCAGGTCCTCTGGAAGAGCAGTCAATGCTCTTAACCCCTGAGCCATCTCTCCAGCCATGTATTTCCCATTTCTTTAAAAAAAAAAAAAAAAAGGTAAGACTCTAATTGTCATGAAAGACAAATGCTACAGAACCATTTCCCACTAAAGGAAGCGGAGGATACACGAAAACCAAGTTCAAGAAGAATTCTAGAATAGATCTTGAATTATAAAAAAAAAAAAAAAAAACTTTGTAAAAGATATGTTGAGAGAGTTGGGGAGATTCACATAAGAACTGAAGATTGGGAATTAACAGTACGTATTGCTAAATAAGATCGACTGGTGTTTAGAAGTAAACTTCCAACTGTAAACATGGGGGGGGGAGGAAAACACAGAGATGGGATATGGCGTGCACATGCATGAGTGCATATGTGTGTGTGTGTTTGTGTGTGTGTATGTATAAACAATTGTGACAAAAAACAAACCAAGTGCTAAGTATCAAACAATTGTTTCTTTACACTTTTGTAAAACATTTTATAGAGAAATGATGAAATAGCAAAAAAATAACAGAGAAGCTTCTTTCTTCTCTCCATCCCTAAAACCTAACACATCTCTTCAGTGAAACATATATATATATGTTTCCAACTGGAGATAAACACGGTAACATTATTCCAGAGCCACCCTGGCATCAAATAGGCTTATGTTACTCGTTGAAATCTAATTTGGATGTCAGGTGAATTGCCGAGCACATAGAAGGCTTACATAGACCCTGGACTCTTTGCCCTCTGTCCATCCCCAGCAGTTCTCAAGTGGATATTGAAGTGCAGACCAGATGGTTTAGTTGTGATGTTCAGCAGGTGAATGAAGCAAGAAGGTCCATGAGGGAGAGCCTAGGAACATGTGAATGTGAACGAAGAAGTTTGCAAGTGGCTTCTCGGCATACAGACACATTCTTGTCCATGCTTATCTTTATAAAACCATTTCTTAGAAATTTCACATCTTAGAGACAGAAAGGAGATGACACTGTATCCATGACTTCTTAGAGGGTTTTCTTCTTGGCTCTGTCATGACTTTCTTTTGTTGACACATCCCCTCCCCACCTCAGGCTTTCCTGTGAAGCAGGTTAACTGGTCTCTTCCAAGGTAGAAAACAGCTTATTTGGAGTAAAGCGGTGGCTATGGTTTCAAATCAGCTGTAAGCTGCCAGTGTAGTGTTTAAATATGGGACATTCAAAAACCTCAGGGTCATCTGCCTGATTCAAAGTGTAAAGGCAGAGTGAGAAGAATACTTGAAATCAGACTTTTTCCTGAGAATTGAGGCTGTATGTTATTTTGTTCATAAATATGCCTCAAGAATAGTTCAGTGCCACTCAGTGAGCTCCAGCATTTTCTGGTTCTCTAGCTCCCTTTGCCTTTTTTAACCAGTATAGTAAAGGCATTGACGGCATATCTTCTTTTGAATTATGAAAAAACAACTCTGTGTACTTACCTAAAACATTCTTGAGGTCCCTATAAGCATTTCCTGACATGCGTTATGGGTGTGCTTTGTCAGAGACATAGATGAAGACCTTTGTCTCTTTCCACAGTGGCAGAAAAATGAATTTGAGAGATGCAATCATTTTAAATATATATCTCTTTAAAAACACTTTATGTGACTGTTTTCCCTGTATATACATCTGTGTACCAAATGCATGCCCAGTGTCTTCAAAGGCCCAAGGAGGTTGGTTAGATTCTCTGGAACTGGAGTTAAGATGTTGTGAGCCACAGATGATGTGGGTGCTAAGGGCAACAAGATCAACTGTTCAGCTGTCTGGGTAGCTCTGGGGCACAGGATTTTTAATGGTAGAAATTTGCCAGATATTTCCATTTTCCTTGTTATTCATGGAGGAAGCAAGCACAAGATTTTTTTTTAAAAAAAAAATTCTAATCTTAATTATTAATATTTACTCTCAGATGATACATTGCAAATCACAGAGTAACGGGGTGTGTTGTGTGTGTGTGTGTGTGTGTGTGTGTGTGTGTGTAATCTGTATTTATAAGAAGCAGGAAGCTAGGCAGTGGCTGTTCATACCTTTAATCCCAGCACTCAGATGGCAGAGGCAGGCAGATCTCTGAGTTCGAGGCCAGCCTGGACTACAGAGAGTTGCAGGGCAGCCAGGGCTACACAGAGAAACCCTGCTTGGTTCAAGTCAAGCCATTGCAAGTCAGACTTGAGGGTGAAGCTGTGGAGTTGAGCCCAGATGCAGGGTCGCAAGGGCAGGACTGGAACCAGATGAAGGAATGGTGGATGGATGGACGGCAGGTTCAGAGAGATAACAGCAAGGACAGGTAGATGGTAGTTGAGTAGACCACATCAGCAATGGGGATCTAACCAAGCTAGGTGTGGTCCAGAGTTCTCTGCCTGATGCACATACCAAGTAGTCAATGGACAGATCCATAGGGGCCATCACTTTACAGAGTCCAGGTGAAAGAGTTACATACAACCCTTCTTGGTCTGGTGAGTCCAGTAAGTTTGGGGGCCTCGTTTTCCTGATATAATTGCAATATGCCCACATACAGTTATAGTCTCAATGCACCCTGAGTCTGTAGAGTGGCAGCCTTTTAACTTCCAGGAGTAAGTCATCTGCTTCTTTGTGCTATGTGGCTGGTGCTGGGAAGATGATATCATTCCCACATCTGTCCAGATGCAGAGTTATCCTCCGTCTCTCAAAACAGAGCAAAAGCTACTGGCAAAATGGAGTCTCTGGGGTAAGGGCTCTCAACCTTCCTAACTATGTGTCCCTTTAGTACAGTTCCTCATGCTGTGGTGACCCCACCCATAAAATGATTTTCATTGCTAATTTATAACTATAATTTTGCTACTGAGATGAATCATGCTATAAATATGTTTGGAGACAGAGGTTTGCTACGGGGGGTTGCGACCTACAGGTTGAGAACCGCAGCATTGGGGCAAGGCAGAGCGTGAGAAGTCCATGTTCTATGAAGCAGCAGTGAGAGCAGTGTGCAGTCTGATGTCAACCCCGTGCATTGCATTTTAGTCTCTAGCATTACTATACCTTGAAACTGTGCCAGTCAGTGCTCTAAAAGATTTATTCCATTATTTTTAATTATGTGCATGCATGTGCCGCTGTGTGTTGGTGGAGTGTGTGTGTGGCTGTGGGTGTGTGTGTGTGTGTGCACTTGAGTGCAGATGCTACTGGAGGCCAGAGGAGGGCATCGGATCCCCTTGAAGCTGGAGTGACATGCACTTGTGAGCTGCTTAGTGTGGGTTCTGGGACCTGAACTTACATCCTCTAGCAGAGCAATTGTGTTCTTAGCTGCTAAGCCACCTCTGCAGCCCCAATAGTAACAGGTTTGAATTATATTCTAGGGGTCTTTATGTGCTTAGAAGTCATTTGGTTTGCAAATTAAAAATAGCTAGCTCCATATCAGACAGTATTTAAGAGAAAGTGATGTGCTATTGATCACCAAGGCCAGTTGCTAGATTTGCATATGTAAAACAAATTATTATGCAGAGATTCTTTGGAGGAGGGCCATACAGTGCAGTTTTGTCTGATGACAGCATGGCTGCCAATTACAAATACTCCCCAGGTGGCTGTGAGCGACAGTAAAGCTTGGGTAGCATGGGTGTAAAGTATAGATGTTTTCCTATCTTTCAAAGTAGTTATGGTTGCTCTATTAGGAGGGTTCTCTAGAGGAACAGATCCAGTGGTGTGTGTGAGTGTGTGTGTGTGTTTCTGTTCAAATTTAAGATAGCTTTAAAATAACAAATCACACCTGAGAAGCTGAGAATCCAGCAGTTAGTTGGTTCTTGAGGCCAGGTAGTGGACAGAGTGAGGGACATTACACAGTTCCTCAGTCCACAGGTGGCGTGACTCATTTGTCCTAATCTGGAAGCCCAGAAGCTTCCTGGAGAGCTGCGGTCTCCAGTCCACATGGAAGCTTGGGACGGATGGTTCTGCTCTCGTTTGGTGGAGGTGTGAACAGCAATAGCAACAAGAGGTCAGGGAGGGAAGGCCACTGGGGCAAAAGGAGCAAGAACGACCTTCTGCCTGGCCCCTTCCATCTGAGCAGAGGTTAGCCCACAAGCAAGGTAAGTCTTCCCATACCAACCAACACAGTCAGAACAGGTCTCCAGGTGACACTCCCTACCCAGATGATTCTAACTTGTGGCAAGGTGACACTAAAACCAACTTTCACAGAAGAGCTGAAGATCTGGCAGAATTCCCAAATACACAAATTAAAAGCTGAATTTTTCAGCAGCTGACCTACCGTAGAGAGAGTTGATGGGATCCCCTCGATCTGAAGTAAAAGGACACGAGGCGGGAAAGCTGAGCCGTATGAGGAAATAAGGAACATTTTCAACATAGTTACACAAATAAAAATAAAAGAATTATTAGTTACACAAATAAAATATAAGAATATAATATCGTTAGAAAGAGCAAAAGCATACAGCAATAATTACGCATTTCACAGCATATAAATAATTTTTTCCACTAAGCTCCCCTCCTCCCCTCCATACCTTTATACATTCTACGCCCATCAGCACAGAGGTAGCTTTCTACAAGAAATGCATGACATATCAGAGCTTACAGAACATGGCTGAAGCACATAGCCAAAAGAAATGTGCACCGGCAAAAGTGTAAAGTAAGGAAGAGCTAGCTAAGTGCAGTGGTGCACACCAACCATTTACCAAGCTGAGGCAGGGGATTATTTCTCCAAGACCAATCTGAAATGAGTTCTGATCCCCAGCAGGCTCTTGTTAAGTCTAGCGAGGCAGGCAGACACTGGCAGATCCCTGGGGATTGCTGGCCAGACAGTTTAGCCCAGTGGTTGAGCTCCAGGTTCAGTGAGAAACCCTGTTTCAAACACAGAGAGTGACCTGACATTTAAATGGATATATTTAACAGTACTAATGCTCTATAGTCACTTTTTTTTTTTTGAAAAAGTGGCTAGGCCTTGTTTTGTTTTCCGAGAAAGCTGTCCAGTAGACACTGTCTGGAAAAGTCATTTTTACCTCCTGGTCAATGGGTACTAGAACAACACGGTATGTATATAGTAAAAAGGAATCATTTTAGTATCACTCGGTTATTTTAAAGATACTCGGCAATGGAGTCTGTTTTGCTAAACACTATAGTAGTTTGGTTGCCAAAAGCAGCCCTTGCCGTCAGAAGGCATTGATGCAGTCAGAGGACTTTCTAGAACAATGGCTCTCAACCTGTGGGTCACGACCCATTTGGGGATCAAATGACCCTGTCACAGGGGTCACCTGAGACCATCAGAAAACACTGACATTTACATTACAATTCATGACAGGAGCAAAGTTACAGTCACGAAGTAGCAATGAAATAATTTTATAGTTCCACAACATGAGGAACTATATTAAAGGGCTGCAGCATTAGGAAGGTTGAGAACCACTGTCCTAGAGTTGAAGATGTCCAGTGGTAAAAGATAACATTTCTACAGGACTTCAGATGCCACCCAGTAACAAATGTACAAGCAGAGGCTGATCAATTGTCACCTATCGGCATGTTGTAGATTTCAAGTCCTGGTATGTGCCAGTGTCTTCTAGGTCTTCCTCCAGCTTGAACTTAATCTTCCATAAAGTCCCCAGAAAATGATTGCTATTTTGGTTTTAGTTAAAGACTGCTTCTGGACTTTGGTCCTAATTTTTAAAAATACAAATTAGGGAACTGAAGGCATTGATAAAGCAGACGCCTATGCACTGTGCTTGCCACCGACCCTTTTTTCCTTTCCATGTGCATCCTGTGTTTGTGGCAGCCTGCTCAGTCCTGGGCTAGGTTTGACTGTTTAGCTTCTGCTGTGTGAGTTGCCTGTGTCTCTAAGTTCAACCACTTGCTGTAGCCACGATACCAGAGGATGAGTGATGAGTGGGATTTGTAAAAGTAACTTTCATTCCCCAGATGTAATTGTCGTCTTAGAGGCTTACTGCTGAATAAGCTCACTCTTTCTAGTTCTTTCTGAACTCTGATTGGCTGGTTCAACTCAGCTGTTCTGGCTCAAAACATCTCTCGAAGAAGTCTGATTCAAACTGGCTTCTCTCAGCTTCTGACTGAGCTGCTCTGCCTGGTCTCATACTAACTTTGGCAATCTGTTCTAATCTTCTGGCTTCTTAGTCTCTGGCTCATTGTCTTCACCTGTGACTAGGCTGTTCTTTCTACAAAACTGTCTAGGTAAAAACTGATCCTTTCTCTGTCTCTGTCTCTCTCTCTCTCTCCTCTCTCTCTCTCTCTCTCTCTTCTCATTCCTGTGCTGTTCTTGTGAGAATTAGTCATGTCCTATCCTTACTTATTCTGTCAAGTCTTTCTCTGATTCATCACTTTGTCTGCCCCTCAATTAGACTTCACTTTCAAACATGGCTGCTTCCTTCTACAAAATAACCTTACCCAAGGGTGTGTGCGTATTTCAGCCAGAGGGATTAAAGGTGTGTATTAAGGGCATGTCTGCATTCCAGCTGGATCACACAGACCTAGAAGGTCTTTAGATGTAATCTCTTGCCAGAGCAGCCATGTTGCTGAAATAAAATTCCTCTACAGGGACTTCCCCAGAAATGAGAGGATATTTAGGATTGTTATGACAGGTTTGACTCAAGCTGACTCAATTTTGTTTATTTTATGTATATGAGTACACTATCTCTGTCTTCAGACACACACCAGAAGAGGGCATCAGATCCATTACGTGTGGTTGCTGGCAATTGAACTCAAAACCTCAGGACCTCTTAACCGCTGAGCCATTTCTCTAGCCCCTGACTCAACTTTAAATGTGGTCTTGCCTCTCAATCTTTGATCTAGCGCATTCTTGAGAGCCTTAGAAGTTTAGCTATGAACTATTCATTTTCTACCTCTGTAAAAAGCCTTAGACTGAGCTCTAGGAAGTGTCCATTTTGACATGTATGAACGTTAGCTGTTATCATCTGCACGGTTTAATTCACAGAGGTGAATTTTAAAAAAACAAAGGACAGTTTTTTTTTTAAAAAAAAAATAAGATTTTTATTCAAATTATGCTTCTGGTTTGAGTATTAGACAACTTTTTTTTTCCTCTACTAGGTAAACATTTAAGAACGGAGATCTATATGAAGAGTGGAAAAGAGCATCGTACTGAGGTTTGGAGATCTCGGGTTCTTTCTGTGGTCCTCATGTAAGCCACTATGTGATGCTACATACTTCGAATTTCTGGCTATCAGTCCCCTTATCTATATGACCTGAGGGTTAACCTACACCATCAGTTTCTAATAGCATACTTCGATGAATGTACACTAATATGCAGTAACTTAAATTTATTTGGGGGTTGGAGCAGTTTTTTTGTGTGTGGAGCATCTTGCAAGGCCAGTGTGGTACAGTGCATGCTGGGAAACACTGCCTTATGTCATCCCTCAGGAAGACCCTTGGAGCATCGATGTGCTGAGCTGATCTGCCTGCAGAGCCTAAGAACGGTGTAACCTCAAGAGAATTGCATAGCCTTGCTGAGTTCAGTTGCATGCTCACAAAACAGGATAAAGTACATGCGCTTGAAAATACTGTGTGAAAATATGAAACACCACACAAATGCCATGATAATTCTCAGAGGAGCACACAGCAGCCTAAGCTTAAGACAATATCGGCCACAAACGCTCAAATGTGTTTGTACTAGCAAAAGGGGTGAATAGAACTTCTCCTCCATCATGGAATTTCCGATTATTTTTTAGGGTTAGTTTTTCATTAATCATGATGTATTTGTATTTGTGAATTTTTTCATACACTCAAAATGTCTTCTGGTCTAACCATGGACAGATATTTTAATCTGACCACTTCAATTTGCAAGGGACAGAAAAAAAAATTCACAGAGATTGTGTTTCTCCCAGGCTGTTCTCATGGGATGGATTCAGTGTTTTCCATACATAAAAAATAAAACGGCTGTGAGGGGCTGGAGGGAAAGAGATCGAAATGGTATGCCATGAAATAAATGCAAGGAATGTGATTTGGCGTTAGAGGAAAGTATGGTTCTGATTATGTCATTTTCTGGCTGAGGGAGTCTGGGCAAGCTACGGAGAACCAGATTCCTGCACTTTAAAACGGAATCTGGGACAAAACATTGTACAGTTGTGGAAAACAGGAGCAGTTCGCTGTGATGTTGGGTTTGTACAGTATTAGCTCCATGGCTTTTTAAATGTTGAAAATAGATTTTTTTTCATACAGTTTATTCTGATTAAGATTTCCCCTCCCTTAACTCTTCCCAGACCATCCTCATGTCCCCACCCATTCAAATTCACGCCCCGCCTCTTCCTCACTCTCTCTCTCTCATTAAAACATAAGCATCTAAAAATAATGATAATAGTAAAATAAATTTAGGTAAAAACAAAAGCAAAAAAAAAAAAAAAAGCAAAGAAGCAAGAAATAGAATAAAACAAACAAAAGAAAAGCATGCAAAACACATACAGATGCTCACACACACACACATTTGCATACACAAAAAAAATCTATGACAAAATCAGAAGCAATCATATATAAGCAAAATATATGTAAGTAAAAAATGTCCAGACAAAGCACATCTTTTTTCATCCTTTTACCCTGGGGTGACGTCTATCCTTGATGTTAAAGTTTGGTTCTTGGGTATAGCAGAAAGATGGATCCTGTTTTCAAATCTCCTCTGTTAGTTTATGTCTTTTTATGGGGGAATTAAGAGCATTGATGTTGAGGGTTATCAGTGAGAAGTGTTTACCGCTTCTTGTTATCTGGTTGTTTATTCTGTGGGTTCCCCCCCCCCCCCCCCGCTCTGGTCTGGGATTATTGGTTCCCTCTGTTTTCTTGGATATGGTAAACTTCCTCGGGTTGAAGTTTCCAGTGCTTTCTATAGAGATAGACTTGTAGATAGAAACTGCTTAAATTTGGTTTGCTCACGGAATGGTTTTCTTTTTCTATCTATTGTGATTGAAAGCCTGGGCTGGCATTTATGGTTCTCTTAGAGTGTGTCCAGACCCTTCTGGCTTTTAAGAGCCTCCATTCAGAAGTCAAGTGTTATTCTAATGTGTCTGCCTTTACACGCTGCTTGGTCTTTTTCCCTTGAGCTTTTAATAGACTTTTTTGTTCTGTACATTTAATGTTTTGATTATAATGTGCTGGGGTGACTTTTTTCCTGGTGTTCTGTATGTTTTTCTACTTTGATGGGAGTCTCCTTATTTAGGTTAGGGAATTTTTTTTTCTATTATTTTGGTGAATATGTTTTCTGTGCCTTTTAGCTGGGTTTCCTCTTTCTTTCTTCCTAGTATTCATAGATCTGGTCTTTTTCATACTGTCTCAGATTTGCTGAGTGTCTGAATTTTTTTTTTAAAGATTTTCTTTGACTGGTGTGATGGTTTGTATATGCTCAGCCCAGGGAGTGACACTATTAGGAATTGTGGCCTTGTTGGAGTAGGTGTGTCACTGTGGGTGTGGGCTTTAAGACTCTCTTCCTAGCTGCCTGGAAGCAGTATTCAGCTTGCAGCCTTCAGATAAAGATTTAGAACTCTCAACTCCTCCTGCACCACGCCTGCCTGGATGCTGCCATGTTCCCACCTTGATGATAATGGACTGAACCTCTGAACCTTTAAGCCAGCCCAATTAAATGCTGTCCTTATAAGAGTTGCCTTGCACATGGTGTCTGCTCACAGCAGTAAAACCCTAATTAAGACAACTGGGGTATCCATTTCTTCTATCTTTTCTTCTCTGACTAACCCTCTTTTACAACTTTTGAATTCTACTGGCGAGGCTTTCCTCTAACTCTGTTTTCTTCCTAAGGTTTTCATGTCCAGTTTTCCCCTCAGTTTGGTTTCCTTCAGTGATTCTATTTCTCTTCCATGTCTTCAGTTGCTTCCTTCATTTTCTTTCAGTATTTCTTTGTGTATTCATTTGTAAATGACCTTGAGCACATTCATGATAGATATTTTGAAGTTCTTGTCTTGCGCTTCAGTTTTATTACATTTCTTGGGTCTTCATTAATAGGGCTTCTGGGTTTTGTCAGAGACACGGTGTCCTGGCTATTATTGACTGTGTTTTGATGCTAGTATCTAGGCATCTCAGTTTGAGATGACTGTTATTCTGGATATTTTTTTCTTGTCTTGGCTGGTTAGGTGCTCTATTCTCTGCTTCCTGTTGCTGTCCCTGGATCTTAGGAGAGAGTGTGGGTGTAGAGTGCTTCTGAGTCCCTGCCGGGTGTGGGCACTGAGGATCTGGGGTAGAACATGTTTCTAGGTATCAGGGACTGATGTGAAGGATTGAGGATAGACTAGGAGAGGGAGAGGGTCCACAGGAAAGAGGAAAGCTGCTTCTGCCTGCAGGATCTGCTGATTCTCCGGGAGTGGAGTGAGAGAGGGAAGCCATGTCTGTGCAGGTAGTCTGCTGCAGAGCTGGGGATGGCACTGGGGAATCTGCAATGGAGAACAGGGAAGAGAGCGAACAGCTCCTACTGGATACCCAGTCCATCGTGGCCAGAGGGTTCCCAGGTAGAGAATGCCCTCTAGCATTGGCAGCTGACAGAAAGGGATGGGGTGAGGGAGGAAGGAGGGTCGGTCAAAGGTCTGCAGTGTCCCCAGGGAATACTGGTGGTTTTGATAAGGTATTAGAAGCAGGTGTGGATTGACAAACAAGAAATTACCAGATAGGTTTCACGTTTTAGAAGTGTACAAACACTTTATCCTGTATTTCGGAATCAAACAGCACCCAAAAGCATGACGCATAACAAGCATGTAAAATATACAGCTTATCTTATCCAAATGATAACTATTATGTTGGATTCAATGTTATTTTTTTAACAGAGTCTATTTAATCTATATCTTTATGGTCTTGCTTATACAGTATGACCCATGTGGATATCCTATAAGAATCTTTCTGCAGGGCTAAAATTAAAGGTGCTTACTGTCCTTGCAGAGGACCCAGATACAGTTCTCAGTATCCATATGGTGGCTTACAATTACTAGTCATTTCACTTCTTGGGGGATCTGATGGTGTTTTCTTGCCTTTTCAGATACCAGGCATATAACTAGTACACAGACACACTTGCAGATAAACGCTAGAGTGCATGCGTACACACACACACACACACACACACACACAACACACATAAAATAAATAAGTAATTTAAAGAAGGGGCAGAGAGTTAAAAGGAAACCCTGCCTTTACAAGGTCAGAGAAATAGATCTAACGCTGTATACGTCCCTCCCTCCCCTCCCCCCACCAGCCCTTGGGGTGAGTTGAAAATATTTTATTGGTCTTGTCCTCTAGAGGTGGCTGGAACCTAGTATCGCAGTAGTCATGAATACGATACATAGAGATGCTTCTGTGGAGAGTGGAAGCCAGCCTGGTCACGTGGAGAGGATTTATTGGGAACTAGTGCGAGTACCTGTGTGAACAAGAAGTCAGAAGAGAAAACCGGTCAGTAACACCGTAGAACTTGTGACACTGTCAGCGACAGCTTGAGAAAGTGAGTATGACACCTGTGGGTACTGAGAGAGTCACAAAGCCTCCCGGCTCCCTTGATCAGCTCCTAGTCCCGTTTTGACAGCGCTAATACTGAGTGCTGAGTCAGCAGGAGACCCGCGGGCACTTAAGCGTGATGAATGTCCTGATGTCCTGATATTCTGTTCTATGAGCTCTTCCCAATTTATTCATAAGAGTTAGGAATACTTGGCTTCCCATTCACCTCTTCCATCCCTTAGGAAATAGAAGGAAATATGAAACACTATTGTTTTTTTTTCATCAGGTTTTCTCTATATGGTAGATTATTTAAACCACCCAAAATGTCCCCCTCATTCTCTTCATTCATATAATGCGACATGGCAGATCACACCCTTCTTCAGTAAGGGTTAGTCTGTATCCCTACACTTTAAATATGTGTTGGTCATGTGACTCACTTTGGCCAATAGGACATTAGCAACCAGATATAAGAAGCAGAGGTTTGCAAAGCATTCGTATATTGGTGCTCACCTTCTTTCTGTTGAATTTGGAGCACCAAGACACACTGCAGGAGAACAACCCATGTTAAGCTGTTGAAGGGGTCAGATGACGGGGTGGGGTGAATACTAGCCAGTGAGTACTAGCCATTGGATGTGGATAGAGCCATCCAGGGTCACAAAGTCACCATCAAAATCAATAGTTTACCACAGAGCCCTAAAGCGCTCAGGAGGATCAGAAAAGAGCTTGCCCGTGCCAAGACAATAATCCAACTGACTCATAGAACTGTAAGCTAAGGCATGAGGATTAAAATAAAGGTCCTCCCACTGGAATGCTTATCTACCACGGAGTGATAAATCCTCCCTCCGAGTTTGCAGCTTACAACAATCAATACTAGCCCGCTTTTTGCACATAGGGTTCTAAGTACATGGATGTTTTAGGCTCAAGTTCCCATAAGGCTGAAGTCAAGGTGGCTGACATTACAACCATCTCAAGACATTTTTGGCAGGCCGCAGGTCTTTGTCGTCTGTCTGTCTGCCTGATGGAGGTATCATTTTTCTTGCCACGTCTCTCCAAAGTTTTTTTTTTTTTATAACACAGCAGAGTGCTTCCCAGAGCAAAGGCAACTGGGAGAGTTCCCAGAGTCAGAAGGTGCAGTCTTTTTATAACTGACTCATAGAAGTAATACCTCCTCGTTTGCACTGAAGCTATTAAAAGCAATTAAAAGTGGGTCATGGAATCCAGTCCCTGAACAAGGTGTGGAAGGGACACAGGGCATGGAGACAGAAGAAAGCTTCAGTCTTTGAGGCTGACTATACACACAGTCAGAAAAACACTGGTTTTTCTCTAAATGCAGCAAGAAGTTGCCACAATACCAACTTGTTATCTTGAGGTTTGTCACATGCTGCTCAACACCAGATGACCAGGAAACTCTACAAAGGAAAATTGTGGCAGGAAATAGTCTGAAATTTGCAGATACTTTCCATCAAACCAACCATATTTAGCACACATTTAAATCTAGAGTATGTAGAATGTAGAAATAACATTGAGACATAGTGTGAGATAAAATCAAGCAGATCTAATCTTTTTAAATATGTATGTGTGTGTGTGTGTGGTGTGTGTTTTCTATTTTCATGTGTCTGAATGTTTCACCTGAGTTTATATATGTATACTGTGGGTTTGCCAGGTTCCTGAGGAGGCCAGAAGAGGTCATCAAATCCCTTGGAACTGTGATTTGTGAGCTGCCATGTGTTTCTTGGGGATGAAACCTAGTCCTCTGTAAAAGCAGCCAGTGCTACTATCCACTGAGCCATCCTTCTGGCCCAAGATCTAGTCTTAAATGTAGTAATAGAAAATTCCAAGTATATCTTCAAAGAACACAGGTAGCTTTTGCACACTTTTAATCACAGCAATGACACAATCAGCGATCAGCCTGTGTGCATGGGCTCGGCTGGCGGGGGCGGGGGAGCGTCCCTCCGGCTGTCACAGCCAGCAGTGAAAAGATATGTGAAAAACACAAAGCTCAGCCTGACTTAGGATCGAACTTCAGGAGTCTCACAACAGGCGATTTATTGCCAGCATACCTAAACATGGTACAGATTGGGGGTGGGGGGAGTTTTCTGGTGTAATGCAATCCCCGTGCACAAGGAGGCATAATTACATTGAAACTCAACTCAAAGACCATGTCATTTCTTCCAAGAAGATGGGCTCTAGAGAGATCTGGGCTTTAGAGCCTAAAGAAAGATCTGGCATGGTCTCATTCGTACAGATAGCATCAAGGTGGCTATTACCACCTCTGGTCCTGGTTTGTGGGAGCTTAGGGGAGCCTCTGGTTATATAAATAATGTAAGGGTAGATTAGACTTTCAGGGACCCCCTGGCTGGTAATGTGAGGGTCATTTAGATTTCTAGATAACTGCGGTTCTGGTTGTGAGAGTCTGCTATGGCCAGGCCCAAGAGATAACACAGATTACCAGGCTGTTAATTACCTGCAATGCCCAGCTCTCTGGATGGGAGAATAGGTTTTACATTCTTTCCTTTTTAGAAGACAATTACATGAGCTTAGCATTCCTGGTTTCCCTGGAGATCTGTGGGCACAGGGACCTTTGTGCTTCCAACAAATCAGGGGCATGGCTCGGAGTATCGCCCATGTGGTATGTGTAGGATGGATAGGATGGGGGGAGAACAGACAGAAAGAGTTCATAATGGGGTTACAGGTCATAGGCTCACCTCGCTGCTCCGTCCCTCGCTGTAGTGAAAATGTTGGTTTCTTTAATCACAGAAATCTTATAGGAATATGTTTTTGTTTGAATCCCAGGTGTTGGATACGGGGCTGCTTTAGAACGTCCACAGCAGCTGACTAGGATTTGCCCATGTTCTGGCAGGGGCGTGATGTTGCCAGTCACAGATGATTTCTGCAAATGTATGACATTTGGAATAACATTTGGGACTCTTGAGAGGGTATATAAATGCTAGAACCCTGAGAGAAGTGGTGGCTGTTGCTGCTGTCCCTGCCCCTGTTGCCGCTGCCCCCGCCCCTGTCCCCGCCCCTGCTCCCGCCCTTGCCCAGCCCCTGCCAGTGCTCCCACTGATTGCTGGTTGGAGATAACCTGCTGAAAAAGATCAACGCTGCCCCAAGGAACTCAAGGACCCTAATCAGCAGGAAGTAGTCTAAAGAGGTCTACGCCCCCTTTCTCCTCTATCCTTCTTTCTCTCCTACCTAGTGTCAGGGGGTTGGAAGGGATTGGGGTGAAGGATGGTAAGAGAAGGAAACCATTAAGTAATCAAAAGTCTGCCTACACCTTGCCAACAACGTGACCTTAAAAGCAACTAGCAACTGTGCCATGACCCCATTACCTAGCCACCTCCCCGTAAAAAAAAAAAAAAAAAAAAAAGGTTGAGGTATATATTCCCAAGATGCTTTGTAGAACCTTAGAACCATTTAACTCTCTGGGTTTCCGTGAAATAATTTATAACATTTCAGGGTTTTGTCTATTGAAGGAGCAAAAACGTCCTCTGGTTGTCAGTCAAGGACAAACCTCTTTTTATCCCACCATCTTCCAATGTACAAATCCCACCTGCAAAATAATTGACAGATGTCCTCAAGTGTCTGCTTCACTCTCTCTAGTGATAACTCATTCTCTTGGAAGAGGGCCTACATTTTATTTCTGGGTAGCTATAATACTGCTTTCGTTTTGCTTTTATGCTGAGGTAAAGTTTTCTCATTATCAAGTCTTCATTCTCTAGATTAATGTGAATGGTCATTAGATATGAGCCTGGTTCCTTTATTCCAAACAGTCCGAAGTGCCAGAAAATGTGAGCTTCGTGCCTGTCACTATCTTGAACATCCAGAGGGGAAAGGCTATAGCTTGTGTGAATCTTGTTTCCTGTGGTGGTTTGAATAGATTTGACCTATTATTCATAGGATTCATGTGTTTCCAAGTGCTTGACCATAGGGAGTAGCACTATTAGGAGGTGTGGCCTTGTTGGAGTAGGTGTGGCCTTGTTGGAGTAGGTGTGGCCTTGTTGGAGTAGGTGTGGTCTCGTTGGAGGAAGTGTGTCATTGTGTAGGCAGGCTTTGAGGTCTCCTATGCACAAGCTTTCCCCAGTTAGAATCAGAACCTCCTCCTGGCTGCCTTTGGATCAAGAAATAGAACTCTCGGCTCCTCCAGCACTATGATTGCATCATACTTCCCATCATGGTAATGATAGACTGAAGCTCTGAAACTGTAAGCCAGTCCCGATTAAATGTTTGCCTTTATAAGAGTTGCCTTGGTTATGGTGTCTCTTCACATCAATAAAATTCCTAGCTAAGACAGTTCCTCTTTGAAGTCTATGTTACTCTTGGTTGTTGAATAGGAACAAGGCTCAGAATCTCTCACTCAAGTCAGAATATGCAGTTCTCTATTGTGCAAGATCCAAAGAAGAGACTCATGGAACGAGCAAGTTGACTGGGATTTAGACCCTCAAGATCACCTGTAGAAACTGCCCTTGAGCCAAACTTGCCAGTGAAATGGGTGTGACCTCTGTATTGGTCATGGCAGGAGAGGCTGCAAATACCCATAGGCTCTTGAATTCTTCAGGTTGTATGCAACAAGCATTTCTCAACAACTTGCAGAACAGCATACAATTAAATCCAGGCTGTTCTGGACTTGAGTTTCAAAATATGTTCTGTCTCTACTAATACTTCAACCCCTCAATGTTATCAGAGGGGTAAGAAGCAGTTTAAGGCCCCTACAATCCAAACTCACTGTGTTTTATAGCTCAGAATGGTAAAGGCTTGGCACCACTGCATCACTGTTCAGCTGTGGGCCTTTGGGGGCCATGGATTCATCAATGGACATAACCATTGATGGATGTGTTGAGTAACAGGCTATTGATCAGGAATGTAAACTTAAGGAAACAGAGCCTAGCTGAGAGATATAGGTCACTGGGGAGTTCCTAAAAGAGTATATGGTGTCCCAGCTCCCTCCCTGCTGCTTCCTGGCTTCTATGAGGTAATTGCTTTGCATTACTGGATGCTGTCATAGTCTACCACTCCACAGCCCCAGAAACAGTGGAACCAAGGGACTATGGACTGTAATATTTCAAAGCAACTTTTCTTTATCTAAGGTTGTTTTCTTGGCTATGCTTTGTCACATGCCAATTACTGACTAACACGCTGTCTCAGGCAGGACCACCCAGTATACCAATCTGAGCCTGTGGGTTTTGAGTAGATCAAAGTCTCCCAACCTTTTTTTTTTTTTTTTTCTGGTTTTTCGAGACAGGGTTTCTCTGTATAGCCCTGGCTGTCTGGAACTCACTCTGTAGACCAGGCTGGCCTCGAACTCAGAAATCCACTTGCCTCTGCTCCTCCCAAGTACTGGGATTAAAGGCGTGCACCACCACCACCTGGCGTCTCCCAACCTTTTTATCCTTATCCTTGTATTACATATTTTGTAATATGCACTACCCACCTCTCTATGGTCCTATAGCACATGTGTATGCTCTCACTCACACACATGGTCTCCCAGTTCTTTGCATTTTCTCTCTTCAAACCACGTGAATGGATTTTTCCTTAATAGGTTCAGAAAGGAAAATATTAATTCAACCACCCATCTTTTACTCCATGCTGTAATTCAAAAGAAGAGTGTTACCCAGAGATATGCCAGCCAGCTGGAGATTACACTGGGAAAGGGGGCTCACAATCCTTCCAGGCCTCCTGGAACGCTCTCTTCTGGGGAGGATCCTCCTGTCAGCCAGCCCCTGGACAGTAGCCAAGCAGGGCCTGTCCATGCACAGCCCTCAGCCCTGAGCCCAAATTCTCCCATCACTATTTAATGGAGGTGAGACTTAATGTTCCTGAGAACTTGGGGTACCATCTCCCAAATCCATCTCTTGCCACTAAGCCATCTCTTTGTTAGTCATTCTGCGATGACATCTCCAGTCACCAAAGCAGCTATGTCTGGTATTGACAGAAGCTCCAGATGGCCACCTTTCACAGATGGAGCTAGAAACCGTGGTGGGATTAAGACAGCCTCTGTGTATCAACCAAAGAGCAGGAAGTCTAAAGGAACAGGCCATCTCCATTTTTCATCTTTTGCTAAGGAACCATTGAGCAGAACACTCAGCTGAACAGTGTGGGCTATCTCACAGACCTGAAAGATCTGTTTACCTTAGTGTGGTTTGAGTAGCCTCATCTAAAATGTCCCAGAATTTATAGATTTTTGGGTTCAGACACATTTGCATATCCACGATGAAACATCTTAGGGGTAGGAGTAAACCAAACCCGAAACTCACGTAGGTGTCATCTACCTTTGCATGTTGGCTGGAGGTAGCTTAACAAAATTTTATAGTAATTTTTTTGCGCATGAAACAAAGTTCCCCACTGTGGAATTTTCCACTGAGGATGTTGCTCACCAAGATATTGGAGTATTCCGAGTCTCAAGAGTTTGCTCAACCTGTGAAGCAGGCTTAGTTTCCTGTCTTTGGGTGTCTGTGGCAAGCCCTCTGGCCATGGCCCTTCCTGATGAATAGTTCAGCAGGTTAGAAAGAGCTGGTTAGTGTTTATTAGGTGTTCCTTGTGTGCCAGGCACAGTTCTAGTGTTTCATAAAAGCTAAGCCTTTTATCTGCGGGTAAGACTATGGCAAAGGTACGTCATTAGCCTCCTTGGACAATGAGGGATCTGAGGGTAGACGTAACACCAGCCCTTTACGATAGGAACAGTGTTTGGCCCAAGAGACAGGACTTGAATCCAGGCTTACCATCCACTCTGCCCCTTCAGATGCCACTTCCCTTCGGGATGGTCCCCAGCTCACCCTTCCTTGCCTATCTCTTTCTTCCATAACAAACCAAAAGAACCTAATGCTTACCAAGACCCTGCTGCCTTCTAGGGGCTGCCTTAAGGAAATGCACACAAAATATTTGATGCAATCTTCAACCTAACTCTTTGACACAGGATAACAGACAGACACGCCCATTTTCCAGCTGAGAATGAGCTTCAGGGTGAGTTCCCTCCTCATCCAGAGGGAGATGTAGATGATCTGACTGCTGCATTGTACAAAGGTGTATCACCTCAACCTCCCCTGCCCCCTCCCCTGCAGGAGAGCATCTCCCAGAACACTCCACTTAGCACTTCAAGCACCCCTCCTGATACTTCATGCTACTTTGCTTTGTAGATATTTCTGTAATATATCTCTGTACTACTGCCTGTGTGCCTTTCTTCTCCAGGGCATCCTGCCTGGTCTTTTATACCCGAGTCAAGTGATGAATATTTGTGTGGTTAAACTGAATCAAGAACCAGGGAGGCGGCCTTCATGAAGGAGGCAGGTTCATTCTTGCCAACTCCGACAAGTCCAAGTTCTTGAAAAACGAGCTGTCATTTTCCTTGATGCCCTAAGCCTTTTGGGAAGGAAGAAGTGAACCGAAGCAAGCAGCTACGTGCCTTGAGCCCCAGAAGAGGAAGCTCCTGCATCCAGACATGACAGGTCCATCAAATATGCTGTGTTAACTCCAGCACCATGCATCCAGCACAGTTTGCTAATGCACAGGCGTGTGCAAACAGGCTTGTAAGCAAAGAGACATCCTCACCCCAAAGTGCCAGAATGCCTTTTAAAAACCCACAAACCCAATTTAACTTGAATCTGACATGGCTCCTGCAGAAGAAAATAATTTGCTTAGTAATTTCCTCTTATCATATGCCATGTTTTCCTTGAATGTGTCTGTTAATTAGTGTGTTTATACTATGCCAGCTGGACAAGTAATTAGACAAAGAGAGGTATGGTAATACATGTCTAGAATCCCAGCACTCCAGATGCACAAGCCTGAGGAACAGAAGTTCAAAGTCAGTCTTGGCTACTTTGCAAGTTCGAGACCAGTCTGGGATACATGAGACCCTGACTCGCCTTCCCCCCAAGAGGAACAAGATCCATGGTTGTTCAGCCATCATCAGAAAAGCTTCTTCCTGTGGCAGATGGGCACAAGTACAGAGACAGCCAAAAGTACAGAGAGTGAGAGACATTTGGAAAACTCAGCATACACAGATGTCTCCATCAGACACCTCCCCTTCAGAGCTCAGGGAACTACAGGAAGAAGAGGAAGAAAGAGTGTAAAAGCCAGAAGGGATGAAGGACACCAAAGAGTCATTTTCTAGACACAACAGGGCTGGCACTCATGAGAGGACATGGAAGCTGTGTACTGTAAGGTTGATGACTTCTGCAACGTCAGCTGCTGCTCACGAGGGTGATGTGTTAGGAGACGGAAGATGGTGCGGTTTGCAGTGGTAACCTCTCATAGAAAGTTGGCTAGAGGTGAGGATAAGAATGAAGGGTAGTGGCTGGAGAGATGGCTCAGCGGTTAAGAGCACTGACTGCTCTTCCAGAGGTCCTGAGTTCAATTCCCAGGGAACCACATGGTGGTTCACAACCATCTGTAATGGGATCTGATGCCCTCTTCTGGTGTGTCTGAAGACAGCGACAGTGTGTGTACTCATATACATAAAATAAATAAATAATTCTTTTTTTTCTTAAAGAGTGAAGGGCAGAGACAGGGACTCAGCGGTGCCTGGAAAGAACACATCAGCCTACTAGGGAGATTTCCAGCATTTTTCAGCTGCCCAGCTGTAGGGGTTTCAGAGTAGAGCAAGGAACCAGCAGATAGATCGAACCTCATCAGCAGTGCATGGTTCCTGCCTGCCTGTTCTGACCTTGTGATGGTCAACATCTCTACTGAGATGGTTAGGGAGCAGCTCCCCAGGTGATTGGTGCTGTGAACTAATGACCACGGCTAATACTTGTAAAGTAGGCGATGACAGTGAGATTGGAGGAGGCGGGACTGGAGACAGGAAGGCCACCATGTTACAGATGAGGCTCCACCCGAAGGCAATAATTTGGATTTTAATGAAATAAACAGGGATGATTTTTTTTACCTTGTTATTTTTTTTTGTTCTCCATATTAATATGACTGAATTCTCAAAAGGAAAAAAAAATGTCTCCTGATCAAAAATGTATGATCTATACTAAGTAATATAATTTTACTGTTAAGAAGGCATATGCTGTGTCTCTTGGCCGTTACTTTTGGTCAACTTGACACAACCTAGAGTTAACTGGAAGAGAGAATTTCTAGTGCATCCACCAGACTTGGCACATGGCTGAAATACATTTAACACAACACAACATGAATAAAAGAGGCAATGGCCAGTCCATGTTAGCTATTATTTCGTTGTTACTAGCCAGCACTGCTTGTGGATGGGAAAATCAGACACAGGGCAAGTGTTACCTGCTTTCATCTTCTTGTGACCTGGTTCTTATGAAATGCTTTCAGAGCATCAGTGCCGGAGGCCTGCCTTTGGATAGGTAGCTTCCCTGCTCTCTCTCAAGATCCATACTCTTCAGGAATGTCTCATAGTTTCCCACCTTTGCTTCTTTCTCCCGGATATCTGGTCGACCCCTTTCTTCCTTCCTCTTCCCTTCCTAGTCATTCTTTCCTGCCTTAAGAGTATAGTTGGGGTTTTTTTGTTGTTGTTTGTTTTTGTTTTTTTTGTTGGATTACCAGAAACATTTGCTATTACTTGCCTTTGATTTCCCTGTGAGTTACATTTGCAAAGCATATTAAGCATTTGCAGACCCAGGCTAAGCACCATCTGAATCCCTGCTTGCATTCACTTCTTTCCAACAGACATACTTCAGCTGCTGGACTCTGGGTCCTTCTTGCCCTGTAGCCATTTTCTTTTAGCATTTCAGGGATTAAACTACTTTGGATGTTATCCAAGAAGGACCGATCTTTTCTTTTCCATCTTGCTCTTGAGTGAAAAACGATGCTGTGGATCTTGGCTTTAGGACAGAAAGCCTAAATCTCATTATTGTAGTAGATAATGTATTACAAGGAAACCAATCGATGCAGAGTATTGGGTCTAATTTCATGTAATTAAAAATAAGCATTGTAAATAAAAACAACCCCATTCTTCTGAAGGTTTCCTTTTGCACTGTGTCAAACACCTGGTTTATACTTGCATGTACTTCTGCTTAACAAGAGTACATCTTGATTCGTGAGGAAATACTAGGAATATATTGAAATGAACCCACAATTATTCATCACACATACATTTATATTTGGACATTTTAAAACAAATATAAATACAATGTTGTTAAGGTTTGTTTTATTTTAACTCAAGGAGAGCTTCCTGGTTAGCTTGATGGAACTTAGATTCAGCTAGGAAATTGATGACATGTGTCTGTGAGGTCATTTATAAACAGATGTAACTAAGAGGGAACAGAAGGACCCTGAAAATGAGTGGCATGGTCCCACATGACAGAATAAAAGGAGTGAAAAAGGGAAGACATCTAGAAGGTGGCATCCCTCACCCCTAGTCTCTGCTAACAAGCAGAAATCTGATCTGCTCAACCACGCCTTCCATACTATGACAGGCTGAGCCTTCTGGACCTGTGAGCCAAAATCAACATTTCCTCTCCTAAGCTGTTTCTAGCAAGCATGTTAACTACAGCAATACAAAAGAGACCAACACAGATAAGGAGAGTAGAGGGCACATTGGCAAGATAAATACTCTGTTCAGAGGTACCAGAGCCTGCCTTTAGGCTCTGTGAAACTCAGATGTGGGGCAGACATGACCACAAAGCCATCCTTTGAGATATGGAGTGTGCAGGCCCAAGGTTTTGAGCAGAAACCCCTGAATCTAGTTCCCTTGTGTGCTTTCTTTTCTACATGTCAAGTACAGTTGGATTAATAAACTGTTTTGTGGTCGTTCTGTCTATACAGGAGTTGCTATTTTTAACCTGTACTGGGACTGGCCACTGTGATGGACACGGTATGCAGAACTCTCAGATCCTGATACAGCAATGTTACGTTTGCTCAAAATTCTAGTTATAGCCCATAACTGCAGAGAAGTTGAGGCAAAACTTGATGATGTCAACTAGTCATGTCCACAGTCAAGAGCTAAGAGAGAAAGTCAGGTGTGGTGGTACAGCCCTTTAGTCTCAGAACTCAGGAGACAGAAGCAGACAGATCTCTGTGAGTTCTAGGACATTTAGAGGTACATAGTAAGACCCTGTCTCAAAAACCAAAACCAAACAAACATCCCAAAGCTACAGAGAGTGAAGACATGCATACTTACTTCTCAGCTAGTGTTCTCTACTCTTACATGGAGAAGGACCCCAAACTAGAGAGTGATGGTATCCCCAATGAGAAAGTCTTCTCATCAGTTAGACAATGGCTGAGTTCTCGACTGACCACAGATCACTTAATGAGTTTCCATCCCCATGACGTAAACACTTTGAAATATGTACTTTTCCTTGAAGGGCATTGCAAACATCAGGATGTGACAACTGAGCATGTAAGACAGTTCACAGAGATCTGAGTCTCCTCTACCCATATCCCTCCAGACTGTGGGTGAGAGCAATTGTTGGGAGTAAGGAGGTGACGGGCACCACGTTAATAACCTTATATTACAGGGATTCTTAGCAGTTACTTTGAATCTGTAGGTAAAAAGGTTGAGGCACAGATAATGTAGCAAAACCTGTCAGGCTTACTAAAGGCAGGATGTGATGGAATCAGCATTTAACCCAGGGAGGCTTCTGTTTGTAAGGTTTTCAGTCCTCATGTTCAACCATGGCCTCTGGCCTGGACAATCTGATTTGTAGCAGTCTCTTCATGGGGTCTCTCTCTCTCTCTTGCATTCTCTCTCTCTGTCTCTCTGTCTCTCTCTGTCTCTCTGTCTCTCTCTCTTTCTCTGTGTGTGTGTTTGTCTCTCTCTCCTTCTCCCTCCCTTCCTCTCTGCCCATCCCTCCTTCCTTTCCCTTGTCCCCACTGTCCTCCCTTCCCAAGCTTTTATAGTTCATAGCCAAGACATGCCCTTCTCCATATTCTGAGTACCACTCCAATTTCCTTTCCCAGGGAGCTACTTCTGCTCCACAATAGATGACGCAGCACTTCCTGTGCACGTGTGCAGCTCGTGTTGATGCTCTCCGAGTTCTTTATTACCATTAAGTAATTAACTGCCTGTTTTATAGCTCCCAAGTTGATCTTAATCTCTTCATAGGAAGCCTCTGTGTTCTCGTTTACTTCAAATCCCTTCTTGGGTGTAATTGGGATCATGATTGACTTCGCCCACTGAAAGCAGTCAATTATATGCTTGCTGAAGGATTGGAGAAGATTGTGTGGTTATTTCTACTCAGGCTCAGAAGGCAGCAGTCAACATAACTGCAGAGGAACTGTTTGCCTTATGAAAGGATTCTATAGGACAGAAATGGCATTCCCAAACCAGAGAAAGACATCTGATTCCCTGGAAAGAAAACAATTTCTTCTGAGCACCACAGTCAGAAATAAATTACTGGTAAGTATCTAAATATCTTAAGTACACCTAAAAGCTAAAAACACAATGATGTCTTTAGGCATAGAGGAAAAGGAAAGGATATAATAGACCTGGTCAAAATCCAGTGCTGTTGTGTGAAAAGATATTATAGGAAAAGCTACAGGAATCAGGAAAGGCTTGAAGAAAATGTTCATGGTATACATATGATTACCATCAGACACATTTAAAATTATGAATATATGAGAACCAAGTTGTCGTGGGTGTCAATGGCATTGTCACTGTGGAAGATGGGGCAGAGACTGCTCAACACACTCAAATGGAATTTGTCCTGTGACCCAGGACTCCCACTTCTAGGTGTGTAATCAAGAGATGGAAGAAAGGTTCTTAGACCTTTGACACCTGCGACCCATGGTATTTGGAGCATTGTCCACCTAAAGAGGAAACGGCCTATGGTCCACTGAAAGGAGCATGAATGAAGACAACACAATGTGCACATGCAAGATGTCCTTAAGAAAGGAAGTCTAAGCCCAGACTAATGATCCAGGTCCACCATCCCAGCGACCGGGAAGCCAGAGCAGGAGGATCGCAGGTTCAAGACCTGCCTGCCTGACTCTTCACCCTAGTGTTCCCCCAACTCCCATCTTCTAGGAGATGAGCTGTTCTGGATTGAAATCTCTGAAGTGATTAATCAAAGTAAACTTTCCCTGCTTTACATAATTTAGTCAGTAATTTGTTAAAGAAACTAACTATGGTGCTGGAGAGATGGCTCAGCAGTTAAGAACATGCACACTGCTCTTCCAGAGAACATAAGTCTCAGTCCCAGTACCCACACCCAGTGGCTCACAACTGGCTGTAACTCCAGCTCTTGGGGATCTCACACCCTCTTCTGGCCTTCACAGATGTTGCATTCATGTGGCATACACTCAAACACATACATATTAATAAAATAATAATAATAAATATTTAAAAAGCCTTAACTAGCACAAGTGACACTTTGTTCAATGTTTATGAGATCTTACGTTGCCTTTTTATACCGTATGTGAGAACATGCTGCAAAAAGCTAAAGGCATATATGGGAGGTATTTATACTGAAGCGTAAGAATGAGAAGTAGTCTAACCTGCTTTCAAAAAATACATAATCAACTGATTTGATAAAATAAACTTTTAAAGCCTGCACATAGCAGAACGTGCCACACCCTACATGGCTTGGTCTTGGAAACCTGATTGGAGCAATATAGGGATGAAGGACAGACATTAAACATACAAAAGATACACATACAGAGAGGCGGGCTTGGGTGGACTGTGCTTGCTCTGACAGAGGGCACTGCTATCATACTAAGTAGCCCGGAAGTTTATCATATACAGCACAAGCTGGAAAGGTTAGATAGTCTTGGTAGGATGTCTCTGGAGGTGCCAAACTCAGGCTGCTGTCTATGTGGAAGCACAATGGGTCAATATTCACACAAAGACCAGAGGAAGACTTTGCCAATTTCTCAAGACTAACCTGGAAAAGTCTTTTCTATTCTCATGAGTCTGAGGCCTCGGATGGGTCCTTGACTTGGCTGTGCCCACTTCTACAATACAGGGGGACGTCACAGATGTGATTGGGTGTTATCTACATGGAGCTCATTTGCTCACAAGGATCCTTAAAGGAGGAAGGCACATGCACATGGTCTAGAGAGAAGAGGAGAGAGAAAGGGAGGAAGGAGAGAGGGAAATATGGGGGAGGGAGAGAGGAGGGAGAGGGAGAGAGGAGGGAGAGACAGACAGAGACAGAGAAAGATGAACAGAGATAGACAGAGATGGTGACCAAAACAGGCAAGATAGAAAGACAGAAACTGGAACAGGTTTGAATAGGAAGACCATGCATCATAAAACTTTGAAGATGTAGGATGATGTGACGAGCCAAGGGGTATAGGTGGCTTCTAAAAGTTGGAAAGGCAAGGGAATAGATTAGATTCACCCCTAAAACTTCCACAAAGAGTCAGAGCTACCAGAGGACTGCTGACTTCCTCAACCATGAGTTAATAAGGTATTTATTCCCTCTGACTTTTTGAGATTGTGCAGCCCAAGGTGACCTCAGTTAACAATTCTGCTGCTTCTGTTTCCCAGTGCTAGATCACAGGCATGTGATACCATGTCTGGCTTTGGATTTTCTGTATGTGTCTACACCACTAAGTGTGCAGTAATTTGTAACAGCAGCACCAATATGTGTGAGATGAAGGCTTTGCTGGGCTCTTTACCTTCAGGGGATGAGGGAGTTATTCTTTCTGCATGTGCACAATCAACGTGCATCAATTAAAGACAGGTAATATGTATACTTCTGATTTTGTCTCATGTACAAATAACTCCCAGCCTTTATTGAGAAGGAAGGTCACAGCCACATCATTTGAAAAGTTTATTTATTATATACCAATATACATTCTGTAATAAAAAAAAATCCTCCCAATACATTGAACCATCTTATAAATGATGTAAGAAAATAAAAATTTGTATCTGTTTACAAATGGGTTAAATTTACCAGAAAGAAAAAGGTACTCTGCGTATCTGCCCTGCAGCCTGTGTGAACTAACCCTGAAAACGGCCACGCGAATGAGCGCTACCGCGTGAAGTCTTTGGCACTGTTGTATTGCTCTTGAATATCTGTCACAATATCCACACAAGTGGATGCTTCCACGTTAGTCGTTCTAAATGTAAAATATTTGAAATATGTACAGATTTTACAGGTTTCCAATATTTTTGGATTAATCTTTTATATTTACATGTAACATGTTCAGGTGAAACATATTTAATATTTGCAACACATCCTTTCTGCCTTCTATCTTGGTTCACTTCTTGGATGACTGAAAACAGAAAGACATCTTAAAGATCCTACTTGGTGATTTTTTTTTCCCTCCCAAATGGTAGTAACTCGGGAGTTACGATAGTTTCTGGTAATGCCCAATTTCTATCACAAAGCACACCACTGTATAATCTTAAACTCTAGAAAATTAGACATTAAACAATCATGTGTTTCTTAGGCACGCTGTAGAAAAACTGTTTTGGTGTGACAGAATTATCACTACCCTGTATGATACTTGTATTTCAGACTTGGCTTTTTATCGAAATGTAAAGTGCACGACCAGTAATTGGAAAAAACAAATCAATGCCAGAGATTCCAGGTAGCGAGTGGAAACTGAACTCCATCCCGTGTGAGCATCTGTGGATGTGAGCAAGATTGGCAGTCTGTGTTTTGGGGTCATGTTGGCGCATTTATTCCCAACCACTGGCTGTTCTACTAATGGCAGATGGACATCACCAAACTCCTATGTGATCTAAAATCAACGGAACCCTCTTCTAGACATGTCAAATTCAAAGACCGTTGTTAGCACTGAAAGTTATTTGCAAATGCAGAGCCCCTTTCTTCGCTCCTTTGCTGTAGATGATTAAAGTACTGCAAACAGGGAAGGGCATTACTGAACTATGCACAACTTTGAGTTTAAGGATGTCTCCAACGGACAGGTACGTACACATGGAAATTTTTGAGCCCACCAGCTTAATTCCCTGTCCTACCCTGGTCATATAAATGTTTTTTCTGTGAAGAAAGAAAACTACATATGTAAAAAATAAAAATCCAATGTACCATATGTCAACGCTCTGATAACTATAGAATGAGATTATGTACACAAACATACAGCAAAATCACAGTTTCCTGCACTGAATGTTTATCAAATAGAAACATATCAAACCACACTGGGTAGTGTGTCTCCACATGGATTGTGGTCTTCTGAAAATTACGAGTGAGAACGGAAGACAAGAGGGGAAGGCCTTGTTCAAGGACAAAAAGGGACAAAGATATCAGGAACATCGTGAAAAGGCAGATGTTAAAAAGCATTATTGCTGTTTTGGTAGTTGTTTCTTGATAACTATTAACGCCCCCTCTATGTTTAGTGAGGTGTTTGAACATTTGCCATATAAAAAATATTGAATGAAAAAGTCATTAATTCGGTATAATGAGCAAGTTGGGCAAACTACTCCTTGAGAATTGAAACGAGGTACTCTCTACCGGCATCCGTCCTTCATGAACCTCACAGGGACAGCTCCCAAGACATGCCCCCACCTCAGCCAGTCAACCGACCCTTAGTGTTGGTGTAGAATGGGAGATGGCTGTAAGTGATGATAGCTTCGCCAACCAGGAGACTTTTGTCGGCTGTTCTGAGAATAGAATCATTTGTTAATATGGGGAGTTGAGATGTGGAGTGAACATGGGGACAGGCTACTGTCTGCTGACCAAGACATGCAGCCAACAGGATTCAGCTTACACAGCTGCAAACACAACTCGGGCATCACACACACTGCACTGGACGGCCTGGGTTAAAATGTGTGCTACAGAACTTTTAATGCACCCTTCACCATTCCCGACAAAACCATTCCCAACAAAACCCACAATTTTCTCTTCCACAAGTATCAGATGATAGAGCTAGAAAAACATCTTTGGAATCTTGTTAATTCCTCCAACTAACCATCCCAATCAAGACAACTAAAATGTCCTTCAGGAGCACAATTTCAGCTGTCTCCAATGGCAAAGCGCCTCCCCGGGATTAGTGATGATTGGGATTTGGAGGGTTGTAAATCCAGTCGATTATAATGAGCGCCATGCTTCCCATCATGAAGATAATTCCAGTCACAAGGAAGACCAAAGCCTGCAATTCAGAGGGAGCACCATTAGGGAGGAGTGGAGACGGACAGTGTCACGGGGTGGTATTGTGCCTTGTATATTTTTAGTGAAAAATGGCAAATCAATTTAGGACCCTTGCTGGGAAACGAGAGAAAAACAGAGAACATGTAGCATATGGATGGAGAAGAAAGTCACAGTTGACTGACTGGGTACATGAAAATATGGGGTTATCAAAAAACTAAGTGATAGACAAAGATTGAATAATGTAGGAAACACTCATGACCCCTTGGTACCCAAGAGCTGCTATTGTAAGAGTATGTGACACAGCTGATAAACCATATGGATAAAATGGAAGCCCAGTGTGTTGGTCATTTCTGAAAAAGAAAAAAAAAAAAAAAAAAAAGACCAAGCATAGGTATCTTTGTAAGTAGGACTATTGAGAACACATCTACACTTCAGAATTTTAACTGGAGGAGTTCGTACATACACCACATAGACCCATCTTCTAATTCAACCTGCTGGGAAGCAGCAGGTGAAGGTTGGCATTAGCAGGGGTCTAGGAGACAACTTGACCCACTTTACATCTGGTCCAAATAACAATGGGTCACAGCCACGGTGAGTTCTTTCCCCAGGGGACACTGCTAAAGACACACGGGTAGGGTGGAGCACACGGAGTCCAGACTTGAGGAAAAGATAGCAGGAGGGACTTGTACTTTCAAGCTGCCCTTGTGTCCCGGACACTCCAAGAAGTGAATGACTTCAAGGGATAAACTTGTAATTAGAAGTATGCTTTCCTAAGCCTTAACGGAAGACCTATTTTAAATAGTCGCTGATAATACTTAATTATTGGTGAAATATCTATTGCAGTTTACAACTGAAAAGATTAACAAAAACTGATTGATTCTGTTTTTTAGATTGTAATCCAAACAGCAGAACTTATAGGGAAATGGATATAAGGGAGATAAATAGATAAATAGATAGAAGGGAAATCAAAGCCATCTTTGCCCTTGTGAATCTAGCAATTCGGAAAGGACTAAAATTCTGGCATTACCCCAACATGGTGAGGGAACCTAATGCCTTAGTATGTCACAAATCATATCCAGCCTGGCACTGCACACCAGCATGCATATGACATGCACGCCCATGGGAAATGTACCAAGCCAGCATTTACCACACAGGAGAACTCAACAAAATATTTAGGTATCTGTTACTTAAGGAGGAAAAATTCTAGAATCCTCAGATGGTCAGAAGCCCTCTCTTTCCTGCCATTCATCCACAGAGGCTCAGCTTCTCTGCCTTGTTTACTGCTCCGTTTTTCTAAACCATATGTGTTTTCTGGCTTACTCTGAGTAGCTGAAGAGATATTTACAGGAGGGGATATTACAAGTCTTACTTACCCCAATCTTTTGGGGTGATCTAAGGGGTTCTTTCTTGACAAGCTTGAGATAAAAAGCTGCCGGAAGAATGAAAATCAGCATAGTTGCAGAAGAAGCCCCTGAAGAAAGAGATATGGAGTGGGTTAATGTCTTGCAAGGCTGGCTGTCCTGGAAAAGAAGGTCTCGGCAAGCCCAGGCTTCTGGACAAACAGATATAATCCTATCTTGTTATTCTTAGCATTAAAAGCAACATTTAAGCCATAGGTTATCTTGATTATTTCTGTCTATAATTGTGACTTTATAGAGAAAATTAAAACGTGCCTCACATCATAGCATCATAAGTATAACCATAATAAACAGTAATAGGCCAAAGAATACAAGTTGGTAAAGACTTAGAAATATAACCACATACTCAGAGGGCTGAACACACCATGCATGTTTCCTGTCCGCTCTTACTTTGCAATTTGTCCACACCTGATTCTCTTAAAAGTCATTCTGCTCTTAAAATCTAGTAAATCTTCTGCCTGGAGTGAGAAATTAAATGTACTAATAGACCATGTGGTTAACGGAAATAAGATGTTTTGGGCTATCAGCCTTCTGTTCCTCTGGAAACATCCGGAATACGAGAGCTGACACTCACAGACTCCAGAGAGCTTGAGGTATTTAACACCTGTCTCTTCAAGACAGAGCTACTGCGCATGCCCAAATCCTGAGTCAAAGACAGAGCTACAGCGCATGCCCAAATCTAGTGTTCACGAAAAGTTGCCCCCCAATTTGGTTTCTTTGAGGCTCAGTTTCCTCATCTCTTGCAAAGGCCCTTGGACTAAACGGTTATAGGTGACTCCCAACTGATGTTGGGAGGGAGAAGGCACTGCCAGCGCAGTCCCTGAGCCCAGCAGGGGCTGACAGGCTTCTTCTTAGCCTGAAGGGGACTGGGATCCCAGTCTACACTGCACCGTCTCCGTATTTGCCCGTTAAGGAAGTCTGAGCCGACCAAACAAAAGCTTTTCTGAAACTTACCTATGAATCCAAAGATGTATTTGATGGTAGGCACGAGGATGACCAGCACGTTGTTGAGTGCGATGATGATGGCAGCGATACCGAAATGCTTCCACCAGCTGAAGGGTCGTCTCGGAAACAGCAGTGTGATCACCGAAGTACGGATCTGCAACGAGGGTGTGCAAAGGCACAGTCGCTTCTTTAACTTCTGGTTTTGATCTCTGCTATGGTTTTAAGTGTTCGAATCTAAAGCGATTTGTTTTTATTTTAATCCCTCGCCCCCCCCCACACACACACACACTTAAAAATCTCTTGACTTTGTCTCACGTTCGTTGTGTTGAAACACAGAGTAGCGCGTATCACCCTAACTGCTTCTAACTTTGTACAATTGAGCAGAATTAAGTTCATTTGCAACGCTGTGCAAACTTCACGCCGATTTTCATGTCTGGGAGTGATATTTTTCTTTGGCTGCATATCGTTCGTTCACTTTCTCAAATCTTAGTATTCTGCGTTAAAAAATAATCTTGGAGGATTATTGGAGCAACTTGGAGGCAGTGAAGCCCCCGCTGATAGCTAAGTGAGTCTTATTCTCATTAGACTGGCTAAGTATCTCGGACAAGACGCCGGGATGACTTACACAGACTGTAAAACAATCTCTGTAGACCTGGCTTTTCCCTAATTTTCCATTTTATTTAACATTTTCCGCTGGTATTTTGAAAAAGAAAAAATGTGATACGTTTTGTGTTTCCTCCTTTCTCCCCCACACATTAATAGATTACAGATCCCTAAAAGGCAAACAGTGGAACTTAATAACCTCGACATTCCTCAGAGGCCCTCCCTCGGTCATTTGCACATAGCAGGCACTCAGTACATGCTGAGTTAAACTGACAGCAGGAATCTTTCCACTCCCATTGGGGGTTCTCAACAGATTCCAGCCCTGTTTCCGCGGCTGAAATAAGTATGCAAAGGCTCAAGAGAGGCTCCACTTGCTGCAGAGCCCAAGTAAATGGTGTGTCACTGGATAAAGAGGTCACTATGGACACAGGGACAGAGCATTTGGGTTCAGACAGCCCGACACAGAAACAGGCTTCTCTCTGGCATGTGTTTATGAGGTTTTTTGGACTTGGTAGAATTACTCTATCTGCCTTATGGTGTATAGCCCTTCAGTTTAGCAAGAGCTTCCCATGCTCAGAGGTGATCGATTGAGTCTCAGTCCCGAACTCTCAGGATGGTGTGGCGACGAGAACTCACTGCAGAGACAGCAAATGCGAACTCCATTTTGAAACATGTATGGACAAACCAAAAAAAAAAAAGGAGCGAGCTAAATGGCCCGCAGTTTCTCCTGAGGCATTCCTCGCATACCATACTGGAAAATTAAAGCCATCTGTGTGGGTCAAAGGGAACTCCACTTCTAGAGTGGCAAAGTATACAGTCTAGTCTTGCGAATGACTTAACAGTGACTTTGTGAAAGGATTTAAACGTTGGGTCAGTGAAAAATATGAAGCTCACTGTGAGAGGCATGAAGAGGAAATCTAGAGTTCGACCCTCCCCCCAGTCGCTGGGACAGTCTACGTTACGACCTGTGAAGAATGCCTGTCTGATATTGTCCACAAGTCTGTGAGCTTGTGATAAGTTTTCTATAGTGGCGAGTGTTGCTGGAGGGTCCGTCTGACTCTGGGAAGCAAGCTGAATGCAGACCCTTGGATCCTAAAGACACAATGCTTTTGTTTTTTGATTTGTTGTTAAAATAATACACTGGGAAAGGGTTAGAAGGGAACACTGGTCATTCCATGTTACAGTTCCACCTTTAGGAGAAAGTGGATCCAAACAGCTGGGGCAGCTCTGTTTACCCGGACGATAGAGGCAACTCAGCCCTATTACCCACAAGGCCCTGGTGCACGTCCCCTTACCCATGTGCCCCTTTTTCTACTGATGCAAGCAGATGAGGATATAAAGACGTGGATGAGAAGCAGGTCGGGGAAGTCCCTAGCACCAGTCCAGAATGACTTTATAAGTTTCCATGCAGTTTTAGGCAGAAACTTAGTTGTTCCTACACAGTGTCTCCAGCCCAGCCTGTGAGGAGGCACTGTATGTGGGGACCCAGGGTGGAGGTCATGGATGTGGAGCAGCCTTGACTGATAAACACAGATTCTCCCACCGAGTAGAAATGACTCCTTTGTCGTGTTACGGGGTTGCCTGAGGAGAGCATCTTTGGAATACCGACTCTACTGGGGTTCCTGCCAATGCCCACTATTATTGCCATGCTTGTGTCAGTGCACGGCTCAGAACAGGAGACCTGAAGGCAGTACACGCACACAGAAGGGATGACTGTTCGTAAGAAGATGAAATAGAAGTCGCTAGAGAGCCTGGGTGGTGGGTGAACATGAGTCTGTCCACGTAGGATAAATTAATAGGTTACTTGCTTTTCTATCCTCTGTGGTAACATGTGACCCTGACTGCATGAAGCGAAGCACAGTTATGAATGTTGCCATCCATCCTCCGGAAGGAGGTGCATCCGATAACGGAGGGCCTACCCTGTGCCTAAGGAGATCCATGTTAAGCTGATGATGGAAGGATAGCCTCAGTTCATTTGACCTTGGCATCTGCCCAACAAACGTCACAGACAGCTCCTATACACTTGTGCAAAGAAGGAAACCCCAACCTAACTTGAGATGACCAATGGGATAAGTGAAAACCGAGCAGGCAAACTCTTATCCTGTCTTCTAAGAAAGAGCCCGGTTACCATTTGTTTCGAAAAAGAATGCAAAATAGTAGGTAAAACTGGTAGACTTGAACCCAGACTAGGACTAGGTCTCTTTCCTTAATTGTATGTGGGAATATGAAGGCCAATAAAGATGTTTCTTGGTGCTCACATGTTTTTAAATGCAAAGAATGCTACCCAAGAGAGCCACACCCTGTATCTGATTCACAGAAGTCCTGCCCCCAAGTTATAAGAAACAAATAAAAACTCTGTAGGGGAGGTGCTGAGACTAAGGTCTGGATCCCTAATTGGTTCTTGATTTTGTCAATAAAGAAAGCTGGAAGCCAATTGTTGGGCAGAAGGTACAGGCGGGACTTCCGCGTCCCAGGAGGAAAAGGCGGACACAGGGAAAGAGAGAGAGCTTTTCTGTCATGCCTTGGAGGAAAAGAGCCGCTGCAATGATGTAAGGCCTTGGGGACAGCTAGGGCCAGCGGCCTCCACTACGACCGGGTGGCCAAGGATGCAGAGGAGAGACAGGGATAATGAATTGATGAGGGCATGTCTTTCTAGGCAGGAGATTCTGCGCCCAACAATTGTGAAACGAAAGGCAAGCTGAAAAGTAACCAGCCGAGTGTGGTTTTTATCCTCAGATTCAAAGTTCTTGGGTGGGGCTGGTAATTCGACCCCTCCTGGGGCAAGGATCACAGGAGTGGGTTAGTGGAGTGGATGACTCCCCTAGCAAGGTGGATCTCTCTCTCTCTCTCTCTCTCTCTCTCTCTATATATATATATATATATATATAGAGAGAGAGAGAGAGAGAGAGAGAGAGAGAGAGAGCCAGGTCAGTGCTGGCGGCATGGGGGAGCAAAGCCAGGAGGAACAAAAGGAAGCTGGAAGGGGCCAGAGTGCAGTCGGTATCATGACTTTAAAACTACACACAAGACAACTCTGTTAAAAAAACACATCAGAATTTGGCTTTTTAGAGCTTGTCTGGGCAAGGCACCTGCCACTCATCTATCTGTCTCTGTCACTGTCACGGCATTTGATTTGCTCACCCAGATCCTCATTCCCATGGGTTAACGGCACATGAATAAACCAGAAAATCAGTTCATACATCCCAGGAAAGGCAAGATTCACTCAAAAAAAAAAAAAAAAAAAAAAAAAAAACATTTTTCATATCCAACACTGCTGGTTCATTCTCTGTGCAGCCACTATTCTGTCTGTTAACGTCTACCTGTGACTGTGGCAGTGAAAGACCATTTTGTGCACAATGTCATAACTGCTCACAGAAAGAGAGACTACACAGGAAAGGGTGGGCACTGGCTATTTTTCTGGATGTTGGTCCCCATGCCCAATTTGGATCCTAATGGCATCCAACACTGACAAACGACGATAGTTACGCAGTGATCAGATCTAGTCTGGTGCATTTGCTCTTACACAGGGTAAGATATTCTAAGGGAGGTTTGGATTTTCAATGTCAAGATGTAATATCTGTCGAGGCTAGCTAAAACTCCCCATTCTGGCAACGAGCCTTGCATTAGCTCACCGGTTATCTGCTAGACAAATGACCGCGACCATATCCATCAATCTCTGGAGACTGGCTCAAAAACACCGTATTAAGGGCCTCTGTGTAAAGCTAGGTAGAAGTATGAAACAGATTTCCTTGCACAAAATAATTAAACAGTGACACAGGTGTCTGGTACATCAAAACTTCCCTCTCAAGCCTGAGTTCACTTTAAGCTAAAGTTCTCCATATGACATCCAGAATGCTCGCAGATATATTAGAGGCCAGGCGTTATTTAAGTGTCAAGTGTTAGCCACGATAGTGGCAGGGATTTAATTTCATGCGCTCATGAAAAAGGAATGTGCCAAAATACACTTTCAGCACACAAGCTGTACTTAAAGTGACCACGGCACATTATTTAGGTGGCTCTCTTATGCCGAGTCTTGTGTGGAACATTTTGTACACAGCAAGGCTGGCTAACGAGTCGCTTATTTTTACATCCCTAAAATGGATGAGTAAACTGAATGTTTACAAAAGGGACAGATTGGCAGCGAGGTGAAAACCCCGTGTTTGTCCGTAGGTGTGGCTCACGTCCTTACCCACATCAGCCCAGGGCTATGAACCCAGGACAAACCAATACCCTAACTAGAGCCAAGGAGCAGGAATCTCAAATGCCAGAAAGCACGTGTCAGTTTTGGGTGAGAAGTCAAAAAAATCTCTTCCGATATGTCATTTATTTAATGGGTCTCTTTCCCATTAGCCACCAAGACAAGACATCAGATTCAATAATCTGACCTGCAGATGTTACATCAGCACAAACCGAGGAACAAATGGAAATACTGTCAAAGCTATGGCAAGACGCAGTGTGATCTTTAAAGTTTATATGGCTTTGCCTTTCACATTTCCAGAGCCAGAAGCACGTCTCTTATTTATTATTATATATAACAGCTTATATAAGCTCTGCTTATTTTGTAAATTTGAATTTAAAAATAAAGTTCATGGGTTTTTCAAATACTTCAAAAACACTCTAACATTGCTATCTATCTATCTATCTATCTATCTATCTATCTATCTATCTATCCATCCATCCATCCATCCATCCATCTGGTCAACCTTAAGTTGACCTACATTCCATGAGAAAATGATAATTGGCTGGGAAACACAACTGCAAGCACATAGAAACCTAAGTTCACACTGAGTCAGAACATTGCACCAATCCTTCAGAACTCCGTGTACTTACCGGGAACAGGACGATGGGCACAGTCAGTGTCACTGCCACCAGGACTGCCAGACGGACCATGAGAAGAGCGGTATCAAATGTGTAGACTTTGCTGTAAGCATGGAGTAACTCGTCTTCAACTTCCCCTGAAAGATGAAGAGTTGGGGGGGTGGATGAGATTCCTGAGTCAGCACCTGCTCCTCACAGACGCATGTGATGGTGACAAGAAGAGGCTCAGGCCTGCGCATTCAGACAGCTTTGAAGCTGATGGATGGAGAGTTGCTAAGAAGCCTCTTGAGATTGTTTGCACTATAATAAATCTATATCTGCTACAAAGAAGCAGAACAAGGCAGGACAATGTGTCCCTGTCAAGGGGGTGGCAGCTTGTCATGTCCACATGACCACCGTCCCCCGACCTGTCTGTCCAGCTAATCCTGATGCAGCTTCCTTGCACTCAATGTGAGGCTGATGTTGGGATGTTTTCCTCAATCACTTCTCTGCCCTACTTTGGAGGTAGGGTCTCTCTCTGAACCCGGAGCTTTCCATTTTGGCTAGACTCATCAGCCAGCAAGACCCTAGGATCTGCTTCTCCAGTCCTGGCACTGGGGTTTCCGACTCCGGCCTCCATACCCAAGTTTTACACAGGCACTGGCGATCCAAACTCAAGTTGTTTGAGGTTTTAAAAGTTTGTCTCTCTTACAAAGGTCATTAGACAAACATGCAAGGATGAATCGCTGTTTTGTTGTTTTTACTGGATCCTTCAGCCATTTTACTCTAACATCTATCTGATGTCTTCTCTAAAGACAGCCATTCAGAATTCCAGACCCAAACATACAAAGATACATATGAAATCAAAACACACTGGGCAGTGGTGGCTCGCGCCTTTAATCCCAGCACTTGGGAGGCAGAGGCAGGCGAGTTTCTGAGTTCGAGGCCAGCCTGGTCTACAGAGTGAGTTCCAGGACAGCCAGAGCTATACAGAGAAACCCTGTCTCCATAGGAATCACATGTAGCTGGTTTCCCCTCTGTTACTCTCAAGATGAGACAAAGGGTGTAAACACATTTAGCAATATTGATCTTGACTTTAACGTATAACCAGTGAGAAGATAATATCAAATCAAGAGCAAGTCCTTGGTTAATAGTCAAATATTAACCAAAGAGAAAAGACTCCTGAGCAATGGTGGCTCTTCCCAAGTCATTTCCTCCCAATTTGTCATGCATTCAATTTAACTTACCAAATCAGTTTTAAAAAAAAAATAGATTACCAAATCAGTTTAAAAAAAAAAGGAGGTTCTGGGAGGAGGGAGAACTTTTATTTACACCTTTGCAGTCAGTTTTCGAAATTCTAATGTGTATGTACTATATGCACATTTCTTTTTCTATTTTAAAATAATAGATATTTTCCAAAGTGTTGGATGTCTTGCAATAAACACTTGTTGACAGAACTCAAAAAAAAAATCTGTAGGCATTTATTAAAAATGACTATTTGCATTGGCATCTTGGCTAGTGTGTAAGAGACCTTGGTCAATGTGCAAATATGATAGCACACTTATATTTGATTACAGTCATTTCTCTATTGGGCTACACTTTCTGGAAGGAGTAAATGATGCTAACTGTTAAGATGCCTGACACCTGACAGAATGTTTAATGCAGATATATACATATATGTGTAATATACACATATATAATATGCATATGCATATATATTCTATATACTATTCTATAAATATTTTATATATAAACACAATTTAGAATAGTTTTTGAAGGGTTGATTCCCAGATTGAAGGAAATTTCTTGTACCATTTGTCTCAGGATATGATTACTCTAACAGAATTGAACAAAATGAATCAGACATTCTGTCTACTGTACTAAGATGCCAGCTTTCACCGACTGGTAAGGAAGGAGCAGGGTCAAACTTGAGAACTGTGGGCTTTTGCCATTTTCCTGGCAACCACATTTCCTTAAAAAGAATTTTTCCTGTGTATAGTTGGATTCATTCTCATTGTTTCTAGCCCAAGCTGGGCCAAGAACCTTGACAAATATCACTTATACGTGAGGAAATTAACTTAATTTGAGGGATTTGGTATGTGTGCGCGCATGTGTGCATGCGTGCGGTGCGTGAAGACATACATGTGCATGTAGATGTTGGGGTTGAGGGTCTTCCTTAACTGCTTTCTATCTTGTTTCTCGAGGCAGGCTCTCTTACTGACCAGTGTTCACCGGTTTTCTTAGCTAGCTTACAAGTACCAAGGATGCTCCCGTGTCTACTTGTCCAGTGCTGGGATTACAATCGTGCACTACCCTGCCTGGATTTGTACATGGACAGTGGGATCCAGACTCAGGGTCTCATGCTCAGACGCCAAGTACTTTATCTACTGAGCCATCATCCTAGCTGTAATTTGAGAGATTTAAAAAAATAAGAGAATCAACAAGACTTTGCAAATCACTGAAAACTATTAGCCGGGTAGATCCAGAGCCCATCGTCTTTGGGAAAGTAGCAAAGCTAAATAACGTGGTAAGAACGTATCTACAGACCATGCTACTTACAGAAGGAATTAAAAAAAAAAAAAATCCGGTTGAGTCATCAGTCTAACCACAGAGAGAATGACCGGGACTGGGTGACCTACCATAGAAGCTTAGATAGCCGAAGAGGGCGGCGAGAAGGTACATGACCAGCATCCCGGTGATGGAAATATTGGACACCGTCTGCATCTTTCTGCGGGATCGACTAGGAAGAAAAAGAACATCGGACTTCAGTTAAAAACCATCCCGTTTCAGAAGGCCATAGGGTATGCCTCCTCATAAAGCATTGTTGAATACACGAACGTGTTTGCAAACCATATCAGAACGCTAAGACAACGGATGCCTTACTCTTTAAGCTCGCTGTAGATGGGAAGGACTTCAGGGTGGCAGACAAAAGCAAACGCTAGGATTGGAATCGCATAGGCCGTCTGTAAGACAAACACAACACCGTATGGTCAGAAGCCCAGCATAGATGCTGATTCCAGAGCGTGTCGGTTTATAAAATAAAATCCAGCGACCACAGCACTCAGCCCATTAGGGGTCTGTCACTTACCCGGGAATTGAATACAAAGTACTTGGGTTGACATTTGTCACCGCTGTGGGCTTCGTACTCCACGCCGTTGTTGTGAAGAGGGCCTGCGGCCTGATTCTCATCCAGCGCTGCAGGGCTGTGGTGAGTGTAGTCCATCATGAAGTTCACATCCGTGCTCTCCGAGTTATTGGGCAGCGTGATCACGTGCATCGGAAGTGTGTTGTTGAATGTCAGATTCCCGTTGGTGTGATCCAGAACAGGCAGGGGGCAGGGTATTTGGAATTTTTTGTAAATCACCTAGAGCCAGTCATTAAAAAAATTGAAATAACAGAAACAAACAAAAAAAAAAACATCAAGCTTTGAGGGGGGAAGTAATGGAATAAAAATCCGTCTATGTGGCTTGAGGGATGCAGGGGAGAAAACTCAGTTGAGGATTTGCTTAGACTACCGGGCCACAAAGACTCCTTCTAGCTTCGGTTCAAAGGAAAGATCTGGAACTATGATTGGCAGTGGTACATTCTAGTCAATAGTACCAGGCTCCGCAGTGAGTCCACTCCAGGCCTTTCTGGCTATTCTGTGACAAAGATCATCTCTTCATTTCATATATCAAACTACTCATGACATGAGTCTTCCAAAAGTCCTTCCTCTTACTTTACCTCTCTGGGGAAAATGACTTACAAGTTTTGCATCTATGATATTTCAAGGAATTTCACCTTTGTTTGAATTGATTCTTTTTTTTAATTCGGCTGGAGCCATCCTCTCTTACTGGGTACAAAGTGCAAGAGATCATGGCTGGCACACACAGATAGAGCCCTAGCCTGCTCCTGTCTGCCATCCCCACCCTCTTAAATACTGGATCACTACCATGCTCCTTCGTTTGAGTGTTCACCCAGACTATGCCATTTGCTAGGACCCTGGCATTGTGATTCAGCTATATTTAAACCCATGACCGTCTTTTTCTCCTTTCTAATTAGAATACAATAAAATCGCTTGTGATGCAAGAACTATTTCATGCTGTGAAGAGCCTGGACAGAAATGAGGACACGGATAAAACATGGCATGCCCGCCAGGATGCAAGGACCGCGTCAGGCGAGCACTCACCACACTGACGAAAAACACCATGCATGTGAGGGAAAATCCACTGGTGTAACCAAGGTACCCTAGGAATCAGCAGAAATACTGCGTAAGGTGACTTCATCATCTCAAAAGAGCTTGCGTATTAGAAGACAAAGTAAAAGATAGACTTTCAGTTAAATAATGAACTGATACCTAAGTTTTTAAGGAGAGAGAGCGGAAGGATAATCCCCACGGACACAAACAGGACGAGGTAGTTGCCATTGAGGTACCATTCCCTAGAAAAGGAAGAGAGAGGGCGTTGGGAACAGAAAAGTTCAACCACACGCATCACATTGGAGGAGAGAATGAAAAACATACCCAGTATTTTCTTCAAGTCCCATGAACACTCTGATCACTTCAGGCAGTTCGTACTTAATGATGAAGAGGTAACTTGACATGGCTGAAAAGGACGAAGAGACAGATTAGCGGCGGTCTGCACACCATCACCCCACGCAAGCCGAGAGAGGTCGGGGCATTTGGGACATCCATTCTTCTCAGCATTGGGGATATCCATTCTCTTTGAAAGGGTGAGCATCTCATCCCTAAAGCAGAATGGGAAGGCCCCATGTACTCTACAAGGCTTCCAGGTCCTCTTCATAAGCAGACGTCTGTCCTTCATCTTATACACAGGGTGGTGGGTGCTAACAGTGTCCATGTTAATTCTGGGTTAAATCCAACTTGGGTTCTAAGAGAACTTCCTATGTTCTCACTCTCATTCATTAGAGACCATCACGGACTATGTTACGTGTGTCTCTGGGTGATGGTCTGACAAAAAGAAGATGGAGGCCAAAGACCTCTCCCTGTATACATACATACATACAAACATACACACATACATATATACATACATATATGTATGTGTGTGTGTCTGTGTGTGTGTGTGTGTGTGTGTAAAAACTAACAAACAAAGCAGACAAATCTCTTATGGGAGAGATTTGTGCAACACTTCTTTTCCCAGTCTACCAGTGGGTGCAATTTGGTACTAATTTGTTATCTGACACATGGTCAAGGGTACAATTAAAGATAAAACTGACAGAGTTGGGGGTTGTAGCTCAGGGGTAGAACAATTGACCAGCACTCTCAGGGATCTAGGTTCTAGCTCCCACACCAGGAAAAGGCGAGTTTTACATAGAAGCTGTACGTGTGTGCTGTACCCCTCTGGTGTGGTTATGGAACAAGCCGTACACTAACTCTTGACTAGTTCTTGTACACTGACCTCTGACTAGTTCCAAATTAGTCCCTAAGGTCCCATAGAGGTGAGACTTGTGTTTATTGTTTCCGACACTGTTGGATTCTGTGGATTCATCATTTGATCACCTGGAAAGTCTTGGAGAGGACAGGTCCTTACCCTATCCTGCCGTTGAGGACATCAGGATTTTGATAAACTCAACGATACAGGAAGCTCACCCTGTTTGCCAAGGGCAGACTGCATGAGACACACAGGGCCCCTGACCCGGGAACTGTGGTTTCTTCCCTACAGTCAAAGCGAAACGATTTCTCCAATACCTGCGGTGTCTTCTGCCCACGTGGTTTGGTTAATCTTTACAAAAATCCTTGGCTAGAGCAGAATCTTACACAGCATAAACAGGAGATTTTTCTGATGAGCTGGCTCCACTGAGGGACTGTTCGATTTTAAAGCTCATAACTGCTGAGTCTCGGTGATGTCACCACCGTTAATGTGTTTGGTCTTTGGAAATTCAGGGTGCTACAGACCTGTGCGGGTAATGTCAACATCATCCTGCTGATGCTGAGGCTTTGGGGGTGAATGCCAATTCCTTAGGGGGTTGAAAAATCGAACTGTTCTACATGTGGAGTTGCTAATTTAAGAGATGCCAGCGGCTCCCCTTAGGCCAAATCGTTAATCACATGAAACAGCCCAAGGGAGGGCATTGTTTTCTGGGGTGGTAATGTGCAACCTCATCTCTCTTAAAGCCACACTTGCTTGTGTTTACCATGACACACAGCCCACTTTGATTTACATCTGGATGTCCAACAAGGGCTGTTCTGATGCTTTGAACATGGTGCCACTGCCCGGCCTGGAGAGTTAAGGGGTAAACACATTCAGGTCTCCTTATTTCTCCTTACATCACTTGTCACAAGCTAGAGTGTGTATGAGGTGATCTTATGAAATACTTGATAATTTAAATTCCTGTAAGGCTGAAGATTTTAACCAAATGGAGAACAGCTTCTATGTTGGATTTACATGCTCATGGCTCCGATCCAGTAAAAAGAATAAAATAAGACAAACCAAAAACAAACAAACAACAACAAAGACAATCCCAGTGATTCTGGAGATATCTAAAAACAGGAAGATAAATAAATGCACACCGAAAACTGTGGGATTAGTTCAGTGTTAGGGCTCACGAATATTCAGGCCCCAGTGGGTTCAGTTGGTGGTGGTGGAGGTTCTAGGAGATAAGGGTGGCACACCTCCTTCCTTGGTGAGATAAAAAACTACAGTGTGGTTGTTTTTCTGTAAAGCCAGCCATTTGTTCTAAAAGTTTATTTATTTGTTGTTTCTTTATTTTATTGTGCATCCTACAGAAAGTTCAAGTGGTCCATCGCAAGCCGACCCCTTACCTCCAATGTTCTGCATTGTAATAGAGATAAAGGCTCCAATTTTCCCAGGCCATCCAAATGCCTTCTCTCCCAGCTTTTCATAGATCAAAGACCCTATAGAAAAGATAAAGTTGCCATGTTATGAATCAGATGAAAGGAAGAGCAAGACTGGAGAGATGGCCCAGTGGTTAAGACCATGGACTGTTCTTGAAGAGGATGGAGTTTCGTTCCTAGCACCTACATTAAGAGGCTTACAACTATCATAACTCCAGCTCCAGGTGCCCTGATGTGCTCTTCTGGACTCTACTGTAACTGCATTAATGTACACAAACACACACGTGTATACATGACTAAAAAGAAAAAAGTACCTTTGTAAAAGGAAAAATGCTAGAGAGTGAATATGTGAGAACAATATAAAACATTATTTTATTTCTAATTGACTAAAGATTGTTCAAAATAACATTTTCATAATTAACGTTTATGAATATAAAAAATTTCCATGTTAGAGGATGATTTTCATGCCTCTAGCATTTCCTTATATAACTGAAATATTAAGCAGTAACTAAACAGTACAGGGAAACGCTCCTCAGAAACCCATGAGTAACGTCACATGCTCTCCAAACAAGCAATGGCGCCATTCTCTTGAGCTGTATACCGCTAGCTGTATACAGCTATCTCCTACCATTTGCCAGAAATCTTTTATCCCCCTATTTGGCTTAAACTTGAGCCAGTTGGCTTTCCTTCTTGACTCTCACTTATTCAGTTAACTAAAAACCTTGAGAGAAAATATTTCTGGGGTCAGAAAAAAAAAATTAAATGACCCATGAAGCTGAGTTACAATCTCCTTAGCTTATAAAGCTGTGTGAGTGTCAAGATTCTCTCATGAGAACCAAACTAGGAAGATAGCCTTTGGCTGAAGTTAGGATGTAAGGGTGGTGTACCTCCTTCCTTGGCTGTCTTCAGTAGAAGGTGAACCGAGTAGAGCGATAGGATTGCCACGGTAAGCAGCATGATTCTGTAACGAGACAGAAAGCAGAGAGCGCAGGTTTGTAACAGGTGAAACACTGCTGTGCTGAGCGTTGCTAAGAAACCTACAGTAGTAACTCTGCCTCTTCAGTCACCAACTTTCCAAAAAATATATGGATTTTGGAGGATTCTGGGAAATTCTTTTCACACTGCCACATGTCCCCTTGATGCCATACGACTGGGACTTTTCTACACTCTACATGCTTTAAGTACTACCTAATGCCTCTCACGTCGTGGTGTAACATACCTCATGGTGGAGATGCTAACCAACAGGATTAAAACAAAACAAAACAAAAAACAGTAAAATGCAGTAAAAGTCTAGAACCTGATTAAACTTAGATTTGCTTAGACACTCGCCATTTTTGTCTACTGATCTTGTACTTGGGAAGGAAGGACCCCTTGTTACCTGGAGGGTCAGGCACATTAAAGAAAGCAGAGGAAGGGAGGAAAGAAAGCAGGACCAGGCCTGGCTTATATTCAGAAGGAATATAAGTCTCATGTCAGGACCCTCCACAAGGCCACACATATGAGCGGCTTCTATATGTTGGCACTGGTCAACATTTCTCCAAAACTAAGACTTAGAGCATCAAAAGAGGAGAGTGGCTACCACCAGGCATAAAGGCACAAGCTTGTAACCCCAACAACGTGGGAAGCTGAGACTGGAGGATTATAAGATCAAGGTCATCCTTGGCTATATAAAACAAGCTAACAGAATGAGCGTGGATAGCAGCACTAACATCTGACATTCTACAAAACAATCTTTCCTTTTCTGCATTACTGGAGAACATACACTTTCCCAGTTTCTCTGGCACTCCCAGAGAGATCACTGCTTCCTCGTGTACACTCAGTCCATTGGATTACACACTTGGAGCTACTCTTCCAGAAACCAAGTCTTCCAGAACAGTCTAACCAATGGCTCTCTCGTCTGTGCAGTGTGAATGTACCTCTTTTTAAAGAACTTATGGAGTTCAGATTATGTAATTTTGTTCCATGGAAAAATAATGTTGCATTTCTATATCTTAAATGTGTGTGTGCTATGGCATACATTCTAGAAAACTAAATCAATGGAATGCTATGTCACTTGCTTTGAATTAAGAGGGGACAGCCAAGTCTGTTCCTTAATTTCTTAGACACACAATGCACATCCTGTTGTGTTAGCAATGTGATGGCTCTGGTCAAGTTAACATGCTAAATGAAATGAAGGCTTTGTGTTAAGTGTAGAATATAACGTTCTCCAGAAGTTGATCTGTGGCTCTGTGGTTGGGGAAAGTATGAAGTTTCTGCTCATCAGTGATCTGTGATAATTTTATAATTATTTTTAATGCCACGAAGGATTAACAAGAAGGCAGTCTTTTGTCTCAAAGGTTGTGTTCACTACATAGGCATAGAGATATGCAAATATATTATGAGCCTACTATTCAGATGGTAAATGGCTAATTGATTTCCAACATGGTTTATTGAAGTTGATATAAAAACCCATTCAGCTAAAGATTATTAGACAAAAAATAGTTCACTTGACACAAGATAAATATTTATAATTCTGATCCTCAGTCCTTAAGTAGCTGTGTGATTACCTAATCATCTGTGATGTCAGAACCCAAACAGCGTATATTTACAGTGTAAGTGTTGCATTCTTAGACAGTTAGCTCTCCAGCATCGTGTTTGGGACCACGCTTCGCAGTCATACTGACTCCCAGCGTGAGACTTTGTGCTTGCGAAGAATATGACTACAGACAAGTGTGTCTTAGAAAATACCAAACCCTGCGTGACCACGCGAACGCCTGTGGCTGTCCATCACAGGCGAGGCTCCTGTCCAGCCATCCTATTGGTCAGCTGTGAGATGTTGCTACTTTCAGGCAGCCTTTTTTCCAAGTGTGGTGAAAGTTCATAGATTTAGAAACCAGATTCAGTCACTCCACAAATATCCTTCATGCCAGGCCCTGCGCTAGGCTTCAGGAAAGGGTGTGTGTTGAGACATGGGGTCAATCTTCTGGGTCTCATGGGGAGCTAGATACTAACTAAACAAATCAGACATGCACATAAGGGAAGTACCATTGTGGCTTGTGTATAATATACTGGCTCCTGTCACCGAAGTCATGGAAAGCACTAAAGCGATGTTCTGCTGAGATGTGAGGTGTTATCGAAATGAAGAAGGGAAAGAAAGCTCTGAGGTTGCTCTCAGAGGCCAGCGTTGGCGTCTGGTGCCCAGAGCCACAGGGAATAGCACTGGCGAGTGCAGGGCTCTTAGAGGATATTATTTATTTTTCTTCTGACATTATTCAAGAATTTGGGGTGGGATACCTCTGATTACTGAATGCTACGCTATTTTAAGCATCTGTCAAATGACGAGATACTCCGTGAAGTGGTGCTGTCTTCCTGTGGAATGATGGGATGCCGTGACATTTCAGTCGTTGGATACCTAAACCTTCTGCTGCTTGGCAGCAGATCGGTATAAATGGCAAGGGTCATTCACCAACACTCCCTCAGGTTAGTCTTGTTCACAGAGAGCTCACATCTGGTGTCAGGCTATACACAGATTTGGCACTAAAAACAGACATGTATGTTTGCTTACACAAAAAGGATGATCCCCGTGTTGGCCATGGCGTAGGACAAGCCCAAGATCCCGCTGCCCATGATGGCGTTGCTCAGGTTAAATGAGGACATTCCAAAGGAAGTTGTTCCGGGGTGCTTGAGGAAAAGAAGTGCAGTATAAGCAAATGTTTGGCAAAGGATCAATCTTTGCTTTGGTTACTTGCTCATCGTATCTTTTGAGACTATAATCCCAAATAGCAGAGTAAAATAAAACCATAATGAGTAAAAGCCATTAATTACTCAGAGTGTCAAGAAGAACATGTTCTTTGAATGGAACCAAAGGCTTGGCTTCAGCATAGGTCGCAGGAAAAATTAGAGACAGAGATGAGTGATAAAAAGAGGGGAAAACGAGGTACGGCTGCAGATTACATTTGGGTTCGAATGATTTCTTGAAAAAACAAATAAATTTCATAAATGATTCATGCAGCCATATGGCAAACGGGAAAAAACAAGCCTTTATTCCAGTAACGGCCTGAATAAACAGACAATGTGCTGATGAAGCCTTGGAAAATTTCAATCACACTGTTTTGTCACCGAGACCTTGGCAGGTCAGACACCCTCCGTCCTGTTTACCTCCTGAAACTGAGCGGTCACTTACGTGCTCATCCGCGTAATCGACCAGCTTCTCCTTCCCCACGAACCCATTTGTCAGGAACTCCTGACTTTCGGCATCTTCATTAGCAAATTGACTGTATGAGCACAGGAGAGGAAAGAGAAAAAAAAAATGGGGAAAGCTCAGTAAGTGCTCCGACTTGCGTTTAAGATCAGGGTGATGTAAGGAACTGAATCAGGGAAGACAACGTCCAATGCGTGCCTCCTTCTTCACACGTGTGTTCCTTCCACATCGACCGCTGACCTCTTGACGAACAGATTTGGGAAAGGAGAGGGTATTACAAGGAAGGACACACTTTCAGTTGAAAACTGTGCATGCTATCTCTCTTTTCCCCATCACTGTGCAAGAAAGAGATTAACTGAGTTTAATTTCATTCCCTCTTAGGAGCTCTTTCCAGGAGAAGGTGTAAAGCCATGGTCCTGAGATTTTAAAACTATTGTCCTGCCATGATGCAATGATACTTTTATTACTGTTTATTATCTTTTTTTTTTTTGGTTTTTTCGAGACAGGGTTTCTCTGTATAGCCCTGGCTGTCCTGGAACTCACTCTGTAGACCAGGCTGGCCTCGAACTCAGAAATCCGCCTGCCTCTGCCTCCCAAGTTCTGGGATTAAAGGCATGCGCCACTACCACCCGGCTTGTTTATTATCTTTTAATGGTGCTAGAGATTAACCTTCTGTAAGGCAAGGGCTGAATAGCCACACCCCTTAATTTTACCAATGTAACAAATATCTGTTAAATGTTCAGGCACTCCCCTCATCTGAAGCCCAATGTATCCCTGCTCGAGGAACATGTGTGAACACATGTGCACTCGCGTGTACACTAATTGCTCTAAGAAGGTATCTTGGTTATTATTAGATAATAAATGAAGCTGCAAAAGTTATTAATGAAACCAAGGTAAGTGGTAGAAAAGTTAGGAGAGAAAGTAGACTTTAAAAAGGCATGAAGTGCCAGTGCCAGTGGCAGCAGTAGGGCTTGACTTTAGTCCCAGCACTTAGGAGGCAGAGGCAGGGGGATATCTGAGTTGGAGGTGATCCTGGTTTACAGAGAAAGCTCAGGATAACTGCAGATACACTGAAAAACTATCTAACTATCTAGCTAACTAACTGGCTAACTAGATAACTAACTAGATAACTAGCTAGCTAACTAAGTGGCTAACTAAATGAATAAAAATGTATGAGCCATACAGGCTCAGGCTGATTGTGATATGTCTGTCCTCAGGCTGTACAAACTCACTGACTCTGTCCCCTTCCTGTTCTGGTCGGCTCCAGCAGTCACATGCCACAAGCTCTGAGGCTATGGCCAGGGGGTCAGTCTCACTCCCAAGAGGCCTGTCCAGCAAGACCAGCTGTCACCGTTACAGTTTTAACTACAAAGATATAACACAAGCCTTGGTGGCTACATCACACACTCTACATGTTTCTCGAAAACATGGCCTAGCGGGCAGTTTGGGGTTGTTTAAGGCATTTCTCATATTCAAGAGTAAGACCAAAGAGCTGGAGAGTGGTTTCAGGTAGATGACCCCTGGAAACAAAATGAAAAATGAATGGCTCGAGAGAGATCCTAACAAATTGTCTTTTATGATAGGAGCTAATCCTGAACATACTCTGACAGGGAAGAGTCACTGCAAACAGTCACAGCAAAAGAGGCCACGAGGGAGGTGACTCGCGGACAGTAGAATACAACACAAGGTAAGGCTAGGACACATCGGATACACCCACAAAGCATCTGCACACAGACGCTTTTTCTGGGAACCAGAGAGAGACAGCCCAGCGTATACAGGTGAAGGATGTTAGGAAACACGGATCCCTCAGCTGCTGCTTTTTTCCTTGTCTGATGTCCCTCTACCATCTTGATGTGATGTAAGTGTCTATGTTTGATATATTAGCCCTGAAGGGCTGTTACACAATGCTCACAGTTGGAACCTGGGATGATAGGGATACAAGGGGATGAAGGACCGTAAACAAAAATGTCTCTTCCAGAGGAATCTGAACGGAACTGTGTCAACGTTCTAACTTTACTTTCCTCGGCAAATTAAAATCTTCACCACATGAGCGGTTTTTAAAAGTTAGAATCTGAAAGTAAAGGAAATTGTTGCTGAGTGAGGTACTCGCGTGTTCTTATTCTGGCGCACGATGAGACGTGGACATAATGTAGACCGCGACTGGACAAAGCACGTGAGGAATGCCCTCAACATGTTAACTGTTTTAAAGCACACCCAACATCTATTGAAAACACAAAGGGGATGATCTCACCGAAAGGCTACAGTAAATAGAATTTAAAAAAAAAAAAAACCAAAAAACTACAACTACACATTCATTCAAAACCAAATACAAACATAGCCCATCTATTCAAAGTGAATATAAAAATCACAAAAATGGCATCTTAGGCACGAGCCAGCAGTTAAAAAGTGTATCTTTGTGAGGAACTAAGAGGATGCTGTGTGGGATTTGACAACAGCATCCAACTGCGGACTCTGGGGATGCTAGGACTAGATGCCCTGTAGCTCCTCTACCTGCTACAGGACTCATACCTGACTGTATTCCCTTCAGTATCACAAAAAGCCTCGGTTCGGGCCAGTACACCAAAAGCAATGATGTGGGGAAGAAAGAACCCAGGATTGCTAAAAACCTCTTTATATTTATATACTCACTTATTCTTTGGAAAAGGTGGTGTCCATTTGCTAGTCCACACTTTGCACAGAAACTCAAGAGAAGATAAATGGCCCCTAAGCCAAGCAACACAGGCATCACTGCCCTGTGTTTTACTGCATTCAGGAGCTACTGAGTTCAGAGTCTGCCCTTCGCTGGCCCAACAACCCTAAAGCTCACTGAGTTTGTAAGAACAGCACTGCTTCCTGACTGCCCTTCCCTGGCAGTGGGAAGGAGGCTGTGAGAAGTTCCCATCAGAAATGACATGGGGTCTGCAGAGAAGAGAGGTGGGTGGAGGAATATAATGACTGGAAGTTCAGATAGAAGGTTTAACAGGCTGAGAATGTCTCTATATTTAGTGGGTGACCCCGTGATAGTTTGTGAATGAGATTGTTCAGGATATGCTTTTGGAGCAAAACCCAAACAAATAATAATAATAACAAAACCCTCTGTAGACAGACAACATGAGAATATAAAGGGAAGAACAGGCTGCTTTCAGGGAAACTTGGGTTACATCAGCAATGGGGACTCGGACCTTGCAACTTCAGTTTCCAGTCAGCCACACAAAGGATCAGAGGGCTCATGTGTCAATATCAACTTTGTTATCTCATGTTTAACCATAATAAACCCAGTCATTCCACCAGAACCCTGGCTTTCCCAACCCACGGCCCATCCAATTTTTCCACAGAGCCTGGCAATTTTTCACCCCGTTCCCCGTACCTGCTCATGGTTTCCTTTTCGGGGTTTCCCATCCCGGTGTAGCTGTCTTGAATACTGTCCCCGCTGCAGCTGTCCTGGTCAGGTTCGATGTTGACGTTTCTCAGTTCCATGGGATCCATTTGTCCTCACAAACCTTTCCTGTACACAGAAAAAGACTCTTCAGTGCAAATAATACACGGCACCTTCGGCTCGAGGCTCTTCCACTTTGTGTTGACGCTCAGAACACTCTGTTCTGAGCACACAGCACAAAACACATCGTTACAATTTGCTTTGAATTGGATCGATGAATCAGAATCCCTTACTTTGTGAGGACGATCGCTGTGAAACATGTAAAGGAACGAAGTTCTTGAAAAACTTCACAAAAACAGCACACCCTGAAAGTTTCCCTCACCTACTATAAAAGAAAAGGAGAAAGGAAGGAAGGAAGGAAGGAAGGAAGGAAGGAAGGAAGGAAGGAAGGAAGGAAGGAAGGAAGGGAGAAAGAGCGAGCCGAAAGAAGGGAGGGAAGGAGAAGAAACAAAAAGAAAAGAAGATGGAGATGTTTTTGCAACTTGCCATGGGAATAATAAAAAATCAAGACGCGGAAGCAGGCATCATGCAGACTGGGTCTTGTAAGCTGATTGCATGCTTTTTTCAAATGGAGAGGGAGAGGACAAAAGTAAATTATTGACAAAGGAAGGGGGCCTGCCAAGTATCTCTACGAGCAGCAACTAGAAAGAACATTAGTGCCTTAATGTAACTGAGCATGAATGAGCTCAAACCACCACAGTGCTCTGTAAAATGTGGCCCAGGACAGGATCGAGGTTAGAAAGTCAGGTTCTAGGAATCTGGAGTGCAGGCCACAGCAGAAGCCGCTAACAAACCAAATTCTCAGATTTGCCTTTGAATTGGCGTTAGACATCATCTACATCAAATTGAAATGCATATTAACCACAAAGAGATTCATTCATCTTTTATACTGTGCCTTGTCTTTAAGTCATGGGTCTCAGTGCAATGTTGTTTGGACTTTGTTCTCCTTGACAGCAAATCGAGGAGGGAGACTGGCTGGCTTTCCCTTGTGTAAAACATCCTATGCTATTGATAGAAATTTCCTGAGATGCTTACACTAGATGCAGTTGGTTGCTGTTGAGCCCTTATACTGGCAGAAATATGAATATACTGGGAGTGATTCTAATCTGTGAGCTACCCACTTGCTAAGCACATACTGAGCAGAGATACAACCATGGAAACTGTTTCAGAACTCAAAAAGCCACAAATCCCGAGAAACATGAAACCTACACATGAGAATTAATACCCCAACCAACTCCAGAAGTATATTTGTGGAAGACATACACTTGAGCCTGGGACCTGACATTATGAAAGTTCAAAACACGTGTGGAAACTCCCTAGCGTGAATATCAATAGGCACAAGAAATGATGAGATTCCCAAGTAATGTAGCAATATAAAATAGGTTTTTAAAGTGATATGATAACAACAACAATATCCAAATAAGAAAATAGAATCTATAAAATAAGTATGTTGTAAAACAAGGAAAGTTTAGTTTCTGCAAAAGCAATTCTAAACATAAGAAAAAATACAATTATAGAGATAGGAAAGTCAGCTGAAGAGAGAGTTAGGAAAGTGGGGGACAGAGCCATAGAAATCACTCGAATTTTAACACCAAGGGATAAAGAATCAAAAAACGTGAGGGAAAAGTTAAGAGATTGACACAGGGTCTAACAGTTGTTCTCATGGGACAGAATCACAAGATAGAATAGAAAGAGAGACTGACAAGGAACTGGTTCAGAATTCAGGAAAGACAGCAGTTCCCAGACTTTCAAAGAGGCCGGGCATGCATTTCAAGCCAGAGTCATGAATCCTTTATTAATACGAGACAGAGTAATGTAAAGTCAAGAGAAGACTATTTATGAAGTTACAGTGTGTCTAACTTTAGATGACACAATCTCCATCTGCCGGAACTAAAAGTATACTTTGAATTTGGATCTTTTCTTAGTCGGTGTACAACTCCTTTGGAACACTAGGGGATAGTCGTGAGCTCCAGGGTCAGTCAGCTATGCCCTCCCCACCCCCACTCACACCCCCCCAAGGGCAAAAACAACCCATTCTCCAGTTTGCTGTGTGAATAAACTGTTGTGTTTGGTTTATCTTGAATGTCCCTCAAAGACCCACGTGTTGAAGGTTTGGTTGTCGGCCTGTAGCACTATTAGGGGAAACTTTAGATCACTGGAAGCTAGTTTGGTTTCTTTGTCTTTTTACTTATTCACTTTACATCCCTCTCACTGCCCCCCTCCCCTCCCCGTGTTAAACAAGTCTCCTCTGCCATGTGCTACAGCCATGTAAACAACACTCCCATAGACCCACCTTAAGTAGGGCAAACCAATGTTGTCTCTGAATCTATCTGCCCAAACACACCCTTATTCCTTTAACTTGGTTACTTCAGGTGCTTTGTCACAGTAACAGAAAGCAGTAGGTTAGGTTACTAAATACGTCTTCGTCTTATGGATATTTTCAACTTAAAATAGATTTATCAGGTTGTTGTTTCACTGCAAATCAAGTAGCAACCGTGTCTTCCGTTTCTTGCGTCACATCCGAAACAGTAAAAGTATCTCTGGGTGTGTTTGGTTTCTGACCCCAGGACAGGGGACTGAGGTGCATATTTTACATACCAAAGCAGATCTGACCTCCAGGCTTTCCCAGAATCCCTCGGTCCCTACCTGGCATACCCTGCCCCCAATCCTGAACTTTCCAGCCCAGGGGCTGGGCTGCCCTTCCCCCAGAGACTCCTCCCTGTAAAATCCAGACATTTTGGTCTCTCTCTTCCTCCTCCTCCTCCTCCTCCTCCTCCTCCCCTCCTCCTCCTCCTCCTCCTCCTCCTCCTCTCTCTCTCTCTCTCTCTCTCTCTCCTCTCTCTCTCTCTCTCTCTCTCTCTCTCTCTCTTCCCCCTCTCCCTCCACCCCCATGTGCGCGCGCGAGTCCCCGCATCTCCCTCCTCTTCCCTCCTTTCTCCATAGAGACTTCCCTAGCCTCGGTTGGGGCCCATGACCACGCCCACCACAAAGCAGCTTCCCAATAAACCTTCCCAATAAACCTGTCTTTAATACAATCTAATCTGGTTTAAATTGTCTTATTTCACCGGCGGCAGAGAAATAACCTATCAGGGAGTATAATTTATTTTTCAACCTAGCTAACAGGTTTCGGCAACAATGTATATATAAACCGAAGACAGGACGGCTCCAAGATGCGCGCGCGGTTGAGGGGAAGGTTTTTATTGTCGATAAGAGGGCGAGTACAGCCAAGGGCATCCGGAAGAGTCTAGAGCAGGGGTAGAGAGTAGTAGAGTAAACCTGACCATGAGAAGAGAGAGGGGAGCGGGAGCGGGAGAGTGAGAAAGGGGGCGGGGAGAGAGACAGAGATCAAGACCCAGAGCAAGCGAGCACGTGGCCAAAATGGGAGGTTTATATAGGAAGGAGAAGCTTGTGGAAAGGAAGCCCGTGACCCGGAGAAGTTTAGGGTGGGGGTGGGGGTGGGGGTGGGGGGCGTGCGTGTGTGTGTGTGTGTGTGTGTGTGTGTGTGTGTGTGTATGTGTGGGAAGAGCCAGGATGAGGGCATGAACTCTGTGACAGGCATTTGTGATGTTGAGAGAGCCTGGAGTCCAGCATACACTTTAGTACACTAACCAGCCCCACCATCAGCCATTTGCCCCCATTTTCTTCTGGACTTGACAAGACATGCTTTTAATTTCAACTTTTATATTTTTTTTCTCACCCTCTTCCTTATTTTCAGGTCATCTTTGCTGTTTTATTTTATGGGCACCATGTTCCCCCAAACTCTAAAGCTTCTCCAGAACTTCCCATTGCTCCCTAAGTTCCATGTTTCATGTGGAGAGTTTACACATCTGGAGGTCCTCCTCCCCGCCCTCCCCCCTGCCGCTGGTCTCCCTGAAACTCCTGCGATCGAAGATCATCTGCTGTGTTTATGGGTGAGGAGTGTATCATTCGGCTTAGATAGCTGTGTTTCGTGGCACTGTGGACTCGGCTGGTTCAGCTCTCCCTGCTCTCTTGCTGGTCTTTCTGGCTCCTCTGCAGTGTGCAGGTGTAAGGAGACCCTGAGTTGGGGAGGAGCACCCTGCAGGGCCCACTCCTATGTACAATTGCCACTGGGTCTGGGACTTCTATTCCTACTTGGTACACTTCTTTCTTTCTTTCCTTCCTTCCTTCCTTCCTTCCTTCCTTCCTTCTTCTTTCTTTCTTTCTTTCTTCTTTCATTCTTTCTTTCTTTCTTTCGAGACAGGGTTTCTCTGTATAGCCCTGGCTGTCCTGGAACTCACTCTGTAGACCAGGCTGGCCTCGAACTCAGAAATCCGCCTGCCTCTGCCTCCCAAGCGCTGGGATTAAGGCGTGCGCCACCACCGCCCGGCGGTACACTTCTTTCTTGCTTATCAAGGCCCTAACATTTGCCAGAGAGTCTGTTGCAGTTTTTTCTTTATGGACTAGATTCCAGAAATGACAAAATGGCAGACCACCATCTTCCTAAACCAATATAATTTCTAACTATATGCTAGATATTTCTACACAGGGATAATAATGCCCAGAGAGAGAAATACATCTCTCATCCCCGCCCCCAATCAAACAAGCTTTTTTTTTTTTTCCCCAAAACATGGAAGCTACCACAGGAATCCCTAACTGATCCAAATGTAGAAACAAAGTGGTCATAGGATGTACAGTCCACGCTGGTCTATCTACAATGTAAATTCTAGATGTCAGGTTCAGGGAATATCACTGAAGAAGAAGTGGACAAACCAGGACTTCTGGGATTAGATGCTGTCTTCTAGAAATTATCAGGGAAGGCATATCCATGGAGTCTCAATAGGGCTGCCTAAACAAGATCTGTATTCCGACACAGCAGCTGACATGCCGGTTTCAGATAGGGGAACTCTCACAAGGCCTAGCCACAGAAGAGCTACAGGCAGTCAATGGCTGTGGAGAAACGGTGAATCTGTCTCCTCTGGGGATGAGCCTGAATGGTCAGCCTTATGCTGTCACGAATGTCAGCATTATGCGTGTGCACACAAGCAACCCTAAGGGGGCTCCGTAGGTTATTATAAATGTTCACACTTCTGTGCACCAGTTCTAACTACAGAAAAAGAGGTCATGAACTCTAAAGGGGGTGGGACACAGGAGGGATTGGAGCAGAGAGATGGAAAGGGTGAGAATGGTATATAGTTCTCTCTTATAAGTAAAATTTACCCCCAAAAAAGTAAATTTAGAAAAATTACAGTGTGCCAAAGAGAGACTCTTTGGTCAATACTGTCACTGGTAACCTGTGACCTCTGCTTCTCTTTGAATATGTTGGTATGACTTGATATTGCTACAGAGGCCCCCCTAGAACAAAAAACACACTTTCCCTGGGGCTTGGTCTCTTTCTCAGATTCCCCAATCTTCCCTTCTGACTTCTTTGAGTTCTTCAAAGTCTCCAGGAGCTGATAACATCACTAGCTACTGCTTGCCATACTTTCTATGGGCTCGGTTTTTGTTTTAAGTTTCCTTGCTTGATTCTCTAGAGGCAATACCCCATGCCCACTGCTATCTAGTTCTAAGACTTTGAGGTCTGAAGTTGATGGAGCTAAGAGATAGCCAGAATGCTGGTAAGACACTGTACTTCAAAGGGAGCCTCCATAAGTATGTTTCTGGGGAAAAGAGTAGTATTTGAATCAATAGATCCAGTAAAGAATAAATTCTCTCAGTGACACCTGTGAGCCTGATAATCTTAAACAGAAAAAACAGGTGGAGGGGGATGGGGAAATTCACCTCACCTCAACCGGAACACACCCACCATGTTTGGTCAGAGGTCTACTCATCCTCAAACTTCTGCCAATAACTGCCTGGCTCTGAGGCCCCGCAGCCTCTGAATAAATTATTCAACCAAGCTTTCTAGTCTTTAACTTACTGATGACAGATAGTGGGACCACTGAGTCCTCGTTCTCACAGGGGCCAATTCCCATCGTATTTTGTGACCCCGTCTATTAGCTATCTCTTTTGCCTACTGTTTGCCTACCTGTCCTGTTTCTTTGACTTTCAGTGCACACAGTAGACTTCCAAGCTACAACTCAGCCCAGGCGTCTTCTCCAAGCTGTGCCTAGCTGACACCTGCATACCTCAACATTTAAAATGCCACATGTCTAAAATCTTCCTCGTCTTCTACCACAAGCCACTCTAAGAGTGTCGCCACATGGGTACAGCTAGTTGGACCAGAAGCAGGAGTCTAACGTGGCAAATACCTCCTCCTATTCCAACTTCCAGTCCTTTACAGAGCCTGGATGATTTTACAGGCAACTCAAGCTGTTTTCAAACTGGTCTCTCTTGTTCCATGTCTTCCACCAACACCTGTCCAAGTAGCAGGACCCAGTGGAGCTCCTTGAATCCTATCTTTGCTGAATACCCTCTAACGCCACCCGTATTCTCACAAGCATAACACGGCTGTATGGCTCATAAGATCGGAGTTTCTCCACTCTCTGTATCTACACTAGTCTACAGCTTTGGGAACAGACTGTGTTCTGTTACCCAGGCCATCTGTGCAAACCAGTCACAGCAACTGAAATGGCCTTCCCTTCCACTCTATTCCTCAGCTTTCCCACCTACAGGATCACAAGAAGTTCTACCACAGAGTCCGACCCGGTCTGAGAATCAGGGAAGGCTCCCTGGGGAAGCTCAGGGCTGAGATCTCTGTTCACACTCCAGGTATTGAAGCTAAAGTTTATTTCACTCCACTGTAGGAATGTCATTGCATCATTCACCGAAAACCATGCTAATTGTGGGATCCAAACCGCATGTGGCGTCTACTCTGTAAGTGTGTACAGCTCGGGCCAGGAACTATTTTAAGGCTTTGAGTACATCACCCCAGGTAATCCTCACAGCAGCCCTCTGAGTAGGTACCAGTCTTGCTCTTATTGCATATACAGACCGGAAATGGACATTCAGGTCGAGTGGCCTTCACCTACTGCTCCTTACCCACAGGGAACCAACACCTGAATGGGGAACAGGCACTCGGGCTTTGGTGGCAAACAGGACTAGGTGTGAGTCTTGGCCAAATTACCTAACTGATGACTTCCAGCTTTCTGGGGAAAAAAAAATGGGAGTAATATCATTTACCACAAAACTAACATGGTGAGAGTTTAAGTATGATAATGTTTATCGAAGGTTAGCATGTAGGCGGTTCTCAATGCATTCCGTCCCTTTTCCTTCTTCCCATAATCAGAATGCCGTCAATGCCTTTATCTACATTTGAACATACATACTAGCACATATATTTTACCCTAGACACCCTGAAAGAGGGCTTTTTGTTCTCAGAACTCTTGCAAAGCTTGTAAGTAAGACGAGAAAAGAACTTCTTATAGTCGTTTTACTATAGTAACTCTTTGGAGAGTGATATACCTCATAAGACAGTTTGAGCCCTCAGCTCCCAATCCTGATTTTGGCCATTGCCAGGCAACAGTCACAAAATGTGTAGCCCATTTTCATCTCTGAATATCTAACTACCGATCTGGTTTAAAGGACTAACAGCGACAAGCGCAATTTACACAGTGTTAAAACATTAAGACATGAACTACTTCAGATCAATTGTGTGTATCACAAAGAAACATCTTGGTCACATTGTTGCTGCCAACGTGTAACCTCGTGTTATTAACATAAATAGACTTCAGCGTGAAAGTGTTTCACTTTGGCATCCAGCAACTCATTCATTCAGCACAGAGAATGAAGTGCAAACCGGAAACTTTGGAAACCACAGCGACTGGCCTGAGACAGAGCCCTGAACGCAAGGAACTCACCCTATTAAAGAAAACAGATTGGAAACAGCAAACTTTCACATGCAGTTCAATGAATATCTTTGCTATTATTCTCTGACTAAATTCTTGCTGAAATAATCAGCCAATCGCGGCATGGGTAAGAAAGAAAGGACAGATGCCTGCAAGCACCGGGCCTGAGAAAGCCCTTTGGGTAGCTCTAAGTGTTGCTCCTTGCCTCAGTACTCAGCAACTCAGTTTACTGGGAGCTTACTGGATGCAGATAGTCTTCAACCTTCACACACACACACACACACACACACACACACACACACACACACACACGAGTCTTAGTTCTCTATCCCCCTACTCAGATCCAAAAAGAACAAAGCCTACCAGTCTTCCAACATTTATTTAGAATGCATCCACCTCATTGTCACCCCAGATCACTAACCTGAAGGAATGTTCCCATGGCAGCAAAATTCCCTCACAGCCATCGTTCACAGAGTCATTGGGGCATCTTGTCTTTCCCGTTGCCACCTCAGAACCTCTTCACCTGTTGTTTCCTCTGCATGGAACTCTCTTCCCTGTTCTCCTAAGGAGGCATGCAGGGCTCAGCTAGGGCAGCTTGAAGGAATTAAAAGCCATGTGGCTGGGGCGCACCTCTGAGACTCACACTTCTGAAGGAGAGCTCCCATGTTCTCCGAACACGCTCTCCTTCCCCTCTCAGGACTCGTCATAGTCTGTGCTTACACATGCACTTGTGTGCTTATTTGACAAAGAGCCACCTGCCTAACCAGGGAGGAGCCTCATGGGGATGGAGTGGGCACCAGGTTTGCAGACTACATTCTCCTAGCATCTGGCACTGTGCTTGCTGTTGTATTCTGAAAATGCCAAAGCAACTTGAAATTGTGTTCATTACAGACATGGGCATACGTGCTTGCTGGTTTGGGGCATGCAGGGTGGGGGGTGGGTGGGAGGTGGGGGTGAGTACCAAGGAATGACACTAATACCTCAAAATTAAGCAGCAAGTTTATCTTGATCACCAAGAAGAAAAAAAAAAAAAAACAAAAAAAAAAAAAAACAGCTACAATGTCCCCACCCCCAACCCCCAATGCTGTGAATGCTTTTAAAAGATTTTTGACAGAATTGTTGGTCCTTCCGCCTTTCTTTCCATCAAAGTTCAATCTCTCCATGACTAAACAGGCTAGAACAAACAGTACAGGCAGAGCTCAGAAGCTAGGGTACCATCCAGTATGTATGCAGATGCAAAGTCAAAACTTAAGGTGGCACAAGACTGTTAGTGTTAGGTTTCAAATCTGGGACAAAAGGCTGAAGTACCTATCTAACATATCAAAGTGGATGTTGGCTTCCAAGTTCTCCCTGCATCCCTCAGCCCTCAGTCCCTACCAGTTTCAGGATCCTCCTGGCTGAAGTACCCATCCTTTTCCCAGAACTTCCCAGTCCAGGGACTAGGCTGCTCCTCCCCATATAATCCAGCCATTTTGATTGTCCGCTGTCTGTACTTTGGGCCTCCTGGCTGCTGCACCTGGTTCCCCCTCTGTCCCCTCTTTAAACTGTCTCCTTCTACCATACCAGGGGCAGTAGCACACGGCGGACTTTCCAGTTTACTCATTCAGTTTGCAGACTTTGAGTTTAGTACATGCATTAGCAGGTGTCTCAAGCAGCAAATCCCTTACACCCAGACCCTGGTTATCGAACGCATTAGGGTTTTAACCCTTGAATTGCTGCTAAGAAGCGCATGGTGGAGGTTCCACAAAATGAGAAACTTCTCAAATGTTGTGGCTGTGGCTCAGCACCAACCCAAGACCTCAAAAAATGGTAAACAAAACTGTCCCAAGTCAGACACTGAAGGGATGACCTTCTGTGAGGACGGCAAACATTTGTTCTGCCTGATAAGTGAAAGTGGAGGGGAGCTAGTGACGTCAGGGTGGACTTTCCACCGCTGCCATTGGTCTGGTCCTTCAGACCATCTCGGTGTTGACCATTCTACTCCAAAAGCCTGGCAGAGGTAGCTGAAGGCCAACGTGGCAGTGACCCTTGGGTTGGGCAAGTGAGTAGCAGCGGCCCATGCAACTCAAAACCGAAATATCTTCTATCTGAAGAATTGATTTAAAGTCACATCTAAAACGCGCCTCAGATAAATGATATCGTGTGGGCATGAAAATGAATCTGATATTACCTCTATGTTAAAGTGTCTCTGTTTCCCCAATGATATAGTCCTACTCATAGCTTGATAGCAAGAAAAAAAAATGATCATCTAATTCACTGTTTCTTATTGAAATATGGAAACATTTTGGGACTGGGAGATGACTCGCGTCATAAAGCACTTGTTAACCTTAGTTTGATCCTCAAACAAAAAAGCCAGACATGGTGGTGGGTGTGGACAATCCCAGCGCCAAGGAGGCAGAAGACAAGAAGGCTCTTGGGGCTTACTGGTCAGCAGGTCTAACTAAATCCATGAGCTGGGGGGTTCAGTAAGGAATCTTATCTAAAAAATGAGGTAGAGAGTAGATAAGGAAGACACCTGGTGATTTACTTCAGTATTTTAGAACTCTTTTTATCCCATGCTTAGACGCAGCTTGGAGATAACACCTACAAAGAATGAAAACCTCGATAACCAACAGCCTACGATGAGGCTTTGTTCTCCACAAGGATTACATGCTTAGCCAGGTGAGAGAAGGCATGTGACTGTCAACCCAACAGAAGTACTGCTTTGAGTTTGAGGCCAACTTAGTCTACAGGGTGCATTCTAGGCCAGCATGGGCTGTTGTGTGAACAAAAAATGATATGCTCACTAATGGTAGGAACAGAGGGTCATTCATAAAATTGGAATATGCTTTCTTCTTTACAGATTTTTTTTTCAGAAGACATAGTTATCTTAAGCAGAAACCCACAACTAATCTTTAGCCCTTATTTTCCCACACAATAGCCAGCTTATGGGACATACAGGGACACAAAGCATACGTGACCTTGTCAGAGGAAACTCTTTATGAAACTCAATTAAATTAGTGATGTCTAAGAACTCGCCATGACTGTGGATACAGTAGATTCTCAAATGTCTACATTCCATAACAAATTCGAGGCCACCTCTGCAGAGACCTTTTTCTTTTTCTCCCCAAAATAAATGATTTTCTCCTCCTATAAAGCAACTTAGATATTAAAAATGACAAACTCAATAACCTTTGACACATATTATAAAACACAGTTAAAGAAACTCTTAAAGTCTGACTATCACAATCTTAAATGATGCCCTCATATTTTTTAAGTACCATCAAGAGAATTCTAGAAATAATTTAAGCATAAATCTAGACTGTAGGCTCTTGCATTACAAAAGAATTGTAATCTTTTTAGAAAACCTGACTAGCTTTGTTTAACTTGTCCAGAAGGTTCACTGTAAACCACTGTACAAGAATACGGGCTATTTCTTGAGTCGGGGATGTTATAACACTCTTGGTTTTGCTTTGGTCTCCATCACCAGTCTCTTAATCAGATGCTCAATATATAGATGTGTAACCCCTCCCCCCCCCCCCCCCCCCCGCTCACTTGGCCATTTTGAGAACAGCTGTTTCTAAGCCGCCAATTCTAGATCTTCAAAACTTAAAGTTCTATTTATATTTATTCAATTCCACAGGTTCTTCTTAAGATTTTGCTCTTTTAAAAAGTGTTCTTTTTTAAATTGTCAATTAAAAAGATGAGGAAGACAAATCTCTCTCTCTCTCTCTCTCTCTCTCTCTCTCTCTCTCTCTCTCTCTTTCTCTCTCTCCCTCTCTCTCTCTCTCTCTCAAATAGGGGAAACACATATCCTCCCCCAGTTTCACTCATGGGACATTTTCTTTGATTAAGTTTCTGTGAGTTTTGTTGAATTGTGTCAGCTGAAGTCAGGGCAGTTACAATTATGTATCTTTCCCTAACTTTTATTACAGTCAGTGACTTAGCAGCAGCTACAAGGATTGAGACTGCCTGCAGGCTTTGCAGTGTGTCCATTTCCTATCATCCACCATTCAACTTTCCAATCAGACCTAGAACCATTTGCAAAAGAGAAGTGCAGCCGGGACCTGGATAAATAATTTCAATGTCTGATAATATATCAAATTGATCTTTTAAGCAAAAAGTTATCCGTGTAGTATTTTCAGTCATTTTAATTTGTAATGAATAAACAATCGACACACTATAAAGAGGAAAGCAAGCATGCCTGACTGTAAGTCTGTGAACACGTATGTAAAATGAACTGTACCTTAATTATTTATCCAGTCCTGTGCAGTCTTTCATGAACTGTTTGGGATGGCAGACCCCTGTCACACAGGTGACTTATCTGAACTTTTTGGAAAGCAAGACAATGATTTAAAGGCCAGTGGGAGTGAACAACATAAGCCAATCAACACCTTCACCTGGCCCCAACACCTCCCTCAGTCCGGCTTGCGTCAGCCCAGAAGAGAGGCACTGAGTTGGTTTGCTGTTTGTCACTTGGCTTAAACATTGGTCACACCAATTTCTATTTGCCTTTAGAATTTTGGCTTTTATACAACAAGGTTCTTATCGAAAAATCTCATTTCAGTGTCACACTGCGTTAAAACAAATCTATTGCATGGTCAGGGGACTGATCTAGAAGCATTCATTTCTCAGGTTTTATGAACTGACCATATAAAGTAAGAATAAAATAGATATTTAAAAAAAAGTCACACTGTACGATGTGAATCAGAAGGTAAAAGTGGCATTGATTACACGGGAGGATCATTTTCCTGTGTCTCGCTGGCCCGTTCAGAAGTCTTACAGGAGCTCCAACAGTACCAAGTCACTCAAGGTGCCAGGAGGTGGAGATTGTAGGCCCTGTCAACCATGGCTGCCTCAGTAGAGTGCTGGGAAAGGAAGCTATGGGATGTTCTGAAGGAATTTCTAAGGGCGTATATTATTTCCTTAAAAGAAACAAACCTATGTAGCTCTCCACACACTAGAAAAGGAATTCAAATGTGTTGGCACATAATTTATCTGCAATAAAAACTGATCAGCTAAACATTCTGAAAGGGAGATGAGAAAGAAGCAGAAACCAACCCAGACTCGGGATCTTTGCTTTTTAAATTCGTATGACGTAAATAATCTCATAGCCAATCAAAACCTCTATTATAATATTCCATCACTGCCTGCTCTGTAAAAACTAAACATTGTCAGTCCTCTGGTTAAGAAATTCCCAAGTTGATGCAATACACAAACCATCAGAGTCACGTGGACCCACCTGCTCCCCCTGCTCTCTGGTGTGCCCATTTGATTTATTAACTCTCAGATGGCATTTTTACCCTCACCCGTGACAGCGTGTTCTCCACTCTGGAGTTTTTTTGTGTTTTCGTTTTCCTTCTCTCAGATGAGTGCTACCATAATTCATCAGAGAAAAAGACAACGTCTTGTAGATCTCAGGGAAGTTTGAAAAAGCACTCCTTTTTTGTTTGTTTGTTTGGTTTGGTTGGTTTTTTGTTTGTTTGTTTTTTTGAGACAGGGTTTCTCTGTATAGTCTGGGCTGTCCTGGAACTCACTCTGTAGACCAGGCTGGCCTCGAACTCAGAAATCCACCTGCCTCTGCCTCCCAAGTGCTGGGATTAAAGGTGCACGCCACCACCGCCCGGCAAAGCACTCCTTTTCAAATGACAGTTTCGACCTCCTAATTGTCATCTTTCCCAATTAGGATTTCATCCTGCTTGCAAAGTTATCCAGTGAAGAGGAGAAGAAGCAAGCAAAGATTTGCAGTAATTATTAGGAAATTAAATGCTTCTAGCAAAATCCCGTTTCCTGGTGGGTCAATAGAGCCAGCAAGGATGGAATCCTGATAGGAGAACTTTAATGTATTGTGTCTTTGTATCAAATGGGAACTGATAGATGGAGGTGTGTCTACTCCAAACATTTTACTTCCCTTAACACTTCATGTACGACTTTCAGCATTCTTCCTTCCAAGCATAATGAATAATTATCGCAATGGGCACATGAGGTTAAGATTACAAACATACTTCCCTGGCATTTTTAAAAAATCCCAATCTACTTTATGCCGAAAAATTCTAATCATGAAACATAGAACATTTCTTAAAAATCAAATCCGAACACACAGAAACTAGCTGAAATGGCCAAGGCCCTGGTTTGTTGTTAGAGTATTTGTTTTTTCCATAGACATTTTCACACATTCAAGTGTGGCCAACTTAGTGAAGAAGTTGTATGATTGGGCCTTGGCAAAAGGCAGACTTCCCTTCTGTAGGGAAAAGCAGGCTTGCATATGATATTGTAACGCTCTGATGATGTCTTACAATAATGTTGCAGTGTAATTTCACATACTTCTGGTGATGGATGTATGCCATTTTGACTTTCAAAATACAGTAAATATAATATATTCCGTCAGATTCTAGGATGGTTGAATTGTCGTTATAGAAGGTAGTAAGAGATCACAAACTCTCTCTTACAAGTGAGAATGGGCAGGCATGATGTCACACACCTTTAATCCCAGTATTTAGGAAGCAGAGACAGGCAGATCTTTGAGTTCAAGGCCAGCCTGATCCATACAGTAAGCTCTAGAACAGACAACAACCAGGGCTGCAGAAAGAGACCTTTTCTAAATAAATAAATAAATAAATAAATAAATAAATAAATAGTAACGTGATCTAGGTTATAGGTATGGCTAATGGAGCAAATCTGGATACTGAGGTGACAAACACTTTAACTGACCCCTGTAAAAAGAACCCATAAGTAGATAATTCCACAGGTAGGGACAGGAGCTTCAGTCTAAGTGAGCACATGGCTGGGACTGAGGACACAAGCCCACATGAAGGCAGCCTTAGTTTCCCAGGCTCTGTCACAGTTAATACCAGCTTAACTGCACAGCGTCCCCTGGGATTTGTCAAATGAGGAGCTGCCAGGGGCTGAGGTCATCCAGGAAGTTCTCAGGGAGCTCTGGGGCCTCTGGCTGAGATCCCAGTGGGCAGAGAGAAGGCAACAGGCCTCCTGAGTGAAAAGGGACTCAGTTTTGACAACGTGAGAACCTTCCTGGCCAGAGCAGAGACCTTCTGACCCAGACAGGAGAACGGAATGAAGGAATCCAGATGGAAGGAGACAGGAGTCTGGGAACTCAGATGCTTGGATGAGGGGCCTTGAACCTTCACAATAAAGCTGGCAGGGTAGTACACAGAGAGGTAATGGGTGGAGCTGGAGGCGGAGACAAGGGTGACTGACATGATGGTTTGGGATTTATCTTGCCTGTCTGAGAATGAGGACCAAAATGGAGACAAACAGAATAATTCAAATGGAAGTCAACAAGAATTTGACATTTTTTCCTTGAAAGTTTTTTTTTTTTTTAATCATTTTTCGAGCTCAGAATACATGCTATGAATTTTGTATTGCTGTATTATGAGAAACATGAAACATGAAATCAAACCTTTTCCTCACATAGCAGAGAGCTTACATTCTTTTGTTTTGTTTTGGTTTTGGCAGTTATCCTCACATAGAGAAGATCCTAGAATATGTGTCCCAAGAAAATGTTATTAATTGAAAGCACAAAACTATTAAATCGCAGGAGACTTAGAACATGGCAGTGTGTTGAATCAAACTTTGTCTTGCTGGTGTTTAAAAGAACTAAAGTATCCGGTATGGAAATTTCAACTGCAACAATGTCCTCAAAGAGACTGTCGCAGGCTGCTACAATGTCCTCAAAGGACTTTCGCAGGAGCAACCTGGGTCCAATCACATCAGCACTTTGCACAGGAACAAGAAGGAACAGGAAGGTAACCTCTTGGTCTCATCTTGACTATAACTGAATTTCTGACTTTAGTCATGGAACAAAATAACACTTGGAAATGGATTCTGCCTGTAGATGAAGTTGGGGGAGACACAAAGACCAGTGGTGGCTAGGAAACAAAGTGGTTTACATTTGAACCCTTTCACGACATGCACACGTTTTCTCTTACTTGCAACCATACTTCTTGCCTGGTTCCCTCTTTAATGTCTCTTCTTGCTTTCCAACCTTCCTTCTTGCTTCTGTTTCTTGTTTTTTAACTTTCCTAGGCTATGTGTTATGTATTTACTTAGCGTATCTGTTTATAAAGATAGAGTTTCTGTATGTTGTCTAGGGTAACCTTAAACTTGTAAACCTCCTGTCTCTACTTCTCAAGCGCTGGCATTACGGGTCTGTATCATCACGGCCGACTAACTTCTCTATATCCTACTGTATTCACGATGCTCCAGTCTTCAAGAAGAGTCGCTGTTTGCAGTTTCTAGCCCTTAGGGTTATAAATGCAAAATCTAATTCAGTAGATGATAAGCTTTCTGGTATGTTCTCACAGAGTTTACATTATTCCAAGTGTTTTTGTAATGGTACAGGTACATGACTATCCGATGTATCAACATACCAACTCTGCTCCCACCATTCAGCAGCAAACAACATTCTGCCACTTTTGGGTGGGGGTGCAGTTCAAGATAGGGTTTCTCTGTTTAGCCTTGGTTGTCCTTGAATTCACTTTGTAGTCCAGGCTGGCCCTGAACTCATAGAATTAAAGCTGTGCGCCACCACCGCCCAGCCACTACCGCCCAGCCACCACCGCCCAGCCACTACCGCCCAGCCACCACCGCCCAGCGGGTATCTTCGAATGCTTCTGTAGTCTTTGCCTAAGCTTACATAATAATGATAAAACCAAGTAACAAAATACAAAACTGAATATTACCTTCAAGAGCCACACACATCAATTTAATTGTAAATAGAAAAGTATGATTGTTTTTCGTTCTGTCTGTCTGTCTGTCTGCCTTCTATCCTCTTTCTTTTTTCCTCCCTTCCCCCTTCCTCCTTTCCTCCTTTTTCCTTTCTCTCTCTCTTTCTCTCTCTCTCTTTCCCTCCTCTTTCTCTCTTTCTCTTTCTTCCCTTTGCTTATCCTAGGCTGGTTTCCAGCTTGCTATATAACTGAAGATGACCTGGAACTCCTGATCTTTCTGCATCCACTGCATCCTGAGAGCACTCTGTCACACGCCATTTGGTCTCCGTTCTGGGCTGGAACTCAGGACTTCACCCACACTAGGTAACCACTCTTCCTGATCCATCCCAGGTCCCCTCTAGAATGTGCCATGTGTCCGTGGCATGTCAGCACAGTAGAATTTTTTTTTGAAGCAAGAAATACAGTTGATATAACAAAATCTGAGAGAGGATTTTTAAAATGTAGTGTGTTGCAGATGCTTCTATTTTAAGATTTAGAATTTCAGGACATTTTTCGTTGCACCCACCGATAAGTTTCACAACTTTATTAGAGTTCTCTCCCCTGGTTCTTCCAGATTCCTGATGTCTCTGCCCAGTGGAATTCTGCAATGAATGCAGTGAACTCCCTTTCATCTTTTTTTTTTTTTTTTTTTAAAGAAATGTCTTAGCACACACACATTGTAAGTTACTATATGGATAGCTTCAGCCAATGAAATCTTCAAAAGTCAAAATTTAGGATGCTTGCAAATATGAGACCCCCAAAGGGCTCCTGAGTCTAGGTCTCAGGATGGGAGGGAGAGGGCTGATTTTCCCTTCTAAATGGTTGAAGGCTCCTACCTGACCTGAGACTTCTGAGGAAACTCTTAATTCGATGGCACTCACAGCTCTTCAATCCAGCCTGTGCCACCTCCACAGTTATACACTGGGCTATTTTAGAAATGTTTGAATAACCAACAGCTACATTGCAAAATTAGTAAACAGCTTTGGTAAAGGTTGACAAATTTATTGACTTTGCCACCGACCCAAGTAGAAAACTGTATTTAGCCTCAGCTGACAGAAGGACTCGTTAGAAGATAGTCTACGACCTTGATATTTTTTTCTTTTTTCCCCTTGGAAACAGCTCTTTCTGATCTGTCTCATTTCTTCAGCTCACATTGAAATCACATAGGGAAAAAAGTGTCACAAACTCATTCTAGGCCTCTGCTCAAGTAGATAGGGTGAATAAAAGCAACGAGGTCTTTAAAACTTACAGGAGCTAAAAAAACTTAGTTGATGGAAATCCTACGTATTAAAATAGACTTCATTAAAGCTTGCTTGAAATAGCAATTCTCGGCCTTTAAAATTCCTCTCAGAAGGCTGTGGGGATGGCTCAGTGGGTAAAGGGCTTGCCATGCAAGTGTGAGGACCTGGGTTCACATCTCAAAATGACAGGCAGGGTGCGTGCTTCTGTAATTCTGCTGTACTGCTGACAAGATGGGATGTGGAGGCAGGGGAATCCCTGGGAGTTCTCAAGCCGGCTGACCTGGTACACATAGCAGCAAAGAAATGGCCTTAAGCAAGGTGAACAAACCCATCCTCTGACTTGTGTGTGTGTGTGTGTGTGTGTATGCGAGCGTGCGGTCACACTCATTTAAACGCTTTATACACATAGACTATATACATAATCACACACATAGATAATATACTTTACATACATAGATTATATACATAAAAATGCCTACTAGATAAAATAGCATGGCTAGTTACAACATTATATCTGAGACAACTAATCACCTTGTTCATTTCTGTTCTTCACACTGATATAAAAAGAACCGAGTTGCATTGGTTGCCTTTCAAGTTAACAGCAACTGGTGATTTAAACAACAGCAACAATGACTAATGACATTGTTCTGGGTCACAGGCCACTTATTCCCATTGCTTTCTTTCGAGTCCCCAGATATGTTTCCTTTACAGTAAATCATATATTATTAGAAGGTGGTAGAAACTGGTCTTTTATTTTTATTCTTTGGTTTTTTTGTTTGGTTGGTTGGATTTTTTTGAGACAAGGTTTCTCTTTGTAGCCTTGGCTGTCCTGGAACTCACTCTGTAGACCAGGCTGGCCTTGAACTCAGAGATCTGCCTGCCTTTGCCTCCCAAGGGCTGGGATTAAAGGCATGCACACTACCCTTCGGTAGAAAACTGTTGAAGTTGGATCCTAAGTGAAGGAAGCAGCCGGTCACAGGATGCGCCTGTGAAGGGCGTATCTCGCCTAAGGCCTCCTCTTCTGTCTGACTCTCACCATGAGGTGAACCCCTGGACTCTACCACGAGTTCATCTGAGTGATGCTCTACCTCACTCTGCCCAGAAGCCACAGAGTCAAGTGACCTCAGACGGAGGTGTCTCAAACCATGAGTCAGAGGAATCTCCTGTCCTTTAAGTTGACTTTCCTCAGGTATTTACACTTAGCAATAGAAAACTAACATGCATGCTTAGCAGACGGACTCGTTCAAAGGAATCTGAATGGGGTGGGGGTAGGGAGGGGTGGGGGAAGGGTGGGGTGGGGATAGGAAGAAGTGGGGCAGGGGTAGGGCTCCGGATGTTTCCTCATGCGGTGTCAGTGAACTGGGAGGGTTTCTTGAAGTGAGTCTCTTCAATGGAAGGAACACAGGTTTCTGACACAGAGATCACTTGTCCTACTGGGTTCCAAGAGCCATAGTGTGTGCCCACACTTCACTCAGAGCCCACACAGGGCCACCCACTACAGACTGTTCTCCTCTCAAGGAATTGGGCAGTGCCCAGGCTGGCAACATAACTCAGCCTTTTGTGTTCTATGGGTTACTTTAGTTACGAATTATAACTCTGGCCTGGCGGTGGTTGGGAGGCAGAGGCAGGCAGAAGGTAGATCTCTGAGTTCGAGGCCAGCCTGGTCTACAGAATGAGTTCCAGGACAGCCAGGGCTACACAGAGAAACTGTCTCGAAATACTACTACTACTACTACTACTACTAACTAATAATAATAATAATAATAATATATAAAGAATATATTGTATACAAAGAATGAGAATTCTAGAGAGTGAATATATAATTAATAGTACTAATCTTCCTTCAGGTAAATGTCTTCACCTACTCAGTGACATAGCAGCAGAAGGGAGTCATTCAACACATGGTATATTTAGGTTTGGGGAAGGGTTTAAGTCTGTCTAGACAACCCATTTAAATAAGCTATAAACAACCCACCTTGTTTGCTTTGAATAATAATAGACTATGTCTGGCTATAGTTGGCACTGTATAAATGTTGAATGAATAAAAGGTTTTATTAAAGGCCTTGATTCAAACTGCCCATCCAAACCTGCCTTTAGAAATTATTTGTAATACTAGAAATAACCACGTGATAGCCACCAAACACACATAAACTCTCACCAACATGATCGCTTATGAACATGAGCTGGACAGGAACAAGAGAAATAGACATGCTAATGTGCATGGGGAAAGCCCGTGATGCCTCAGCCCCACACAGAGAGGCAACAGGCAACGGTTCTAAGGACGCTGAGACCAAGAGCAATAGATTTCCTCAGGAAAAGTATATCAATTACTTACCCAACACCAAACGGTCACCTCTGAAAACAACAGACAGACTGAGCAGGTTGTACAGATATATTTAGGAATATATGTAACAACGATTAAAGAAAAAAGCCCCTGAATTGGAAAGAGAGCACGGAGGGTAAATAGGGGGAGGCTTGGAGGGAAGGGAAGGGAGAGATGGTGTGACTATATTGTAATCTCAAAATCTGAAAGAAATAATTTTTAAACGCTGTGCAAATCATAGGGCAACAGACAGAACCATTGAGTAGAAACTACATACCACACACTCATGCAGCTACTGGGTGAAAAAAACTAAAAAACTTAAATTCACAACTCTAAAATAAGTGGTATGCATAATTTCAGCTCAACCTGATCAAAGGTCTTCCTGCTAATAACGCTCCTTTGCCACCAAGCTAAAAAACGTTTTCACATGAGCAAGTGGCAACTGTACTTACATAGTGATCAGAGAGTCGCCAAAATGTTTGTTCACTGCGAACATGTTCAAGATACAATTCTCTGTTGGTGTAGAATTTCTATTTTAAATATTTTAATTTAGCTCTTCTGGTTAAAATTTTCACCAAAAGGAAGAGATGTGTGGTCTTTAGTGCTTTTTCTTTTTCCCCCCTTCCAGTCAACCCACCTCTCATTCTATCAGCAAACATTTATTAGGCACCCGGTGTATAGAACAGCGCTTCTTGCCTCCACAGCTCTCCCTGGCTGCCTTTCTTTCCATGTCCTAATGAGTGGCTGTGTTTTTCTATGAAGGGTCATAATCCTTGATATTCTCAGGGGATTTTAGAATTGGGCTGACGTACATGATATTAACATAGGTTGGTTTCATGTATGAAACTTTGTGTGGTTGTGTTATACAGAAGGCTCTGTATAGCAATCATGTTTCTGCATTTGTCTATTAGACACTGTAGGACTTCCTGTCCACAGAAGCTTCTCCTTTGCCTCTCATGTATGTAACACATGTGCTATTGTCTCCCTGTATTCCCAAAGCCTCACCAAATAGAGATTGGCTAAAGACATTAGCGTGGTGACTCTGGCGTCCACTTTCAACAATTCTGATTGTCGAAATTTCCTCCTGGCTTCAGGAACTTAAGACAAGGTCTAAAACCTTATGCCTTTGTGTTTCTGCCTTGTGCGTACCTGCAGACAGACTCACATGCTGAGTTACACACATGCTTACGTGTCTGCCTTCTGCAAGAGCACAGATCACACTGCGTTTTCCAGACACTCCTGTCTAGACCTGACTCCAGTCTCTATTGCTTATCAGTGCTCTGACTTTGGGCAAGCTGTTTGCTATTTCTCCTCCCCTCTTCCCTTCCCTCAATGTTCTCACTTACAGAGGAAACAGTAACGCCTGTCTCGCACTTCCGTGAGGAGGATTGACCCACCTAATGTCTATACGGTGTTCTGCTGGGCATCTGCTGCATAATGAAGATGGCATATTTATAAATGCCTTTAAAGAGCTGTCAGCATCATTCATGCCCCACCCCTGTGTGTGCTTAATGGGGATGATAAACTGGGTGTGGTGGCACACACTTGTAATCCTAACACTTGGTAGACCAAAACAGAAAGATCATAAATTTGGCCGGGCGGTGGTGGCGCACGCGTTTAATCCCAGCACTTGGGAGGCAGAGGCAGGCGGATTTCCGAGTTCAAGGCCAGCCTGGTCTACAGAGTGAGTTCCAGGACAGCCAAGGCTATACAGAGAAACCCTGTCTTAAAAAAAAAAAAAAAAAGATCATAAGTTTGAGGCCAGCCTGGGCTACATAGCAGCAGTGCATCAAAAACAAAAACAAAAAAAGAAACCAAACAAATCAGTCAACAACAACAAACAAAAAGGATTTCTGAAGTAAACAAAACCCCTATAAATAATGGAATCCCAGTTTTCTCTTTATAACTGAATAACTGGATCTAGCAAAGCTGAAGCCAGCTTACTTTGAGAGCCAAACGAGATAACAGACATTTTAGTGTTCCAACTAACTATGGTATTTCATTGTTTGCTTATGAGTTATGTGATGTTCGTAAATTTGCTTATAGGATTAAGTCTGTTAACACTTCTTGATTCAGAAGGAAGGGCTGCTGTTTGCTGCGCTGCTATTTCACCCGTTAGGCCACTGATTGGCACCATCGGAAGCTGGAAAAGGACAGGTTTTGGCCCTGACCCACGGAACCTCAGAAAACAACCTTGTAATAAGACATGGTCTGCAATGTGTGTTTGTTTAATATTAACCAACCTGTGAGATAGAACCGAGTCGTGGTGCAAATATCTCTGAACCTGTCTTTAGCAGTGTTTAAACACACACCTATCCTGGCAGATTTGGGGGTGGGGCGTATTTGGTCTTGCTTCATGGTATCGCTCTTTTTGGGGAGTCTGACAAAACTTTGAGACTCAAAGATGAATGAAGACACATTTTCCAAATGCCAACGTGCAGGTCACTTGCATTCTGAGTTCTGAGGATTCCAAGACATCAGTCTTGGTGCCACCCACTTCTGCTGTCGGCTCAGTGAGATGGGTCCAGGGCAAGAGTCTTTAATGCATATGGAAGGCAGTGTGAAGATCTGCATTACACGAGAATGTTGCCTGAGAATAACTGTCTATGAAATACAGATGTGGTACCATGCATGAATTACGTTGATTTGGGAACAAAAAGTGACCTTGTTAAGGGTTCTACGACTACAGGAGATATTCCCTTCCTTCTCTCCACTCTCTGTGTGTGTGTGTATGTGTGTGTGTGTGTGTGTGTGTGTGTGTAGTGACGAAACAATTTATATAAAAACTTAAAACACACTGAGTGGAGTAAAAACTAAATACATATCAATTATTGCTGACCATGTAGTCTAACTCTATCTGGTGCGTGTCAAGTGGCAGGCATTGAATTGAATGTTTTAAGGGAATCCACCCACTCCTAAGGAGCGGATTACTTTTGACTCCAGTCACTGAGTATACATAAAATTACTGAATTCCAATTCAAACACTTCATTCCATATCCTTGGCTAAAATCCAGATGCTTGAGTTTAACTCCAGGCTTTGGGGCCAGTGTTTCATGAATCACTCCCCAAGTTTTGACTTAGAATGTTAACAGACATTGGGACAAATGGCTTCCCCAATGAGCCCTTAATACACCCAGCCATTGGCCTGATTAGCTTCTTGAACAGCTAACCTTTTATAGGTTGAAAAGAACTATATTTGTAAGGGATATTGTACCATATGCTGACCGTCTGTGGCGCAGCTCTGGCCAATGTCATGCCTGTTTACTCTGGCCTGGTATTTAGCAAAATATATGAACTTGCCATAGCAACTTTGGCAACTCAAACCTTCGAGCTTCTAAGATAAGAGGAATATTTTTAAAGAAACATACTAGCACGTTTTAGTTGATACATGCAAACTAGATATCTGTCAGAATAGAAATGTGTAGCATTGTAGTGATTTACTATCAGACATATGATTGTTAAATTTGTATTATAGTTATCATTTTCGTTATTTTTAACAAACACAATCTTAGTGTTAAGTGTATCTAGACTGTGATAAAGAAACACACAGCCAGAGTAGTCCCTGGTCTGGGCTAGTGACTCATTTTAGAGAGAAACAAAACAGAATATCTTTTTTTTTTTTTTTTTTTTTTTGGCCTACTATTTCCTATTATTCGCTAAAGGTAAAACTTGAAGAGATTTAAAAAAAAAAACTCCATTATATTTCTAAGAACAGGTACAGGACATTTTTTCTAAATTATCAAGGGAAAATCCTTTTTTTTTTTTTTTTATTGCTGTCAGGTCAGGTGGTTCAGCCCCATCTTTTTATGAGCGCACCAAGTCCCACAGGCCATGAGTCTGACCCCTTCACTTCTGCTTGGACACATTACTACTGTAGTATTTGTTTTTTGTTCCCCCATACTATTTTGGTGAAGAATAAGGGGTTCATTTAAAAAAATGTGTATTTTTGTGAATGTATTATTTTTCTGATGATTTACAAGAGACTTCACAAAGGTGGAAATTAAAACTCGAGTATTTAAGTGTGTAGAGGAGGGAATTTGTCTCATCAGGAGAGATACCTTTACCTTTAGTTTTCATTCTGAGTATTTTGTGAGTGGCTTAGAAGGAAGTAACAGTGTCATTCCTGAAAGACTAGAATTATAGAATGAGTCTTTTTTTTTTACATACTTTAATATGGCAATAATAAATACAAATGGTTTACTTTTCCATCTCTTGCTGATCTGTTTCACCCAGAGCTCCAACAATTCAAAGTTCATGCCCACATTCAGGGACACTCTTGGGTCTGGTCTTGTTATCCATTGTCTTTCTGCTTTCCGTGATAAGGTTGGACCTAGGGCTTTTGATATGCTAGACAAGCATGCTACCATCGGTCCACATCCCCAGCCTCTGGTGCTACACTGCTCTTCTAGATTAAAGTTGTTATCTCTTGCTTGCTCTCCGTCCAGGTGTGAGCTCAAGGACATGACTAAGTTGGTTACTTAACATGAAGAAACTTCTAGAAACTTTTAATTAACCTACTAGGCCCAAATTTAAGTAGATTTTTATTCCTTTGCCTCTCAAGGCAGATCTTTTATTTGGAATGTGAAAAATGGCATTCCCAGGTCAAAGATGGCCACCCTTCTGCAACGCGACTGCTCCCTCCTCGCCAACCGAGATGCGGCCTGAGGTCTTACCCCTGAGCAACTGTTATATCTCCAAAACCTTCAACCAAAAGCATCCCAACTTAAGTATAAGCTGCAACCAAACCTGGGAGCCAACTGTGAATGAGACACAGTCTCACACATCCCAAGCCATTTCCTCGTCTCTGTGTACTAACAAGCTGACTTTGACGTTGAAGTCTGCCATGCTTTTAGGCAAAACAGCTAGGGTTGCAGGGTGAGGAATGCAAGTTCTTTACTCTGAGACACGTGACTTTTTAAAATGATATTTGGCAAAAAAGATAGATAGATAGATAGATAGATAGATAGATAGATAGATTCCAAAAATGCCTCGTTAATTCAGATAGCATGGTTTGACTCGGCTTTACTTTTTAGTTCAGACATTTTCAAACTTGTGTAAAAGTAGGTAGTATAAAATAGTACCTTTTTGTATAGGCTCCACCACTGAACAGTTAACCATGTCCAATCTTACTCCATCTAACCAGCCATTCCCCTTCGTATTATTATTATAAGGTCTATATTTCAGAATAAATGTTTCAGTACACACCAATAACAAAAGTGCTTCTACAACACGGCCTCATGGCACAGTCTTAAGTCAAAACAACACCTTGGGTTTACAGAGCGCTATGTTTTGCAATCTTTGGGGAAAAGTTGAGCCAACACCTCTGGTGAGCAGAGCAGGACACATTTTGAAACCAGATGCAGAGCGCATTCCCGGCCACGCACATCCTGAAGGAAGAAGTGTCAGGAAAATTCAATCCCAAACTTAATGTAGGATGATATTGGGAAAAATTAGAATTATGGGCTGGATGGCCCTCCAAGCAACACGCTAAAAAAAAAAAAAAAAAAAAAAGGAAAATTCTAGCTTTTCTTTAAAATATGGGTAATGCTATACAACAAAACACTAAGTTCCACCATCAAATAAATTGCTAGGGACAGGGTGAGAGGTAAAAGATCTTAGGTATTCAAAGAGACTTGAGAGGAGCATTAACTCCCCAGGGTGAGCCCTGCTTGAATTCTGACTCAAACAAAGGGTGGAGCTGGTGTGGGGTATAGGAAAATGAATATCAGGGATATCTGGACGGTGTTTGAAAGAACTATCTGACTGTTTTGGTAACATCGAGCAAGTGCTACAATATTTTAATTCTTCTTAAAGAATTCTGCAGGTGCAAGGCTGGACTGCAGAGCTTTGGAGTCTTGCAGGGCTCAAACATTCTATCAGTTGATGAGCTCCCCCCTCCCTGATTTCCACTCCCCATATTCCCTAGTAACCTGCTAGTATATTATGGCACCTTTGTCTTGAGCTATTTTAGTGACCTCGGACAAATGCAGGATTTGCCTCGAACAACTGGGTGTGTTTCGCTTAGCACAGTAACCCTCTACGTTGTCACAGCCTGAAAGAGACTTAATTGTACACGATGACATATTTTCTTCCACTATCCACCCATCCAGGGACAAACAGGTTATCCTGTAATTTGATGAGAGTGACCATCTCTGCCATGAAATGAGGGTATAACTACCTGTCTGAGATTATGATTTCAATTCTTTGGAATAAATAACCAAGAAGTGGGGCTGCTAGGTAACATGGTAGACCAGTTTTTAATGCAGGGGGGTGGACCCCTGTGCTGTTTTCATGATGTTCGACATTCTTATCAGCAGGAGCAGCAGTGACTCCATATTCTGGACAGGACCTGCCATCTTCTGGGTTCTCTTCTGAATTGCTATTCTGACTGGTGTGAGGCAGGACTTTATTTTTTTTAAGACAGGGTTTCTCTGTGTAGCCCTGGCTGTCCTGAAACTCATTCTGTAGACCAGGCTGGCCTCAGACTCAGAAATTCAACTGCCTCTTGCCTCCCAAGTGCTGGGATTAAAGGCGTGCACCACCACTGCCCAGTGACATTTCACTTTTCTATGGTTCTTCACTGCTGGTGGAAGCCAGAGCCTAGCTTGCTTGTTATAGAATCTAGCTATAATTTACTGCTTATCCAAAATTCAATGTGCATCATGCCATGCATAGTTTTTAAGACCTAAAAAAAAAGGAAGATACTTTCTTTCTTAATGTCTATGCATGAACAATGTTTTCTATTGGTCTATCTGGAAAGGCCCCGTGCCCTCTAATGATGGAGGAGCAAATGCCAAAGTCCTAACAGTCAAGATCTGGGGTCTGTATCTCCTTTCAGGCCATAACCTGTTAAAAATGGCCACCTCAGTTGAAAAGTCCTTATAACTAAAGAAATCACAAAAATGACAATGACAATATTCCTGCTGGGTAAAACTATAGTCCCCCTCACCTTTGGGGGATAATTATTACCTTAACTTATAAGCTAGGCAACTGATGCTCAGAAAGATTTGAGTGACATATACCGATGAGAGTGGTGAAGCAGATGTCACAGGGATTCATCTTCAGGTACCTACTTTGTGTTGAACACTGTATCATTAGTCAACTTCTATCCAAGTGTCAAAATGACCCAAGACAGGCTCACCTCCTAAAAATGTTCTACCAACAGTCACAGTCCCAGCAGGCTTCAACAAAGCTGTTAGCACCTGTGTCTTCCAGGGTGGAGGGTGGGTGTTGGTATCCAAACTGTAACAGTCACTACGCAGACAGCAGGATCTATGCCTCTGTGGTGTAGGGGTTAGAACTGGGAGCTTGGAACTAGAGCTTGGGCAGTAGAGGGGGTTTCAGTGGGGAGAGTGTTTTGACTTCAGGGAGAAAAGTTGGGGTCCTAGTAGGAGAAATGGAACCAGATGATTGAGCCCACTATTGCCAAAACAACATGTGGTTGGCTGAGGTTGACTTTAACTCCCAGGTTTAGGAAGTTTCAATTATGAAGGAATTCTGGTGTGAAGAGTCATGAAAACCATCATTATTTTGTGTTCTTGTTTCAAGTGTGGATATCAAGATAGTGCCACAAAGTATTTTGACAGCCTATACTTAGCCTTTGTCTATGCTAAGAAATTTCACGTTTACTTCAGAAAATTTCTTCTCTTTAAAGAAACACCAAAAACCCTTCCCATCATGTTCCAAAAGAAACAAACAAAAAAATTACTAAAAAACCAAAAAGAAGAAGAAAAGAAGAAGAAGAAGAAGCCTGCAATATTAAGAAGTGTGATGCATATATTTGCATCTTGTATCATGTCTTCCGAATGACTGTCATTATTAGTCCAGAAGTAAAGGGCTGAGCACAAGATACAGGAAACCAATACTCAGTCCCTGACTTAACACAGGTGCTCACTGCAGAAGATAATGGGACTGAGGTAACTAGTCTGCTATAGGTTGAAGGTCTCCTGAGCATGTGCACACACACACCACGTAGACATAGACACATACAGATACATATACACACAGGAGATATAAATACATACACATTGATACACATACAGATACACACATATACATGTAGACATAGAGACACACAGATACATACACAGAGAGAGAGATAACAAGATACACACAGACACAGAGGTACACAGAAACAAACACATAGACACAGAGACACACATATACACACACACTCACACATAGGACATACACAGCACACAAATGCAGACACACACCCACACATACACACATCCCTCAGTAGTTATGATCCAGAAGAGCTGTGCAAAATGACTAGTACCTAATGTTTTAAATAAAACAAGACATTTAGAAGGGGTAAGAAAAGGCAGATTTGCCAGTGAAAGGATTTACATATTATGTGAGCAGTGACAGTCAGCCATGTTTAGACTGTGCAGTCACCACATGACCCACCTTTCCTCCTCTTACAAAATGTAAACTAAGGACTACGCCCTTGGCTTTTGGAAGGGCGGCCCCATGGAGGCTAAGCTGGGTAAGACTCCCACATACCGCTATGACTTGACAACAGTTTATAGTCTGTATGTAGAGTCCTAACATCCAGACTCTATTGTAATCCTTTTTCTCCTGCTCCTCACTGAGGGTGTTCAGCTGTCTGGTGGGCACTGGCTCCACCAGAGAGAGGGACCTCAACTCCTCTGGGCAGTATCTGAAATGATCTCTCTCCCTTAGATACCTGCGGCTTCCACTGGTGTGCTCAACAAGAATGTTCACGGAATTGGTTTTTTTTAAATGTGGCACTATGTGAAGTACCTAGGGTATTGTTTAGCAATGAGAAAAGACAAAACTACTGGTTTCTATAGCAACTTGAATGGGTCTTAAGAGTGGCATAGAGAGTAGAATACATCAATCTCAAAAGGAGCATACAGGATGATTCCATTTATGTGAGACCCTTGTAAAGAACATAAGTCACAGAAAATACCTAGTTCACAGGGGCAGGAACAAAGAGATGGACTTCATAATAAAGGGTCAGCATAGGCCACATCTAAGATGGTGGCCATGCAAATCCTGTATCTTGACTGATTACAGTCACACACATATATGTGCATGATAAAATAACACAGAGATCACACCCATCCGGCCAATATCAAGTTCCTGGTTTTGATGCTGTGTTACAATGTGTCAGATGCAACTAATACAGAAAACCAGGAGCTGGTGATGCGCTCTGGTGGTTCCTTGCTGAGCCTAGTATTCCTGAGACCCTCTCTTCAATCCCTAGCATCAGATGGGAAGGAGAGGGAATGAGGCAGGAGGGAAGAATGGTTCTGAGAGAAATCTGAGGAAGATACCCAGCCCTCTCTGTCCCATTTGCTCAAGCTTGTGTAAATCTATCACTATAGAGAACTCCCAGAACGGTATGGACTCCCCTCTGTAGAAAGCATAATTAAATGCTAGCAAAACGACTCACAAGACAATAAAGTGTCTGACGTGTTTCTAAGTGTGCTGTTACGACAAAACTCCTCGGAAAGCCAGAGCAAAGTCAGTGCATCCTGGACTAGCACAAAGCAGTTCTGTCTGGCTAATACTACGCCAAATGGATGCTTTTGTGGCATCCGCAAAGCCCAGCTGGAAGCTCTAACCCTTAGGTGACATTACGTAATGGCAAAGGTCAGGCCGGGCACACAGCTTTTAGGGAGGCCCTGCATAGGTACAACAGGTCCCTCCTTTGTGGACAAATAAGACCAAGCCTGTGTGTGTACACCATCTAGGGCAGGAGTTTCCAGCCTCTGTGCCCAGTGAATGCCTCCCTCACCCACTCCCCTTTGCAGGTCTTTCCCACACTGCACTGCCAAATTTGCTGCCCCCTTCCTCACCCTCTGGCCCTCTCTCTTTGAGGCACCCATCATAGTAAAAGCGTCTGGCGAACCTGTGTATGCAGTATCCCTGCCAGCGAGTTTGGTCCTCCTGTTGCACCGGGAACCTCATGCTGGGCTCCTGGACATCCCGGGGGCTGCTGGAGCTCCAGCAGCAGTCCCGCAAGCAGCCGTAGGCCCAAGCTACCTCCGGGTGAATTGCCGGTTTTTCCCTTTTCTTCTTCAACATTTTATAGCACCCGGAACGTGCCTGGTGTTATAAAATGACGCCAAAACAAAGAGTAAAGTCCTTGTCCAGAGGAGCAGGCCATGTAAAAGGGGCGAATGACGCAGGGTAAAAAGGACAGGACAAACAGCAGGCACGCTGGGCAGGTGGAAAGTTCAGGAGCAAAGTAAGACAGAGCCAAGACTTTCAATGGCTCCGCATGCGGAAGTCACAGCCATGGCTGACTACAGAGAGCAGAAAGCGGGGTACAAACATCCCGCCCAGTGTTTCCCAGGCTCAGTACAGCATCCCTATCATCTATAAAGTGTGAACTACTGTTACACAGAAATGGAAAGCTCACTCTCTTTCACCTTCCACAGCCCAAGTGTTACAAAGCCCCGTGTAGGACTCCAAGTGCTTTGCAAATGTGGACTCATTTGCTTCCCACGGGGCCCATGATGCAGGAACCAGTGTGTTCTCCGGTTTCACAGATGAACAGTGAAGCGGTCAGGCCAACTTGCCCAAGGTCACTCTAGTACAAAACAGAAGAGCCATAGAGTGAATCCAGAACACCCATGTGACACAGCCCAGACATGAGCTCCTAAAAGCTCAGACTGCCAACAGCCCTGGGCTTGAACTCCCAAACCAGGTGTAACGACTGTAGCTTATAGACCCACACACTGACTGTAAGCAATGCCCAGACCTTCGAGAGCTAAACACGGAAGTGGTTATTTGAAGAACAAATACTGGCAGGAGAAGAAGAGGAGGAGGAAGAGAAAGAGGAAGAGGAAGAGGAGGATTTTCCTTTTCTTTGTTCAACAAACATGTACCAAGAATCTGGGATGTTTACGACAATGCACAACACTAGTCAACAAGACCCAAAAATGAGAGAACACTGAGGAGCTGCACACAACATCTGTTTGAATGACAGATGCGTGATTGATCAAGATCGAGGGAGGCCAGCACACAGTTTACACCGCCTTTGTGTCATTCAGGGAATGGCGGCATCCCAAGGCCAGACTGTCCCATACGAGACTCATTCAGTCCTTCTTTACTCCATAATTTCCTTCATTTCAGTTGTGGTAGTTTTTTGTTTGGTTGGTTTGGTTTTTAGTTTTTGGTGTTGGTTGTGGTAGTTGTGGTGTATGTGTGTGTGTGTGTGTGTGTGTGTGTGTGTGTGTAGCTTTTCCCTCGAATTGAAATGTTTCTCCCCAGGAGGGAAGAGGAAGTCTCACAAGGTTTCAGAAACTAACAGAACTTTAAGGCAGAGAAAGCTCAGAAATCTAAGATTTACAAAACTTCTGCCCCAGATGATGCCAAGGAGCAAGCACTTGCTGAGAGGAGACTCTTCAGTAGAACTGCCAACAAGTTGAACGGGGACCTCCAGCCACAGTGAGGAAGGCCACCACACTGACGCCGGGGTGGGCTTTGTGGTATGTGACTATCTTTCCTTCATCCAGATTCCTGCAAGCACCCTCTCATTAGTGACTCATCTCGTGAGCTCACTGGCTCCCTCAGGGAGACTGGGATGAAATGCTTGCTTAGCTCCGTCATTGGTGCTTATCTGAGATAAGTAGACATTTTTCACATTTCCCCAGGAAAAGTCAGAAAACACATTTAAAAAAAAACATGCTATCAAAAGCAAATACACCCACGGTAGTGGTGGTGCCCACCTTTAATCCCAACGCTCAGGGAGGCAGAGGCAGGCAGATCTCTGAGTTCAAGACCAGTCTGTTCTACAGAGTGAGTTCCAGGACAGCCAAGGGTACACAGAGAAATCCCATCTGGAAACAAAACAAAACAGAACAAACAAAAAAAAGCACATATACACACAATCTGTCTCTGTCTGTCTGTCTGTCTGTCTGTCTGTCTCTCTCTCTCTCTCTCTCTCTCTCTCTTGTCTCTCTCCCTCCTTATCTCTTAATGGGCTGGCGCCAAAGAGGAATGGGCCTGAGGTCATATTCCCAGCACCGGTGTAAAAGCTGGGCCTGCAGAACCTGTCCATAGCTCTATCACTGGAGACAAAAGAAAACAGACAGATGCCTAGATGTCCTGGCCAGCCAGTGGCGCCAGTCTGGTTTCACTGAGATACTATCTCAAAGACTAAAGTGGCTCACAAGAGAGAAAGGCATCCAACATGGACGCCTGACCTCCAGGAATCATGTACACCCACCCACTTACCAATACATATCCATGAATCCACCAAACAGAAATACTTGCCAGCATTTAAACATCTCAAATATTGTTACAAGTAAAGCAATAGCATCCTTAATAACAGCCATCTCATGCCGCCATGTGCTGAGAGTATACCAGACATCAACCTAAACATTCCACGAGGAATAAGTTGCTCACTCCTTATAATCCACTGAGGCATGGACCACTATCCTGAATCACAGAGGAAGAAACCCTGCTCAAAGACTTACTCCAAAAGTGTGCCGTCTAATCCAGTAAAAGAAACATCTCAGAGTGTCTGCATGCTTCACCAACTCTGAATCCCCTCCTACTACCCTCCCCACCAAAGAGTTTACAAGTATGGATGTGGTGGAGGCACAGGATGATCCTCAAACCCTTGGTGAAAAAACTAAAGTCATACAAAAGGCCCCTTAGGATTGACATTGGAAGCTAATTTTCAAAATATAGTTTGAAAAACCATGAGCAGACCTGCCATGAACATCTATGGATTAGGAAAGATGGCAGTCATGCTGTCTGCCACTCAAATCCCCACTTCACTGCAGTTTAAATATTATTTATATATACTTATATTATAATGTTAATATTATATTAATATGTGAACATTGTTTATAAATATATTTATATATTTAAATATAAAATGGTAATACTTTTATACTGTGACTTGTGCGTTGAGTACTGAAATAAATGATAAAAACCACGAAAAACTAAAATCAGGACAGAAAACTCCCTCTAATTCTCTATATACAAAGCATTTGTTGAGAAATCTTTTATAGGTGTCAGCAGGGTCTATGCTAAAACAGATTCCTCAGACCACCAGAAAAATAACACGGGGCCTCCCTCTGAGGCCACTGCAGAACTTTACCTTCCCACTTGAGGTGGTGATGGACCCATAAAAGTATTTTCTTAATTTTCAGATTTAGCCACTGGGTTTTGGTGACTACACGTCAGCCCTCACTTAATTCAAGAGAGGACAGAGGTAACTTTCAGAGGACTCTGAACCTTCCTCTTTCGCCAGAGGCATCTCCCATGAGCACCATGCTTACATCCTGAAGTGGCTCCTGTCTCATGATCATCCATGGAGGTTTGCTACCATTTCCCTCCTCACCTCCTCTTATTCCTCACCTGGCCAACTCCTACTTCCTCTTCAAAACCTCGCTTAAGAATCACCTCATCTTGTCAGGCAGTGGCGGCACATGCCTTTAATACCAGCACTCAGGAGGCAGAGGCAGGCTGATCTTTGAATTTGGAGGGCAGCCTGGTCTACAGAGTGAATTCCAGGTCAGCCAGGGCTACACAAAGAAACCCTGTCTTGAAAAATAAAGAAACAAACAAATAAATAGATAGATAGATAAATAAATAAATCAAAGGAATCACCTAGTCTTGTGACACTACTTAGCACGCTCAAGCCCTATCCCCCTACCCCGTTTAATAAAGCCAATTCTGGTGTAGAACATAATGGTTTACTTAATTATCTTCCACTAGACTAATCCATTATTCAACAAACATTTATGATCACATAGAATTTTGCTCTGCCCTGTGTGAAGTGTCAGGGGAGACAGATTTAAAAAACAAAACAAAACACCAAAAAACAAAAACCTAACAGATTTCCTGCAAGCCGGTGTTGCACGATGACTCTGGAATGAATGAGTGGAATTAGGTCATTACATAAATAAGAGGTGGACCAAAGGAAGGTTTATGGTCATGTGAAAGTGATTCTGTTTTTCCGTTTCTCCCATGGCTCCCATCTTATCATGACTCATACATGGTAGTACCTTTCTGTTCTCTTCCTTCCTGGTTTACTGTCTTTAAGGAGACAAGGAGGAACCTGTGGGTCCCGACCTCTTTGGAGGATCTAAGCGCGCCTTCACAAGGGATTCGTATCAAATATCCTGCTTGCTTCTCAGGGAGTTACATTACGATTCGTGACAGTAGCAAAACTATAGTTGATTAGTGACAGTAGCAAAATTATAGTTATGAAGTAGCAATGGAATAATTTTACGGCTGGGGGTTCACCACGGCATGAGGAACTATATTAAAGGGTCTAATGCGCTAGGAAAATTCAGAAACTCTGATTTATCCATTCACCGTACACACATTATGAGAACCAAACATCAGGCAAGAGCCGCCGCCGGCTTTTCGCTCCGATCTCCGGGCACTAGCCGGGAGCTTCAAAACTATCTCTAGGCGTGTGGCAACCACCCAGGTATCGGTTCTCGCCTAGGTCTCAGGTTCAGCTCGCCCCTCTTCCTCCAACTGGGTCAGCAGTGCTGAAGCATCGTAGGCTCGGTGTGCATGGAAGAGTGGTTCTATCCGCCTTTCCCTGTAGCTCGCCGAGAGTCCGAACCCCACCCAGCCCGATCCCCACCCCGAAGAGCCACCTGTGTCGTTCCAGCTGTCCGTTCCCGTGCTCACTGCCTCAAGTGGAAAAAGTTGCTTCTTGTAGACCGAGCTGTCTCCTCCCAACTACTCCTTGGTCAGCTTCCCTGTCCTCCGAAGTCCTCCATTCACGCGCGCGACCCCCACCCTACTACGGGGATTTCGGCGCCTACGAGCGATCGGGCGCGGCAAGTCCCCGATCCCACCATGTGGGATCTAAATCAAATTCTCACTTTGCTCCAGGCTCTTGGGACTCTCTTAGAGTCCCCAACCCTTAGAGTCCACACTCCGGGAGTATTTCGATCTATTCACTAAGTAAGGAAATTCAACAGGCGAGCATGCTCTCGGTCAGGTCAGGAAATAACTATCAACAGACTGCGAGTCTATTTTAAACACTGAATCCTCGTTCCCCCACCACCCTCCGGGGGAGGGGGTCACAGGCACGCTTCCAGCGACTTGGGTAACACCTTGTGGGTACGATCCCCCAACGGTGCGGAGCCAGCTCCTAGAAAGGGTGCGACCCCCTTTACAGGGCCAAGGAACCTCCCGTCGGCAAGGAACCACGCAAAGACAGTAGGAAAAGGAACCTCCAAATAAGCCCCTCGTGCTATCCCCCTCCGCCTGCCCTGGTGTGCTTTTATTTCTAGTCACTGAGATAACCCAGTTAGCCTGTAGTTCTAAGGTACAACCAACAAATTCTGACCCTACACAGTTCCGAGACCTGTATGCCCCACGTGCGCTTGTCTCCACGCGCTCGCGCGCGCGCGCGAACACACACACAACACACACACACACACACACACACACACACACGCCCAAGTAGGTTAGGATCCAGCCCTACGTTTCCACGCTGAGACTTTTTAAGAGAAAAATATACCGCATTTCACTCACCCGCCTCTCTTTCTACCCTCTTCGGATTGGAATCCAATGGATGTGGCGGCAAGGGTTAGACTGAGAGACCCTTCCTTCTTTTCTTTTCGCTTCCTAAAGAGTGGAAATTTCCATCCTGTGATAGGGGGCAGCATCTCGATCCGCTTCCTTGAGGACCCTCCCTTTCAACCTAGCTACCAATAGCATTGCAGGAACCTGATCTGTCAACAGAAACATCTTTCCAGGTGGAGTCTAGCTGTCCAGCTGTCCTCTTAGAGGGAAGCCTGGAGCCCAGGAGAGCAATGGAGGGCCCCTCCACCCGCCCTGGGCCCTGATTACCAAAGAGCTTGTTGTGAGCTCATTTTTGACTGTGAAGTGTCTTTATTTTGGGGGGATTTTCCTGTTTGCAGGATTTACCCACCTCTTTAAGTAGGTAAAAGTGTTCAGTGTAGAGTTGGTCAATAAACAACCTTTTCACGAACTACAGGACTGACTGTCACCACATAAAGAAGAGAATGCAAACAAATAGAAAATGGTGGTCATGGTAAAAAATCGCTTTATGCAAAACAAGGGCAACTTTGCTGCCACTTACTTATGAACCTTTCCTGTAATTCTCTTTTGGGGTCCTAATTTAAATATAATCCCGAGTATAAAGGAAACTGTAATAAACTACATTCTCTGCTTGCTAGGAAGGTCTTAAGGAAAAGTATGTATATGGAACCATTTTTTGATAAAACCATTTTCTGACACTAAGCATAGTTCTCGCTTCAAAGAAAGCTCGTGTTTATTTAAGAAAAGCTGCCGTTCTTTTTTGGCAAAAGGGCTTCATCAATGGAGAATTGGCCTCCAAGGATTTAACAGACTCACCGGGGACACAGACACGCTTTTCTGAACCCTCACACGCCCAATGTAAATTAATGAAGAGCCGCGGGTCATCTCGCTGTCTATCCTCAGGAAGGACACCTAGCTGTCTGTCCTCAGGAAGGACACCTAGCTCTCCTCATTTCATAGCTCCGGTGTTAGAATAGTACTAGGACATGGCGGCACTTCAGAACTCAAACAATGTAACAACAGAAACGTCTGCATGCTAGTAAGGAACACTCAAAACGCTCCACTCGTGCTCAATCTCTCTCTCTCTCTCTCTCTCTCTGTCTCCGTCTCTGTCTCGGTCTGTCGATGTCTTTGTCTCTGTGTTTCTGTGTCTCTATCTCTGTTTCTGTCTCTGTATATCTGTCTATCTCTGTCTCTCTGTCTCTCTGTTTCTCTCTCTCTCTCACACACACACACACACCTCAGATTATACAAAACAATTCAACAGCAGGGTAGCACAACATATAACTTCTACTGTAGCATGATTTTGTGACCCCCAACCCCCCAAAAAGCACAATATATAAGAAATATTTAGTTTCATGAGAGTAGGTTAGCAATCCTGGTCAAATATGATATACACCTTTTTGGTTTCTCCCGGCAAGAAGGTCATATCTTGTGAAGTTAGAATATAACAGAATAATTTTAAAGTCCCCTTCAGGTTGTTGAAATTGAATTTTATTTATACTATGGTATTCCACCATTGTTTCTTTAAAATTACACTTTAAGAAAGTGTAAGTAGTATAGTAAGCCACTAACAGGTCAGAACGACCTAACCTGAGACAAAGGAGAAACAAAGGCAGGCCTGTAAACAGAACACTGGTGGACAGAAGACACAGCTGAGGGTAAATAGCTCCTTCATGCCAGCAGCTCATGACCAAGGCATGTGTAACCACTCAACTTCATGCCAGCAGCTCATGACCAAGGCATGTGTAACCACTCAACTTCATGCCAGCAGCTCATGACCAAGGCATGTGTAACCACTCAACTTCATGCCAGCAGCTCATGACCAAGACATGTGTAACTGCCCAACTTTTAAAATACAAAAATCCTAGCATCCGTTTTCCCTTTCTTGTTCTTTTTTATTTATTTTAATTATTTATTTTATGTGTATGGGAATTCTGCCTGCACATATGCCTAGCGTGTCCACGCCTGGTGCTCTCAAGCCCTGGAATTGCGATTGCAGGAAGTTGTGAGCCACCACATGAGAAGTGCTGGGAATCAGACTCGGGTCCTCTGTGAGAGCAGCAAGTACTCTTAAACATCGAGTCATGGGGCTGGAGAGATGATTCAGCGGTTAAGAGCACTGACTGCTCTGCCAGAGGTCCTGACTTCAATTCCCAGCAACCACATGGTGGCTCACAACCATCTGTAATGGGATCCGATGCCCTCTTCTGGAGTGTAAAATATATTCACATATATTAAATAAATCTTTTTTTAAAAAATTGAGTCATCTCTCCAGCCAACTTGTAAATAAACTCTTTACTTAATCAGTTCTTGGCAGCTGCACCTTAGCTAGCACCAAAAAAAATAAATAAATAAATAAATAAATTAAAAGTTATGGTTCATTGCCTGGTATAATTGTGTTATTCATTTATATAGGCTGGGAATATGAATCAGGTTGTGAGCGGAGGGAAATTCATCTTTAAAGTGGGGACCATACTTCAACAGGGTTGTGGAAGGTCTCAGAGTAATGTGGAGAAGCCAGAGGCAACTGACAAGCCTGTTCTCTCTCTGATGTGAAGAGCTGACCATGAAAGGCCATGCAGCAGTGATCTGGTTCCTCCGGGGTCATGGAAACCAGTGTCTGAAGGGTCAGGAACAAGTCCTGTGACGCTCCTTGCAGGACCACACTCTGACACGAATTTTGGTTTAGCATGAGATCATTCTCTGGCTCTGGAGAAGACACCCTCTACCTCTAATTTTATGGTCACCCCACAGGAACAAAGTAGTTACATTCTAGAGATTTGATTTTTCTGAAAATAAACAAACAAAAATTGTTGATACCACCTGTCTGGAATATACTGTTTTTCAGACAGCGTCACAAGCTCACCTATTGATGAAGGGAAAGAAACCATGGGTGTTGGAGAAAGAAGTAAGAAGCAGCAGGGGTGTCTGCTCACACTGTGTAAAGCTTCACCAGTTAAAATGCCTCCACTCAAAAGTCTGTAAGCGACTCTACGTGCAGACAACCAGTCAACCAACCAAGCCCTTCACTCTCCTTTCTGGCTTTGACCCTCAGGCCATCCAGTATTTGCGTCTTAACTGCTAGTGTTCTAAAGCTCTCACTGGTCCCTAGCTTCCTGAGGCCGGTAGCTTTCCACAGCTCAGTGTTTCTTGAACTGTCCCCTCTTCCTGGAAACCCTTGCTATGGGTTCCACCTGTCAACTTTGCCTCATTTTCTCACCATTGAAGCCTATGTCACATGTCAGTGCCACTGTGGTTTCATGGTGGAGGGTATTGGGGGGCTTTTACCATTTCAGTAGGAAGGGGGAAATTGCCCAGCCTACACAAAACTCAAAGAATTGCCTCTCTACCCCTCCTTGCAACGGCAAGTGACCCACCAGAATTCCCTATTCTGTTTCCCCAGAGGCCAGTGTTCTTTCGGCCCCACCTCTTATGAAGCTGTTAGGTTACAGGCCGGCACAAGGCTGGTCTGGTCTCTCATTGCCATCCTCCCAGGCCAGTCTTCAAGAGCCCATAAACTCATGGCTGTGTGCCCGTGGCAAGCTTGGGGAGTGGGGCACCTGAGAAGAATGCTCTTGGCCGGAATTAAACTGAAACGAGGGCTCACGGGATTGCACACCCTGTGAGTAGGTCGCATCTTTTGGGTGCTGCCTTCCCTCAAGGGGGTCATTCTCTTCTAGACTCTGCCTATAAATAGCCCTAGATTTGTGTGTTGTGACCCCCTCCCCCAAACCACACTATTTAATAGACTTTGATTGGATGCCTCCTAGTGAACAGGCACAGCCCTGTCCTTGTGGAGGTTGTAATTTGGTAGGAGAAAGTATTTTCGTCAAAGCGTGACACAGACATGCGTAAAGGGACACAACCACACTGGAGGAAAATTTCACTAAGGAGAAAAATGGCAGATGGGGTGGGGCTGTTTGGCTCGCCCACCTAGCTGTAGCTCAGGCCTGCTTACATGCCTGTGAGAGATAGCTCTGTCTGGGTAGTGCTCTTGAGATGGGGGGAGCCCTCTCTTCACTCCCCCCAGATCCTGGCAAGCACATGTTTTCAAAGAGGGTAAAAGAGAGACTCTGGCTTCATTTCTGCCTTCCGGCCTGGGTGGCCTTGTCACATTGAGCATCATGGTTCACTCTCAGGTGGTTCTCTTTGCCGTCTGAGGGGAAATGATCTCACTGGTGTGTGTATGTGGGGTTGAGAGGGGGAAGGGGGATTCTTCCTGATAGAGAATCTTCTATTGATGTAAAAAAATACAAGAAGGAGAACTTTTTACCTCAATGTACCACAAGGAGTTCAGGGGTGGTTTAGGAGCTATAGGAAGCCTACCTGGAGAGAGCCTGACTGAATTTGGTCTGATGTGGAGACCTTGGGTATCCAAGTTTTAAGAAGGATACGGCATGCAGAGCACAGGGCGATTCCTTTACACCTTAAACGAGCAAGCAAAAACACGAGAAGGTTGACTTGAAACTGTGATTGACAGTCAGCCCCACGTCTGTTCTGAAACCCGTGGTGACATATTGCAGCATGCTGTGCTTTAGGAAAGATGTGTTGCAAGATCCTGCAATATTTAATGAATAAAGGACAAAGTCACATTTCAGTCACATACCTCAGCTCGTGGCTCTGCTTGTAGCTTGTAATGAAACCAATGTTCATGCTGCCCATTGAATTTGTAGGAACTGGGGGGACAGGGGGGTCAAGGAGGGATGGGGGAACTCTATCAGATAGACTGGACCATTCCTATTCAATGGAATGTATCAGCAAGTGTCAAGATGGCTGACGTTTCGGTATCTGATTATAATCCGAAGCATCTTCATTGGTGTGTGTCTTCCTTCTCTCCATAAGCTCACCCCTCTGCCTCCCAGGCTCTCCCTTTGAGATGATCTAATGATACACGATCCTACTCATTGGCTACACACACCCTTCACACAGCTTAGATTGCTGTTTGGTAGAGAAGCACATCGAATGAAATGTGACATTGGGACACTATCCTAACTTCTAGCTTAAATGGCCTGTTCTGACCCCAGCATGCCTAGTCACTTGTCCTATCCACTCTTACAAGGTGAGAAAGTTTATTCCAGGCTCAGGGAGATGGCTCAGTCAGGAAAATGTTTGCCTCATCCTGAACACCCACACGAAACACCAGGTATCGTTTGAGATCCCAAGGTTGGGGAGGCAAAAAGACAGGAGGAGCCTTAGATTTGCTGGTCAGCCAGTGCGACTGAATTGGTAAGCTTTATATTGAACAGGAGACCCTATCTCAAAAAAATAAGGGAGAGTGTGACTGAGAAACACAACTGAGATTGACCTCTGGCCAACACACACACACGTACGCACCGCACCACACAACCCACACTAGGGGACAGAGGGAGGGAACGAAGGAATGTTGGGAGCACAAAGGTTTTGATCACAGATAGCACTAGGGAGACCAGGAATGTTAAACACATGCAGGGCTGCCTGGAAAAAGACGTATAACCTGTTTTCTGCCCTAAAGGCTGGGAATGGAGGTAGCCAATCACCTGGGCAACCTCTGCGCTATCAGTAGGGCCAGATCATTCCTGGCTCCCCCCCGCCAGCTCCCGCAGCTGGGACTGGAGGTGATTACAGCCCCGATGACCTCTGTACTAAATGCATGACCAAGACCACACTGGATCCTCCCCTAGGCCCTTAAGATGACGTCTATCTTCAGAACCCGTCTGCCTGTCTCTATGCCAGAAATAACGCGCACTTCGAGAAGGTTCTGAAATTATGCCTCCTCAACGCACAATGGGGTTGCGCTATACCAGGAAACTCCCTCCACACACACACAAATTATACTGTATTTTAAAATGGCTGTCCAGTGTCAGGCTCGAGACCGGTGGTTCCCAACCTTCCTGATGCTGCGACCGTTTAATACAGTTCCTCATGTTGTTACTTTATAACTGTAATTTTGCTGCTGTCATGAATCATATGTAAATCTCTGTGTTTTCCCATGGTCTTAGGTGACCCCTGTGAAAGGGTCATTTGACCCCCACAGAGTCTCAGCCCACAGGTTGATTGCTGCTGTTCTAGAAGTTTGAACCAACATGGGCTACTGAGTCTCGTTGAACTAATTTCTTCCTTGCTTCAAGTGGATCCTTAGTCTGCTGCTTCTGGTGTTTGAGAGACCCTCGTGATATGGGGCAGAGAAGGAGGGAGGAGAGATATTATTCTACTCAAATATGAAAATAAATGGCCTGCTTTATGCTGCCCAGATGTGGAATCTCTACCCCCAAACAAAGCCACCCCTTTCTCATCTTATCACAAACCCACTTTCCTTTAGATAGATAGAATATTTAGGGCAGGCAGGCAACCATAAGGTACCACCAATACCAAAGCCCATCAAGACTTCTTTTCCTGATCTCCTTCCTACGGAGCAAGCCCTGAAAAGACATATGTCCTGGCAGCCTACAAACTCTCCTGATGGAGAAGAGGCTCCGCCCCTACTGGGTCAACCCTAGTGGGCAAAAAAACACAGCCATGCAGATACCTGTGTGATATGTCTTTAGCTTTCTCTCACCCCATGGAAGATGGCATTTCCACATTCTCACCTTCTCATCTCTCTCTGTATAGAACCTACTTCTCCATACGGAACCCGCTGAGGGAGAGGCATGAGACCTACTGACATTCAGTGGAGAACAGATCAAGGTCCTGTTGTTGTGGGGACTGTCTAAGACAGAAACAAATAAGACACCTTTGTTCTAAAGCACTTGCAGTGTAATAGAGGGCCATGAAATAAACCGTGCTGAGTACAGAGACGGCTGAGAGGCCCAGGTTGAAGAGTAGACATGAAGGAATGTGACAGAAGCTGACTCACAAGGAATATTTCTGAGCGTGCCTAACATAGCCTTCTCTAAAGCACAGTCTCTGTAGCTGATGCTGTCTGACATTAGGGAGAGGCTGCTTTCTGAGGAAAGCCTGTAACTTTTAACAGCAAAAATAAGATCACTTTATAGACCACATAATGAATAAATCTCTATGGAATTTCAAACAGGGGGGAAGAAACGGAAAAAAGCCTATGGTCTCCAACCGTTGTCAGGGCCAACAGAGGGCGGCCTCAATCATCTGGATCACTCAGGGAAGTAAAACCCCAGGACTCCATCCTGAAGGAATTGCTTGACTAATAATTTGAACTGTGACCTTTGAGTATGTAGTTTAGTTACACACATCACCACACCACCATCAAACCAAGGCAGCCGTTCTCAGCCTGTAGGTCATGACCCTTTCATAGGGGTAGCATATCAGTATCCTGCATGTCAGATGTTTACATCATGATTCTTAAAGGAGCACTACTATTGCCAGGGCCTGTTTGGGAGTCTGCTCCTGTCCTTTCCAAAGACCCTCACAATGATAGTGAATGATCAAGGCTTAACTGGGCTCTTTGTGTTCGGGGTTCATTCCTGTTTATGCTAAGATATCCTTCTGTCTCTCACTAAGTTATCACAGACCCTCCTGAGATCAGGTTCACTAATTTCACTCAGCGTGCTGGGACCAACTGGCCTAACAAGCCACAGTTCTGTAAAGCTCCCTCCCTGGCTGAATACGAGCATAAACCATTCCTTACTTTTGCCCTAGGCCTAAGGAATTAAAGTCTGTAGCGTGAGCCCCCAGCAACGTAAGACTGTCACAGGCTCCTGTGTGGCTCTTGCTCGCACTAAGAATAGGAGTATCTAGACCAGGCTCACCCTGAGGAAGTAAATTTGAGGGGAGGAGAGTTAGGGTGGAGGCAGACGCTGAGCCAGAAGGGCCTGGTGATATTGTGCTACGTTATGAGTGAGCTCCAGGTTCTAGCAGGGGTATGACTTATGGGTCTTGCCTCCAGGATGAACTCAGAAGTTCTAGTGGGTGGAGCAAGACAGTAGAGGAATGCTGTAACCAAGTGTTTCATCATGTGGCCCTCTGATTATGGCATTGGGAATAGGGGTCTAGGGAAGGATGCTGGTACCTTGGGTTCAGGGCAAGCTACAGAGAAAGGATTTGGACAGAAGAAAACTATAAAGAAAACAACCCACTGTCAACTCTGAGAATCCAAGTGACTCAAGGAGGGGGCCCTGAAGGTGGGGTTCACCTAGACCAAGGTGGCACTGTTTTTTGGCATCTTCAAGAGACAGCCTTTGAGTAGAGAGGGAGCCTCTCGGAGAGGGGCGGGAGCCATGGCGTCCAGCTGTCCAGCTGCTGCCAGTGCAAGTCGTGACCTGAGGTCCGCAGGGAAGATTGCCTCTCATGACGTCAGCCCAACGAGGAAATGACCTTGAAGGAAACAGAACCCTGATTAGTCGCAAGAAAAGTGCTCATTTCCATGTTCCCTTTCCGAGAACGGCTGTGTTGTGCAGTCAATGAAATTAGTGTGCATTGTTTTTGCCTACTTCAACGACAAACGGAAGAGGCTTGATAATGTGTAAGATGTTAAATGACCAACTGAACTTCAGTTAGAAAAACCTCACGCTGGAGATACTTCACGAAAACTAAAATTTTATTAGCACCTTGCCATACGAATCACAACAAAAGCATTTTAAATGTTTAAATGCCACTTAAAACTCTGTACTGTCTAGTTATTCTAGTATTAGAATAATACTAGTATTTTGCCTGTATCTAAGCTTAAATTGAATGTAGGCTGGTACTTTTATATGGTATATAAAATAGATGATGGTAGTTTTATATGGTATAAAAAGACATAACCATATAATTTAACATATAACATATGTATATGCAAAATTTTCAACCTAAGTACACAAGGAACTTTCTTCTCTTTTAAAGCACTTTCAGTTACTTTTTGAGAATGTCTAAAGGGGGTACCCAGAACATCCCCCAACCACCAGCAGACCAGGTTTGGTCATCTAAGTTTCTCTTCCTATATTCTGGCTTCTCATCTGGCACAGCAAATCAAATAGCCAATTGGGAAAATAATGGACAGGGGATATTTCCACACCCAGAGTGCGACATGCCGGGATTTCCAACTTTCCTCCCGAGTAGCCATGACCTGGAAGACTGCTGCAGTACTAGGAAGGACAGACCTTTCAGGCTCCTTGTTTCTCTGCCTCTTCCATCCCTCCTTCCCTCTGCCCAACCCCCCTCTTGCCACAAACACTTTCCATGCAAGGGAAAGACAGAAAATTATTGGTGTAAAGGGGCAAGGGCTGAGTATACAGCGGCAAGGAAGTTAAATGAACACTTGTGGTGGAGACATTTTTTTTCTGGTCTGTACCATTTACAGATAATAGTAATGGATTCCTGTAGCTTGTCCCCCCCTCCTAGGGTGCTTTTACATGCATTCTTTCTTTCCATCTTTGATGATACTAAATAGCACAAGCTGGCACAAGTACCTACAAGCTAGCAGTACTTGGATACCATCAAGAGATGTCTGGGTACCTCCTTTGTGCTTGACTTCATTACTGCCTGGTCCATGTGTCTTGGCCTTGGTTGGTCCATTTTTTAGATGAACAGAGGCCTACATCTCGCCCCCCCTTCCCCACATAATCCTCTAATACTATTTATCTTACCAGAATTATTTTAGTGTTTTAAACATCTCCTCCCCCACTCGCTATTAGACCAGGTAGATTCATCTCCTAGCTTAAAAGGAACCTCCTCGCTTATGACCATACTGGAGACTCTTCATCCAAACTCACCAGCACAGGGCTCAAAGGCGTCCAGCCTGGGCTCGCCCTTGGTCCCATCACTCACTACCTGAGCAAGTTGTCTTATAGGCTCCTAGCAATAAAATTAGGGTACCAATAATGTACCTCGTGAGGCTGTCATGTATAGAATTTAAAAATACCTAACATACAATAAAATGGTAGTTTGCATGTAATAAGCACTCGGTGTCTTAGTCCTTGTTCTGTTGCTATGACTAAATACCACAGACTAGATAAAAAAAAAAAAAAAGTTGACTTAACTCATAGTTCTGGAAGTTTGGGAAGTCCAGTCGTATTGGCTTCTAGTGAGGACCATCCAGATAAGGCACTGCATGGCAGGGGTATCCTATAACGAACCAGAGCTGTTGCATAGCAACTTCCTCTGAGATGAAAACCTTTGATTTTGGAAGAAAGCTCGAGATGCAGAATATTAAAAGGGAGGTGAAACAATAGGATGTTCTCTGTGTGTGTGTGTATGTGTGTGTGTGCATGTGTGTATGTGTGTGTATGTGTGAGTGTGTGCATGTGTACATGTGTATATGTGTGTATGTGTGAGAGTATGTGTATGTGTGTATATGTGTGTGTATGTGTGTGTATGTGTATGTGTGTATGTGTCTGTATGTTGAGTGTGTGTATATGTGTGTATGTATATATGTGAGTGTATGTGTGTGTGCATGTGTGTATGTGTGTACATGTGTGTATATGTGTGAGTACAGTGTGTGTGTGAGAGAGAGAGAGGGAGAGAAAGAGAGAGAGAGATTCTACAGGAAGCTGCTTAAGGTCAGGACATAACCATCTCAGTGGCTCTAGGAAGTCCCTGAAATTGACCAGATACACTAGCGCCCTCCCTCCCAAGCTCATAGGCAGTAGAGAATTCTCAGAGACACTCTCAGACTAGACAAGCTGCCTAGAAGAGATATAGACCAGCTGAGCTGCTTGCAAGAGATAGTTTTGAGCTGTCTGGCTCAGACTAGCTGGACTGCCTGGGAAAGACAATTCCTAGCCCGGTGACCTGCATGCGTGCTGCGCAGAGCATTTCAGATGTTCAACTCCTGTGCACTGTCATCCAAGATACAGTGTGGATCAGGAACGATTTCAATATGGATCAGAACGATTAAGTAGTTTTAAGGATGAATAAAGACCTGCAGAGCGCATGTCTGTAAAGCCTGGGGAGGAACTAGTTTTGGAAGGAAAGCAGACTCACTTCAGATGGCGGAAGGCAACAATTAACAATAACAAGACTGGTGGCTTTTTACTTAGAGTTAAGGCTCAAGTGTGTTCCCCAAATTTCATGTGCTGGAAATCTGGTACCCAGCGGAGTCACATTGAGCAATGAGTCTCTCAGGGAGAGGTTGTGTGACAGGTGAGCTAACTCACTGACTATTATGGGGACGGCTTTGTTTTAAACTGAATTCTCTCAGTGTCCTGTTGGATGACACTATTCCTGGGAGACGTGAGCAAACAACTGGATCATAGCTATAATTAGTTCTGTGCATAGTTAATATAATTTATTAAACCATCACGGTTATTTACATGTGTATTACTAATAACTGTGAACTCATTAAGAGACCACATCTCATTTATCCTTTTAATTTCAGCACATAGTTGAAGATATCCATTTAATTCTAGCTAATGATGGAGCTAACAGTGTTGGACGGATGAATCATGCTTTTTTCAAAAAGTGTACCCAGTGGAGCAGGAAGCAGTCTTGAAAGGCCACTGGAAGACTGAGGACCTGCCACACTCTCAGAGCAGCTCCTATGGAAGGTTAGGCTAACCCCATCCTTTACAGGTGAGGAGACTAAGGTCTGTGAGGGTAAGCTGAACCTAAAGTCACACCGTTCGTTAGCAGGCGCTCTCAGAGGTCATTGGAACTTGTTGCCAAACAAGAAATCAAACTACAATCTTGTTTTCCTGAGTGGGTGGAGTTTCTTTGCGGGAGGGGGGAGACAGGAGATCATTTTTTCTTTCTTGGTTACTCTGTAGCTGAAGAGGTTATAATCTCCTTGATAATCATCAGTATTCACCCATCTCTGCAAAACCACTTGGCTGCCACCCAGATGAAGCGGTAGATACGGCGGCGGTATCATATCATCTTCATCCTCGGATTCCCTCTGAGCTCTGCTCTGCGCAGCCCTCTTCAGACAAACGAAGGAGGGTGAGGAAGGAAGAGCTAAGATGTGACCGGTCAAGAGCCGTGTAGTAATTTAGTCAGTTTCTTAAATATTCTTGCTTTCTGTGGCTATCTACTAGACACTTCTGTGTTTCCAAATTTAGTAGTTTTAAAATAAATCCTCCCATTTATTCTGCCTACAAATGTATTCAAGAGGGACAATTCACTTTGGCCTTATATCATCAACCAATCCACCAATCCACCAATCAACTGCGAGGATTCTCCTCTTTGATGATTTAACCATGTGGTAGCAAGCGGATGTTGACGTCCACGGCAATTAAACTGTGGCTGCTGCCTTAGTTTAGATTTGGATGTGTCTTTGAAAAGCCCATGTGCCAAAGTGTCTTCTAACGTTAACAGGTGGGGCCTGGCGGCGGGAGGCTTCAGGCCACTGGAAGACTGAGGACCTGCCACACTCTCAGGCAGCTCCTATGGAAGGTTAGGAACTAGTTCCCAGCCCTTACCTGATGGTCACGCCTCTGTAACTCCAGTTCCTGCTGATCCGGTGCCCTTCTTACGGGCACTAGACACTCACTGCACTTCTATACAGGTAGACAAAACATTCTTTAAATAAAATAAATTTTAATTCTCCAAAATACACTTCAGAGAAGTTTGACCCTACTCTGGAGACCAGTGGGAGTTTGGGCTTAGGTGGAAGAGAGATAGATTCATGAAAGCAACGTGTTAAAACTATAGACCTGCCGATTTTCTAAGGAATCAGGAAGGGAAAACTGAGACAGAGCTTCCCTGGTTAAGTAAACCTCAAAGGTTGGCTTCAAAATGTTCCCTTCTAAATGAAACTCGTGCAACAATATATGCCTGGGCATCGTCAAACATGAGCCTCCAGCCAGACCTTAGTGGAGTCTAACACCTGGGTGTGCTTGATACCAGCCGGGCAGACAACTTCATAGAGATGGGGAAAGAGACAAACCATCCATCCAGGGCAGATGTGGTGCCGTATTCCCAACGTGGTGTCTGTAGAAATGTGTCAGCATTTACTCTGCATGGACTATCAGAAAGTACCACCCACAATCCAGGTGGGTCTCCCTACATCCAAACAAGGCAATCAGGATGCTTCTTCAAGTAAGATCGTCTACTCAAGTGATTCTAATTGTTGCAAGTGGACATAGAACACACCCAAAAGTTCCACCCAAGTCACCACACACATGAGCAACCTGAAAGGAAGCCAGGGAAAAGAGAGGGTGCTGTATTAGTGTGGGCTCTCTAGAGGGTCAGAACTAGTGGGATGGATAGATATAATTTCATATATTTGTATTTAATGATATTTAACACATTAATACAAATTCAAAAAAATTGATTACATCATCTTTAACACAGTAACAACAGCAGAATCAAACCTGAGAGCCAAGAACCTGGTAGATAGTCCTTGGGGCTGTGTCCTCAGCAGCTGAGTAGTCCCACCATGGCCTCTGCGTAGAGGAGGCTGGCTGACAGCCACAGTAGGGGTAGGGGTTGCTCAGTCCACAAGGCTGGACAGTGATCCAAGCAGCAAAGGGACAGACGGACTGGGTGGCAAGAGGAAAGGCTTAGAAGCCAAAAGAGAGATCATCTCTCTCTTACACACCCTTTTCACCCAGACTAACAGAAGGTACCACCCACAATCCAGGTGGGTCTCCCTACATCCAAACAAGGCAATCAGGATGTTTCCTCAAGTAAGACCGTCTACGCAGGTGATTCTAATTTGTTGCAGCCACGATACTGTCTTAACCCGCCACCTGAAATCTCCAGCTTTAGCAGAAGTAAGTTCTGAGCTCTGCAAAGACAAAGTATAAGAAACACATGAGAGGAAGAGGGAACCGTTCTCAGCCGTAGCTCTACGTGTGGCTTCCACATACATCGGCAAAGACTTGACCAGTCCAGTTACAAACATATCCAAAGGACTACAGGAGACTGTGTCATGAAAAGTAGAAACAATCGCTTCCCAGCCTCTCAACTAAGACGAATGAAGAAACAGAAAGAGGTGGTAGCCACAGCTCATGAAAGAGAAGTTGTAAATGGAAAGATGTGAATTTCGGAAAGAAACTGACTGGGAATTTGAAGACAGGAGGTACGAGAACAGGAATCAAAAAGTCAGAAGATTCAACAGTTCGTTCAAACAGGCCAAGTAAAGAATTGCAAGCCTGATAATTGATGGATAAAGATGATACCGTACGGTAATACAGACACCATAGGATGACTGCGAGTGAGGGGAAGAGGAAACATTACCAGAATCTCAGAGACATTTGGGACACCACTAAGCACATGTGCATATGTGTAACTGAGTGCCAAAAGACAGGAAAGAAACAGAAAAATACCTGAAGGACTTATGACTGATGACTTCAAAATATTAACAAAGGCCAGGCCCCTTTAGCTCCAAGACACCAGGATTAGTGCAGGAATACACACGGATACATCATGGTTTAGAAAAGAATCCTGAAAGCATGAAGGGGACAAGGAGCCTGTGTTTTTATACATGAAACAGTGGGTACCAGAGCCAGGGTTCTCACAGGACAAAAATTCAAGCAGGATGCTATGTTCAGACGAAGTAGCTTTCAAAAGCAAAGGTGAAATAAAGACATTGCCAGAGAAATAAATTGGAGTAATTGTTGCCAAAAGCACTAAACTTTCAGTGCAAGCCCCACCCCCAGGATACATTCTACACTTGGATACTGTGCTTAATTGTGCACCTACAAAGGATGTTGTGAATGCATATTTATACTTTCTTAGCTGACTCAAAGACAGTAGAATGTAACAATATGTATTATATTGTTTTTTTCTGTAATATATATATATTATTTAAAACATACAGAAATATAATATGTTTGGCAAAACAGCACAAAGAAAGTGGCTGGGAGCAAAGCTGTATGGAATTATTTCCCAGACGGCAACTCAGACCCACAGTAAGGGCTGAAGAGAACTTGAGTCAAGAAATATTAATAATAGAATGTACTCTGCAAGCATTTCTATTGTCTTTCATCCTCTGAGTTTATTACAAAGACAAATTTATTCAGAATAATGATGATGATGAATAAGTAGTTGAGGGATCAAATTGGAGAAGAAGAAAGAAGAGAGGAAAGACGAATTGGAAAGCTCATTAGACATACATAGGGGGTGAAGCTCTAAGTTCCTTAAATTTATATTATTCTTAAGTGGATTCTAATAACACAGTGTGGTGGTTTGAATAGGTATGCTTCCCACAGACTCATGTATTCAATGCTTGGCCATAGAGAGTGGCGCTATTAGGAGGTGTGGCCTTGTCAGAGGAAGTATGTCACTGTGGGGGCGGGACTTGAGGTCCTGTGCTCCAGCTATGCCCAGTATGACAGTCTCTTCTTGTTGCCTGCAGATCAAGATGGAGAACTCTTCAGCTCCTCTAGCTCCATGTCTGCCCGCACAGTGCCATGCTTCCTGCCGTGAGAATAACAGACTGTCCATTAACTCTAAAGCTGGAAGCCAGCCCCAATTAAATGTTTTCTTGTATAAGAGTTGCCTTGGTCATGGTGTCTCTTCACAGCAATGGAAACCCTAAGACAGACAGGATATATAAGCGAGTCTAGAGTTCTAGAGATCACTTTTTAAAAAGTGAAATGTTTTATAAGATAAACCCAAAATCTAGTGGGGTGGGTTGGGGGGGGACAGACATACCAAATCCTATAGCTCCATCTGGCATCGTGGATAATGGAACCAACAGAGCCCCAAAAGGCTCAGGTAGCCCCAACACCTCTCCCCTCCCCTCTCCTTTTCTCCTCCTCCTCCTCCTCCTTCCTCCCTTCCTGTCAGACCTGCAGTTTTCCCAGCAGGCATCTCCAGGTTCCAGCATCTCTAACATCAGGAGTCTGGGTTATAACTTAACCTTCACCTTCACACAGCTTCATGCGTCAGCCCTTCAGGGCTTCCTGGTCTGAAACTCTGCAGAAAATCCCCATGTCCTCTCCAATCTCACATTTCCATGCCTGTAATACCAGAGCCATGTAGGCAGTGTTGCCAAATTCTGCTACCAACTGAGATGTAGCCTAACCCTTTGGGGCCACAGTGCTAACCTGGGGAAACCTTTTCCTAGGTGGTTGCTTTCAAAGATGGCAATCCTTCAGTTTATGCTTTTCTCTTCTGAAATGAATTTGGATCACCAGGAAGGAGCTCCAGAGGCGGGGTTTCCACCTCAGGACAGTTTCTTGCCCTCATGGAGCGCACGAATTCCTCTACCACAAAGTCGGTGTCATTAACATTCTCGGCGGCTTCCTCCGCACCAGGCAGAATGATCGTCTCCTGCTTAGAAATTTCTTCTGCCAAACAAATTAATCTATGACATTTAAATTCAACTCCTCGCGACAACCGGCAGAACAAACCTAGATTCTTGACCAAAATCTCACACACGTGGTCCCTTAGTTCGCGATGGAGCCCTTATGCCCCTCCGATCCACTGCCCACACGCCCTCCGCCCACGTCCCCTTTCACCTTCATAAACCATTCTGCCTGTGGACCAAGGAGGGCAGTCTTTTGTCCTCCTCAGAAACAAATATCCCGCTTCCCTCCCCACCCTTTCCCTTCCCCTTTCCCTTCACCCTAGTCCTCTGTCTCCTGTCTTTGTCTCTTATTCCCGTCCTTCCTTTGTCTCTCTGGGGCAAATCTTTGTGCTGAGAGCGGCCTTGGGGTCCTAAGTCAATAGGGGCTGAGCATTCACCTCCCCCAACGGCCCCCTGAGCTCTGCTTATAGGATCAAGGGCTTTTCTACCCTGTGGTTCCAAACTCTGTCATCCTCCTTCAAATCAGTTGCGAAGGCCTAAGAGCCACTTGTGTTGGCATTCCTACACTCTGCCCGACAGCCAGATAGGCCTGGCTTGCTGTAAAAGAGACTGTTTGGCCCCTCCTAGCTCTCTCTGCCCCTTTTCTCTCTCTGACTATCTGACCCCCTTGTTCTCCCTGATCCCTTTCTCCCCTTCCCCTCCCTTCTCTCTCCTCTCTCTCCACATATTCCTGGCTGCCCTCCTCTCTCTCTGCCTCTCTCTGCCTCTCTCTCTGCCTCTCTCTGTCTCTCTGTCTCTCTCTGTCTCTCTCTGTCCTCTCTCTCTCTCTCTCTCTCTCTCTCTCTCTCTCTTTCTCTGTGTGTGTGTGGCGCGTGTGTGTCTTTCTTTGTCCCCCCTTTTTCTCTGTCTCAACTCCCCTTCCTATGCCCCTAAACTAAACTCTATTCTATACTAGACCCATTTGGTACCTCTGGGAAAGGGATGCCTCAGCATAGGCCGGCTGAGGTACCCTCTCCTACCACACCATACAGGACCCTACAAAACATATCCTGACTTTTTATAAAATACATCAACATGGTCAGGTATTTTATAGCAATAGTCCCCTCTCAGTACCGATTTTCTGTCTTAGTTACATTTCCTGTGGCTGTGAAAATAAAGAAACAAAAATAAATAAATAAATAAAAAAGCAATTCAAGGAAGGAAAGAAGGAAGGAAGGACGAACAGACTTATGCTAGCCCACAGCTCAGTGTTGGTCTCTTCAGGATTGGGGAAGTCTCAGCAGCCAGCCGAAGCTGGTGGTGGCTGCGTGCATTTCATCCACGGTAACAGAGCAGAGACCAGTGGGCATTTGTGTTCAACTCTGTTGCTCCCTTTATACAATCTGAGCCCTAAGCCCAGGGAAGGCTTCTATCTACCTTTGGTGCGGTTTGTCCACCTCAGATAATCTAGCCAATGTCATCCTCCACAAGTGTGCTCAGAAGGTAAAACATCCCTCACAGCTCTGCCCAGAAATTAAAAAAAAAAAAAATTCCCTCACAGGTGTGTGCCCAGAAGTTTATTTAAAAACAAAAAAAAACAAAAACAAAAATCCCCTCACAGGTGTGCCTGAGGGGGCAAATTATCCCTCACAGCTGTGTACCCAAAAAAAGCCCCAAAATCCCTCACAGGGTGTCCAGAGGGTAAACCATCCCCGACAGGTGTGCCCAGGAGTTAAACTCATACGGGTGCCTGAGGGGGCAAATTATCCCTCACAGGTGGTTACATCACCTCATAGGTAAGTCAGACCTCACAGATGTGCCAGCAGACTCTCAGGTGATTCCAGTCCTGTCAAGTCAGGCAAAAGGATTTGAAAAAGCCAAAGCGTAAAGGCTTAAAAATGATCATTTAAAATCAAAATGTTATAAAATTATAACGGTCAGCAAAAAGGAGAAACACGGGGTGCCAAGAGGGTAAGAAAAGCAGTGAAGAAAAAAGTTGAAAGACAAAGACTGACCAATTGCAAAAAAAATATGTGGAAGAACCGTCCTATAAACGTATATGCCAGGAACTAAAACCTAAAGTACACAGTTGAAAAGATGATAGAGTAAAGATGCTATTATACGCATAGAAAGGGGAGACGGGGACATCGAAGGGACAAAAATAAATAACTGGAAAAGGATGACGTGTAAGTTCAGCCCCCTCCGGGTCTTAAAGCTGGAGACGGCCTAGTGTATGTAAGTGGGTGAAAGGTGAACTGTTGGACTCTGTGAGCTCCGTCTGTCCTATGAGTTCTGCTAGTGCTGAGCCTGTACTGCAGGGATTCCTGATGTCCACGGTAGTTGTCTTCACTTTGAACTTTCCTTTCCTCAAGTAAGGGATGCTTGCCAGTCACACTTAGCCTCATAGGTTATGTCCTGGACAGGATTGCCCACCCCCTGAGACTCCCCAGCTTGTATCCTGTGGGGCAGCTAGTGTTCTGTCTGTGAGACACCCTGTGTGCTGGCAGTGGAGGAGGCCACCACAGCACGAGGATCTGTGCAGATGGACCTGTGTTTGTTCCTTCAAAATCCAATGGACATTAACAACCCTGATAGAAGGATATGGCTGTGGCTTCGCTGGAGTGTCAGGTACCAGCAGTGAATCTGAGGATAGACAGCTGATTCCAGCGGCTGATCTACCTGTAGACTTCAAATTCAGGGCTACCCAACTCCAGACTCATTCTTAGTTGATGAAATTTACTCCCAGACACCAGGAGGAGACTGTGCCTCCCATATAGGTCACTGTCTGAGCTGAGTCACCTGACAACTCATTTTTGGTTTTTGAAGCAGTGTCCAGCTTCCCGGTCTTCATAACTGTCTCCCACAGGTTGAAATCAGGATTCTCTGGTTTATGGCTAGTCCCTGTCCTCGGGACCCTAGGATAGCTCAGTTTTAAACAGTAGACTCCTTTTCAAGACCGTGTCCAGCCATATATAGCTTTCTGAGCCGAGGGATCTCCTCTACACTGCTGGCCCGGCCCACTGGAAAAAATCAGTCTTAGCAAAACTACAACTTAGTTGTGTACTGTGGGCCTGTCCTGTGGGCTGGGCTGTCGGATCTGTTTTCACCAAAGTTACCTTTTGATTGTGGCTTCTGCTCTACCAGTACTGCTCCCAAACCATGCATGTGCCCCCCCTCAAACCCCACCTTCCCTGGGAGCTGTGTGACTGAGGCTGGGTTTACTTTCTTCTTAAGGCTCCACTTCTTGGCACATCGAATAGGCTCCGCCCCACAGTTACCTGGCAACAGCCAGGTATGCTTGATTCACTATAAACGGGGTGGGGCTGTTTGCCCCCTCTTTCCTCCCCGTCCTCTTCTCTCTCCTCCCCTTTCCTCTCCTTTCCCATCCCCTCCTCTCCTCTTGCTCTTGCTCCCTTACCTCTTCCACTCTCCCTCGTTCCCTTTCCAGCTCTCTCCACGTGCTCGCGGCCAGCCTCCTCAGGGGATGGGATGCTTCAGCATGGGCCCCGCAGAGGCACCCCCTTCCCCTACACCATAGTAAAGATGCTATTATACACATAGAAAGGGGAGACAGGGACATCAAAGGGACAAAAATAAATAACTGGAAAAGGATGACGTGTAAGTCCAGCCCCCTCCGGGTCTTAAAGCTGGAGACGGCCTAGTGCATGTAAGTGGGTGAAAGGTGAACTGCCCTCCACCAAACATATTGCTTCCTTCTCTCTCTTTTTATAAAACACCACACCACTTACATGTCTTTGCAGACTTTTCAGCTGATTTAGCAGCATCCATTTTGTGAGATCTGAGGTTCTTCCTCCCGGACCGTCCTGAGAACAGTTTGTTTTCTCATCCTGACACTGCTCCAGTGAGTCACAAGAAGAGGCTCCTACTCCTCCATCTTACCTGGAAGTCTCATAAAGGAAAATTTATAACTCAAAACCAGTGAATTATATAAATTAATAAATGTAGCTTATTATTAGGTGCATACATAAAATTTTAATTAATATCTCATTAAAGATTTTTTTAAGCAAATTCTTTTTTAAAAAGATTTATTTATTTTATGTATATGAGTACAATTATAGCTGTTTTTAGACACACCAGTAAAGGGCATCCCATTACAGACAGTTGTGAGCCACCACGTGGTTGCTGGGAATTGGACTCAGGACCTCTGGAAGAGCAGTCAGTACTCTTAACTGCTGAGCCGTCTCTCCAGCCCCTCATAAAAGATTTTTTTTAATTTATTTATTTAGTGAGTGTGTGTGTTTGCACATGCACACCACGGCACTCATGAGAAGATCAGAGGGCAAATTTCAGAATTCCCCCTACCACCAAGAGGGTTCCAAGGATCAAACTCAGGTTAGCAGACTTGGAGGCTAAAGCCTTCACACTTTGTCCCCACCCCACCCTCTTTTCAAAGTAAAAACCAAAGCAAACAAAACCAGTGTTTTAGCTGACAATGCTCAAGAGATGTTATAGGAATTTAAGTTTGTTTATCCCAAATTGCTTAACTCTTTAGACCAAGAGGCATGGAGGCACATGTCTCTCCCAAGCACTGAGCTCTTAAAGGACAAAATGGGATATGAGGGACACTACCCAGCCACCAGAAGGGAGAATGGAATGGTGCCCAGGAGTTCATCTTCTGCCTGGAGCCCGCTGCCCCTTCCTAGGTTTCTTATGAAAGGGGAGGAGGCCTCGGCTACTCACGACTGATTCCAGGCGGTGGTGTCAGTCACCTTCCAGTTGCTGCAACAGAATGCTAGAGAGAACCAACTCGTCAGATTTACAAAGTGAAAAGGTTTACTTCAGCTCACAGCTTTGAAAGTTCCCATCATGATCAGACAGGCCGTTACTGTTAGGTCTTAGGTGGACAATGACAAGCTGAGGAAAACGACTCACTTCTACTTCAAGAAGCCAGGAAAGGCCTGGGTCCCACAGTCCCTTCCAAAGGCATGCCTTCCGGTGAGCTAGGATCTCTCATCAGACTCTTAAAAGGTTGCATCATCAGACAATGGCACCACCTTGAGGAACAATCCTTTAGCACACAGGCCTCAATGAGACTTAAGGTCCAAACGGTCTGCTTGGCTACTGATCTTTGTGCTTCTCCCTACCCCCAATTCCACCTGCCAGTCAACTCTGCTGGTCTTTACAGCCTCAAACTTGGGGATGCCAGTCACTTGAGGAAGTGTGGCGACCTCCTCTGCACTGGTTAGTTAGAACGGCTGTAGCAAGCACCACGGAGGGGTGACTTGCCATCAGCTCTAAAGGCCTGGATCAAGATGCCAGCAGGGTCGGTTCTTTAGAAAGGCTGGAACCTGCCCATGTCCACCTCCTTACTGAGCTGTGTCAGTCACCTTCCTCAGTCACGACTGTGTATCTTAATTACTTTTCTATTGTTGTGACAAAATTGACCCAGGCAACATATAAAAAGAAAGAGTATATTTGGGCTTACTAAGAGAGACCATCTCCATCACAGAGGAAGCATGGCAGCATGTAGGCATGGTGACTGGAGCTAGAAACTGGGGGCTGAGAGCTCACGTCTCACACCACAAACAGGAAACGGAAAAACCTGGAAATGGTATGTGACTTTTGACACCTCAGAGCCCACCTTCTCCAAGTGATACACTTCCTCCAGCAAAGTGCTACATCCTGAGCCTACCCAAACAACAACAACACAAAGTATCCAAATGCCCTAGACTATGGGGAGGGGTGAGCAGCTCATACAAACCGCTCCGCTGGGGTCTCTCCCATCTCTTATCTCATGGTCACAAGACCTTTCTCTCTTTGTTTCCATCTCCTGCCATTTTCTGTCTTGTAGAAGGGCATTGTCTTCAGATTCGGGGCCCACACACCCATACATCTAGAGAACCTCTCTTTAGTCACATCTCCACACAGTTTTCTCAATGATCACGTCACAAGGCTCACGGTTGGCATGGGTTCTTGGAGAGAGGTATTAAATCCACTGTAGGAGATGCGTGAATGCCTCCATTTGAGGCCAATCCACGATATTGCTACACAAAATAAGTAGTTAGTCATACTTTGTTGAGATTCTGGTAATAAGAATAAAAGCTACAGGATGTAAAGAGAAAGCAGGTCAATCAAAGAGTCTTTAAGAAATTAAACCCAGGACTGGAGAGATGGCTCAGTGGTTTAGAGCACTGGCTGCTCTTCTAGAGGTCCTGAGTTCAAGTCCCAGCAACCACATGGTGGCTCACAGCCATCTGCAATGGGATCCAATGCCCTCTTCTGGTGTGTCTGAGGACAGCTGCAGTGTACTCGTATACATAAGATAAATAAATAAATCTTAAAAAAAAAAAAAAAAAGACATGAAACCCACCATACTCTATGTCTTGTGAGAACTTTATTTATTTATTTATTTATTTATTTATTTATTTATTATTTTTGGTTTTTGGAGACAGGGTTTCTCTGTATAGCCCTGGCTGTCCTGGAACTCACTCTGTAGACCAGGATGGCTCGAACTCAGAAATCTGCCTGCCTCTGCCTCCCAAGTGCTGGGATTAAAGGCGTGCGCCACCACTGCCCGGTGTCTTGTGAAAACTTAAGCCACATACGTCAGATCCATGATGAGCCCGTGAGACTTCTCAGATCACCACAGGCACCTTTCCCTCTGGTAGTCCTGCTCGGCTTCACCCTAGGGAATGATACCAGGATGTTCACTAGGACCCAGTCATTATTAATTATTTTCCTAAATCTAAGATATTCACATCCTTCAACAGAAGGATGTCACGGGAGCTTGAAGGCCTCAGCCCGGCAGAACCGGTGTCTTCCCATGCTCAGTCTCAGCCCAGCAAACCCCACCTCTGTGAGATGAAGGTCTGCTCCAACTCCAATTATTGGTAGTTCTCTTAATGAGTTTTTCTCAGAATCTTGTGGTTCATATTCCCCTATACCAAGAGAAAATGTCCTCTTGTGGCCATTCTATGTGCCATTCTGCGAGGGCTAGGAGCTTAGATGAAGAGGGCTTCTAAATTCATCCCTTCGGGGAAGTGGAGGGACGTGACCATGGGTCTGGTAGAAGCAGGAGGTTCTGGACACAGCCAGGGTGGCTTCCTTATCTGGTTAGGCTGGCAAAGCCGGTTCAGATGACACTTCTTCGAAGCAAAGTTTGACCTCGAATTTTAAATAGTGTTCCTGTGTGTGCATCTGCTTCTTCTGCTGACATATCAGCTTTCTGCACAGTCAGAGAAAATTTCACCATCGGACTTTCCAAGCCAAGGTTTTTATTTATTATGGCTTCTATAGTTTGCGATATTCCCATCCTGGCAGCCGCAGCCGGCATTCACAACCTCGTGGGTTCTTCTTTCTTTCACCATCTTCCAGCTGTTCTCTTCCACCCTTTCAATCCCCTAACACCAGATAAGGGAGAGAGAAGGATAGAGGGAAAGGGGGAGATGTTATCGTTAGACTACTTCCTGCCGATTAGGAGTGTCGAGTTCCGTGGGACAAGTTTGATCTTTAGACTCACATAGACTCAGTAGAGGACACTTTCTCTTGGTATAGGGGAATATGAACCACAAGATTCTGAGAAAAACTCATTAAGAGAACTGCCAATAATTGGAGTTGGAGCAGACCTTCATCTCACAGAGGTGGGTTTGCCGGGCTGAGACTGAGCATGGGAAGACACTGGTTCTGCCGGGCTGAGGCCTTCAAGCTCCCGTTTGATCTTTAACATCAAGATACTTAATATCTTAATATCTCCTCCTCCTCCTTCTCTCTCTCTGTCTCCCTCCCTCCCTCCCTCCCCTCTCCCTCTCCTCTCTCTCTCCTCTCTCTCTGTGCATGGCTGCTTAACAAACCGTGACCAACAACCAATAAATAATCTCTAAAAAGTCCCCAGAATTCCAAATGCCACACAATTGCAAAAAGTATCTGCATCTGGAAAAATCACACCCCTGCCAGAGCATGAGGCAAATCATAGTCGGCTGCTGTGGACAATCTGAAGCAGCCTATGTCCCACACCTGAGATTAAACTAAAAACATATTCTTATAATATTTCTGTGTTTTTCAAAGAAACCAAAAATTCTCAAATTGTCACTACTGGAAGAGGAGAGAGGTAGAAGAGGAGAAGGTGTAACTAACAGAGATGTTTGAAAAAGCCAAATACATTTATATATACTAATAAATATTCATAATATATAATATATGTACACATATTCACATTAAAGAGTTCTCTTCCTCAAAGCCATATATTGCCAAACAAAATCTCCATGCCAGTTATGTGGTACGTCCCTTCAAGTTGCTAGCCAAGGATGTCCCAGATACCCCTAAAACAATACAAACCATTGCTATTGTTCTTGGATGGCCACCAGAACTTGACACCATGCACTCTGGTCATAGAATATGGAAAAATCCAGTGGGTACTAGCCAGGAAGCTTCCTCCCCACTGGCTCATTCTCACAGTACTGGAAGGTACAATTCCAGCTGCCAGGGTGAGGTCATCAACTGTCTTAGCCAGCTGTGAACCCTGTGAACTACAATAATTCCCCGCATAGCAAGATATGTTCAAGGATGCAATACTCAAATGAATGTTATAGGGGCAACCAGCTGCTTTCTGATTTTGAGCCAGTGCCGCAGGGAGAAACATGTGTGGTACTGAAAATCTGCTGAGAGCCCAGGGTCGGGTCTCCCATGAGACTCAGGAGGTGAACTTACCACTGTTATTCTGCTAATGGACACAGTATCAAACTGCCATCTAAACTCATCTCTATGCCCACGGTGCAACTATGGGTCTTCATTACAGAGACTCTGTGAGGTTGACGCAGAAATTCACAACTAATCAAAGAGTAGAGAATAAATGTCAGCACAGTGCTCAGCTGTAAGTGGGTTATCTTTATCACAGCTCATGCCTGAAGCTCGTGGACCGTCACAGAAGGGGTGTGTGTGTGTGTGTGTGTGGTAAGAGCCAGACGTTGGGAGGACGTTGGACCTGACAGGATCACCACGCTCATGAACTCTCAGGCCCCGTGGCTGCCTGCATAAGACCTTCACAAGATCAAGCCAATGAACCCCATATTCATGACTATATGCAACCTAGATCGGACTCAGTCGAAAACCAACCTGGTCCCTTTCTAACTTTGGCCAGACAGAATGTCAACAGTAAAGAAATTTAGTGAGAAAAAGGACCATTCTGCCACTGACAAAGAGGTGACCAGAGACTACACGGTCAACACTCACAAGCGCATCCATGGAGTGGGCTGCAAGATGCATGCCCCTTGGGTCCATGAAGCTGATGGGGACTCTTAAGTATGTGGGAATGGGGACTCTAGGTGTGTGCACTAATACCAGCTAGTTTAGGCCAAAGGAATGTTCTATATATCATCGTAAGGTGTAGTTTCTACTTAAGGACTGTGCAACCAGCCACCTCCCGGTTCCCTTGGATCCGCAGATGAAACACACACACACACACACACACACACACACACCACACACTTGCTCACTTTTAACCTACCATACAGCTCAGTGGCTGGGCTCTTCTAAGCCTCCCGCAGCTAGTGTGCCCTTCCTTTTACTTCTTGTTCAGCACTCTAAGTCTGCCCTCAGTTTAGTTGTGTTTCTAATCTTCTGCCGCTACCCCAGGGGCCCAATCGAGGAAGCAACCAATGGCCACTCCACCCGAGATCTTACTTGGCTGACAGCCCTCTCTCCCTCTGCTCCTTTGCTCCTCCTGCATCTCCTAGCCTGCCTGCGGAAAACCTGGAAATCCCGCCCCTTCCGCCCAGCCATTGGCAGCTGGCATCTTTATTGATTGATCAAGAACCAATTAGGGAACAGGACCTTCAGCGTTCACGTTCAGATTCCCAATCAAAGCATCAAAACCCGCCCCCTACACATCATATTCTATACATTTTTCCAGAAAACATAAAGGGGACGAGGAATCTTCAAACAAGCTCTATACACTGGTAACCTATGATTGTCACAGTGTTAAAGAAATATATAGTCGGTGTGGATGAGAACTGACAATTGTAAAATGAAGCTACAACGCTCTCTCTCTCTCTCTCTCTCTCTCTCTCTCTCTCACACACACACACACACACACACACACACACACACTAAACAAATCCAAGTGCTTATCCATCCATGAATGAATTAAACTCGTAATTTATGATGCAAAAAATAGAAATGAATGTATTATCAAAAATCATCACCTCAAAGCCGATATTAGAAGTAGCTCTGAAGAGAAAGCAATGGCAGAGTCCGTGCACTTACCTCTGCCGTGAGGACCTGGCTCAGAGAGTGAGCACAGTCACTAAGTGGGAGGTAGTAAAATTCAGTGAGTGAGTGTGTGAGAGAATAAGTGTGTGCACTAGTGTGTGTGTGCAAGAAAGTGTGTGAGTGTGTATGTGAGAGAATAAGTGTGTACACTACAGTGTTGTGTAAGAGTGTGTAAGTGTGTACGTAAGAGTGTGTGAGAAAGTGTGTCCAAGAGTGTTTGTGAAAATGTGTATGTGTGTGAAAGAATGAGTGTGAGTGTGGTGTGTGTACATGGGGGATGTGTAGTGTGTGAGAATGAGTGTGTGTGAGTTCTCTAGTTTTAATTGGTGGTAAACAGGAAGCATGGCTTTCATCTGCTTTCTGCTGTTTTCCTCAGAAAACGGCCATTATAGCCTGAGCAGAGACCAGGAGCCATGGTGACTTTCTCTCCTCTAGAAAATCACCGGCTCTTTAAACAAACAAACAAACCAACAAAGAAACAAACAAACCTAAAGTGAAAGTCACTGAAGAATGCGGACCCTTAAGTGTCTGCTCACTGTAGCGTGCCAGACCTTGAATGGAGACTAGGTGCTACACAGCGAACAGTAATTAATTGACTGTATAGAAGCTCTAGAATCAGAAGGAAAGGGCTTTGCATTAGGATTGTGTAATAAATGTCTTTGTTTCACTCAAATGCTAGGAAATTATTTTGCTTTTAGGATTGGAAACTAGAATTATCACAAAGGTCTCTGCTGTCCAGCCTGGCTGTTCCCCAGTTGTCCTCTGCTGCTCAGACTGACCAGCAACAGTGGCGCCATGGAGGATGCACCTGACCCGTGAATGGAATGCTGCCACTTTGGGAAAAGGTTGCCAGGGTGATGTCTTCAGCTCTGAACTGAGGATAATCTATAGGGGAAGGCCTATATATCTTTTTGGTCTCCACCTTACCCTGTAATGCATTATTCACATGCCTGGCCTTGTGTGTTCTCACTGTTGCTCTTAACCCTACCCTCAATATCACCAAGTGTTCAAGTCTGAAAATCTAGGAAAGAAAGAAAGACCTACCCTCCAAAGCTGTCACTTCTCTGTCCCATGTTCTCACGTTGGGATTTAAAACAAACAAACAAACAAACAAACAAACAAACAAACAAACAAACCCTCTCAGCCAAGAGGCTGTTTGTCCACCCCTCCACCTCTCTGCTTTTGCCTTACCTGCCTGTGGCCTCTAAGGTTCTGTTCTGGTGTATTCTTAGCTTAGGCTTTACTCTCTGATACGTTTATTGCTGTTGTTCTTCTTGCTTCATTATGGAATCTTTCATTCCTGCACAAAGCATAGAGACCTATCAGGAACCCTACTGTGTCAGCCCCAGAAAATGTGGGGCAGCAGGCTTTGTCTTCAAGTCAGCAAAATGTTACAAATAAGTGAAACACTTTTAAAGTGTCTCTGACCTAAGGAGGCTAAGCCTAAGCGATTACATGTTTTAAAGAAGTGTGTGCATTTCCTCAGGAAGGAGTTTACTTTTAAAGGACTGCAGAGAGTCCCTCAGATGAGGGCATAGCTCAGTCACGGGCCGCCTTCTCTTCTCAGTCTTCTGTCCTCCCTGGCTGGTCTTGTCCATGTTTAGGGATGAATTATTACTTCATAATGGTAACTCCTAAGTGTCCATCCTCAGTCTGCATATCTCCTTGGAGTTCCAGCTTGGTCCATACAGCTCACTCTCTCGTGCTACAAATCTCAATTTAACACACATAGCCCTCCCAACCTGTGACTTTCCCCCACTCCCACTTATTCCTGCTTCTCGAATGTGACATGCTATACTGTCCCAGTGAGGCACCTCAGATACCCAGAATATCACCCTAAGACCTTATTCACCGTCTTATTTGACTTGCAGCATGCCCTCAGTCCATATCAAATTAACCCATTTTTTCTCTTCCTCTCTGACTAGCATACCTGCAAGGCCACATGCCATCTCTCGTTCAGATGTCAGCTACAGCTTCTGAACTATTCTCCATTCATGCCCTGATCCCTTCAACATGCTTACTACATTGAAGGCAGGTAGATTAGATTTTTCAAAACACAACCTCCAAGGTTTCCTGTCCTTTCCCATGGAGCTGATGTCTACCCGTCACTGAGGTCTCAGCTCACACTGTTTCTTTACCTGTTGTTTGTTTGTTGTTGTGAGATAGGCCTTCTCTGTGTAGCCCTAGCTGTCCTGGAACTCACTGTAGACCAGGCTAGCCTCGAATTCAGAGATCCATCTGCCTCGACCCTGGGGTGCTGGGATTAAAGGCGTGTGTGCCACCTCATCAGCTCCATGTTGTTTTTGGGGGGAAGCTCCCTTAATCTTTCAGTCTGGGTCAGAATCAGTTGTTACCATTTCTTATCTAATTATAGTCTTTTCTCTATGATACTGCTCTCAGATATTAAAAGAAGATCTTAAATCCACACCCTACTACTAATTATAAGCCCCATAAAACGACAAATAAATTAGCAAACCTCAAGCTATATGATTTATGGGTAGCCTTGTCGGGATCATGTGGGGACATGTTTGATAGCGCTGAGAGCACAGTTGTGGAATTCTGGGCTTTCACTGCTATGACTCTCTCTCCCTCCTGTGTCTCTAATCTAGCATCAGGACACAGCCTACTGGTTTCGATTTGGCATAATGAGATAAAGGGTGGGAAAGCTCCTGGCAAAAATGTTTGATGAAAGATAAAGTATTTCTGAAAGTGTTTTTAAAGAAATAGGAGAACCAGAACTCGAACTGGAATTGCCAAGAAACAGACCTCTTGTCTATCTCTTGTGTATCCTTAACCATGATAGCCATGGAGGGTAAAACCAAGCCCTGGCTCCATTGTCTGTGCAGTAATTATATACTCTCTTCTTATATATTCACAATGTCTCAACCATGACAAGAAAACCTACAAACCAAAATAAGTCTGAACAAACAAATACATAGAAACAAAATCTCCAGCAAGTAACAGCAGACAGAAAGCACTCCGTGAATGGTTGCTATCAACTTATGATACAGTAGCCAAAAAAAAGATGATTTCACATGAAAGATAAAGTTGAAAAGGAGGCAGGGAGATAGTCTAGGAAATGGTTAGATGGTCGAGAAACCCCGGGGAATAATCCTGACCAGTTTTTGCTTTAAAATGCCACACTAGGAAGGCGGACGAACTGTGGAGGAGGAACAGACACTCCGAACCAGCTATCCATCATTCAATGCTGGCTGATGGCTAGACGCTGAGTGAGGGGTACAGTCTCACAAAATAAATGAACAGATAAGCCTCAAGGAGATCGGAACCAGCAGAAAGGCATGCTGGCATGACCCGAGGAGGAGGTGGCTGTGAAAATACACACCATCTGTATGCAAGGACAGGGCTGAGGGGATTGTGGGGGACTTGGGTCGTGAATGGAAGCTTATATACACCTTGGGAATGGAGGTGTGGGCGGTGCCGCGGTGGAGCACTCACCTAGCAGAACAAGGCCATGAATTTAACCTCCAGTCCCACAGAAAAAGAAGCGGTGTGTGTGTGTGTGTGTGTGTGTGTGTGTGTGTGTGTGTGTTTAATGAGCCTGGCCCTGGTACAGAGATTGGTCAAATAATTGAAGTGGGAGTGGAGGTTACAGATGATTTCCTTGTTTCTTTTGTTACCTTTCTCCTTAGACTGAACAGTCGGAGGAAGGGCTCAGAAGAGAGGGGGTAGCGACTACACTAGACAGAGAGTGCGTGATTAACACAGCTCAAGTTCTGACTCTCTCTTGCTGACCCACTGGTGTGCTCCACAGTGGGCCCCTAACACCCTCCCCCACCCCCTTTCCCTTACCCCCACACCTCTGCCCCCAACAGCCCCGGTCTGCCTGCTGCTGGCCTTGCCTCTGCATACTTGGACCCGCCGCTGCTCCAGCTGCCCTTTGCTTTGCTTCTTGTTTTCTTGAGCATGCATTTGGCCTTAAGAGCCTGTGACTGATTCAGTGTCCTGGCACATGCCATTGGCCATTGCTTTGCCTGGCCACACTGCCACTCTCAGCTGTTGCCACATTTTGGCCACTAGTAAGAACCGTACTGCCAAGCTTCTTCCCTGAATGCCCGTGCAAAGAAATAAGTCCCAGAGGAGATCACACAAACATGCTGAAAGCCAGGGCATAGGGAAGGAAGGGTCACTTCTAAAAGGGATTAGCAGAGGTCAAGACCGGATTGGTGCCACGTAAGGGGAGGCGGGGCCACCGCACTTCTCATTCCCTTTAGAGTGTGGCACATTAATATATGACGTTAAAACAAAGCTTTTGTTTTCAAATAATTACAAATTAGAGAACTCAGTGGGCTTTGTTTACCTTTTGAGCCCAGGAAAACCACACCCTTGAGTACTGACATCCCAGGTAAAACAGTTCCATCTCTAAATTTGTGGTGATATTAGCGGGAGAGTTACACCCCTATCTCTGAAACTGGAACTCTGAGAGATTTCTGCCCTAGACACATGTGCGCTCACTAAAAGGCAAGAGGCTTCAAGGGAAGGATGGCTGCAAGGAAGGGGAAACCAGAACTGAACACAATTACATAAGCCATAATAGATTACACATACTCTTCAATGTCTCTACATGCAAAATCCCAGAACTCGATTTCAATCTGTGACATGTGCTTGTTTTTTTTTTTTTTAAGATTTATTTATATGTATATGAGTACACCATTGCTGTCTTCAGACACACCAGAAGAGGGCGTTGGATTCCATTACAGATGGTTGTGAGTCACCATTTGGTTGCTGGGAATTGAACTCTGGACCTCTGGAAGAGCAGACAGTGCTCTTAACCGCTGAGCCATCCCTCCCCCCTCTAACCCTCACCATGAGATTTTTTTTCCCATTAATTTATAAACTTTGCATCCGGATCACTGCTCCCCTGATCAGTGATTCCCCCTACAGTCCCTCCCCACATCCCTTCTTCCCTTCTGCTATGAGAAGGTGGAGCCCTCCTGCCCCTGGCACATCAAGTCTCTGCAGGATTAGGTGCAACCTCTCCCACAGGAGGTGACAAGGTGGCTCAGTTAGAGGAATGGAATCCACAGTCAGGCAACAGATAGGGACATCTCCCGCTCCAGTTGGCCTGCACGAAGACATAGCTGGACATCTGCTACACATGTACAAGGTCTGGCTTGTGTATGCTCTTCGGTTGGTGGCTCAGTCCAGGTTAGTTGACTGTTGATTTTCCTGTGAAGTTCCTATTCCCCACCCCCCCACCCCAAGTCCCTCAATCCTTCCCCCAGGCTATATCCAAAGCTTGTCTGTGGGTCTCTGCATCTGTTTCAGTCAATCACTGGGTGGAGCCTCCCAGAGGACAGTTAGGCTCCTGTCTGCAAGCATAACAGAGTATCATTAATCGTGTCAGGGATTGGTGCTTGCCCATGGGATAGGTCTTGAATTGGACCAGTTATTGGTTGGCTATTCCCTTGGTCTCTGCTCCATCTTTCTCTCTGCATTTGTTGTAGACAGAACAAATTTTGTGGCTGTGTTGGTGTTTTTATCATTCCACTGAAGAGTCCTGCCTGGCTGCAGGAAGTGGTCACTTCAATCTCCATAGTCCCACAGTCTCAGTGAAAGTCCTAGGTCTCTGGTATGTCCTAGAGATATGATGCCTCCCCCAGCCCTCGGGCCCTTTCTCCTATCTCTCCCCACTCCTGATCCTGAGTCCCCCCCATTCCTCCCAACCCCTCTCCCACCCAGTTTCCTTCCTCCCTCTACATCCTATGACTATTTTATTCCAGCTTCTAAGTGAGATTCAAACATCCTTGCTTGGGCCTTCCTTCTTTAGTTTCTTTGGGTCTGTGGATTGTTCCACTGTGTTCATAGCAGCTTTATTCATAATAGCCAGGAACTGGAAACATCCTAGATGTCTCTCGATTGAAGAATGGATACAGGAAATGTGGTTCATTTACATAATGGAATATTGCTCAGCTATTAAAAACGAGGACATGAATTTTGCAGGCAAATAGGTAGAATTAGAAAATATCATCCTGAGTGAGGTAACGCAGAGCCAAAATGACATGGATGGCATGTACTCACTTATAAATGGATATTAGCCATAAAGTTCAGGACACCCTAACGAGATTTTTAACATGGTATTTATCAGAGCCCTTGAGCCTATCTGAGCTTTGATGAGCTCTGGGCCTGTGCCTTCCAAGGGTTTAGGCAGTCTAGCCTGACCTAAGCATTGGAACTGTATTTGAACCAATAAATGGCCTCTAGCATAATTAAACAATCACATCTCATTTAACTATCTCAGATCTTTGAAACCTCTTAACTACAGAGGCACATCTCTTAAAGTGACACAGTTTTATAAGAATACATATGCTGGACATTAGAGAAGAGCTAAAACAAAAAAGTATATAGTATTTTCTTTCAAATGAATGGCTTGTCTTCTGATTCTACCAAAGGCTTTACCTTCTACACATAGAATCCCAGTGGCATTGAGAGTTTTCAGTTGGACTGCACAGTAAAATAAAGGCATCTTTAGGTATGAAAAAATAACAACAACAACAAGCTCTATGACAAGAATATTTTGCTGATGTTTTCTAGATAACTTGGAGTTATGTGTTTTGTGTTCGGCTTGCCTCTGTCCCCCCATTCATTTAACATTTTATTATTTTTATCAGGTATCTTATTGACACAGCTTGATGTATACTGAGCTGTGAGGAAGGAGATGGGAGAAAAGATTTGTGACTGATTTTGTTTTTTTAATAACAACTGGGATGTGCTGCACACCCACCAGGCAAAAAAATAAATATTTATTGAATTCATTTAAATTGAGCCCAGAACAAGGACATGTTACTGATGGTTGAGATAGGTGTTGCTATGGTAGCCGGTCCTGGAGGAGGGAGGGAAAGAAGTAGAAGATAATTCAAAATGAGGAAACAGAAGCAAAATGAAAAGAAAGGGATTTTACATACAGATGCGGCACAAAGATTATCCATCAGGGATACAGACACAGCGAGCAGCGAGCAGCAGCGGGACACTCCTGGTCTAGGCTCAACAGTGAGAAATAAGCCAAACATACTCATGTCTAATGTTTTCATCTAAAGGGAACTGCTTGTTCACACCGCCTATGCATATGGTGATGGTTGGGAAGAGACTGTTGGTAGTCAGAAGGGATGTGAAATGCCCCACCAAAGGCTCCTGTGTTCCGACATTTGGTCCACAGATGATTGTACTACTGGGGAGGTTGTGTGTAGAACCTCCAAGAGGTGGAGCCTTGCTGGGAAAGCAGGTCACTCGGCGTGGGGGAGTTTGAGGTTCATAGCTTACCCCTGCTTCTGTCCCTTTCTCTGCTTCCTGGTTATCTCGAAGGTAGGGAAGCAGCGGCTAGCTCCTGCTGCCTCACAGGTTCAGGTATCTCTGGGCCACAGCAATGACTCTACCTACTTCTCAGCACCAGTTTTTGTTGCATTAGTTATTTCTCTTCTATCTGTGAGCATATACCTTCTAAGAAGCAATTTAAGGAAGGGTGGGTTGACCTTGGCTCATGGTCGGCGTGGTGGAAGAGCCCAGAAGAGGCAGCACTTTTACCTTGAATCGGCACTGAGATGTAGGGCTGTTGCTTAGAGACACCAGACCATGTGGTTTTGGTTCCTAAGCCTCCAGAGCTGGTCCACAGGAAGACTGTCAGACAGTCTGGACCTGTGGGCTACAGAGTCCGTAGAATGATGTAAGTGGACTGGAACGAGTCATTCTGGTGGAAGTTCAAGAGGCCAAGATGACAGAAATGTACATAATGAAGGCCAGGCTCTAGCCGGCGGTAGTGCGCACGCCTTTAATCCCAGCACTATGAGAGGCAGAGGCAGGCTGATTTCTGAGTATTCGAGCCAAAACTGGTCTACAGATAGTTCAGACAGCACGGGCTACACAGAGAAACCCTGTCTCGAAAAGCAAAAAAAAAAAAAAAAAAAAAAAAAAAAAAAAATGAAGGCAGGCTCATGGAGTCCCAGAGGAACAGTGACAAATTGAGATGGGAGGAGGCTATTTGGTTATGTAGCAAAGAACTGGCTACATCTGTTAGTGCCACTGGAACTACATTAAAATTTTAAAGGAAAGGAACTAAAATGTGACGAGCTAACTAAGATGATGCAACATGAGGTTGTCGGCACTGTTCACTGCCTTAGCCAGTTACAGTGAAAAGAATAGAAAGCAGAGCAAGAAGATGAAGATGTTCAGATTCGGCAGAAAAGAAGCTGAGCAGATTTAAAGATCATGAACAGAGTGTGGGTAAGTAGGTACAGACATTGAATAATGCATCGGCAATTGTTAGAGATGAGGGAGGGCCGTTAAAGAGAAAACATACACTTGCCCTGAGACAGCAGGAAAAGCATCTTGAGTTTTAAGGAGAACCCTGGGCAAAACCACACCAGTCCAGAGCTCTAGAGGGTAACAATCAAACTCTTAAAAAGATAGAATCCTATCAGTACTCAGAGAATGGCTGCCAAGGAGACTGGTGTTATAGACTCATCTGGGAATGAACCCAAAGCTCTCTTGGTCCAAGAGAGCCAAGATAACATCTCAATCTGACAGTACAGCCAGATGTCATGTATATGATTTGGCTTTGCAAGCATGCAAAATATAAATGCTATGAAGTATGGAGACTTGTCTAAAGGATCCAGAAAAGCTGCCGAGGACAAGCAATGTATAGCAGGGTCAGAATCTCGACCTACCCAGAGTTCTGGAGCAGGCTTTGTGAGGCTTAAGGAGAAGTTGAGTTTTAAGGAGAAGCCAGGATATGAGAGACGCCACAAACGTGGAATGTCACAGAGGAAAGCTGCAGGGACTTAATGGAGTCAGCCTAAGTGTGCTGGTTGGTTCTTGTCACCTTTACACAAGCTAGAGTTATATGGGAAGAGGGAACCTTAGCTCAGGGATTGTCTCAGTCATATTGCCTGCAGGGGCCACTGATTAATGATTGATGTCAGAGGTTCCAGCCCACTGTGGGTGTGTCACCCTTGGCCAGTTAGTCCTGGGTGGTATAAGAAAGCCCAGGGTGAGCAAGCCACACGGAGCAAACCTGAAGGAGGTGGATTTTCATTGCCTTCTGCTTCAGTTCCTGTCCGGGCTCCTCCCGGATTCCCTTGATAGCAACGAGAAATGGTGAAAAGCCAAATAAAACCTTTAATCCCAAGGTTGTGATTTTAATCCAGCATAGAAGCAAATTAGGACACCAAGAAGGAGTCCATATTGCTTTTATGTCTAAGAGTATCTAGGCGTACTACTGTTCATCTCTGAGTGTTTGACTCGGAGTTTCAGGATTTGTGTTTTTTCCGCTGGGTGCAGGCTTCGGTCCTGGTCTTTCTTTGTTATTCATTCACTACCTCTATGCAGTGCAAAATGTATTGATTGAAGGCAACTTCAGAAAAGACAAGTTTTATGTTGCTCACGCGTTTTGACGTGCAGTCACTCATTGTAGTGAAAGCGAATGTGGGTCCATGAGGCAGCTAGGTCCATGGCTGACATTCTCCTCCTGTCCCTTTTTTTTCTCTGTATTTATTCTGGTGCTCTGTTGTATAACAGAGACGCTACTCATCCCAGATAAGGAGCCCATGACAGACCCAAGTACGGACACCACCAAAATCCAACATGATGAATCAAAGATAATTGTGGTTACTTACAGGAGTGTGGGTGAGGGGTTACTTACAGGAACAGAAATGATCTACAGAGATCTGCATCACCAAAGCCCTACGCCAGCATCTCACAAAGCTGGGAACCTGGAACACACTGCATGGCCTGGAGATGGTTCCACAGATTGTAAGCCCCTGGTCTTAAACCCCTGTAAGGCAGCTTAACTGGCTTCTGCGTCTTCCAGGAGGCTGATCTTGTCTCAGAGTCTCCTTTGTAGCTTGGCTTTCCTATTCTGGCAGAGAGGGACCTACTGAATCTGGTCAGCTTCAGGACCTCTCTGAAGCTATTTTGAGTTACTTACCTACCTTCCTGTTTAAGGAGTATCTCTGCAGGGATAGAATGTTTCAATCTCAGAGGAAACTTACACAACAGACTCCATCTTGTGAGTGGTGCTATCCATACTCAGAGTCTGCTGCCTGTCTAGTTTTATGTCAACTTGACACAAGCTAGAGACATCTGGAGATCAGAATCCTCAATGGAGAAATGCCCCCACCAGACTGGCCTGTGGGGCAAGTCTGTGACAATTAGTGATCTATGTGAGAGGAAGACCCATGTGCCACCTGCGGAAAGATGGTCCTAAAGAGTGTTTAAACATTCAGGCTGAGAAAGTCTTGGGGAGCAAGCCAGTAAGTAGCACTCTTCTCTGTGGCCTCTGCATCAGCTCCTGCCTCTGGATTCCTGCTCTGTTTCTCTTCAGTGATGAACTGTGATATAGAAGTGTAACCTGAAATAATTCCCCAAGTTGCTTTTGGTCCTGGTGTTTTATCACAGCAGTAGTAACCTAAGACACAGGGTAAGTCTTCTCTCCTTAATTAAACCTCTCTGAACACACCCTTATAGACGTGTCCAAAGGGAATCTCCTAGGTAAATCTAAATGTAGTCAAGTAGACAATGATTATACCAACCCAGGTGTCCAGGCGATGTTACAGGTCCTGGATACTGGAGCTATACAGTCTGGTGTTGCTCTACTCAGTTGTCATCTTGTTTGATCTGATCTTTCTCTGTGTGTTCCCCTTCCTCTCCTTTGGAAGGCAATGTTTAGTCTGTGCCATTGTGCATTGGAAGCACAGGGTTTGTTTTTTATTTGTTAATTTTACAGGGCCTCATGTTAAACAGTTGTCTTGCATTTCAGAAGAGACTTTGGGTTTGAACAGTATCAAAACTATAAGGCTGTTTAGTTCATTTTGACCAACTATTGTCAAGGGTGTCCCTATGGTCACAACTGGATTCCATTCACTAAGAAGTCATCACTCTATATCTTACATAGAAGATGATGGTCACCCTGGAGTCCCCCGATGCCACCACCTACGACATTCCATTTCCTGATGCTTCAGCCATCTTTCTTACACATCTCACTACCCACAGCAAGGGTCATGTAACCACCACCATAGCAAGAGGGCGCAGCCTCACACATCATACAGGGAAAATGGCCGTATCAGATACCCCCACAGCCTGTGGGTGCTCCACCCCTGGATGCTAGCCCTCAGTGGGTGCCTTGCTACCCCCCCACACTTGTATAAAGTGTGTTTCATTTGGGGTGTCCTACATCTGGTTGTTTCTCATATCTTGGTTATTTCTTGTCTTCCCAATATATAAAATTTATCACCAGCCTGCCAATTTTCAGAAACTAGAAGTCTGTGGGGACATGACTGGAATCTCATTGAATTAAATGGCAAAGACTGAACACTAAAAAAAGATTGTATTTTCTAATCATTATGATTTACCTTTACTATGATTAAAGTTCCCTCAATTACATTTATTATAATGAGCTTGCCTGTTTTTTGTCCTGTTCTGCTTATTTTTAGGTATTTCCTGTTTCCTTTGCACTATTTTAATACTATCTCTTTGATTTTGATTTTAACTGTTTCTAGTATTATGACATCATTTCTCAGACCAGAACCCTCCCTTCTCTCCCTTCAAAATAGATATACCAACCACCTATATTTCCATACTTTTGCATGGTAGACTTTTGTCTTTGTTTCTTATTTGATGCCCTTTACCCCTGTATCAGTTACCTGTTGCTGCTGTTGTAAATCTTTGGTAGCTCTGCAGCTGAAAACTTTTTCTTTTCCATAGTGATCCCTCTGGCATGGTTGCTACTGCAGGTCTCAGAGTCGGTGCTGATAGGACTGTGGATGTTTCTGGAAACTGCAGATGGATCCATTCCTAAACTACCCAAGCTGGTGACCAAATTCCAGTTTCATGTGAGTATGAGACTGAGGCCATGATTCCTTCTTGGCCATTTCCTGGGGTCCGGTTCTCAATATTTAAAGTGCATCCCTGTTCCTTGGCTCCTTGCATCTTTCTGCATCCTCAAGAAGATCAGCCCTAAGCCTCACAATCTCCCTGATTCTCGTCAGCTTCATCATCCCTCTGCTTACCTCTGTTCTGCCCCCTCTCTCCATCCAGAATTTCACTTCTTCCCGGACACAAGCGATTACATTTGTCCATCCATATAATCTAAGACAATCTATTTTAAGGTCTGTTGATTGGTAAATTTAATTCCATCTTCAAAGTCCCTTCATAGCAGTGCCTAGACTGGCCTTGGACTAATTACAGGATAGAAATATTAGGGGAGTGGGTAACCTGTGGAATTGTGCCTGCTATAGTTTTTCTATAATCTATTTCTACCAGAACAACTAGAATGGACTTCAGGACACTATTGACACTTCATTGACTTCCTTCTCAGCATAAGCAACAAACACCTTCTATGGCACTATAAAAGCTTGCTGGATGTCTGCTCTCCCCAAGCACCTGACTTGGTTGATGTCTCTTTACTCTTTCCCAACTCCACGGTCGTATGGCTAGAGCTTTGTGTCTCCTTTCTCTCCTCAATAGTCTCATCTTGACCCATTTTAAAAATTTTATTCCATAGTCATTTGTTGCGTTTGTAAGCTTTCATTTCTGTTGTTTCTGTTGTTGTTGATATCTGGCTTTATCCATGGTGGTCAGACAGGATGCAGGCTGTTATTTCAATTTTTTTTGTATCAGTTTAGACTTGCTCTGTGTCCGAGTTTGTAGTCAATTTTAGAAAAACTTCTATGAGGTGGTGAGAAGAAAGTATGTTCTTTTATAGTTGGTTGAAATGCTCCGTAAATATCTGTTAGGTCCATTTGGTTTATAGCCTCAGTTAGCTCCAGCATTTCTGTTTAGTTTTTGTCTGGATGACCTGTCTAATGGTGAAAGTTGGGTAGAGAAATATGTGATTTAGGCATTGTACTCTAAATCTAAGAACTTGGGGGAACTGAAGTGGAAACTTAAGGCTTCTTTGGAAAGTCAGTTGTGTGGGATGGCATTTTGCTGGGGCAAACACAATGAAGAAGCGTTTTCACTGGAGCAGACACAGGTGAAAGGATATTCTGCTAAAACAAGCACATGAAAGGACACGTGGTGAAGGATTCTTCACTAATGACACACATGTATGGGTTCACCTTACACTGTGTAGTTGAGCTCCATTTGCTGGGACTCCATAGAGAGGAATGCACCAAAAAACTTCTGGTGGCATGCTGCACTTTCTTGCTGCTTCTTCGGACTCGGCAGATTGGCAGAGTGATGTCAGCTGAGACAGACTTACATGGAGTTTTGCTCAGTCAGACTCACATGCTGAGGCAAGACATGTGAAGGACACATGATATTTAGAGGGCATAAATAGGACTCGACGGACAGTGAAAGAGCTGGGCTACATTTGCTTATGGAGCTAGCTGTGCAATGCTTGTTGGTCTCACATTTCGCTGATCTTCCGATCGATCGTCACTTCCCGATCGAGCGTCACTTCCTTGAGAGAGTCACAGCTGAGAACTTTCCTTTGCATTCCTGTTGACCTTGGTTCCTCCTCGTGACCTGTGCGGATTCAGCTAAGGCCTGGCTGTCTCTGCTAGGTTGTTCCACTGCTGCTGCTCTTCCAACACTACTGAACTGGACTGCTGGTGTATGTGTGAAGTGTTTGCAAGTGGATCGAGCTGCCACTGCTGACCTGTGAACTGAACTGCTGTTTCCTAACAACACAGATGGGATTTGCTCCAAAGAACCATTTCTAAACAGGTCCACTTTCCGCATATCCTTTCTTTTCCACTACCTTTGATGGCCAATGGGCTACAAGGGAGGTTACGTTGTTTAAGAAGCATCATTATTGTATTAGTCAGGGTTCTTTAGAGTCACAGAACTTACGGATAGTCTATATAGTAAGGAAATTTGTTGAGGACTTACAGTCTGTAGTCAAACTCCCCAACAATGATCAGCAGCAGCTGTGAATAGAAGTTCAAGGATCTAGCAGTTGCTCATTCCCACAAGGCAAGCAGGTGAAAAAGAGAGAGAATCTCCCTTCTTCCAATGTTCTTATGTATATCTCCAGCAGAAGGCATGGCCCAGATTAAAGGTGTGTACCACCACGTCTGAATCTGGGACTTGCTTTGTCCCAGATGACCTTGAACTCAGAGATCTCCTGCCTTGATCTTCTGGGATTCATAGCCACTATGCCTCAAGATCTCCATGCCAAGATCCAGGTTAGAAATTTGTATCTCCCAGCCTCAAGATCAGGATCACAGGTGAGCCTTCCAATTCTGGATTGTAGTTCATTCCAGATATAGTCAAGTTGACAACTAGGAATAGCCACTACAATTACAAATAGGTTTTGAAAAAGTTTAAGTTACTGGTACCCTTGTGTTTGGTGCATAGATGTTAAGAATTGCAATGTTCTTTTGGTGGATTTTTCCTTTGACATGTGTGTAATGTCCTTACCTATCACTCTTAAGTCATTTTAGTTTGAAGTTTATTTTGTCAGATATTAAAATGGCCACACTGGCTTGCTTCTTAGGTCCATTGGCTTGGATATCTTTTTCCATCCTTTTACCCTGATGTAATTTTTATCTTTGGTGTTAAAGTTTTTTTCTTGGCTGTAGAAGAAGGATCCTGGTTTTGCATACCTTCTGTTAGTCTGTGTGTTTTTACTATGGAATGGAGACCATGATGTTGAGAGACATCAATGACCAATGATTGTTGCATTCTGTCTTTGTGTGTGTGTGTGTGTGTGTGTGTGGTGTGTCTGTATGTGTGTGTGTACTTTCCTTCTTTTGACTTTGCTGGTCTAACATTTATTCTCTGTGTTTTCTTTTATGCAGTTAACCTCTTTAAGTTAGACTTTACCTTTTAGTACCTTCTGTAGAGCTGGATTTTTAAACAGATATTGCATACATTTGGTTTTTATCATGGAATTTCTTAGTTTCTCCATCTACTAAGATTGAAAGTTTTGCTGGTACAGTAGTCTAAGCTGCCATCTGTGGTCTTTTAAGATTCTGTAGCGTATCTGTGTAGGCCCTTCTGGCTTTTATCATCTCCTCTGAAAAGTCAAGTATTAGTCTGATAGGTCTGCCTTTACATGTTACTTAGTCTTTTTTCCCTTGCAGATTTTAATATCCTTTCTTTTCTCTGTACGTTTAGTGTTTTGATTATGTGTCAAGGGGTCTTTTATAGTTCAGACTATGTGGTGTTTTGTATGCTTCTTGAACTTCAATGGGCATCTCCTTTAGGTTAGAAGTTTTTCTTCTGTGATTTTTTTGAAGATATTTTCAATGCCTTTGACCTGGATTCCTTCTGCTCCCTTTATTCCTATTATTCTTAGTTTTGATCTTTTCATAGTGTGTCAGATTTCCCCGATGTTTTGGCCCAAGAGTATTTTCAGATTTAACATTTTCCTGACCAAGATATCAATTTTTTCTATCATGTCTTCAATGCCTGAGATTTTCTCTTCCATCTCTTGTATTCTGTTGGTGAAGCGTGCCTCTGAGGTTCCTGTTCAAATTCCTAAATTTTTTGTTTCTAGATTTGCCTCAGGTTAGGTTTCTGTATTGATTCTATTTCTCTCTTTTAGGTCTTGAACTATCTTATATATCTCCTTTGATGTTTTTGTGTTTTTATAGATGTCTTTAAGGGATTTATTCATTCCTTCTGTAAGGACCTTTGTCATAGTCATAAAGTCTATTTTAAAGCCTTTGTCCTGGGCTTCAGCTATGTTGCAATGCTCAAGCCTGCTGTTTTAGGGTTGCTGGGCTCTAGTGGAGTTATATTGTCATGACTGTTATTGGTTATGTTTTTATGCTGGTGTGTAGATATCTGGATTTGGGAAGATTGTAATTCTAAGTGTTGATATCTGGTTTTGGTTTTGCTGGGTGGGTGTTTTGTTCCTTGATTTCTGCCAACCTCTCTGGTTCTTAGGAGAGTTTGGTGGTTGTGTGTTACCTGTAGGAAATTCTTCTAGAATTCTAATAGGTGTAACCACTGGGGGATTCCTGGTAAATTTTGCTCCTAAGTATTAGGAGCTGACAGTTCAGAATGAGGAAGGACTAGGAGTGGGTGCTGAGGGAGTCTACTGGAGGGAGGAGATCAGGGGATTTCAACAGGATCTGCTTAGTCCCTGGGAATGGAGGCAGAAAGCAAGGAGAGGCTACAGCAGAAGGTAGGCCCAGAGCTGGGGATGAGACTTGGTGATCGATTTGGAGGAGCAGATGAAGATCTATAGTTAGCCACCATCTTCCCTGGCTTGAGTGGCTTGAAGATTCCCAGAGACTGCCTGCTGGAGTTGGGAGTTTAGGATAAAACAACCAGGGAGAGCTGGAAGTTAGGGGGAAGATCTGAGTAATCTACTGGAGGCGACACCAGGGAGGGGAAGGACCTCAGCAGGTGGTCGGCTGCAGAGCTGGGGATGAAATCTGCAGGAGAGGAGAAATAAGTGAAACTGTGCAGTTAGGCTATGCACTTCCCTGGTCACAGAGCCTGTGGGTTTCTAGGGAGTACCTGCTGGATTTGAGGATGGGGTAATGCAATGGGGGAGGGGGGAGGGTTTGGAGGGGAGGAGCTGTATGATCCACTCAAGAAGGGGCAAGTGGGGAAGGAAGGCTGCAAAAGGAGGCTGCTGCAGAGCTGGGGAGGAGGCTTGGGGGGTTGACGTGGAGGGGCTGAAGGAGAGGTCAAGGTCTGCAGTTAGCCTATGTGCTTCCTGGTCTGGAGTGGTATTTGTTTCTTTAAGTTTCAGTCTAGATGCAGCTTCTTTGTGGGTGACAGCCCCTGATGCCGCAGAGTTTTCTTGGCTCAATGAGTGTCTTGCTCTTTTTCTTCGTAGCATTGACCACGGTGTATAATTATAGGATTAGTGTGGGATGGGAGAGTTCCTGGAGTTGGTCAGAGTGGATCAGAGTTTGATGGAGATGATGTCACACTAGGTTCATGTGCTAGTCTGGTCCCATGAGGAACAGATGCCAAATCTGTGGGGATTTTAGTAGAGGGGTTATTATCTAGGTGAAAGGGACCGCGAAGGAACTGAACCTGATGGAAGAGATGTCAGCACCAAAGAGGGAAAGAATTTGGGTAGGAGCATTTAAATTCTAGAGCAATGGAGACGCACTCCTAACCCTCTGTCCCTCCCTCCTCCCTTCATCCCTCTCTCCTTCCCTCCTCCCTCCTTCCTTTCTTCTTCTCTTCCTTTCTACCTTCTCCTTTCTTCCTCTCTCTGTCTCCTTCCTTCCCTCCCTTCCTTTCTCCATCCCTCTCTTTTCCTTCCTTCCTATTTCCCATGCCTCTTTCTTTCCCCTCTCTTCCTCCCTCCCTCCTTCCCTCCCTCCCTCCCTCCCTCCCTCCCTCCCTCCCTCCCTCCCTCTCTCCCTTCCTTCACAGAATCTACTTAAGCATTTCCATCATGTCACACTCGCTGCAAGTTACAGCCCAGCAGAAGCATGGCCCCAGGCTCACCATGGTAAGTTCCAGTTCATCCAGTGGATGCAGCCGAGACCTTGGCGATGAAACTCTCAGCAGCAGGAGCCTCTGAGATGTACTTTAGTTATGGCCATCCCAGTGTTTAAGAACTTTCCTGCACCTCAGGGACTCTGGGGTCACAATATGTCCACTATGACTCTGCCAGCTAAAGGACAAAGTTACTAGTCTACTCAGAAAAGTCAGAGATGTTCTTGACATCCTGGCCATATGGTAGGTTGATATAGCCCACTGGACAAGGATGGGTAGAGATTCAGCAACAGTCAGAATAATAAGAATAAGAAGGGGAAGAGGAAGAGGAAGAGGAAGAGGAAGAGGAAGAGGAGGAGAAAAGAAGAAGAAGAAGAAGAAGAAGAAGAAGAAGAAGAAGAAGAAGAAGAAGAAGAAGAAGAAGAAGAAGAAAGTTGTTGTTTGTTATATGGGGGTGGTGGAATCCATCTTCCCGAATTTTCCCTAGTGCCCACTCTTCTTTTTAAGTGGACACTTCTGCATTTTGCCAGGTTACAGTATTAGAGAGCAAAGTTAATCTGACAACATGAGAAGGTTAGAATCGTGTTCTAGTTTGCTTTCATTGTCAATTTGACCCAGTCTAGTCATCTGAAAGTGAAGTCTCCATTGAGGAGCTGCCTAAATCAAAGGCCCGTGGGTATGTCAGTGGGGTTTGTCTTGATTACTAATTATTTCAGGAAGACCTAGCCCACTATGAGTGCTACCATATCTAAACACATGGTCTTGGGCAACACAACAAAGTTAGTTAAACATGAGCTTGACCAAGCGAGCCAGCACACAGTCGCCTCCTCCATGGCTTCTGCTTAAGTTTCTACTCTGATGTTCCTTGATGATGGACTGTGACCCAGAAGGTTGTGTGCCTACTGGAAAATGGAGCAAGGATAAGAAGAGACCCAGCAACAGTCTTGGTCCAAGAAGGTCCAAGAATCAAATAAACCCCTTCCTCCCCTAAGCTGCTTTGGACAATGTTTGATCAGAGCAACAGAATGAAACCAGAGCCAGTCGTTTCTCACCTAGCAGAGAATGAGCGCCAGATCAAATTATGCAAAAGGGGAAAGTAACTAATGTGGTTTGTGATGAGTTTTGTCTACTTGCCATAGGAGAGAGGTTGTAGGAACCAGCAGAGTGTGTCCCGTTGGTCAGAGACTCGTCGGTGAGCTCGCACTGTGCAGGGCTTACTTTTTAGACATGGCACTAATGCAAGGATGCATCTGTTCGGTTGTTGCATTGAATAGGCATCTGAAGTGATAATTATCCAATTGTTGTTCATGGTCCGACATAGAACGCTGTGCTGAATGATGCTCTTCTCAATGCAGTCCAGCTTTGGTGAACCTCACCAATATCAGTGTGTTGTCCAACAGAGCCAGAGCCGGAGAGACTTCCTGGTGATTTTAGATGTGGTTTCTGACTTATCTGGGCTTGGTTCCCTCATCTCTAAAACAGGGAAAATATTTCTCATTAAGGAGTTAGAGAAACAATTGATGAGCTAATTATAACACGTTTTGCCAGAAGACTGGCCACACAGGGCAGGATAATAAAGGCCGCTCTGTAATTGCAGAATCTTTTGAAAGCAAATCAGAGACCCTGAGGGTGACGGTAATTTGTCAGTTAACATTTCACTTTGGTTTTGTTTTCTTTCCTTGTAGGGCGGTGCTGTGAGGAAACTGTAGATCACAAGCCAGGCAGGCAAGCATGGGCTGCCTGTGAGGTGGACATTTTGATAGGCTATGGGAAGAAGAGATTGGCACTAATCCCGCCACACATGGTGCTTCAAGCTTAGAGATGTCAGCCCTGGGCAGCACATGGAAGGAGGACCACAGAAATGTAGCAAAATCCCAGAAAGGATTTATGGGGAGGGAAGTACCCTGAAGACGGCTTGGCCTTTCCAGTGTCTTTCCAGAAACTCAAAATCATTCTATTTGTGGAAACCAATGAATAATGGCATAGAGCAAGGCTAAGGGCAGGCTAAAGGCAGGCTAAGGGCACTAAGAGCTTGGAAGGAGTGAGAAGCCACTAAGATGTTTTAGAGAGAGAAACAATGTTACCTTGACTTGTATTTTACAGGAAACCCTGGAAAGGTGTGGGCCATCACTTTCATCTATCCTTTGTCGCACTTCTGTTTGAGTTACTATGTGTCATTTTTCTACAAAGGAGAGCCATCAATAAATTGAACATCATCAGAATTAAAAGCTTTTATTCTCTGAAAGGTGTGAAGGCAAGAAAAGACACAGACTCGAAGGGAACATTTGCAAACCTCAGATCCAACAAACTAGTGTTGAGGATCCACGGTGAAATTTCAAAAGGTAGACTAAAGCCATTGACAAAATAATCAAATTAGAAGAACAAGCCAAAGGGCCAGGGATGCAACTCAGAAGTGGTGACCCCAGGGTGATCCAGTCCCTCCTCACTTTCATAGTTGTAACTATTGTAGCTATTATAACTATTGTAACAATAGTTACAACACGCTGCCACACCAGGCTTTTATTTGGACCCTGGGGATTTCCACTTAGGTCCTCACGCTGATGCAGTGAGCACTTTACCCTCTGAGTTATCCGTCTCCCTGTCCCTCACGCAATGTTTTTCAGATGACAAAGTTTTTAGAAGTAGAAAGCAGATAGAGCCGGGCGGTGGTGGTACACGCCTTTAATCCCAGCACTTGGGAGGCAGAGGGAGGCGGATTTCTGAGTTCGAGGCCAGCCTGGTCTACAGAGTGAGTTCCAGGACAGCCAGGGCTACACAGAGAAACCCTGTCTCGAAAAACAAAAACAAAAAAAGCAAGCAGATTAGCAGTCGGTGCTGCTGATACAGATGAGAAGAGGGTGGCCCTGAGAGCAGGGAAGATGGATGTCTTTATAAGGGACAAATTGAAGGATCCAGATAGTGTGGGAACAGGGTTGGTGCTATGGACATGGAGCTGCCTGGGGATAAGACTGTATAAGGCTAAGAACTTACACACACTAACCACGGTAGACACAGACTCTACCTTTGCTCTTTCTTACTGTTGATGTGATCTGTGGTGGTTGTTTTGTGTGTGTGTGTGTGTGTGTGTTGGGGGCGTGTCTCTCTGTCCTGTGAGCACAGGTTTGAAGCAATAGTTCCCACATTTTATTACTGGGGCCTTCTGGGGTTCCACTAGCAGCATCCTGCTGGAGCCTTGGGTGGGGCCTGAGAGTCACAGCCGGTCAGGTCCTCGATAATTGCCTGATAATTGGCTTAGGGGGCATTGAGAAGCTCTAAATCAAGGGCTCATTCCAGGGCACCTAGGATTTTCTCTATTTTTCTCACAAAGCCCTTAGTGTCTTTGCTGGCAAAGCCAAGTGTTTGAAGAATGTTATGCTTTGTTTAGGCACCACAGAGATGAATGCTAGGAACATAGACTTCGGGCTCCATCCTGGAAATGAGTGAAAGGGGTGTTCTCAGCGTGGGCCACCAGCCACCTGCTTCTCAACAAGCACATCATACTTAACGCTGCCATGCATGATGAAGTTTGAGGATGAGTGGATCGGAGGGAGAGGACGGGAGAGGATGTAAGGGAGACAGGATGTTTGTATTCTCTGTCAGCAGACAGAAGGGCCCTCCCAGGTGTATTTCAATTAAAAACAGGATGTGGCAAAGGGAAGGTTGAAGTGTGGCTTCTGTGGGATCGTGGCTATTAGCCTTGATCGAGAACCTCACCTGCAAACTCAGACGGCCAGATCAATTAGCTCCTAAACGGCAGGACTGCACTGATTAACCAACTGATCGATCAGAAAGCACACAAGGAAGAAAGCCCATGGTTGGCATTAATAACAGTTGGCAGTATTAAGCCATACCTATGGTAGGTTCATAAGTGAGTAAACACCGTGGTCTAGGAAGGAATTCAGACAAGAGAGCCAAGTGCCTGACTTTCCAGAGCCTCTGACCTAGGACCAGAGCAGACGCCATCTCATGAACAGTTTCCTCGCACACGTGAACTCCCCTGCTCCAAAACTGACTTGGGGTTGCCTGTTGAAGTCCACTCTGTTTTTGTGAGGGTTCTGGATTGTGAGAGCAGTATTTGGTTGCTTGGCCTTCTCCTATTCCTAGCTATGATCTGAGATGGGGCTGTCAACATTCAGAGAAGCAATAAGCTCAGGGTGTGTGCACAAGTGTGTGCTCAGTACCAACCACGGGCAGACGACACACTGCTGCTCTATTTGTGGAACAGGGTGAAGACTGGCAGGGGACCAGCAAGCCTGGCTTGTCCCTGCAGCTACTCAAGTTCATGTAAAGCTGGAAGACATCTACTTACTAGCTCTGCCCGAAAAACAGCCAGTGAAAGCTGTAATATAGTTCAACACATTAATACATAAAATTATAATACATCCAACACATTAATGGGAGATAGACAGATCTCGAAAATTTCTCTTTGTTGATAGTTTTGTGAGATCTGAAGTTTCCCACCAACTTCTGACCTTGTAAAGAGACACGTGATTCATAGGGATGAACCTGAATGTTGGGGTATAATAGTCTTGGGTTTGACCTTCCGAAAGGTCATTTTTCTATCTATTTGGTGAAGTTGCCTGAAAGTATTAAGCCTCAGTCTTCCTATCAGCAATGTGGACTAAAGTGCCTGCCTGAAGTGGGCAATTTAAGAAGGGACAATGACAAGCGTGACAGGCCTGGCATGCATGGGCACACCAATCAGTTCCTTGCTCTCCACACTACAAATGAGTTCTCCATCTTGGCATAGTGTGTCTGAAAACCATGATCCATGGCAGCCCCTCTGCTTTCTTGTGGTCCCTTTACTGTGCTGCTCCTGACAGCATAAAGTTAGCCCTTCCGAGGTTGAGTCAGCTCTGCCATGGTTGCCAAAAGCTCTTAGGCTCCTTTTATGGTCTGAAAAATGATACTCATGTCTGGAGAGCATCCAAGTCACCAAGCTACTCTAGCTCAAGCCTGGCAGAAAACAAAACGTTAAAGAAAACAGCATTATTGTCATCTGCCTCAGAGGACGCAACAAAAAATACTGAATACTTAGATCAGTATGACTTAAGTCTTCTGGAATATCGAGTTAGAATAAGAAGATAAAGTAGGGTACCGATTGCTCATGGCAACCGTAAGGACAAAACTGAACTTGTGGGCTAGGGAAGAGGTGGGGAAGAAAGACGTGCCACACAAGCCTGTGGACCTGAATTTGGATTGCCAGAAACTACAGAAAAAGCCAGGCATGGTGACATGTAATACCAGCATTTGTGGAGACAGGAAGATCTAGATAGCCCACTGGCAACCAGCACAGCCAAATGCATGAGCTTAGGGCTGTCAGAGACACTGCCTCAGAAAGTAAAGGTGAAGATACCCTATGTTGAGCTCTAGGCTCAGATACCTGTGTACCCATGAACATGCCTACCTCTATAAATAGTCGTACTACACACACACACACACACACACACACACACACACAGCAGAGGTCTAAATTCTCCTTGGAGAAGTGGTTTGTTGTTTTTAACGACGTCTAGCTGGCACACGCCTTTACTGCCAGCACTCAGGAGGCAGAGGCAGAGGCAGAGATCTCTCTGAATTTGAGGCCAGCCTGGAGTAAGTTCCAGGGTTCAGAGAAACCCTGTCTCAAAAAAAATAAACAAACAAACAACAAAAGTAAATGTTCCTCTAAAATAGCTCTTTAAGTATTTTCTGCAGAGAATCCAGGAAACACAGGATCTAGTTGGAACCAGTTCTGTTTGACACAGTAGCCTGTGATAATTATGTGTGGCAGTCTGTGGCAAGACATGCACTCACCAGCAAGTCATGGCTCCCATTCTTGTCGTCTGAATGCCCCAGCCCACCTGCTTCCCTGAGCACCAGGCTTCCCAGCCCTGGAGGCAGCTGTTTGCAGCTGTCAATTCTAATCCATTAGATAAAATTCCTGGGCTCCCAAATTCAAGCTCCAAGCTCCAGCATCAGCAACATAATCCATCTGTCTGTCTGTCTGTCTGTCTGTCTACTTAAATCTGCCTCTTTGGCCCAAAAAAAAAAAAAAAAAAAAAAAAAAAAGTCTCCTGTAGTTTTTTAATCTTTACTGTGTTTGCTCCACTAGAACCTTCCAAGAACCTTTTAAGGACTCCATTTAACTTGACCTGCATGGGGGCCAGGGGCATGGTTCAGTGGGAAAACATTTGTGTGCATGCCTAAGTCTCCGAGTTCACACTCAGAAATGGAAAACAAATTGAACCATTTTCATGATTGATACCTAGTGCGGTTTCTGTTTTCCTATTTGGACCCCTGTTGATAATGATGTTTAACCAAGAGAGTGAAGTATTTATTGTTGAATACAACTCCAGGCCAAGCTATTGTACTCCTTTCAACAACATGAAAAAGAAACCAGGTCGCCAGGCTATGAGGAAAACTGGCACTCCAAAAGACAAAAGCCAGGAAGCAAAACTAGCCCTAGAGAATGGTAATCATTTGATGAACAAACAATAATTTTTACAGTTAAAATTAGTGTCAGGAGTCAACAACATGGTTCAATGGGTAAAGGTGCATGCAGCTAAGCCCAGTGACCTAAGTTCAATTCCTGGGATGTGTATAGTGGACAAAGATAACCAACTCCCACCAGTTATCCTCTGACATTCCACACATGCCCCACATACATACACATACAAAATAAATTTAAAAAATAATAAGTTAGAATTGATATTAAAAGCCCAGAGTTTGCAATTTAAATGAAAATGAAGCAATCATTAAAAAAAGAAAAGATTTGCTGCTGGATATAGTTTCCAGCGTAATAATTTTTATGTGGGAATTATAATTAAACAATTAATTTGTAGAACATGAATTGGACAACCAGACAAAATGATTAAAGGAATTAACTCATGGAACAATGTATGAAGAGCCCATAGAGAAGGAGATGCAGGCAATTATTAGAGTATTACCAGGCTATTCTAAGAATATTCCATACAACTTATTTCCGTTTATACTGTTTACTGTAGAGCCTCAAGTTGCCTGGGCCAATCTTACATGCTGAGCTCCCTCTACACTCAACCCCAGCCTTCTGACTAGCTGTTGTGTGAGCCTAACGCGAACCCTCCAGCAGAGAACTAACCAGCAATGTATATGTGGGAAAAAGTTTCCTGAAATGCCAACACAGTACAGCTTTGAGAGCCCCGCCGTCATTCAAACCCAGGGAATCTGACCCAAGAGGTTTGCCTCAGGATTAGTACCCTGCTTCACCTAGTTAAGAGTAGGAGACCAAGGAACTGGGAGGACAACTCAGTGTCAAAGACTGGAGTTCAAGCCTCCAGACATGAAGGAACGCTAGATGCAATAGCTCACATCTACATCCCAGTGTTCCTATGGTAACACGGAATGGGGAGACAGGGAATCCCCGGAGGCCCAAAGGCCAGCTAGTCTGGCATATACATTGGTGAACGAGAGACTCAGTTTCAAACAAGGGGGAAGTTGAAGACCAAGAAAGCTGTGACTGTCCTCCCACCTCCACATGGGCACTGTGACATGTGCACACCTGCACTCACACATGAACAGGTCATGCAGGTGCTCACATAATAAAAGACAAGGAAGACATGTTCAGAATGTCCAGCGTGTACCTAACAAGAAGGAAGCAGATGAACAGAAGAAGAAAATAACTGAGTAATAAGAACAGACACTATCGAGTAGAGAAGAGTTCTTGTTAGGTGTAGGGGCGGGTCTGATGCTAAGGTCCTATTCCCCAATTGGTTCTTGATCTGTCGGTAAAGAAAGCCATGGGCCAATTGCTGTGCAGAATAGGCAGGACTTCCGGGTCCCTGGAGGGAAAAAGCAAACAAACCCAAGGAAAGGGAGGAGATTTCGCAATGCATCTGATGAAGAAAAGTTGACCAGTCATGTGAGATCTCGGACAGAGTGGCCACACCGGCCGCTCCTACAGGCGGGTGGTCAGGGATGTTTAGCAGGGACTAGATTTAACTGAGAAACTAGTTAGGGCAGGGGGGAGGTGCAGAGATAAGAATATCAGCCAAGGCACACTTTTCCAGGCAGGAGATAGTAGGGCCCAGTAATTGTGCCGAGAAGGCAAGTTGAAAATGAACGTGTGTGCGTTTGTGTGTGTGTGTGTGTTGTGTGTGTGTTTTATCCGTGGATTCAAGGGAAGCTGGGAAGCTGGGTGGGAGCCTTTTAGCACAGCCCATTCTCGGAACCAAGGCAGAGTGAAAAGCTACATGTAACAGATAGGTTCCAAGAAAGACTTTTTAAAAAAAAGTCTAGGTGAATGCTTGTAAAATTTTAGAAGTGTAGAATAAAGGAGGCAGGGGAAGGTAAGAGAGAAGCGAGGCCACAAAGTAGTCCACTGACCACCACACACAAGCTGTGACAGTCCTACCCCCCCCCCAGTTTTTTTTTTTTTTTTTTTTTTTTTTTAAGAAAAGTAGAAAGTCAAAATAGCTGCATATAGAGTTTGGGAAGCAGGTGAACAACAGATATTTTTATATAGCAACATTACAACAATATATACAGTTTACAGCTTGGCATTTAAGAGTTCTTTGCTCAGGGGGCTGAAGAGATGGGTCACTAGTTTTTTTTTTGTTTGTTTTTTGCTTTGTTTTGTTTTGTTTTTTGTTTTGTTTTTCGAGACAGGGTTTCTTTGTAGTCCTGGCTGTCCTGGAACTCACTCTGTAGACCAGGCTGGCCTTGAACTCAGAAATCCACCTGCCTCTGCCTCCCAAGTGCTGGGATTAAAGGCGTGTGCCATCACTGCCCTGCAATAGGTCATTAGTTACAGACCCAAGTTCACCTCTCAACACCAGTGTCGGGGGGGTTCACAACCACCTGCAATGCCAGCCACAGAGTAGCCAACTCTAATAGCACCACACGCATGTGCACACACATGGGTACAAATAAACATTTTAAATGAATATATTTTAAAGAATGCTATTATCAGGCATATGGGCAGGGAGGGAAAAAAATAGCATTTGGATATAGGAGCGTTCATAAGGTCTAGCATCCAAACACAAAATGAGTCCGTGGAGTAGGAGGAAATTAAGGAGATGGCTCAGTCTACATAGTGCTTTCCTGTGCAGATGCGATGACCCGGGTTTCATCCTAAGAGCCAAGGCATAAAGTGAGACACAGTAATGCGAGCTTGTAATCCCAGTGTTTGGAGAGGCGGAGACAGGCAGATGTATGAGGCTCACTTTGAATCCAGACTAGCCTTCCTGATGAAGTCCAGGCCCCAATGAGAGAGGCCCTAGATCAAAACAAACTAATGCACACCCAAACAAAAACAAGGTGTCACACTACCCTTGAGAAATAGCACCCCAGATTGACCCTGACCCCCACGGGCATAGGTGTATCCACACATGTGTGCCCACACACAAAAACAAGTGACTTAAGGTGCAAGGAATATCATTATTTAAGTATAACTCAGACAAGAGATATTCTAGAATGAAGTTAACGTGAGTCTAGTAGCCTGGCGCTTCCGAGGGTCTCCAGTTTTCTATAACTGATAATAAAGCCCCCACTTCATTTTCTCCTTCTAAGCTCAGTGTTTGGCTTTTTGAATAAAATATTTACGTAATGACAGTATTAGGAATGACCTTTCAAATTACTATGATTATCTGAAAAGTTTAAAAACCGTGGTCATCTACTTTTGAAATGTACCTACTGGATGCCAGCGGAGAAAATTAGTGTCAGTAGTTAGAAAGTGATTTAAGCTAACACCAGACAAAATGCCTTGTAATTACTGAGCTGATCCGAGCTCAGATCAAACAATCTGTTCTCCCTTTGGAAAGAAACACTTCAGTCTGACTTCTTTTTTTTTTTTTTTTTAATTTCAGAATAATGGGAGTGTGTTCTCTTCTTGATCATGTCTCAACTATTCTTGAAAAGACAGGTACCAACACCTTCCAGAAATCCTGAGAAATCGCTAGGCAGCAATCCAAGACACAGATGGTGGCCGAGGCCAACTTAACCGTCCACAGAGAATGAATCTGAGTAGCGTATGAAACTTTCTCTGCACATTAAGCACTCTGAGAAGTCAAGCAACCACTGTCTCCTTTGCGTCTTCTGTTTCCTGATTTTACCATGCATCAAATCACACGGCTGTGTGTGCTGAGCAGAATCACAGGACAGACCCATGATACTATGACGGCCTCAGCCGCTTTCTCTCCTGATTCCCCGGTGTTGAGTAACTTCAGTCATCATGCTGTCCTGGTGACTTCTTATCAGATTATCAAAGTTCTACTAACCATGTAATCACGTCTAGGTGACACGTATCTAAATGTCGTTCAGAATTTTTAGCATATTTTTTATTGATTCTGGTGGATTTCACATCATACACCCCAAACCCACTCATCTCCCAGTCCTCCCATGTCCGCCCTCCACCCTTGTAATCCCCAAAAGAAAACTTTTTTTAAATGAAAAATTAAAAATAAATCTCACCATGGTACGTCACAATGATCAGATAAATCCAAAGTCACTCAAAAGATTCATTCTTGTCACCACGCACGTTGCCACAGACTTAAAAATTAAATAATTTGGGGGGCTGGAGAGGTGATGACTCATTAGCTAAGGACACTTGTTCCTCTTGCAGAGGACTGGGTTCAGTTCCCAACACCCCTGTGAAGACTTACAACTGACTGGAACTGGAGTTCTGGGGGCTCCCATGCCACCTTCTGGCCTCCTTGGGGACCAGTCATGCATATGGTGCACACAGACACACATGCAGACAGATAACCATGCACATAAAATAAAATGAAGCTTTCTAAAAAAAATAAATAATATCGATGCAACATACCAATATTCCTTGCAAATAAAGTTATCTTTCCTAATCACCTAGGTGGGTTGGATTGACTAAACTGAATTTTAGCACCATGCTGGCAGACAATAACACTTTGTCTTTCTGTTGGTGGAGGGAAGAATTTGAGATGATTGATTTAAAAGCGAGGCCAGCTCTGCTTTGAAGTCAGATTTCTTTGAACTGGGAGTAAATTCTTACATCTAATTAGCCTGTGGTGACGTGGGTATGAGTAACATATAAATTTAGCTTTGGAGCAGTGGCTGAAAGAAAAGCAGTATTTTATCCACCTCTCCCATGTCAGGACATAAAAATGAGTTAAATTAGCACTGGAGTGCTGAAGGAATTATCGTATACGTAGCCATGACACATAGCTGCCTGTTAGTCTTTCTTGTCATTTGCCAAACGTTTATGCTGGAGATGCTTTCAGAAATCAACAGGAAACGACCCTGGGTGCCTGCCTTCAGGGACGTAAATGTTGATAGATAGGCTTGGATTTATCAAGATCGTTTCCTGTTACTCACTACCCTTAACTGTAGATGTATATTTATCAAGACAGAATTTTCTTCTGCCAAGCACCATATCTGCGTGGAACCAGGTCCCTTTGAAACTGTGCAGTCAGAATTGAAGAGAAACATACTCCTAACTGTGGCGTATGCCACAGAGTCATGCCTCCTGAACACCATTAAAATAATAAGTGTGCCGGGCAGTGGTGGCGCACGCCTTTAATCCCAGCATTTGGGAGGCAGAGGCAGGCGGATTTCTGAGTTCAAGGCCAGCCTGGTCTACAGAGTGAGTTCCAGGACAGCCAGAACTACACAGAGAAACCCTGTCTTGAAAAAACCAAAACCAAAACCAAAAAAAAAAAAAAAAAAAGAATGGTAGTTCCCGAGCTACTGCCGGCACCTGTGGGCCACATGGCACCAGAGTTCCAAAGTTTTAATACTTCCCACAACACCCTCAAATGACTTTATGCCAAATCTTTGACACATATTGAAAGATGATCTGGAGCTGGAAGCAGCACATACAGGAAGTAAAGCTACAGGATTGAAAACAGTGACTTCCTTTGAGCATTACCGTTTCATGGAGTTCAGAGGAAAGGTTAGCTCATTATCAGTATCCAAGTATAAACTCTACCCAGCATCCTCCCCGTGCACACTGAGCTTCCGTGGATGGAAGTCTTTTCAACAGATGGACAGTAGGGTATCTGCCTGCACGAGGATGAAGTCAGGTCCTGTCTTGATGCTGCGTACATGGAGAAATTCAAATGTGTCCAAATGTAACTCTAACATTTACAGGAAAAAAAAATATGTAATTCCATCTTTGCAATGTCAAATTAGGAGAAGCTTTTCCTAAATAGGGAACACAGAAAATGCATGTTCATGTGCATGTATGCACCCCCCACACACACACATACACACACACCAAGATAAATTAGATGTCATCAGAGCTACAGATGGTGTCAAAGGCTCAAAAAGTTGGAAGACAAACAACCACAGCATGGGGGAGGATGCTTGTAATCACATATTCTGATTAAGAGCTTGTATTTAAAAAATATTAAAAATATTTACAACTTTACAGTAAAAAGATGAATAGCCCAATTAAAACTTGACGAAAGTCTGTATACGGAGATGTTTCTTCAAAGAGAACGAACATGTGGCTGTTTTGCACATGAACCAATGGTCAGTATCATTACCCACTGGGGAAATGCTTACCAAAAGCACAATGGACACCGTTTCCTACCCTCTCCAGGGGCTACCACACCACCAACAACAGAAGAGGAGAGCTATTGGCCAGGGTGTGTCAGTCTGTTGAAAATGTCTGTGGGTATGTCATAGCCTTCGATACTTTGAAAATCTCCCTGCAAGTTCCTTGGAAAGTTATGAAAAAGTCAGGACCCAGCAATTCCACTCCTGGTGCACATTCCCAAAGATGAAAAGGTATTCCTACGTAAACACCAGGGGCATGAATGTTCACAAGAGCTGTTTCTACAGTAGTCAAAAAGTGGAAGCACTTCAAATGTCTGTAGACATGTGGTAGATCCATTCAGTGGAATATTATTTAGCAATGAATAGGAATGGAGAGCTGCAAGAGAGTGGGTTAATAAAGGGATTTAAGGTTTATCGTAATGAGTGAACAACTCTGAGACTACAAACCATACTTTAGTAGGCAGATTTCATGGTATATAAAGTATAGCTTAACAAGACATTTTTTTTTAAGAAGATGGACTACCACAAACAATCCAAGACCTGTACAAAGCCTCCACCATGAAGAACAGCAGCGGAAAAACAAGACACAAGATGAGCTTGGACGGAAAAGAAGCAGTGAGTAGAAATGGTGGATGTTACTTTTGGAGAAACTGTTTTTAATGCATTAAAAAAAAAATCAGAGCTTTGAAAAAAAACATTGCGTGCACAGGCGGTTTGTTGCAGATTTTATGGAATACAGAGTCTGTCCCCTTATTTTGAAAACCATTGCTACAGTGAATTCAGACAGGGATAGACTGAGTTCCAATACTTCTCTCTGTCTCTGTCTCTGCCTCTCTCTTTCTCTCTCTCTCTCTCTCTGTGTCTGTTTGTGTGTGTGTGTGTGTTGGTAGTGGGAGTCCCTCACTTTGGGCTCCATGGATATTTTTATTAATTATTATTATTATCATTATCATTATTATTATTATTATTATTATTATTATTATTATTATTATTGCTCAGGATTGAAGAGTATGCAGGAGCCAGGTAAGTATTCTCAATCTCTTTACTTGGTTTTTGTCTCTGTTTTGAGGCAGTTTCACTAACATTAGCCCTGGCTGATCTTGCTGTTGCTCCATAGCCCAGGTTAGCCCTAAACTTGCAATCTTCCTGCCTCAGCTTCTCAGGTATCTGGATTATAGGTCTCCAGACTCAGCCCACACTTTTTATTGACTTCCTTGAAGTCCAAGGGCAGAAGTTCCTGCTTTCGAGAAAGATTTTCTGTGGAAAATAAGAATCTCCTAAGTTTTACAACCAGGAGGGGCATGCCCATAAAGCGTGCCCAATCTTCTACCAACAGGCCCTCACGTGTGGCTTTCCCAACATGAAAAGGAGCGTAATTATAATGTACACGCTCAATTCTCTCGCTCGCTGAGTCTATGCCACTGAGTATACGCCCCTGATGCTGCGTGCTTTATAAAGCAGAGAGGTTTGTTTCACTGGTGGTTATGATGCCTGAGAACTCCAAACAGCATGGGGGCGTGTCTGGCGAGCCTTCCTTGGTTGCATTTCACTGCAGAGAAGTGGAAGGAAAAACTAGTGTGTGTGCAAGGGAGACACGTGCACACAGAGACTAGACGCTACAGAGGGCTCAGTTCTGTTTTGTTCTGTTCTGTTTTGTTTTTTAACAACCTAAGAGATAGCATGACTTGAATTCATTTAACAGAGTAGAGCCCTAGTGGTGTGCTCTCTTCTGCCTGGTTTGTTTTTGTTTCTGTTTTGTAGAAGGCACTGGGCTTAAATAGCAGTCCTTGCTGGACAAGTGCTCTCCGCCACTGAACTACAGCCCCGCCTGTGGGCCCTACCTCTGAAAGCCTCCACACCCCCCCACCACAACACTGGGGACCCAGCTGCCTGCGCAAATCACATCCCCACCCTGTCTCCTCTCAGCAGAGTGCGGGCTTGTTAGGGACCTGACACAGGAGAAAGAACTGAGGGATCTTTGTTCTTTTTAAGTCTATGCCTTTAAGGCTCTGAATTCCCCAACAGGAGCAATTCCTTCCCATCCATTCACTTTCAGCAGATCCCAAGTGCAGTCTGGGAGTAACCCAAGACCCTCCAGCAACAAGCTGGACAAGGATAAGGGGCAAAAACAGTAGAAAAGGAAACATAGTGAGTCAGAAAGTAGAAGTGCTAAGCAACGGCAGTGCAGCTGTTCCAAGATGTTTGTACTTAGTTTGCTACAGCATCTGTGGGGCACCTGCTGTGTGCTAGGTGCTGTGGGGTGGGGGAGCCGGAGAACTGTGCAAACTCAGACTATACTGCACAGTGAGAGTCTTAGGGAACCATGTAAGAGGAGGCAGCCATCCTCCCAGAGATGGGAGTAAGGCTGGCAGTGTCAGGAAAAGCTTTGGAAAAGTCTTTGAACAAATCTGGAACACATGTTGGCCACTGTCTGAATCCATTCAGAGCTGCTATTTAAAAAAAAAAAAAAAAATGCCTGAAACTGGGTGATTTATAAAGGACAGAAATTCATTTCCTTTCAGCTCTAGAGGCTAAAATGATTAAGACATCAGCATCTGGCAAAAGCTTTTATTCTGCATCAGCACAGTGGAAGAGAGGGGAAGAGAGAGAGGGGGGAGGGGAGGGAAAGGGGGAAGGAGGGCAAGAGGAGAGAGAGAGAGAGAGAGAACATGAACACCCTGGGCATCTTAAACCCTTTATAACCTTAAACACATGGCAAGACCTGACCCACATTCTCGTGTCCCCACCCATCACACTCACACTGACAATTAAATTTCAACAAGTGTTTTATTTGGATGGTATGGCTGGTCAGCACCAACAGGAAAGATACAGCAGAGCCTGGGGTCCCATGCACCCATGCACTGCCCATGCACCCATGCACCCATGCACCGCCCCATGCAGCCATGCTCCACCCCATGCACCCATGCACCGCCCCATGCACCCATGCACCGCCCCATGCACCCATGCACCGCCCCATGCAGCCATGCACCGCCCCATGCAGCCATGCACCGCCCCATGCAGCCATGCACCCATGCACCCATGCACTGCCCCATGCACCCATGCACTGCCCCATGCACCCATGCACTGCCCCATGCACCCATGCACCGCCCCATGCACCCATGCACCGCCCCATGCACCCATGCACTGCCCCATGCACCCATGCACTGCCCCATGCACCCATGCACCCATGCACCGCCCCATGCACCCATGCACCGGTACAACCAAGAGCTCATCAGTGGGAGGCAGGAGCAGGGGCAGAGAATGTTCCAGATCACGTGGGATGGAGAGTGTTTATGGTGAACAAGACCAAAGACGCACAGGGAGAAAGCGGGATTCAGGGACACCATCCAAACAGAACAGCACTGAGTTTTGTTAGAAAATTTAAGGGTCAATGCAAAAAACCTCCCTATTTTTATTTGGTGGTGGTGGTGGTGTGTGTGTGTGTGTGTGTGTGTGTGTGTGTGTGCATGTGTGGTATCTGCACACATGTGTGAACCTGTGGGCACATGCAGAGGGCCGTGTCCACCTCTGTGGGGCGATGGGCTGTGGGAAGCAGCTGGGTGCCTGGTTGAGCAAGCCTTAAACCCCGGACCTTTACCAGGACGGCAGGTGTTCGGCGCTGCCGCCAGGCCCTGGTTCTTTTCATTCAGCTTCGGCCCTCCACAGCCTCTCCCAAAGAAAGGTCTATGACTATCAGTCACGAGGAACAGTGCCTCAGGCCCTCCCACATGTAGATGAGGCATCTCTAAAGCTCTCCGACCAAGCCAATAGGCATTATCTGCCAGACCCTAACCCATATGCAGATGAGGTATCTCCAAGCTCTCCGACCAAGCCAATAAGCGTTATCTGCTGTCAGACCCTAACCCACCCTGAAACTGTATATAAAGGCTCTATTCGGGAGAAGTAAAGGTGTGTTCGAGAATCATCTTGGTGTCCTGGAGTCTTTGTCTCAAGAGCTGTAACACTTGGGGAGAGATCCGCTCTCCCGGAACCTTCCTGGGGCACCAAGCTGCTTCCTTGCCTGCTAGCCGGCTTCTATCGGCCCAGCCCGGGCGGCTCAGCATGGAGAGACAGGTGCAGCGCCTGGGAGTCACCCTTTTGGCCCAGACCTCTCACACCAGGCTGGGTGAAAACCAACAGACAGCGGAGACGTGGGTAGAGCACCCTCCCTGCTCTCACTCTGTCCTCAGCTGGGAGATCATCGTGGGACACCCTCCAGAACCGTTCCCCCACACACCTCTATCACTCTCCACCTTGTTTCTTTGAGATAGGGTTTCTCACTAAATCTGGAACTAGACTGGTCACCGCCAGTGAGCCCCAGTGACCCTCCTACATTTCCCCACAAGGCACTTGGGTGACAAACACTCAACCACACCTGGCCTTTTACATTATGCTCGATGTAAAAGTAAGTCCTCGTGTTTGAGCAGCAAGCACTGTTGTTACCCTCCGAGCCATCTCTCCAGTTCCACGGACAGTGTTTTAATGTGACGATCGGTACCGTGTTTTGGAAAAATGAGCATAGAATCAGGGTACAGCAGATCTGGAAGAACGAGGAAGTGGCATAAAGGTCTTTCCAGTGCAGAAGCAATGAAAGTTAGGACTTGGTGGGCATCTAGAAGTAGGACGTTGGGACATAGTCGTCCACTTATGTGGTAAGGGATTAGAGAGGAGGGAAGGAGTGGGCCCGGAGGCTTAACAAAGCATTCCAGGCCTTGTTATTACAGATGCAGGGAATTTGGCAAGACTCAGCCTTCAAACACAAGTTATACTTTATGGTTATTGACTCGGGACCAAACGTTACATGTGTGTGCAAGCACACCCACAATCCACATGTAGGCATTCATAAATTAGACTCTTGAATAGAGCTGGTTGACTACCGGGCACATAGAACTCTGTCACTGTTCATTCAAGTATGAACAACAACAAAAATGTCTGTAAACTGAGTGAGAATCAGAGCAGCCTTGGCCAGTGACTGTAGAACTTGCTTAAGACCGTAGGCAACTGTAGTGCATGAGGTTCAAATCCAGGCTGTCATTCAGAAGGAACCAAGAGAGTTCAAGCAAATTGCTAGTCTCTCTGTGTCTCCATTTCTACGCCAGTCACGGGGATGATATCAACACCGGTTGCTTATATGACAGTTCAATGCACTACTACTCATGGATGCTTTGGAGAGGAAGGGTTTTACTTATTTTTAATGTGTAGCAGTAATATTTGCCTGTGATATATCATGGAATGGTTTGCTTTAGTTTTAGACAGAAGAAAATAGAAAAGAAATTCTGGTTATAGAAATCCTTTTCCTCAAAAAATAATTAGAAAAAAAAAGTGACATTTTCCAAGTGAACCAGTTCATCAAATATGTCTGGTGACTAGTAGTGTGTTTAATTCCTACTGGACTAAGGGCCAACGGAATTAAAAAGAACAGACAATTTTCACAATTACTTCCTCAAAGGAATAACACACGGATTCTTTTGTAATGCAAAAATTATTCTTGCTACATTAATACACACAAGATTGAATTTCCATATCCATAACTAAAACTCGATCAAAGTAGCTTTAGGTGTTTATTCATTACTCGAGCACCCTTTGCCTAAATTTTGATGAAATTTTTCTTGCCTTCAGTGCATCTTCCTCTTCTCTGGGAAGAAGACTGGGGTTTATCTTTAACAATTATAGAAGCATTGTCTTCTGCATTCTCTTTGCATAGAGATTTTTTAAAAAATAATTTTTCAAACAATAAATTCTGATTGCTTTCCCTCCCTTATCTCCTCCAAGGTCCTTCCATCTCCTCACCCACCCACCTCCACTCCTTATCTCTGTCTCTGTCTCTCTCTCTCTCTCTGTCCCTCTCCCTCCCTCCCTCTCTTTCTCTTTAGAAGATAAACAGGCAAAATAATCAATTAGTTAATTAAAAGAAAGAAAAGGCATAAGAAATACATAAAAGCAAACAACATTCACAAAGCAAAACCTGAAAAAGCACAAAATCAGAAACCATAATACGCAAGCAAAAGGCCACACCAAAAATGCCCAAAGATAGCATTAGGAAACAAAATAGTCTCCTAAGTTGCCATTGAGTTGGTCTTGTGTTGGCCATCTACTGCCGGGCACCGGGACTGGCCTCAAGTGTGGTTTGTGTGCCCAGCGAGACTCCACTGGAGAGAACAACTTTTTCCTGTGTAAGTAGATGTCAGTTGAGGATAGATTGCTACTTGATTAGAGATGGGAACCCATGTCCACTTTCACTCTTACGACAGGGCCGTCTCTGGTTTGGACCTGGGCAGCCCTGTGCATGCTGCCGCAGTCTCTGTGAGTTCATTTGTGCATCTGTCCTGTTGCATCTGGAAGACAGTTTCCTTGGTATCACCCAACTCATCTGCCTCTTACAATCTTTCCAACTCTCCTTCTGCATAGTTACCTGAGCCCTGAGGGGAGGGGTTTGACGAAGACACCCCATTGAGGACTGAGTGTTCCAAGGTCTCTCACTCTCTGCACGCTGTCCAGTTGTCTCTGTATTGGTTCCCATCTACTGCAAGAGAAGTGTCTCTGACAACGGCTAAGTGGCACGATTGGATATACCATGTCATTAGAAGTCATTGTATTGATGCATTCCTTTAGAAGAAGAATAGTAATAGCTTCCTGTAGGTGGTGGTCTATCTAGTATCCGGTTCTTGGCCTCTGGAACAGTGCCAGGTATGGATTCCAGCTCATAGAGAGAACCATAAATCCCATCAAATCCCGGCTGGTTCCCCCACATTTGAGCTGCTATTACACTGGCATACCATGCAGGCAGGCCTCCATTGTAGATTGCAGTGCTGAAGCTGGGCTGGTGCTTTCCTTTCTCCTCTGGAAGCATGCAAAGCACATTTCAGCACCATGAACAGTAGTCAGAAGGGATGAAGGCTTTAGTTCAGTGGTCCTCAAACTTCCTGATGCTGTGACCTTTTTATACAGCTCCTCATGTTTTGATGACCACTAACCATAAAACTATTTCATTGCTACTTCATAACTGTAATTTTGCTACTGTTATGAATCGTAATGCAAATATCCAATATGTAGGATATCTGATAATGTGAACCCTGTGAAAGGGTGGTTGGATGCCACCCAAAGGGGTCACCACCTGAAGGTTGAGGACTGCTACTCTAGTTAGTTACCAGCTCAAATTCTCCAAGTTTACTGAGATATGTAAATGAATAGGGCCTTACCATCAGTTTATGGAGAGCAACCAATAGCCTCGGCCATAGTATGAGTTTGGGGATTTCCACTGGGCCCCATTGGCCAACAACTCAATTATACGTGACCTATTCCTGGTACAGTTTGTAGCAAAAGATACATCCACTATGAAACCAGTGTAGCGGTTCCTCAGGAAGCTTGGAATATATCTACCTCAAGATCCAGCTATCCCACTCATGGGCGCATGCCCAAGGGATTCTGCATCCTATGTCAGAGACGCTTGGACATCCTTGTTTATCGCTGCTCTTCATCACAGTCAGAAACCGGAAGTAATCTCGATGTCCCAGCAGAAGACTGGATAAAAAAAAAACGTGTTATGCTCACATAATAGAACGTTACTTTGTTTTATAAAGAAAAATCACAGTGGATTTTTTGTTTTGTTTTTTGTGGTGGGAGCCTGTGTCCACTTTCCACTCTCACCACAGGGGCCTCTCTGGTTTGGACCTGGGCAGACCCTGTGCAAGCCGCCGCAGTCTCTGTGAGTTCATTTGTGTGTCAGTCCTGTTGCATCTGGAAGACACTGTTTCCTCGGTATCCTCTTCCTTCCTCTCCTCCCTCTTGTCCCCTGCCCTTCACCTAACCTCTGTGCTTCTATAGATCACCACTGAGGGTTAAAAGCTATCGTCACACATCAGCACATATAGACCATGTTTGTCATTTTGGATAAGAATGATTTTTTTCCAGCTTCATTAATTGTGATTTTGCTTTTTTATTTAAATGTTATGATTTTGTTTATAAAGCTGAATGGAGTTCTATTGTGTAAGCATAACACTTTTTTTATTATTCATTCTTCTGCTGGGACATCGAGACTGTTTCCAGTTTCTGGCTGTGATGAAGAGCACTCATGAACGTGAATGCCCAAGTGTCTCTGACATAGGATGTAGAGTCCCTTGGGCGCGTGCCCATGAGTGGGATAGCTGGATCTTGAGGTAAATATAGTCCAAGATTCCTGAGGAATCACCGCACTGAGTTCTGTAATGGACGTACAAGTCTGCACTCCCACCAACAATGGATATGAGAGTCCCCTTATTCTACATCCTTGCCAGCATGAGCTGCCATTTGTTTTATTATCTTGGCTGTTCTGACTGGTGTAAGATGAAATCTCAAAAGTAGTTTTGATTTGCATTCCCTGATGACTAAAGATGTTGAGCATCCCCTTAAGTGCTTCTCAGCTGTTTGTGATTCATCTTTTGAGAACTCTCTGTTTACTTCTTTTACCCTTTTAAAATCAGACTGTTTCCCTAGTGTCTAGATTTATTTGTAGTTCATTATTTATTTTGGTTATTAACCTTCTATCAGATATATTATTGGTAAAGATATATTCCCATTCTATACCCTACCAGTTTGTCTGAATGATGGCATCCTTTGACCTATAGCTTTTCAGTCTCTTGAGGTCCCGATTATTAATTCTTGCTCTCAGTGTCTGAGTTCTCAGTGGTCTGCTCAGGTCTTTCTCAGTGCCAACGAGTTCAAGACTATTTCCCACTTTCTCTTCCATCAGGTTCAGGATATCTGGTTTTGTGTCAAGGTCCTTGACCCATGTAGAGTTGAGTTTTGTGCAGGGTGGAAAGTATAGATCTGTTTACATTCTTCTACATGCAGTCATCCAGTTAGACCAGCGTCATTTGTTCAAGACGCTGTCTTTTTCCAGTGTGTATTTATGGCTCTTTTATAAAAAACAAAACAAAACAAGACAGGTGTCCATAGGTGTGTAGACATATGTCTGGGTCTTTAATTTGATTGCATTGATCAATGTGTCTTGTTTTTGTGCCAAAACTATGCTGTTTTTATTACTATAGCTCTGTAGTAGAAACTAAAATCATGTATGGTGATACCGCCAGCAGTAGTTCTTTTATTATTTCAGGGTTGTTTTGGCTATGCTGGGTTTTTGTGTTTTCAAAAGAAGCTGAAAATAGTTCTTTCAATTCCTCTGAAGAATCGTGTTGGACTTTTGATAGGGATTGCATTGAATCTGTAGATAGCTTTTGGTAGGATGACCATGTCCACTGTATTAATCCTACCAACCCATGAGCATGGGAGATATCTCCATCTTCTAATATCTTCAAATGTCTTAATGTATTTATTACACAAGGCTTTCAATTATTTGGTTAGGGTTACAATGAAACATTGTATTCTTTAAGACCGCTGTGACATGTGTTCTTTCCTGATTTCTTTCAGTCTGTTGCCATTTGTATATAAGAAGGCTTCTGGTTTCTGTGTTAATTTTGTATCTAATTGCTAATTTGCTGAAAATGTTTATCAGCTGTAGAAGTTTCTTGCCAGAGTTTTGACAGTCTGTTGTATTTAAAATCATATCATGTGCAAACAAAGATATTTGTAGGCTAGGAGGTGGTGGTGCACACTTTTAATCTCGTCACTCAGGAGGCAGATCTCTGACTTTGAGGCCAGCCTGGTCTACATTCCAGGACAGTCAGGGCTACACGGAGAAACAATGTCTCAAAACAGAGAATGAATGAATGAATGAATAAATGAATGAAAGATAGATAGATACATAATAATAGATACTTGCATTTCCTTGATCTCCTTCTGTTATCCTATTGTTCTTGTTAAGACTTCAAGTGCTATGCTGAATGTATGTGTCTTGCTCCTGATTTTAGCGGGCATGCTTGGGTTTCTCCTCCCTTTAGGTTGATGTTAACTATGGGCTTGTCGTGTATTGCCTTTATTATATTGAGTCATGTCCCTTATATTCCTAGTCTCTCCAGGACTTTTATTATAATAAAATAATAAATAAGGTGTTGGATTTTGTCAAAGGCCTTTTCTAATGAGATGATCATGTGATTTTGTCTTTCAGTATGTTTATTGGTGGATTACATTTTTTGATCTACATATGCTCAACCATCCCTGTTTCTCAGGGACAAAGCAGACTTGATCATGGTGGATAATCTTTGATGTGCATTTGGCTATTAGGATAATGTTATAGCCTTGTAAAAAGGAATAGACAATGTGCCTTCTGTTTCCATTTTGAAGAATAATTTGAGGAGTATTAGCATTAATTCTTCTATGAAAATCTGGTAGAATCATGAGTTGAATCTACCTGACCCTGGCTTCTTGGTTGGGACGAAATTTAACTACTTTCTATTTTACTAGAGTTTGTGGGTCTGTTTAAGTTGCTTATCTGATCTTGATTTAGCTTTGGTAGGTCATATATATTAAGAAATGTATTTCTGTTAGGTTTTTCGGTTTGGTGGGGTAAAGATTTTTAAAGTATATCTTTATGATTCTCTGGATTTCTATGGTGTCTGTTAACATCCTTTTCATCTCTAATTTTATTATTTTGTGTCTTCTCTCTCCATCTTTTGTCAGTTTAACTAAGGGTTTGTTGGTCTATTTATTTTCTCAAAGAATCAACTCTCCATTTCATTGATTATATTTTTTGTTGTTGTTGTTTGTCTGCTCCTGTTTTATTGATTTCAGTTTTGAGTTTATTTCTTACCATTTACTCATTTTAGATGTTATTTTTTTCTATTTGTTCTAGAGTTTTCAAGTGTGCCATCAAGTTGTGAATATGAGATTCTTCTTTTCTTTCTCTCCTCTTCTTTTTCTCTCCTCTCTCCTCTCTCTTTCCTCCTCTCCTTCCTCTTCTTCTCCTCCTCCTCTCTCCTCCTCCTTCCTCCTCCTCCTCTTCTTCTTCTTCTTCTAATGTAGGCAACTTAGTGCTTACATGTTGTAACTGCCTTCATTGTGTCCTATATGCTTGGGTATGTTGTATTTTCATTGTCATCCAATTCTAAAAAGTTTTAAATTCCCTTCTTAATTTCTGTCTTGATTCCTTTTCCATTCAGTAATGTGTTGTTTAGTTTCTATGAATTTGTATATCTTCTATTGTTGTTCATATCAGCATTAATCCATCATAGCCAGATAGGATGCAGGGTGTTATTTGAGTTTTCTTATAACTGTTGGGACTTGCTTTGTGTCCCAGTTTGAGGTCAATTTTGGAGAGGAGTTTGAGCCAGAAAGTCTGAGTTGAACCAGTCGTTCAGAATTCAGAAAGAGCTAGAAAGGGTGAACTCAATTCAGCAGTAAGCCTGAGAGACAACATTTACATGTGGTGAATTAAAGCTACTTTTACACTGTTCCTTGACTTCTGCTGCCTCCTCAGGATCTAGGACAATGTGATAGCTCTTGGTTGCCACACAGAGGGTGATTTTGTGGGTCTGTGGGTGGCAGAGAGCAATGGAGGAAAAGAGAGAGAGGCATCAGGAAAGAGCTAAGAGATCCTTTCACACCAAAATGTGACGTCACCAGGAAGTTGAAAGTAAGGTAGGAAGAGGGAAGTGGGTTGCAGTAAAGCAAAGAATACTCGTGGAAACAGGGATGAAAGGGAGAGAAGAAGTTGAAAAAAGAATCAGGGTCTCCAATGAATGGTGTTGAGGAGGGAGTAGGGACAGCTTTTATAGGACTGGGTGTCGGGGAGGGGGGGACAGAGATGTCATAATGAAGGACAGGAAGGACAGTGTGATTGTGATTCACTTACTCGAGTCCCTGCCAGATGTGGTCACTGTGGGTCCCAGGTGAAAATGGCTCCTATGGGGGATGACAAGAAGGAAGGAATGGGAATGGGGTGGGGTGGCCACTGGGAGTGTCCACAGGAAGGAGAAAACTGAGTGCACACCAAGATTAGGCAAAGTCCCCACTGGAATGGAGGTAGGGTGGAAGAGAAGCCCTGCGAGCAGTCTGCTCCAGGGCTGGGGGTGACATTTGCCCAGTAACTGTTCATAATAAATGTGGTTTGGGGCTCACAAACTCGCAGGTAGAGCCACAGTCCTGCCAAAGGATCCAGGCACAAACTGAAGAAGAAAAAAACCAAAACCTCATCTCTGGCTATTTCCACAGATAGGAATATTTGGAATTTTGAGTTTGAACATCTGCAAAACCCACTGAGCTCCCCACCTGGGTATGTTGGCAAGCAATACTTGCAATTTTGGAATCTTTAGTTTTCCACAACAAACGTGGTCAGATTCTCCACACACACACCCCGTGTGTGTGGTGTGTGTGTGTGTGTGTGTGTGTGTGTGTCCCTTCCTCCCTTTATAAAATGCAAGAAATTTATAAAATGCAAGAAACCTGTGCTCTCAGTTTTCCCCCACTGACACCATCTCAGTGTTTCTGCCCTTCCCCCAATCCATGCAAAAGCCTGAACTTCCAAGATGGCAGAATAAGAAGACAAAGCCTTTGATAAGTGATGAAGTCATGTGGGTGACGTAATGACCAAAAGATCCCAGACTCCCTCAGCCTTCTGCTATGTGAGGACAGTGGAGAGATGTCCTCACCAGAGACCAGCTCTACCAACTTGGCTTCCCAGCCTCTAGACCTGTGAGAAATAGCTTGATGTTATTTGTAAGCCTCGCAGTCTATTTCATTATAGAAACTCACGTAGATTAAGACAGAAAATTGCTACCAAGAATGTACTGATATAACAAATACCTAAAAATGTGGAGATGTCTGTAGAACTCTGTAATGGTGACACCTGGGGATGTCTGTGGTGTATGATAGAAAAGGCCTCTATCGCCTTGAGTAAAAGGCAATTTTAGTCAGACTTAGGAGGGAAGAAAGAAATGAGGTGAGAGAGAAGAGGATAGAAAAGACAGCGAATGTGGAAGAGACCATAGAAAAACCTTTAGTCTTCTTAGAGCATACCTTTTAAAGTCTTTAAAGCAGCGGCTCTCAACTGTCCCATTGCTGTGACCCTGCGATATAGCCCTCATGCTGTATGACCTTCCAGCCATAACATTATTTTCCCTGCTTCTTCATAACTGTAATAATGCTAGTGTTATGAATTATAGTGTAAATATCTGACATACAGACAGTCTTAAATAACTCCTGTGAAAGGGTCATTTGACCCCACAAAGGAGTCACAACCAATAGGTTGAAGAACACTGCTTTAGCCGGGCAGGTGGTGTGCACACCTTTAATCCCAGCACTTGGGAGGCAGAGATAGGCGGATTTCTGAGTTCAAGGCCAGCCTGGTCTACAGAGTGATTCCAGGGCAGCCAGGCTACACAGAGAAATCCTGTCTCGAAAAAAACAAAAAACAAAAAAAAGAAAAACACTGCTTTAAAGAAACATGGAGGAGTTAGATGGTTCAGTACTTAAGAGCACTATGAGAGGACCTGGGTTCAAATCCCAGCACCCGTATGGCAACTGTCAATCAACTGTAAGTCCAGTTCTTGGTGTCCAACACCCTCTTCTGGCCACCTTGGACTCAGGCACACACGGGTGCACAGGAACACAAACAGACAAAATCCAAAACATTAAATAAATACATTGTAAAAATCAGTAGCAGGAGGCCACAGGTGGAAGTTACTTAAAAAAAAAAAAGCTGAAATATATTCATGCTCTAACCTTTTATAAAAGGTAGAACTTCTGAGCCACTAAATGGATATTCGGTTGAGGGAATGGCTGAGTGTTGAAGGAAGCCTTGACTACCTTTGTGTATTGTAGAATCTAAGAAGTCTGCGGCCAGTTTGAAAGAGATGGTATGGTCACATGACCTTCTAATAAGATTAATCATCCATCGAACAGAAGCAAAGACAGAATCCGACACAGAATGACCCAAAGGCAGTTCAGAAGACAGTGCAGCTGCTTGCCCCACCACAAGTCTTGAATATGCTATGTGGGGGTGGAGGAACTGTAACCTTAAGAATGAACCACCCTAGATATTCTAGACAAAGTCCACGGTAAATGAATGATGCATAGGAAGTCCTGAGATACGGCCTGAAGAAGCACAGGTGTACCGCTATGTCATGAGAACCTGGCCCAGCTGCTGCAGGAGGCTTGCTGCCCAAAGCCATGGACGTGGAGCTAGCACAGAGTCAGGGGCCTAGAAAACAGCATAGAGCCAAACAAGATACTCCATGAAAAGTGGTGTTTGGTCTTTAGGGGATCTGCCCCTCCTTTCTTCTCAGGAATGGGACTTTCTGTCCTCGACCTTTCCTGTCACCATTGTCTTGGAAATGGGCAGCACAGCTGATTTCACACATTTGTAGCTGACATGTGCTTTAGCTCTAACCAAACCCCGTTTGTGTCACTCACATCTGATTAGATGATATCATAGATTGTGGAGTCTGGATTTTGGTCTAATGTGTGGATTTGTCTAATGTGGATGAGTTAATACTTTTGAGGCCGCTGGGACAAAAACATGAAGTTTGGGGATCACAGGAAGAATATGACAGACCGAACACTCTGAAACTCATATGCTGAAACCCTGACCTTTGAGGTGGGACATCAGGCAAGCAGTAAGTTAGAAGATAACAGGTCATGAGAATCACATCCTTATAGACGGGATAAATGGCCTACTAAGGGACACCACGGAGGTAGAAGGCCCCTTCCACCAAAGCAGAGAAATGAAGACATATTTGTCTAAGAAATAAGCCCCTGATGTGTCAGCACATTCAGACTCCATGGCCTCTGGAATATTGAGAAATAAGAAGCCTCTTACTCATAAGTCACATAGTCTGCAATATTTTGTTTCAGAAGACCAAAGAGCTACTTCAGACGTCACACACAAACAGGGTGTCTCTATGTAGCCCTGGCTGTCCTGAAACTCTCTATAGGCCAGGCCTCATGGATATCTGTCTGTTTCAGCCCCTGCAATTAAAAGTGTGTGTCAGCTCACCCAGTGGATAGAGCACTTTTATGGGTGTATGTAAATCCATGCTCAGATGAGAGTCAGGAATATAGTGCGCTTGCACACCGCGGCCACCACCACACACACACCACACGCACACACACACACACATTTTCTTCTTTATTGATGTTTTCATAGATTATTTTCAAAAACTAAAATTAGTTCTCTACCAGGTCCTATTGTAAAAGAATAAACTTTAATGACAGAGAGAACAAACATAGACAAAGGTTTTCAAAAGAAATATTCAAAATGTTGAAAAGGCTAGAAGCTGAATGATAAGAAGTCAGAAGTGAGCTGCTGAGGATGACAGCCAATGAGAACAGAGAGAAACGCTGAGAGCGACAGCCAATGAGAGCAGAGAGAACCGCTCCATTCACTGGAGTGATATTTTTGGTGTCCTTAAAAAACCAAGTCAATGTTATGGAAACATGTTTTTGTTTGAATCCCAGGCGTGGGATGTGGGGCTGCTTCAGCTTGTCCACAGCAGCCAACTCTTTGCTCTGGGTGCTCCCAGTGCAAGCTCTGGGAGGGGCACGATCTTTGCCAGCCTGGGATAGTTTATTTCTGAGGGTTCTGGGAAGGGAATAAATGCCAGAACCTGGAGAGAAAAGGTTGTGCTCAGAAGGAAGAAAGGGGCGTGGCTGTTCTGCCTGCTGGTTCCTGTTCCCGCTTCTGCTGCTTGTCAAGTGGCTGAGAAAAAAGACAAGACCTGAGATGCCCTGAAGAGACAAAGATTGAACTTGCCTCAAGGAACTCAACACCCCTAACCATCAGGAAGTAGTCTGAAAAGACCTCAATGCCCCCTATCCCCACTAACCTGTCTCTCCTACCTGATGTTGGGGTGTTAGAAGGGATTGGGGTGGAGAAGGATGGGTGATAAAAGAACCCAAGTAAAATTGATGTATGGAGGTTGGAGAGGTGGCTCAGGGGTTAAGAGCACTGACTGCTCTTCCAGAGGACCTGGGCTCAATTCCCAGCAACCACGTGGTGGCTCACAACCATCTGTAATGGAGATCTGGCGCCCTCTTCTGGCCTGCATGCAGAATGCTGTATGCATAATAAATAAATCTGTGGTCTGTATTCACTGTCCATGTCTCTGCCGCCATGGATAAGTACGTGGAAAGACAAGTTAGTAGAGGCCAGAGTAAATAATAAGAGCTTTCAAGGGAGTTTCAGTGAGATCGGTGCTCCTGTGTGGAAGCGTTTCAACATATTCAGCTGTGTGAAGAAGAGCTGGTGGGTTTGTATTGTGGTGCTGTTGAGGACTCTGAAGACAGGACAGAACAGCAGATCTTTAAATGACAAGGAACCACACCGGATCAGGGAGCTCCCTCTTCAAGTTTCCTGTTTCCAGATTTCCCTTTCTTGAGTGCCTGGGCTAATACTTTTCTAAAATGCAGACGAAAACACACTGTCCCAGTTATACCTCTATCTGGGTAGCTTCCAGTATTTTAAATATTCTCCTCACACGTTTACCTCGGAACACCTTCAGCCTCTCCATGGAGAGCAAGACTAGAGAGCTTGCTAGTCTCTCTCACTCCTGTGACATAACAGGCATGTGGGAAGGCCATGGCTTTCCCTGACACCATGTACACTCATCATCTGCTCCCTCTCTTCCCACTCACTGCTCTGGCTGCATGCGCTTGCCTGTGGGGACACTGTGGCCAGTGTGACCACAAGCTCTCCATTGCTGACCCTGAGGACACTCCTCAGGCCTCCCTATGTCAGATCTCAGGAAGGATCCTGGAGATCCCAGGCTTGCCCTTCAACATTCTCTCTCTTGCTGACTTTAATAGCATGTCAAGTTCTCACCTTTCTTTTAACCACATAGCCATGATCTAGGAATCCCTTCCTTCCCTTTCCTTAAATGTTCTGCCTTTTCTTGTCTCTTCACTCTGCCTGTCCATGTGGAGGAGATAACCCGCACCTACGTGAAGAGTCTCTCTCTCCCTCCAGTGTACATCTCCCTCCTGGTGTCCCAGGGACCCTCTCAAAGACATCACAACCGCAATCTAAATTAACACCACATTGAGTCTCACATTAGGGAATGGTATATGATAGTTCTTAGATTCATTTCTTCCTTGTGTGTTTTTTGTCCATTCTTCTCCAAAGGGGACACACTTCATATTTAAACCAAGGAAGAAAACACGATAGAAAACAATCTCCAAAAAACACAGAGTACTTCCACCAAGAATCATACATATGTATGCAGATGATGATATTATGAGTCCCATTACTTTGATCACTTAGAAAATTAATGGAAAATAAATAAATAGTTTGGAGTTCATCTGAAAACAGACTTGTACAGACATGGTTCTATCTGTGGACTTCATTAAAGACTTTCAGCATGTCTGCCTGTGTAACTTTTCACCATGTGCCATAATCTTACAATGTGTGCTCGGGGCTCCCTTACGGAGAACCCATCAGATTTTGTAGAGAGCATAATTCTGCTATTGGCAAAAGAAGTCAGACTTTTCTGCACTTGGGAAAGAATCTTGACATTTTCCATGACTGCAGACATTGTCCAAATCTGTAGACAAATTTGTACAAATTAGATTGATTGTTACCAGAAATGAGATTGCCTGCTTCCCCTCTCTAAAGTCAATAATAACCATTAGCTGGTTTGCAGCTAACTTTACCGGATGATGGGAAAAGATTGTCATGCCAGAGGAAGATCCCCTGGATTTAGCAAATAATAACTCCAAGGTAAGATTATTATTGTTGAGTCTAACCACAATAATTTTCCACAGCATAGGAATAGCCAGTGGAGTAAAACCAGGGCAGCTAGGAGAAGAACTGAGACAGCCATTTTGGTAAGAGTAAACATGTCCCAGAGGGGTTAGCATCTTTGTTATGCATCCCATTAACCTAAAATGGTGCTTGGCATACAACAATTGCTCAATATTTGCCTCATGTGCTGTTATTTGAGTCTTGTATAATTTTTAAATGTCACAGAATATGACTCCTTTTCTGAAAATTTCAACCACTTAAAATGTAGAAACCACTTATTACTCATAGAAGAGCTGCATTTGACCCGTAGCCTGCCCCTTGCTCGGCTGCGCTAATGCCTTTGTGAATGAAAACAACCTGGTAACCATCCTTGTAAGCAGTCCCATCCAAGAAGTTTCTCTGAGCATAGCACTGACAACGGTGTACCTGTGCAGAAGGTCCCTGTGGCTTCATGCAGGCTACAGAGTCAAGTACATGCTGATTGTCCCGAGTACAATATACTAATGATAGAAGCCAGAGGGCAGGCTCAGTCATCTCCCCCACACCAACATGTAGCTTGACTGGAGAAGAGGAGCTCTTTCCTACCCATTCCTCTGGTTATTGTTCTGTCTACTAAAATGTTTTCTCTACCCTCACAAGTATGTCTTCCTATGAGAAGTCTTCCCTTGCTTCCTTCCTTTTAAAGTCTTCTCTAATCTACCACACACATGCTTCAGTAACTTTCCCCTTAGGATTGTGTAAGATTGTGTCTCCTGCAGTAGATGCTACATTGTAAACGTACCTGCAGTAGATGCTACATTGTAAACGTATTCAATAGATTCTGTTCCCTAGAATCATTGTGTAGATAATCTCCTGCCTCATGAATTAATCAACTCAAGTGTCAGAAACTGCATGCTTGCTGTACTCTTAGAGAGGTCCCTTGCTAGGATTCTACAGCAGGATTCAGCGAGTATTTGTGAAATTTAAATGAGCGCCTAAGATGGCTCAGAACAGAACCACTTAAAGAATTTGAAAAGCCTTTGCAATTTCTCAAAGCAAGAAAATAAGTAGTTTTCATATTTCAGAGACTCTTCTAAAAAAGGAGGCTGCAGATAATAGGAGAGAAACAAGACATTGTTTCTTTTATTAAATTGAGTTCTTATTCATTTTATGAAAAAAAAAAAGATTTTGAAAATCAAATTATTGGAGTTTAATTAGCTTGTAATTGGTCATGAGTAAAAGTCTCCCAATTAGTTGTGAATTGAGGGATGGCAAAGGAATATTGTCAAGACAGACAGTCAGAATCCTAACAGCAGCTAGAAGCAGTTAGCCACACCTGTGCCTGGAGCTTGATGAAGGAAGCACTGTTAAGCTTAGCTGACCAGGTCAGAGAGCAAATCCTCTACGCTTAGAAATGAAAGCCACCAGAGCAGAGCTGATCGTGACTCAGAGAAGGATGGGCCACAGACAGGGGCTGCCAGAACATTCTAGAATTCTCTGAGTTCATCTTGCCTTCATTAACGCAATATCGTATGGTGTTTGTCTTGTACCTTCTGGAACAATCTAGCACTGAGGAGAGTGTAGCTCATTGTTTAAGCCCAAACTGGTTGTTAGAAGCCAATTATCTGTAGTAGTAGAGAAAAAAAAATAAACTTTTCCTTGTCTCACACAGGTACTTAACACTTAGCACTTCCCTGACACCAGACTGTGCAAGGTAGTGTTCCTACACACAGCAGACAATTCTTTGGTTCATGCCCAGCAGCTAGAATTAAATATAATTTAATTAGATTCTAGCACTATCTACTCAAAGTTAGAGTCAGACTTCATAGTTTAAGGGCTCAAGGCTGCTCTATATTTCAAATGCTAATTGCTAGTTTAGGATTTCAGAATCTCTAACCAGCCAGTCATACCTTAGGGCCTCTCATGACCTCCCCCCGCCCCGCCCCTCGCCTCCAGTTCAGATGTTTTCTAGAATGGCTCACAGAACTTAGCAAAGTTTACTTATATTTACCCATTTATTATAAAGGGATCTAACATCCAGAAGAGGTGTCAATGGTAAGATATGAGGACATGGGCACAAAGTCTCCATGTCCTCTTGGGGTCCACTCCCGTCCATGTTCTCCACAACCCAGAAGCTCTCTAAACTCACCCCTTTGTGGATATTTGTAGAGGCATCAATGCATAATCATAACTGATCAAATCACTGGTGATGTTCCATCAGTGATTTTCTGATAGATCAAGAACCAATTGGGGAACAGGACCTCAGCATCAGACCCACCCCCTACACAGCCTAAAGGGACAATCCTATTCAGGCCACCCCACTAGCTAACCAGCCCCTACACTGAAACCATCTGGGGTTCTATCTATCAGTCACTTCAGTATTGTAAAGACACTTCTCATTTCCAAAAAGTCATGTTTTAGAAGCTATGCTCTGAAAATGGATATAGAGAGTATACAGGGACAAGGACCCAAATTAAATTCTTGTTAAATCACAGTAGCCAAGATGTGAGATTTTTACTGGGGTGAGGTATTTCTGTCCTAGTTTGCTGGGAGATGTAACAATGTAAACTAAATGTGTGCTTAGGCTTCTACTTTTGATTGGACAGGCCTGTTGCTGTTTCTGTGGGTGGAGTCACAAAACAAGCAACAAAATGTCAAAGGCAAACATAGTGAGATTCCTAAAGGACTTCCAAAGTTAGATGAGCAGCAAGATTGGGTAGACTGAGGTCAGGTTCCCATAGGCAAGAGTTTACTTTATGGTATATAACATATATAATCCCCATGCTGTATAAGTTGTCCAGACTAAGACATTCCTCAAAACACGATGTAGCCTACCGTGGTGTGCAGAAGCAGAGATGCTGGCTGACCAGTTAGATGACCTGGGCTCCCTAAACTGAAAGGCTGATTTGAGAGTTCTGTGTTGCCTAGACACATGGGTGAGACACAGTGGGAATGTCTGGACTCTAGAGACACCTTGGTGAGAGTGTGAGTAGAGCTATGGAAAGCCATGATCACCTGCAAATCTGTGCTCAGTGACATTTGTGGTTCACCTAATAATTATTGTTTCCTTTTTTACTTTTATTAAAATTAGATTTTTTTCTCACATACTACATTTTAACTATGAATTCCTCTCCCTCGACTTCTCCTAGATTCATTCCATCCTCCCATCCTGATCCTTCACCCTCCTATCATTAGAAAGCAAACAGGCTTCTGTGAAATCATGGTAGCTAACAACTGTCTGTAAGCACAGCTCCAGGAAATCCCATGGCTCCTCTGGTCTCCATGAGCACTCGACCTGCAAGTGGAGCACAACAAGCATCTAGGTAAGACACACGCACACATAATCTAAAGGATCTAAATATGCTTTACTAACGACAGTGGTTTTCAAACTGGGGCACAGTTTGAATCACACGAGGATATTATCACTGCTGTAGTTGTCCCTGGGTCGTTACTGCTCCTGTAACTCCTCACACTACTCTTGCCTGGAGCCCCAATAAACTCATGGGCTCACCATTTGGACATTGGTGGTACCCTCACTTTGGTCCGCTATACGTTTCCTATCTTAGGGGTGTAGACATTTCTTCACATCTCTCCCTGAATATTATCGAGAAACAGAGAGGCATTCTGTGGAAAGAACTGGTCTGTTGTGTCTTTAAATAATAAGGTCATGAAAAGCCCAAGGAGCGTTTCTTGTTACAAGGAGATGAACCACAGTGATGTCTGCACATTGATTAGATCCTGGTCTAAGAAGCCGACCAGGGGAATGACGTCAGAGGCACATTTGTAGAAGCAGGAGTAAGGTTGTGGAGTGGATAATACAATCATACCATTGTTGTCTTCTTGCTTGTGATAATTATACGATGTTTATGTAGGAGAAAATGAGAAGCAAGCAGAGAGAATCCAGATGAGTAGGACATGGGTATTCCTTGCACTATTTTCATGATGCTTTGGTAAGCTTCATATTCCTTCAAAATTAGAAGATTTTAAAAATTAAGACTGATATAACCCAATAAATATTCTTTATAAGAAACCTAAATATTGGGTTTCTTAGATAAGAAGACAATTGCAGAAGATAGTGGGCTATGTAAGTAAGCAATCTAGCTACAGAGATGTGGAAATTAAGTAGTTTACAATTGAGACCTGCAGGATACAGTGAAGTATAAAGTATTGCCTAAGGCTGACCAAGGCTCCACCATTAGCCAGATGAATTATGGTCACAAATCGTTTAATTTTTCTTGATCTGACTTTTAAAGCTAATATCCATCTGGTTGCCCTGAGTGCTTGCTATGATCAAGTGAAGAAACAATTACTCTGTAGACACTATTCAGTAAGCTTTAGGAAACTGAGGACTTTAACTGATATTGGAAACAATGTTTCTCACAACAAATAATTCTTTTTTTTCCCTTCCCTTCTCCCTCTAGCCGCCCCCCATCCCCACTCCAGGCTCCGTTCGTTCTGAGCCACCGCTCACTCCGGCCCAAAGCACACTGTAGCTGTCTTCAGACACCCATATGAGGGCATCAGATCTCATTACGTGAGCCACCATGTGGTTGCTGGGATTTGAACTCATGACTTCCTGAAGAGCAGTTGGTGCTCTTAACCACTGAGCCATCTCACCAACCCCAGATAATTCTTAATCATATAGACACACTACTACACATCACAAGAACCCTGTTTACCAGAGTTCTTCTTGCCTAATACATCATGCTTCGCTTTCAGCAACAGCTGTAACAACAGCAGTCACGTGACATACAAAAGAGGGAAAAATACCATTTAAAGAGGCAAAGCCCACCTCCAGAGCCAGAGCCATGGGTCGCAAGGACGCTGCACTTATTAGACTAGGAATTAAAAATAATTATTAATATGCTAAGGGCTGTAAATGCTAAAACGGACAACAGCCAAGAGCAGAAAGGTAAGAATCCTAAGAAAGAACAAAGAAATGCTGGAGGGACTGAGGAGGTGTCTCCGCAGTTTAGAGTGCTTGCGGATCTCGCTGAAGAGCTGAGTTCAGTTCCCAGCATCCTCTCTGAGTGGCACATAACCACTGTAACTCCAGACTAGAGACAGAGGATCCAAAGACTTTCTGGGCTACACACACACACACACACAGAGGGAGAGAAAGAGAGAGAGAGAGAGAGAGAGAGAGAGAGAGAGAGAGAAAGAGAGAGAGAGAGAGAGTCAGAGACAGACAGAGAGAAAGACAGAGACAGAGAAACAGAGACAGACAGAGACAGACAGAGAGAAACAGAGAGAAACAGACACACAGACGGACAGACACAGAAATGGGACAGACAGATATACACATAAATTGATGAGGGAATGTTTCGAGACAGGGCTTCTCTGTGTCACCCTGGCTGTCCTAGAACTTGCTTTGTAGACCAAGTTGGCTTTAAACTCACAGAGATCCACCTGCCTCTGCCTCCCAAGTGTTGGGATTAAAGGCGTGCGCCACCACCACTTAGAATAAATTTTAAAATAAAACAAAACTTTAAAAAATGTGGTGGATGAGTAGAAGGGGGCTATGTTTTTCCAGACACTGTGGAGTACTTACACGTGTGTATTCATAGCAGTCACAACAGCATGCTCAAGACCTGTGCATGTTCAAGAAAGACAAGCTTGCGGCCTAGGAAGGGAAATGGCCATGAAGTCCCACCACCAAGGAACTGTTAGTAGTTGGCAGTGCTGGGGAAGGTGGGGTAGGTTTTCTTTAAGAGTATTGTCCTTGGTAGGACAGCCACACTGCAGCGGATGCCCACATATCCAAGAGTATATGGGCAGAGTAATTTGGACTTGAAGGGTTTAGGGAGGGAGGCACAAAATGGTTAAGCATGGAAGGTGGATCAGGAAGGAGCCAGGGGTGGGGCGGATAGGATCGAAACAGACCGTGTGAAACTCTCAAAAATCTAATGAAAATGAGAGAAAACACTACAGTAAGAAAACACTGAGACACGCGAAATGCTTTAGGCAGACTCAGTAGACTGCATACAACAGAGAGAAAATGTCTGAGCCGGAGGAAATGTCAGTAAAAATTTTCTATTCCTTTTTTAAATATTTATGTTCATTTTATGTGCATTGGTGTTTTGACTGCATGTACGTGTGTGAGAGAATATCAGATCTTAGAGTTACTGATGGCTGTGAACTGCTGTGTGGGTGCTGGGAATTGAACCTGGGTCCTCTGGAAGAGCAGTCAGTGTTCTTAACCACTGAGCCACCTCTCAAGCCCCACTAAAATATTTTCAAGAAAAAAAGAGGATAAAATAGTAAATAAATAGTATCTAAACCCGTGAGATAACTTCAGAGCTTGTAACGTAGATGCCACAATACCAGAGAAGACACATAGACAAAGCCTGAAGAAATTACTAGGGTTACTAAGAATTTCTCCCAAGTTAGTATCAGACATGAAACTATAGACCTTGCCTATAAGGGAAAAAAAGGTAAAAATTGCATATTACTTCTAGAATCTTGGAAGCAAGAATACAGTGAGAAGAAATGTTTGCAATGTTGAGGAGAAAGTCTTTATCAGCCTAGAGTTAAGTACCTTGTAAACGCATCATTCAAAACAGGGAAAAATGAAGACTTTCTCAAACAAATAATGGGGGGGGGGGTTCATGCTGTCTAGTGGGCTCACCTTCCAAGAACTGTTCAGTCAATTGTTTAAGAAGAAGGAAAATCACCAGACATGGTGGCACACACCTTTAATTTCAGCATTTGGGAGGCAGAGGCAGGAGAATCTCTCTGAATTTGGGGTAGCTTGTTCTACACAACGAGTTCCAGGACAACTGGGGCTGTGTAGAGAAATCTTGTCTCAAAAGCCAAGGGGAAAGAGAGAGAAAAGAAGAAAGGCAATACACTTGAACATAAAGAGGGCCAGAGAGGACAACGACAGGAGTACCTGAGCCATTACAAGGTCCCCTTCGATTATTGGAGGTCAGGCATCTATCCCCGCCTTCGAAAGAATAGAATCGCCAAGGCCCTTCTAAGAGAAGGGAGGAGATGTCAGGAGCAGCCCTACATATACATTAAAGACCTAAAATCAGCCATAGACCTAAAGTCAGCAATAGTCCTGACATACATGCATGCTGACACCAAGTCTTGGGTCTCTGTGGAAAAACACTGAAACAGCAGGCTATAAGCTATTGTAAACAGGCGGCTTCTGTGGAAATTTACCAGCCCAAGTAGTCATAGGTCTTATAAATAGGCAGCCTCGGTGGACAGTACCAACGTAGATAAGGACAAGTGAATCATAGTCAGAGTCATAGTGACCTGTCCCCTGAACCTACACCCAGCTGATACCCTGTTCTGAAAGGTATCTGTACTCCCCTGAACACCTATGCTCCAGTGCCATTCCCTTCCCCACGTCCTGCCTTTTTGTGTTTATAACCCCTGTGTAAATAAGTAAATTATGATGTGATTTAAATAAATAAATAAATTTTTTAAAAAAAGAGGGCCAGAGAAAGAGTACATGGAGATAAATTTTTATTGGATATTTTATTTATTTACATTTCAGATGTCATCCCCTTTCCTCATTTCCCCTCCCCAGAATCCCCTATCCCATCCCCCCTCCTCCTTTTGCTTTTATACCATTTTAATTACATGCAAGTATTAAGGTCAGTTCTAGGTTGAGGGACTAGCAATACCATAGATGCAAATAGTCAAGGAACAAGCAAGACAATAAACAAAATTCTGTGAACATTCTCGTGGTCACTAATTCTAAGGGCTTATCAGGATAAAAATTTTAAATGCACTGTACAGCTCCGTATTAATTAGGGACAAAGGCAGCCCTGAGCAATGACAGGGGGTCAGTTCATGAAGAATACGTAGCAATTTATGCATATGCCTAATGATGGGATGCTAAGCTAGGCAAAGCAATGGTAGCAGAATTACACATTATCGAGTGAGTCCACTATTACAGTTGGAGAGTGTCACTGCTGGGTACTACTGTATCTAAGGCGGGGAGGGGTGACAGAGGCTGGGAGGGGACAGGGCAGTGACTGTAAAGCTAAGTCCCCAGCCAGGTGGTGGAGTAGTGGTTTGTGGTAAGAATGCTGGCCCCCAGGTGGGGTGCTTCCATGGTGGCAAATCCTCAGTGGTGGAGGTGTGCTGTCTCCAGAGGAAAGCTCATTAACAGTGGTTCTGGTTCCAAGATGTCACTGAAGAGATACCACATTGTCCATGAGAAGCAGGGCACAGCCACTAACTCCTGCTTTGGGGACAGTGGGTCTCGTAGAATCCAGGTAACTTTCTCTGCAGAGCCAACCACCTATGAGGACTACAGAGAATCCGTAATGACCACCCTGTCAGTGTGCAGGGTGCCAATGTCCAGTCTCCTGATGTACATTGATAACTCTCTTTAGTTGTTTTGTTAGAGTGTGGTAGCTTATTCTTCACTTTGGCTGTCCTTGTAGGCACTAGAGGTATCTATCTTATTGACACAAGGACTCTTAACCAAAAAAGAAAATGAATGACAATTAAAAAATAGGCAAAGACTTCACCCAAGAAGATATTCAGAGGAATAAGCACAGGGACACATGTCCTATCTGATTTGTCTCTAAGGAATGCAAATCGAGTCAACCATGCAACCCTACCACACATCTATTAGAAATTTTCTTTAACTTTTATTTTGTATGCATTGTTGTTTTGCCTGCACGTATGTCTGTGTGAAGAGTATCAGATCTTGGAGTTGTGAACTGCCATGTGGGTGCTGGAATTTGAACCAGGGTCCTCTGGAAGAGCAGGCAGCACCCTTAACCACTGAGCCATCTCTCCAGCCCCTCAACCATCTATTAGAATAGCCAAACCCAATACCCAATTCTAGAGATGAGAGCAGCAGTTTCACACATTGCTGGGGCCCTGGAAAATGTCATCAACTGTGGAGACAATATGGTAGCTTCCAACAAAACTAAACACACCCCCATTTTACAGCAATTATTTTTTTACATTTACTCAAATGACTTGGAAACGTATGCCCACCCACGGATGCTGACAGCAGCTTTATACATGATCCAGAGCTTGGAAGTCACCAAGTGTCCTTCAGGTAACTGGGAGAATAGACAGTGGCCCATCCAGACAAAGGGCTTGTACTCGGCACTGAAGAAAACGAACTGTCTTGACATGGAAGCACATGGGGGAAACTTAGAAGTTCATTGATGAGGGAAACAACCAATCCCATAACACTGTGAGATACACTGTGATACACTGTGAGATCCCACCAGTGTGGCATTCTGGGAGGACCAAGCTACGGAGACTACAGAACATTCAGTAATTGAGAGGTTGGAGGGATGGGATAGGGAGCAAATGAAGAACAGAGGCATTTAGGACAGCGTCAATATGCTGTATGCAGCGTAGGCATCGCATTACATGTAGTTCCAAACCCCCAGAACATACAGTTCCAAGTGAAGACTAATGTAGTCTATGGACTTGTGAAGCGATAAAATATCCATGTTGCGCTGGAGTGGCACATGCAGCACTCTGGTGCGGGATGTTCATGATTTGGGGGAGTCCAGAGGACACATGGGGAATCTCTGCACTTTTATCTCAATTTTGCTTTTGACCTAAGGCTGCTCTTTAAAAAGGAAAATCTGTCTTTGTTTTTGTTTTGTTTTTGTTTTAAAAAAAAAGGCATAATTAAAGCTGTCTAGGCTGGCAAGAGGGCTCAGTGGGTAAAGGCTCTTGCCACCAACACTGACAGCCTAAAGTTAGTCTCTAATCCACATGGTGAAAGGAGAGAACCCATTTCTGAAAGTTGTTCTTGACCTCCACATGAATCACCCCCCAACCCCCACCAGCCATGAACAAATAAATAAATGTGATTTTGAAATGTTGAGCTGTCAGGGGCTTGAGATGTAAATTTCACATAATAAAATACTAATTTTCATGTCTGACTTCAATTACTCATTTTCTTCAGAAATGCGCTACTAACTAGCTTTGCCTGGGACTTCAGTGAAGAAGAAAAAATTAATATAAATGAGTCAGGTTTCTGCTTCACATTTCAACGTGTCTAAATGTGGGCAGTTTCTCCAGTCTCTTAATTGCCAAGAGATTAGCCGGATTTTTAAGTTATTCACCTACTTGCCTGTATTCTTTAGAAATAACATTTTAAATAAGGGCTGTCCTTAAACTGTTTAGCAAATTCAGCTTGCTCTTACAGATGCGGGAAAGAAATGAACAAGGTTTGTGCTGCCACCCACTGTTGGGAGAAGGTATAAGTCGTGTTCCCACGCAGTCATTTTGGAAGGCGCTGGACAGCCAAATTGCTGGTCTGACCTCTGGAAAGTCTGGCCTATTATCCTGAAAAGGAAGGCAAGGTGATCACTGAAACGTTTGAGATAAAAGTGGAAGATTCTGGAAACAGAGAAGAAATGTCAAGAGAGCTGTCCAGCTTCTCAGCCGGGAGATTTCCTGGGGCTCTGATGTCTTCAGCAAACGCTAGCTCCATTTCTCTTGTATTGCTTCTGTCTGTGGCACCTTACAGAACACTGCGGGGCTTCAGAGCTATTGCTGGGGGACGGGTGGGAATGTAGAAAGCTGCCTTGACCTTGGTCTTCCCTACCCCGGTCTAGATTCTAAACTGGCTATCTTTCAGCCATCTTAATCTTATTTTTCCTCTCCAGATACTTTCCACCACAACCTGGGTCATAGCTGGTGCATTATGTCACGCTGCCTATTTTAAAGGCTGTGTATCATGTGAGGTCTCACAGTTCATCACCTCACAGTTATTCAGGTGTCCCGTGAAGAGCTGTCACTTAGACTGCTGGGAAGCGACCCAGAATGCAGCCTAGCAACCAAATGGAAACACGCACAGCCTAGTTAAGGGCTTGGTGGAACGCGACTGTTAGGTAGGAATTTCTATAAAATTCAAAACAATGTCAGTATCTGACATATTTCTTCCTTATCAACTCAAAGGGGGTTTGGACAGGTCTGGGAGGATAAGACTTAAAAAATCAGGAGGAATCACACCTCCACCCCCACCCCCACCAACAGCCCTTGTAACGGTACTTTCTTTGGGACCGACCATCAGCTTCCAAATAACGACTAGAGACTTTATTTATGAAGGGGTAGGGCTTTTTCAGGAAATCCCACCTTCTACTTCCTGTTTTTTGTTACAGGCCATCAGTTTTGGGTTTTGGTAAACCAATCAGGAGGTGAGAGAGGGGACGTTTACGAAATACGATGTAGCCATATGAATAACAGTACCAAAGTCAGCTTGTACTCAGCTCTCTGCCAACCGAGAAATCGGCATTTGAATAATACAAAGACAGTCTTTACACAGTGCACAATATTATCCCGACAATGACCCCTCCCAACACTCCAGTAATGGCTCTAGTTAGTTTGACAGTCGTCTTCTTCCTTAACCACTGGACCTCTCTTACCTGATGGGTTACACATCAGCAAACATGCAAACAGTATAATTGTTTCTTCCTTCCTTCCTTCCTTTCTTTCTTTCTTTCTTTTTCTTTTTTCTTTCTTTCTTTCTTCTTCTTTCTTCCTTCCTTCCTTCCTTCCTTCCTTCTTCCTTCCTTTCTTCCTTTCTTTCTTTCTTTTTCTTTCCTTTCTTTTCTTTTCTTTTTTTTTTTTTTGGGTTTTTGAGACAGGGTTTCTCTGTGTAGTCCTGGCTGCTGTCCTGGAACTCACTCTGTTGACCAGGCTGGCCTCGAACTCAGAAATCCACCTGCCTCTGCCCCCCAAGTGCTGGGATTAAAGGCGTGCACCACCACTGCCCAGCAGTATACTTGTTTCTAAGAACTGTGTGGGATTATGTCTTCTTCCAAGATAAAGAACTCCCCTGTGCTGGCTCATGGCTCTAATCTTAGAACTTGGGAGAGTGAGGCAGGGGGGTGGCTATGATTTCAAGGCCAATCTTGGCAATATAATGAGGTCCTGGCCTGCCTAGGCTACAGAAGGAGACTTTATCTCAAAAGAGGAGGCAGGAATATGGGAAAAGAGAAGGAAAGGAAAAAAGAAACTCAAAACTGGACACAGATTTAAATGTAAATGTAAAAAAATTCACATTCTTTGTTTGATCCCTTTGTTTTCAAATCAACTCAGACAGATTAGTTCATCATTTTCCTCTAAAGTTTCTGAATTTTCCTAAGTAATTCAAATATGTAGAGTGGGAGTCATTTTTGAACAGATTATAGGAGCCGAGCAAGCTTAAGGGTGTAGGTTCTTCAGGGTAGGATCAAGGAAAGCCTTTTGTACTTAGATGTGGCACCAGAGCACTGTGCACACTGCTCCTCTAGGTTGGTGTTTCCAGAACCCTCAATTTCTAGTAACACCTAACAAGCATCTCTTTCACAGGACCACTTGACAGTCATTGGAATGAAAAGTTTTACGTGTGTGATGGAGATGTTTCTGGGCTCCTTCTACTGTGGTGAAGCTGTGTAAGACAGGCAGGGATCTAGGCATCAAATGCCAGACTCAAACTCCTGCTGCAAAGGTAACTTTTATATCTCTGATATAATTGTCATCTTAGAGGCTTACTGATGAATAAACTCAACCTTTCTGAACTCTGGCTGGCTGGTTCAACTCAGCTGTTCTAGTTCAAACTTCTCTCCCACCTGATTCAATCTAGCTTCTCTTGGCTTCTCATTGAATTGCTTGCTCTGCTTGGCCTCAAACTAACTCTGGTAATTTGTTCTAATATTCGGGCCCCTTCTCATTCTTTGGCTCATTCTGTCTTCATCTACAACATCTCTGTAAAAACTGCCTCTCTCCCCTCTTTTCTGTGCTACCCTCTTAAGCTATCTCTTTCCCGTGCCATTCTCACACTGTCAAATCCTCCTCTGACCCATCACTTTGTCTGCCTCTCGATTAGACATCACTTTCAAACATGGCTGCTTCCTTCTATAAACTAACTTTACCAGGGCACGTCTGTATTCCAGCCAGATGGATTAAAGGTGTGTGGTGTGTCTGCATGCCAGCAGATCACACAGACCTAGGTCTTTGGATGTGACCAAAGCAGCCATGTTGCTGCATTAAAATTCGTCTAAAGCCTGTTCCACCAATGTTGGACCTGAGTCTTTCTATTGTTTAATTCACCCTCAGTAATCTCAGATAGCATTTCTGCCTCTACATTTGTATATAAGTACAATTCATATTTATAAAATATAAAATATTAACTTTCACTTAATAAAATGTAAAATTAAGCCTTCACTTAACCCTTCTTCATGCTCTTCCCTTACATATCTATACATTTCTAACCTATATCATTTCCTTTTCTTCTATCCCAATACCTCCCCAGCATGGGAGATAGGGTCTTGTTTAGCCCAGGCTAACCTCCAACTTGCTATGTAGCCAAGGGTGACCTTGAGCTTCTGACCCTCCTGCCCTTACCTCCCAAGTGCTAGGAGTGATTATAGACAGGGGTCACCATGCCCAGTTTATGCACTGTGGGGGACTTGAACCTGAGGCTTCCTGAATACAGGGCAAGCACCTGACCAGCTGATCTACGTCCCTAGCTCCCGAAGACCTTCATGTAATGTTTCTCCAGTCAGATCTACAGGCAATGTCTTCATTCCTTACTGCTTCCTCAGGAGATGCTTTTGAAAGATGGAGAATTCTAGGTCAGTGCTGGATGTCACTCTCAACCCTTAATATGTCACTTTACTTCCTGTGCACACAGAGACGTTGATATATTCCTGCCTTGGCTACCTTATAGGTAAGGTGTGGATGTTTTCCTCCTTTAATAATAGTTTTTCTTTTATCTTCATTTTTTTTCTCATCATTTGAATACAGATGGCACATCTCTGTAGCTTGCTTTGGTTAGGGTGGGGGTTGGGATCCATTCTACTTTTATTTTCTCCAAGTTCACACGGTTTACGTCCTTGACTCTGACACAATACATACACACTTTCAAGTCAGCAAGTTTTCAAGTGAGCCTGTACCACGTCATGGTATGTGATGTAGAATCTCTTGCTTCCAATGTTATTTTAGTCCATTTTCTCCTCTTTGGTGCTGCAGTTGTGCGTGGATTACGCCGTTCACTGTTTCCCCACATCTCTTAGATAGCCTAATAATTTCCTTCGTCTTCTGTAGTAGGATATCCCGCCCCCCCTACACTTTATAATAAAGATTGGTAATTTGGGAGGCGCTAACGTGAGAGGAGCGAAGTAGAGGAAGAGGAGAGGAAGAGGAGGAGCTAGGAGGAGGAGGAACTAGGAGGAGGAGGAGCGGAGGAGAACCACACATGGGTCCAGAACAGTCCTGGGTAATGATTTATATCTAGGTTAGTTAATTGGGTTAACAAGTATAATTGTGTGGGCATCTTGTTAATTGAGCATTTCCAAATATATAAACATTGGATAATCTTTAAGCATAAGAGTCTTCATTCTACTGGGTACCGCGGGCATGGAGGTTATTCTGGGGTTGAGCCAAGCTTTGTGGCGACAGCGTGGGTGCCAGGGCCGTTGTGTCTGGCTGGAGCCGCAATCTCACGGAACTAGTTGTGGTACTTATGGCCTATGGCTGCGGAACTTGGCGGCCTGAACTAAGCAGAGCCGCCACCATTTCGCTAGTCAGCCAGTGTCTGGGCACCCATTTTTTAAATATAACCTCTACAGTCTTCGATGTCTTTGTGTTGTACTGGTGTTTCTGTTGGCGGGTCCTCAAATTCAGAGGCTGTGTTTGGCTCTGTCCAGTTGACTGACAGGCTCATCACAGTACTATTCATTTCGTCACAGTGGTCATCTTCTTCGTCTTCTTTCTTCCTCTCCTCCTCCTCTTCCTCCTCCTCCTCCTCCTCCTCTTCCTCCTCCTCCTCCTCTCCTCTTCCTCCTCCTCCTCCTCTTCTCTTACCTCTTCTTTTAATTCTTTCTTCTTCTTCCCTCACCCTGTCCCTCTCCCTCCTCCTGTTCTTCTTCTCCTCTTCCTCCTCCCCTCCTCCTCTCCCTCCTCCTCCTCCTCTTTTTCCCATTCTGTGGAATTTGTGCTTGGCTCTTTCCTGAGATTTCCATTTCAATGTCTTCATCACCCTGCTATGTCTGTCTGCTGTCTGTGCCATCCATTAGATCCCTCATCACATTAATTTCAGTTGTTTTGCATTCCTGGCCTAATAGATCCAACCTCTCTGCTTTCTGGTTCTCATACTTGCTGTCTCTTCAAATCATGCTTTACCCTTTGGTATGCCTTGTGGTTTTTACCCTTTGTAGCATGGTGTACTGGGATATGGAACAGCCGTATGTGGGCCCTTAATTAGGAGTGTGGTGAGAGGGAATCTGCAGTCCTGTGAGTAAGCCTGCCTTTTAGAGGGCCTGGGCCTCTGGCCTGTGACCTTGACAAGAGCGTCTGAATCCCCAGTCTCCAAAAGAGGCAGAGTGGTTACAAATCTGGAATTAGAGGTTTCTCTTTTTTCCAAACAGAAGGCTGGAGGAGGTTGAGTTCAGCTTCTCTTTCTCCTACTTAGATGCTAGAGCATCTTGAACTTGGGGGTTTGTCTTTATTCACGTCCATTAGGTTCTGCTTCGGCAGTCTCCTCTGAGGAAGGGCCCTGTTAAAACAGCCCTTGGGTGGATCCAGAATGGCTCCTTCTCCTATGCCCTAGCTTGAAAGGATAAAATCTCCTCTTGATATGCATTATGGAACTAGGCTGGGCTCCTGCAGGCACAACTCACAACCCCTCTACCCCTACAGAGTCTCCTCATGGCCTCAAACCTGTCCACACCGAGTCCCCAACAATGCATCAATCATAGTTGTGGTTTTTCTACCACAGCACTGGTTTCTATGGAGATCTCTGCTTCAGCAAGTTGAGACTCTGCACAGTCTCAGGAGTTTGTGTTGTGGGTTCACTTCTCTAAGAGATTCCAGAAGACTCGAGTGTTCAGATTGTACCTTTCACTGGGTCGGTGAGAAGATGGCTTCTAAGCTCTTCACAGGCAAAACTGGAGATCAGAGCTTGCCTTCATTTCTTCACTTTTAACCAGAGCTCTGTTATCTTGCATGCACACTGGCATTTTTGAAGTGCTGAGTGCTGTGTCTGTGTGTGTGTGTATGTACATATATATATATGTTTGTGTGTGGTATATATATATATATATATATATATACACATATATATGTGTATACATATATGTTGTGAATATATACATATATGTGTGTATGCATATATGTGTGTGTGCATAATATATGTGTGTATGTGTGGTGTGTTGTGTGTGTGTGTGTGTGTGTGGTGTGTGAAAAAGAGATTCAGTGAATGTACTTAGCTTGTGGGAGTTTGTCCAGGATTACAGTATCAGATCTAGATCTTAAAGAACTTGTGCTCATCAATGAGAAAGAGATGATCTGAGAAGAGGGTCACTGTTGGGGGTCCCACAGAGTGGGATTCCATATATATATATATATATATATATATATATATATATATATATATATATATATATATATATGGATATGGATGGAGTGTGGGCATATTTGAGATGCATCTTTCACAGGCAGACTCATCTTACCTTAAAAACCAAATATTCCTTTGGCTACCTCATTATCCATGGGAAACAAGACAACTTCAGCATCTTTCTGGTCATACTTTTCCCCCAAGTCTCTCAAAGTCTCAGACATCATTGCTAGCAATAGGTCTCCTCAGATGCTATTTCTGCCTCTCCATTTCAGTGGCATTTTCAAAACATGAACATCCTTCAATCAATGTTTTTATGTCTAGCAATTTATCATAAGACAATTATTAATCCTAAGGAGGCCGTATATAGTTAATGATATTTATGGCCATGGTATTTATAACTCTGGGTCATTGAAAACAGCTTGCTCAATGTAGAAGATGCTTAAATATGCTATGATACCTCTGTCTGACCTCTCTCTTAAAGGTCATATTGTTAAAGAATATTCATTGATATGAGAAAAATGGAAGATGGTTAAGAGTTTGTTATAGTTACCTTTAAAATACTAGAAAAACATATGGATATGTGTATAGAAAGATCTCAAAAGCTACTTAATAGAATACTCACAATTGGAGGTGGCTCAGAGGGCAAAGTACTTGCCATACAAGGGTGAGATCTGTAGTTCCAATCTCTAGTTCCCACATAAAACCTGGGCTGGCATTATAGCCTCCTGTAATCTCAGGATTCAGAGACAGAGACTGATCCTGAGTCAAGTTGTCTAGCTTAAATGGAAAGATCAGGTATTAGTAAATAATAAATAAATATACAAACATATGTGCACCTGCATACAGATCTGTCTACACATATATAAACATGAATAGATAAATAAATACTGATTAATTCTTGGATGGTGCAATTATGAGTTTTAATTATGTTTTTAAATTTGCATTTATTTCACTATAAATGAGTAACATTTTTTAAAGGACATAGATTTTAATATCTGATAGATTTGGTGTACGTATTGCACATTTAGTCTATGAAAAATTTACTTAAAAGCATCCATAAACTTTTAAGCGGCAGACAGAACACCATGGGAAGAACTGAAAGTCATTACAAAATTGGACCAAACCCAAGGGAGAAGATGGAAAAACCCAAGCTTCTATAGATGTTTCCCAGAATTTTTTAGAGTCCAAGTCATCTTAATTCCCAAACCAGCAACAATTCCTGGTAGCATGGGATCTCTGAAACACTCAGAGGAAGTGATTCAGACCGAAAAAGAGGTAAGTCACCCAATAACTATCCTGAGAACACCTGATGTGTTCTCATGCTCATGAATGAAGAACAGCCATGGAAAGGGTACAGCTCAGGGTAAGTGTGAGCCGGGAGGTGGGAATGGAGAGTGTGTGTGCGTGTGCGTGTGCGTGTGCATGAGCGTGTGTGTGATGGAGCAAGAAGTACCAGCAAAATTTCCCTTCCTTTTGACCAAGTCTCTGACCCAGGATGGGGGTCAATGTATGGTCACCTTCCTTTCCCCTCCCAGTGCCTTCACCCATCTTAAGTAAACCCTGGGTCTTGGAATGACTTTCGTTAATCAGCTCTGCCAGGACAGCCAAGGACCAGGAGGTGAGCTAAGCAAGGAAGTGGGTTCCTGCTCCGAGGGGCTTCCTAGTGATAAGAGGCAGTGTTCTTTCCATACTGTGTTGAGCATAGCAAAGTCTCTAGTCTCTCTCTCTCTCTCTCTCTCTCTCTCTCTCTCTCTCTCTCTCTCTCTCCCCTTCACTCACCTCTTTATTAGGAGTTATCCCTCCTCTTACTACGAGTTAACACCAGCATTTTTTAAAATTTCCTATTATATTTATTCTTATGCATATTCCTCTGTCTTCTTGGCTTAAGGAGTAAGAGTATCTTGTACATAAAATAACTGTAAAGCCAGAATATTTGTAAAGAGTCCAGGGACATTTAAAAATCACCCCAGATGTTGCTATGATTGTTTATTTGTGATTTTCCCATGATATTAGAACAACCGATTGTGAAAAGCAGTATGTATCTTTGTAGGTCCCAGCTCACTTCCTTATCATTAATTATTACTCTAGATGCCTCACAGTTGGTGAATTTGACACAAATGATGCATGGGTCTTTCCTGTCATCAAAAAGTAACCATTCCCTTGACTTAAAATAAGAGCTTAAAATGTTTTGTTGGTTGGTTGGTTGTTTGGTTTTGTTTTGTTAAGCCTATTTCTGGACAGGTGTTTTTGTTTTCAATTTAGAAACAAATCATTGAAAACAAATTGTAAATAAATTATCATAGAGAATATTGAATAATGCTCAATAAATGACCAATAATGTGGTATTCATACTATGTGGGAGGAGGGGACTTGAGAGAGGGCTCTGTGATTAAGAGCCCTGACTACTCTTCCAGAGGTCCTGAGTTCAATTCCCAGCAATCATATGGTGGCTCACAACCATCTGTAATGGGATCTGATGCCCTCTTCTGGTATGCCTGAAGACAGCTACAGTGTACTCATATATATCTTTTTTAAAAAAATACTATAAAGGAAGTCATTGAGCCAAATTCTTTTCATGTGATTAACTTACAACTCTTAAACTAACACAGACTTTTGGACAAGCATCTCAAATGTGAGCCATGAATGAGCTAGGAAATTCCTCTCAGGCCCCACATTAACCAACAGTTCTGAGCTCAGCTTTGGAGACTAGTTTTCATGGTTTCTCCCACCTCTTCTGGACCTTGTATCATGTAGTTTTAAAATGCCCCATCCATTTGATCACAATGAATAAAGCAGTATATCTGGTGAGCTGGGCATGGTGACTCACACCTTGTTTGTTTGTTTGTTTTTATGAATTTCACATCACACATCCCAGTCCCACTCATCTCCCCGGCCCTGTATACCCACCCTCCACCCTGCTACCTCCCCCGCAACAGGAAAAAAAAATCTCATTGTGGAAGCTGCAGTGTGTCACTGTACCAGAGTATTCCCTTTTGTCCACACGTCTTTGCTTGCAGATGTTCACTGCAGTGACTTGTTGGTCTGGTACGAGGCCTCTGGCTCCTGCTACTCACTGGGTCTCCTCTCAGATGTCCGGTTGTTGCCCTGTACTATGGAGATCCTGTAGTTTGGATCTGTAGGACTAGCTCCTTCGTGCATTCCAGCAGTTCAGAGATGGGGTAAATGTTGGGGTGGGCCAACTCAAAGCCCTGAATCTGGGCCTGCAAGATATCTAAGTGGTCAGCCTGAGGGCCCTCCTGCTCGCATGCCCTTGGAGGCAGAGACAGGCCTATCTCTGTGAGTTTGAGGCCTATATAGGACAGCTAGGACTACATAGAAAGACAAAATCTCAAACAAACAAACAAAAACCAAAATAAGTAAATCAATAAATAGAAGTACAGGTGTCTTTTCTCAGACCCTCTCTGTGTAACTTTGGTTGAAAAGCCAAGGGAGCTCAGGGAGCTCCTGGAATAGCTGTCTGAGAGCTGTAACAATGACAGGCAATGGTTTGCTTCTCCCATCCTTTTTCTGAGAGCTCTGGAAACGCACATTTCTCAGGATATCTGTTTCTCAGTAAAGAGAGCTAGGTGTTTCATTAAATGCGGGCAATGCTGCAAAGCAGATGACTTATTCATTTGCCTCGAGATGCTATTATGAATGCGGGGGTTTGTGTAGGGTCTAACAAAAGACACTAAAATAGGATCCTTCCTATTAGTAACTGGTGAACAAAGTTAAATGTAATTTAATAAAATAAACTTAAAGCAAAAAAATTAATTGTGAAATGACAAATTGTTTTTTCAGAAGAGGATCAAATTATAGAGAACAGAGCTCTGATTATTTGCTACCATTGCTCAATAATAATTCTGCTGAATAACTTGTTAATTATTTGAATGGCTATATGAATATCTATAACATAAAGTTTCAATCTGTAAACATTTCAAAAAATTAGTATCCTTCCATTTAAAATGTATTTACTGCAGGCTGGGAAAAGTTGTTTATCTCAAGTGTTTAGCATCAGTGAGTTTACATTCTTTTCTTAAAAAATGCATCAGTATATCCCAAAAGCTGTGTATGTGTCTGTGTGTGTCTGTGTGTGTGTGTATGTGAATGTGTATGTCTGTGTGTGTGTGTGTGTGTGTGTGTTTGTGTGTGTACGTACTGGGATGGAGGAAGGAAGAGGGGAAAGGAAGAAACTCCATCAGAATAAATATTATAAGTCTTTGGAGCTCATGTCACATGCTATTTCCCCAATAAATTAGAAATAAAATTGCCTCTGGCTGCTAAATTAAATCAATGCATTACCAAAATTCACGATCATTCTCATTAAAGAAAAACTCTGCTGCTAGGTATTACTTAAGTATCATGTGTTTATGTGTGTGACCAGAGAGGCCAGAAGAAGGCCTCAGACCGGCGCTGGAGTTGGAGTTACAGACAGCTGTGAGCTGCTCAGTGCGAGGGTTAGGTATCAAACTTCGGTCCTTCAGAAGAGCAGCGAACACTCTCTCAACTGTTGTATCACCTCTTGAACTGAGCAATCCTTCAGATCCGACCGGCTGGCTCCACCCGAAGGCCCCTTTCTGTCCTTCACTTTCTCCTTTCTCTAGAGTCAGCCTTCTGTTATTACAGTCCAGTGTCTCTCCCAGTCTTCCCAGTTTCCTTCCTTTAATACATCCCCTGGGAGCTTAGTTCCATGTTGACCTGTACTTCCTGAACTAACATCCAGACTGTGGTGGTTTGAAAGAAAATGGCCCCCATAGGCCAAATAGGAAGTTGCACTATTCAGAGGTGTGGCCTTGTTGGAGTATGTATGTCTCTAGAGGGTGGGCTTTGAGGTCTCAGGAGCTCAAACCAGTTCACTTCCTGCTGCCTGCAGATCAAGAAGAACTCTCAGCTCCTTCTCCAGCACCATGTCTACCTGAATTCTGTCAATGTTTCCCTCTCGTAGGCTTAGATTTTTCAAAACCTACTTTAATTATGGATCTTTAATGCTTCAACTCCCTCTAACCCACCAGCCACCAGAGGTAGGGGAAAAGAACGGTTAACAGAAAATGGGGGTTGTGGAGTTGTTTAGACATAGTTCTTTGGGGGTGATTCCAATCTTCATTGTCAGCAGACCAGTCCACTGGCAAAACACCAACACAAATCATCAGTTGCAGTCCAGTCCACTCAGCAAACGCCAAACACGAATCCACAGCACCAGCTCAATCCAGAATAAACCATAAATCTCAAGGCTCCATAGATAGATCAGCACAAGTCTATACTCATGGAAGCAGCAAGAAGCAGCCAGAAGACCACCAGAAGTTCTTTGGTACACTTCTATGAAGTCACCACAACCAATAATCAACAAAAAGTGGCAAGGCAAACCAATGCCAGAGCCTCATCCACTGCATGTTGGGTTATGCTTACACCCTTTCCAAACATCATGTATCCTCTCAAGTGTCTGCTCCAGGAAAACATCACATGTTCTTTCACCAGGAACTTCCAGAAAACCACCACGTGTCTGTTCTCAGCAAAACATCCTCTCATGTGTCTGCTTCAGCAAAACATCCTCTCATAAGACAATTTCTAGAAAAAAAAAAAAAATCACATGACACAACTGATTCACCCATGAAACCAGAAATTCCCACGTCACCCCTCCATGATTATAATAGACCAAACCTTTGAATTGTAAGCCCACCCCAAGGAAATGTTTTCCTTTACAGGAGACGCTATGGTCATGGTGTCTCTTCACAGCAATAAAACCCTAACTAAGACAAAGACCAAACCATAACTTGTGTGATCAGTGATTATGTTAGTATAGCTAAGGAAAAGTATCGTTTTAGGAAAGAGGTAAGGGATCAGTGCCCTCAAGGATCTCTGAAAGGATACAGAGGCAGAGTTGAATGTGAACATCAGGAAAGAGAGGTCACCAGTCTGTCCCATATGCTATCATCAGTGTAAAATGGATATATTGGTGACTGTCAAATACTCATCTAACTGCTTCCCAACTGATATTCAGTTGCCTATTTGACTTCTTAGGAAGCCGATCTTCAGGAGTCAGATGCACTGTTACATGGGGTGGTGGTCCATGAAGGATATGTGGAACTGTATCTTAGAGACTCACAAGTCTGACTATTAAATACATGGCCTCCCATCAGGCACCAGCTGATGCTTGAGGCTAGATGACAGGCAGCTCTGCAGAAGAACCCTTCATAGCATCTGGCCGTGTGTATTCAGCCTGCCATAAATGTTAGCATCAAAGCTGTTGTTAGATCATCACCTGTCATGATGACACCTATCTACATAAGGATTTCTTCGGTTGTTGTGTGTTTGACGTATGTGTTTGTATGTGTGCAGGTATGCATGCCCGTGCACGTACATCAAGGCCAGAGGAGGACATCGAGTGCCTTTCTCTGTCACTTTCCACCTGATTCCCCTGAGACAGGGTCTCTCACTGAGTGTGGAGCTAGGCTGGCAGCAGCAAACCCCAGTCATCCTCCTGTCTCTATCCCCAATAGCATCAGGGTTGCACACACATAACCACGCTCATCTTTTTAGGCGAGAGGTCTTCAATACTTGCACAGGAGGCACCAGCTGTCTCACTGGGCCATTCCCATCTCTTCTGTCAATCATTTTTTCCTACTAGCATTCCCTCCCCTACCCACAAGTCTACAGATATAGCCAGCAAGTCTCCTCTTCAAGGATGAATTATGTAAATAAGGAGAACAACTGTATTAATTGTCTCTAACTGGGTATTAAGCTGCTTCAAAACCCCCAACTACACACAAATGAGACCACATTCTGGGTGATGCACACTTCTACTCAATTGACGATTCTATTTTTATAAAGAAATTTAAGAATATAAATTTCATAATGGATAGAATTTAGGATGTGATTAGGTTAGTTACTTTTCTGTTACTGTGATAAAAAATGACATAACTTATGTCAGCTTGTGGAATACATCATTTATTTTGGCTTCTATCTCCGGAATGGTGAGACTCTATGTTGGCGAAGTGAAGGATGGTGGCATGAACAGAAATCTGAGCCACTCACATCTGAAATGGTGAGCACAAAGCAGAGAGAGCAAACTGGAAATATGTGAAGATTTTTACTTCCAAAGCCACTCCTAGTGAAAAACCTCCACTAGCAAGACCACACCTCCTAAACCTCCCCAGACCGTGTCAGTCACTGAAGACCAAGCATGTATGTGCCCTACACTATGGAGGAAGTTTTTCATTTAAACTATGACAGGTCCATATCTAACCTAAAGTTAGTGTTTATTCAAACTGACTTAAAGGGGTGGCATGTTCGGAAAGATTTGGGAGAAATCATGTTTATAGGAATGAAGTCAAAAAAGAAAGAGAATAAGGCAGGTCCTGGTTGATTTATAGGTAACAATGAATTTTGTTGCCTACAGCTCATTAATTTAAAAAAAAAGATTTATTTTATTTTTATTTTATTTATTTTTTTTTTGTTTGTTTTTGTTTTTGTTTTTTCGAGACAGGGTTTCTCTGTGTAGCCCTGGCTGTCCTGGAACTCACTCTGTAGACCAGGCTGGCCTCGAACTCAGAAATCCACCTGTCTCTGCCTCCAAGTGCTGGGATTAAAGGCGTGCGCCACCACGCCCGGCTTATTTTATTTTTATGTGTATGAATATTTTGTCCACCTGTATGTATGTGTACCTCATGCATGCAGTGCCTGCAGAAGCCAGAAGAGGGCGTCAGATCCCCCGGATCTAGAGCTAACAGGCAGTTGAGGCACAGAATCCAGGTCAACTGCAAGAGCAGCCAGTGCTCCCTCAACTGTTGAGCCGTCCTGCTGTCTCTCCAGCCCCACATCTACAATTCTTGACAGCTGTGCGTGAGGGTGACTTTCTACTTGTTCAGGTTCTTGAATCCTGAACAAGGTCCTAATTGGATGCGTTATCTCCTCCTACAATCTGCAGACTGCACCTTGTTTCTCCTTGCCTCCAAACATTAGTCCTGCCGAGAGGTGAGACAGCAACCCGAACACCCTTCCCCTCGGAACATTCCGCCACCAACTGCTTCTGAGTCAGCACCTTCAGAGGTCCTTGCAGGTCCTGGATTGTGAGCTCTGATTTAGCCTATTAAGGATTGTCTTACTTGGCTACTTTGTGACGTCAGCCTTTGACATTCGGTTACCCATTTCGATGTGCACCATTGGAAAATACAGTCTCGTAATTACTTGAGTATTTACATTCTTCAGCCATGAACCGTAGCAAACTGAACGATGCTGTTTAAGAATTAATGTTGGTAGATGAAAACAACAGAGCACTGTGAAGAGACCCAGTGATTTGGAAAACAATTTTCAGCAATCCCCTTGTGCTTGCTGACTGGGGTGTTGGAGGATGGGTGGGAAGGGGGATGGGATGAAGCAGACAAGCAAAGTCGCTGTTGGGTGCTCTGGGCTGCCGTGCACTCCCGGAATTTTCCACTAGGTAGTATGTATTCAGGTCACATAGACAGTGAGATTTCCTGCAGCGTTGGTACAGATAAAAAGACTGTGAGGCTTGATACTAATCGCGCTCCATTTAGGCAAGGCACAGAATGGTGCATTTTACAGCGACTGTCTCAGAAACGTGAGAGATGCTTCTGTGCGCAGGTTTTAAGTATGGATTCATTAGTGCCCGGTAGAACAATAGGAGGCGTTCTGAAATGCATCTTAATGAGAAACGATTACTGACAGTCCATTTTCATACCATTTTAAAGCTGTTGCACGGTGGTTGTTTCTTGGTTGAATTTAGAAATAAATAAAATCTTCTCTCCCCATTTTTTTTTTCATTCTCTAGGAGTGGTGCTTTCAGAGACTCATAACATATATTAAATATCCGTCACATCTATCATTGATCGTTGGGCTAAAAGAGCAGCCCTCCCTTCCCATAGAACAAACCTCGGAAAATGACTCATGCAAACCCGGTCCGGTGTGTGACCTGGAGCGGAGATGAATGATTGTGGGATATCTGTGGTTCTTAGGCTCCTGGGCATCCAAGCTGTGTAGCCATTTGTAGTTTATCTGCTGAGCTTTTAAACCTTTTAGGAGATAATCTCCTTGCTGTGGAATGCTGTGTTTGTAGAAGCATTTTTCTTTCATTCACTGTATATGGGCAGAACTCCCTCTGAGCTAGGCAGACATATTGGGACAAGCGCAAACAGGGCTGGCTGGTGCAACACGGGGCCAACCTTCGTAAGAGAAGCACATTACGAAATGATGGAGCCTTTAAGAAACTGCAGTATCTTCTGTGATAAACAAGATAGAGAATCGATCGAATCCACTGGAAGCCGGATAACCACATCACACTTCCTGGAAAATGTCTTTGCAAAACAAAACAAAATCAATGAACAAAACCTGCCATTAAAATTTTACATAAATTTCAGAAAGCATGAGTTGAAACAAATCTTAAAAGTTTCTTCTTGTTTTTTTTTTTTTTTTTTTTTGTTTTCTTGTTTTGTTTGCTGTTGTTTTCATGTATTTCTCTTTATGAGAGAAAGATGGGTCGTGATGTCACTAGAAGAGGTTCTAAGGACAACAGGAGAGGGTTGGGTTGGGGCACAAATGGTGGAGCACTTTCCCACCATGGGGAAGGCCCCAAGTTCAACTCCAGCCCTGCAGGAAAGGGATGAGGAGGAAGAGGAGGGACGCCAAACAGGAGAAATGGCTCTGTGCCTGGATCTTTACCTTTCTCCACCTGCTTCTATCAGGAACTTGATTAGTTTTGGCTTACAGTACTTGGGGCTTGGAAACCCAAGAGCAGAGGGAACCCAGGAAACCCAGGAAGCCCAGGAAACCCAAGAAACTCAGGAAGCCCAGGAAACCCAGGAAGCTCAGGAAGCCCAGGAAACCCAGGAAATTCAGAAAACTCAGGAAGCCCAGGAAACCCAGGAAGCCCAGGAAACCCAAGAAACTCAGGAAATCCAGGAAACCCAGGAAACTCAGGAAACCCAGGAAACTCAGGAAGCCCAAGAAACTCAGGAAGCCCAGGAAACCCAGGAAGCCCAGGAAGAAAAGTACAGTAAGGCAGAGCTAGGTGGAGTCGCTGCCGAAGCAAAGCTTACAGGGCTGAGGTATGGGAGGTGGGATGTCCACCCAGACACACACTGTTGAAGATGTCCTTTGGGATCTGGGTAGAGGCCATCATGCCCCATGGGTTGAGTGATAGGTACAGTCTGCAGACTGTAATATGGTGTGTACATGCACAATGGTAAGGCTGGGCACTCAGGTGCACCCACAGCCTCTTGATGACAGCTGCCTGGTACCCTACCAGGGCTAATCTCAGTGACCTGTGGGTTGGCGACACTCTTTAAGGGTTTTCAGTCTTTACATAGCCAGACGGAGAATCTTTTCCTTTCTAAAGCTCGGCTTCCCCTAATCAGCACATTTCAACTTCAGGTAGTTAATCACTTTGCTCTAGGATCTTAGCACAAACAGTGAGGGATAACCACACAGCCTCTCGGGTGCTGCTGCTGCTGCTGCTTGGGTGTGCCCCTCACAAGACATCCTAGATTGCCACCACTGAGGCTTGCTTTCCACAGAGCCCTGGGCATGAATACAAAGCCTTCACTACATCACCCTGATGGTCTCTCATCCAATCCCCAGGAAGACAGTCTGCTTGCTACCTGAGACCTCATCAGAATTCCCTTTCCTGTCTCAAGTTCTACTTTCATCTTTTCAAAGTCACTGAAGTCATTTCCAAGAAGTTCCAGGCTTCCTGGTCTTTCTGTTCTCCAAGACCGCTTTAGAGTCATGTCTAATACCCCCATTTCCAGGATTGACTTTTATAGCCTGTTCTCAAGATGTTTAATATGTTGGTCCCAAAACCATTGGGCAAGCAGTACCCCTTCCACAGAAACCCCAACACAGCCTCTAGGAACCTCTTATTGCTCCATGGTGTAAAACCTGAAAGGCCTGGAGTGGCGTGGGTCTCCCAGGGTTCCCTCCAAGGAACAGCCAACATATCTGAGTGTCAGTTACCATAAGGTCTACTAAGTGTTTTATATGCAAAGCTACATCTGTGGGCCAAACACAGCACAGGGCGTCTCCCTCCTCATTGTGTGCAGGTTGCCTCACTGGTTTGCTTTAAGTAGGGTGAAGACATAATATGTTAATAAATTATCCATGGTTCCATCAAGCTACAGTACGTGAAGTAAATGGCCTTGTCGCTGCTACCCTGACCTCCAGGAGTGAAAGGAAAGGCAGGGGAGCTGAGGCCCAGCATCCAACTGTCTCATTCTCATCCCAAATTGTGGAGAGCCTATTTGCCACGCCTCAAAGAGGGCGCTGGGCCCTGGCTCATCCTTGCCGTAAACAACTCCATGTATGGCATGGGGCTGTGCTGGCAGTGGTGTGAGGTTGCATCTGACCGCTCTGGACCTGTAGGCTCGGGCCACGTGGCGACCCGTGATTGGTCAGGATGGAGTACTTCTTACCACTCCCGGTGGGGATCGGGGCCATTTTCACTGACGCACTCTGTCTGCATAGGAATCCCAAGTAAACGAAGGAACCTGGTCCTGTTGTGTCTTCTTCTGCTGGTCGGGGTTGGCGCGACACACCAAATGACAAGAGATTGTGTGAGCAAATTCACATTGTCTGCATCATTCTACACAAAAGGTGAACTCCATCAGCTGATGTATTTAGATGATGGATCACCTCCTTAAGAACTAGGGAAAGGGACTTTAGATTATTACTGTAGACATTTAACGCATCTCAGAACGAAGTAAAATCGCTTTCTATGACTCAATTTGCACTTCCTGAGCCAATTAATCTGACTCTTTGGGCCCGTGACACTTGCAGACACGGAGATCCAATTAATATATTCATAAAATTCCAGTCACCGCTAGTTTTAAAAGACATGTGTGTTAGCTGCTCATTAAATATCTTTCTCCCTCCCCACTGTCCTGCGGATGCTTAGGATTTAAGTTCTGTGAGGATGAAAAGGACTAGATTATATTTGATCACACAGTCTCGTGCTCCCAACTCACCATCAGCACGAGTGTGTCTTCTAACTCTGATCTTGTTCAACAATTTTAGGATGGCATCCTTGGATCATCCACTCGTTTTCTCACGTAGCTGGTGGCTACAGCAGCCCTTGGTATTGCATCTTCAGATGGTAAAGTGAACATAGAACAGGCATGTCCCAGAAACTATCTTATCTGGCTTGTTTATCTCATGTCAAATTTGGGTCTTTCCTAAGTTAGAAATCAAAAATGATCTATTTGGATAAGATGAAGCAAGATGTACACGGTGTCTCTCAGGCTGAGGAAAACCTGTGTTTAGCTATTGGCTCTATATAAGTGTTTGTTCTAATGATGGAAAAGAAGCTATTCTATCGTCAGGAAAGAAGCTATTTTATTGTCGGGAAAGAAGAAAGGAGGAGGAAGGGAAGGGGAGGAAAAAGGAACAGGTTAGCACCTGATACAAAGAACCATTCTGTCTGTAGGACAGATACTGCAGCTTTACCCAATTCATAGTTAACGGACTCTGGTTTTGACATGGTCAACAGGTAGAGGGGCTGTGGTGTGCCATGGAATCTCCCTAGCATTCTGTGGCTGCACAGAGCACTGTGTGCTATGCATCATATCCCACATTCATTGAAGCTGGCAGCCTGTGGATCTGTCTTCCTCTCACCAGAGTCTCCCTTATTGTCTAAACATGCTTTGATCCTTTCTTGAGTCATCCTGCTGGTCTTAGCGCTGATGTCTGATGACCATGGCTGTGTCACTTTCTGTAACCTCTCACTGCCCATGCTGTGCCTCTGACACCAGCTGCACTGACTATAGTCTAACATCTCATGTTGGGGCTGCATCTCATTGTTGGGTGGCTTTCCTGGGGAGACCAGAGTACAACTAGGCAACTCAGATAAGACATGGAGGACTGATCAAAGAAAAGACTCCACCCAAGTCTGCTCTGGGATGAATAAATTTACTGGGTTACTCACAGGACCTTGAGGAGCAGTCCTGGAGCTATATTAGCAAAAGTCCCTCCCACCATGGGTGGGGACTCGCTTCCATCCCCCCACCACTGAAAGCCCCGTCCCAGCACCAGAAAACTGCAGCCCAACTAGCAGGCAGCTCCCAAAGAGCTTCCCAGCACTGTTTACTGCTTATTGTATTATGACCCTCCTGGGTCTTGTAACTCTCGTTCCTTTTGTGTTCTGAGCTTGTGGGTATCTTTAGCTATAAACCTCCTTCCTCCCTCCCGGTGGGAATGGGAGGGAAGGTTTCCATGTGTAAACAGCAGTTAGACATGTCCACTCTAGGTGGTTTTTCAAGCTCCAGAGACTCCAACTCCACCTATATCTGCAAGGTCTTAGAATTCACGGATTGGGCTGTGGCTCGAACACTTGTCAAGCTATGACTTCCTCTCTCTTCCTCTTCCTCTTCCTCCTTTCCCTCCTCCTCCTCTGCCTTTCCCTCCTTCTTTTCCTCTTCCTCCGCTTTCTCCTTTCCTCTTCCTCCACTTCCTCTTCCTCCTCCTCATTTTCCTCTTCCTCTTTCTTGTCTTCCTCCTCCTCTTCCTTCTCCTCCTTCTCTTTCTTCTTCTCTTCCTCCTCTTTCTCCTCCTCTTCCTCCTCCTCTTCTTCCTTTCTCCTCCTCTTTCTCCTCTTCTTCTTCCTCTTCTTCCACCTCTTTCTCCTGCTCTTTCTCTTCCTCTTCCTTTTTCTCCTCCTTCTCTTCCTCTTCCTCCTCTTCCTCTTCCCCCTCTTCCTCCTCCTCCTCTGGAAGAGAACCAAGGTCCGGCATAAGGACACCAGCGGTCTAAAACCTCATAGCTAGCAGCTGCTGCATGGGACAGAGCCATTACAGGCCCCTGTTGGTTTCTAGAGCAGCCAAGGTTTTCTTGTTTTCCAATTATGCTTCTTTAGTTTGAACCTTCAAATAAACATTTTAAACTGTATTGGTTGCAATAATATTGTAGGATATTAATGAAATGCTATACAGTTTACATTTTAAAATTATGTATCACATTTGGCTAACATCAAAAATAGACTGTACAAAAGAGCCCTTCAGGTTAAAAACAAACAAACCATCTGTTAAGGACGTCCATGCTGACAGGTTGTAAGTAATGAAGGACCAGGGACAGTTAAGAGCTTGCACTTGCGAAAGTTGCAGGACAAAGAATGTAAAGACAGCAGATGCTCTAGGTAGTCCTCTTCAAAGTGAATGTGTTCGTAGACTAAAGTTTTAAAGAGTAAAAACAGGTTCAGGTATAAGGCAGGTTGTGTTTTCCTTGTCGGCTTGTGTTGGGAAGGCAGGACTTAAGAAACTGCTGACCGCTTCAGAGAAGTGGTCAGCAGGTGCTGCCACAACATGTCCGCCATGTGTTCCTGCAGAACGGAAGTTCCCGAGGCATGACTGCTCTCTTTCTGCTACCAGAGACTGGGGATTAGACATGAAATGTGGCCTCAGTGTTTGCAAACACATTCCACCATGGCTCGCCTTAAAAACATCAAGCAGGTCGTCTTAGTTACCTGTACTGGTTGAACTGGAATCATGTTTCCTCAAGCAGGGAGAAGCACACAGACTGCCCTAATCACCAAGAAAGGCTGAAACTGTCAGCAGAACCTTCACAGCATGTCTAAGGAAAAGACACTTGCTAGTTTTGGTTTAATTTATATTGACTAGAATATCTCTTCTACAGCCTCTAATCAACTGTCTTCCAGTTTGGAGTGAGGTAGCATTGTTACACAGATTCTGGGCTCAAAGTCTGGGCTCTGGCCCCCAACAAGCTAGATTTGGTAACTTGCTGAAAATGCAACAGTTAAAGGCAATGGACTGGATAGATGACTCACTTCCTATAGTGGATGCTAAGCAAAGATGAGCACCGGAATTCAATGCCAAGACCCATATAAAGAATAAAGAGGAAGTTTGCTGCACACATATGTGCATGCTAGTGTGACTGTGTGCATGCATGCACAAACATGCTTGCACTCCAATAAGTACACACATAAGCAAGTAAGCAACAGTGAATAGAAAGCAAAGACAGATTTATTCAGCGTGGCCACACTGGGAGAGGAACAAAGAGCTCCATCTTCAGGAAACTGAAGTGAGGTCTGGGTGTAATGGAGAGCAAGAGAGATATCCATGTCCATACCTTTCAGGCAGAGGGACATCTCTGCCCATCACTGCCTTAGCTTCAGTCTCTCCTGAATGTTAGTCTGACAAGTGATCAGAACTTTGGGCGTCGAATTCCTCCTCTAGTTCCCATAAGGATGTCAGCCTTTCCCTTCCCTGTGGAAGTTTGGTCTGTTGTTATGTACTGTAGTGCTAAGTGCAGGCCCCAAGACTTGGCTGCCCCAGGGATGAAAGAGTCTGCTCGTAGACTCCAAGGCAAGGTGAATAAAGATTCCAATAGCCAGTAACTGGGCAGAATTGAGATGGGTGGGGCTTAGTGTTCTTGGCCTTGGGGTTGGAGGAGACCAGGAGAGGGGAGAAGAAGGTGGACAGAGGGTAAAAATGCCATGAGTTAAGAGTCAAGAAAGCATGAGCCTGAGGGCTGGCCAGTTGGATTTAAGAGCAGCCCAGAAGAAACAGAGTACATAATAACTCAGTTATTGTTAGAAAATTGATTTTAATAGCATAGAGGGTAGATGTCTGCCCAGCATCAGTGTTGATAAAGGTTTATTATAAATATAAAGGTTGTATGTATGTGTGTCTTTTATCCAGAAACTAAATGATCAAAGGCAGGGTAGAAAGCCTGGATTGAGATTAAATATTTTTTACCCCACTTCCCTCTGAACGAGACTCCTCAGAAGTATTAATTCCTTGGGTCTTTTTTTTTTTTTTTTTAAAGTCTGTTGAAGCACTTGTAGCTCTTTAAACTGGCGCCTCTCCTGCCAGGTTGGCTATAGTGTGACCAGAATGTTAAAAATATTTTATTTTATATTTATAAAACTACATAAATAGCCACTTCAGCTCTTGGGCTGAGAAGAAAGAGAATCCTGATTTGAAATAGTTGACTACGTTTATCTAAGCACCTAGCTTCAGTTCCCGTCAAGAAAGAGGTATAAGAAGCCCAAGGAAGGGTACAAACAATCCCATGTGACTGTGGCTGTAATGGCAGCAGACAGTTCGGTAGCTGCCTGAAGTGTCCACCGTGTCACTGGGAGGAATGCAGAGAAACCAAGTGAAGTCTTCCTCCTCCTCACAGGATCTGCCTCCACGATGAGAATCAAGTCTAGATCAAGCACACGCGTGCTATCCACCATATTGGTCCACGTCTCTGGTCTTTCGGGGTTTGATGCTGCTTGAATTCTGGTTGTGGAGTGTGAGCATCACACAGTCCTGTCTTCGTGTTGTGTATCTTCAGAACACACATCTTGTTCACTACCTGTGGAGATAATAAGATAGTCACCAAAGTTGTGGATGGACCTGGTGCTGTCTCTATTTTAATACTAATTCCGCTCTCCTAGGAGGTGCTGTGGACAAGAGTGAGTCACGTATTCAGGTGAGTTCTTGTGAACCAATCCGCTAATGAATAAAGGAGCCAATCACTGGGCGAGTAGGAGGGACTTCCGGGTTGGACGCTAATGAATAAAGGAGCCAATCACTGGGCGAGTAGGAGGGACTTCCGGGTTGGACGGAGGGAGAGAGGAAGCAGGAGAGAGTTAAGGATTTTTGGATCAGGGATAGAGTAAGGGCAAGATGTAGCGGCTAGTGTTTCCCAGTTTCATGGTGGACCCCCAGGATTCACCACCGGAGGAATTATTATTACATGGTTTACAAGATTAGGAGTCTAGTTGTTGTGCCCAGAGATTGAGTTACCTTATATTTCTAAACTAAGTTTGTGTGGTGGTTTTCTTCTCTTGGCGATTCAACTAGATTCAGGAGAGACAGGTACTGCCGTAAAGCCTGGGTCTGCCTGATGTGCACCACAAAGGTTGTCAGGATTTGAAGCACAGGGCTGGCGTGGTAGATCCCGCCAAGGGAAATTCGCCAGTTGGGTGGAAGGTGTTGGGGCCTCCAGGCCAGAGGGTCTGCTGAGATGAGAACACCCTCCTGGGGCCATGTGGCCCGCCAGTGCTGGGCGTAGCTCGGGAACTTGGAGATCTTTTTAAATACTTCCCACATCACACCAAAAACTGGAAACAGGTGAAGGAAGATTGCTCTTTAAGAGAATTCAGCTATGATATCTAAATCAGAGTAGAATACTGACAGTTGTCAGAATAAAAATAGAGTCACTTAGATAAAACTAAAAACAAAATGGAGGGAAGCGTTCGTGAAGGAAGACATCTTGTGCATACATAACCTCCCAACAAGAGAAGACTGCCGTGCTACCAGCACACACAAGGACTACCATAGGCTTTCACAATGAACTGTGTGCTTTGCAGCTATCTGCCAGGAACTGCCTTTGAAGCTTGGACTGATGTCACCCTTGTCACTAATGCTTATGCTAATGATAATTGTTACAAAACAACTCAAGCTAGTTACTTGCAACTGTTAACTTGACACAATCACCTGGAAGGAGAGTCTTAATGAGGAATTCTTTAGATCAGATTGACCTGTGGGTATATTTGTGGGACACTGTCCTTTGGGTATGTCTGTGGGACACTGTCCTGTGGGGCACTGTCCTATGAGTATATCTGTGGGACACTGTCCTATGGGTATGTCTGTGGGGCACTGTCCTGTGGGACACTGTCCTATGGGTATGTCTGTGGGGCACTGTCCTGTGGAGCACTGTCCTATGAGTATATCTGTGGGACACTGTCCTGTGGGTATGTCTGTGGGGCACTGTCCTGTGGGGCACTGTCCTGTGGGGCACTGTCCTGTGGGTATGTCTGTGGGACACTGTCCTGTGGGACACTGTCCTATGGTATGTCTGTGGGGCACTGTCCTGTGGGTATGTCTGTGGGACACTGTCCTGTGGGTATGTCTGTGGGACATTGTCCTGTGGGTATGTCTGTGGGACACTGTCCTGTGGGGCACTGACCTGTGGGTATGTCTGTGGGACACTGTCCTGTGGGTATGTCTGTGGGGCACTGTCTTAGTTGTCAATTGAGCTGTGAAGACCTACACTGAGTAGATGGCTCCTTCTGGTAGTCTTGTTAGTCTTCACTCTAACAAGTGAGTTTATCTTTGCAGCTGCTGACGATGATGATGATGACAAGGAAGATGACAAAGACAATCACGATGATGATGATGACGATGCATCCATCCCTGTGGATGGAGCAACTACCAAGTTGTCAGCCTGACTGGTGCAGGGCAGCCACTGTTGGACTATTCGACCATATCATGTAAGCCAACCTGATCAACTCTCTTCGGTATATCCTTATTCTATCGATTCTGTTCCTGTGTAGAACCCTGACTAACAGGTAATTCCTGCAACCTTCCTCGTTTGCTCTTTGAAATCCTTATGCTCTTTTGTTCCCCTGGGGGAACCCCTCCCACTTTTCTCCATGGCACCTGTCTCCTGACTGCAAAGCTCTGTCAAACTCTTCCCTTGGGACAGCATTTCTCTCTGATGCTCATTTTTGGTTGGCCATGTAAGCCTGGGTTATGCATTTGCAAGCAGTGGCCAGGAGTGGACTGTCCAGCCTACCTGTGCAGAGTGTCCTCCTAAGCAGATCAGTGTTATACATTCCAGTCACGTGACTGGCTCTGCCTGTACTTTCCTACTCCCCAGGGTAAATACGAACTGTGCTCTGGTCAGATTGACTTCAGTGTGAGCTCTCCCTGACATTTATAGTGTCTCTAAAACGTACAAGATTGCCATCTTGTATTCGTCATATCACCGTCTTTTTTTTTTTTTTTTAATTTTGTTAGCACGAGGTAGCATTTCTAAGTTCATAGAATGCTGGTTAGTGATCGGTTAGAAGTTGATTGCATCATGAGAGAAGAGCCCTCTTTAAAAAGAGACCAATACATCCATCCAGCTCCAGATTCAGTGAGAGAATCTATCCAAAGAGAATAGGTCGGAGGTCAGGTGTCTCTCTAGCCTCTATGCATGTACGCAGTTTGCATGCACCAGCATACAACAAGCACACACACATATATACAGTATTAGCATGCATACACACACACAAATGCAGAGAGAGTAAGAGAGAGCGAGGGAGAGAGAGAGAGAGAGAGACCCCCAAGGTCAGACATTGTGGCACAGGGCTATAATCCCAGAGTTCAGCTGAAGCAGGAAGATAATCAGCTCAAAGCCAGCTGAGCTAACCAGAAGAATCTGCCTCACAGGAGAGGAGAGTAGGAGAATGGGACATAGACATGGGTTTTGGGGAAGAGGAACCAGAGACATAGCCAGCCTCCCACCAAGTGGATACGGGCACCACAAGAAGGGGCCACTGTGAACCAGAAAACCAGCCCTCGTCACCTGCTCTCTCTTCTTCTATGGGGCAAGTTTTCAATACTTCATTCCTCATCCACTGACATCTGTAGGGGCTCAACTCTGTGGACAGATGGCAGCCCCAGACTATTACAGCTGCGGCAGATTTTATATTTCAACAGAATGCTTAGAGAGAATGGAGAGGGGGCTGGGGAAGCAATGAGTTAGACCCACAGGAGTCTTTTCCTCTGACCGTATTTAGGCATGAGCAACCTTCTCCTGGCCATTGTCATGGATGGATAATAAGTCAGCCTTCATGCTTTTGCTGTTTTATTTCAAAGAGCTTTGTCTAAAAGAACTCACCAACCTCAAGATTTTTCCCCATAACCCCTGGGCTCTTTTGGCTAATGCAATTCCGTAGCTGTCACACCAGATTCATCTCCAGAGCTAAGAGTGTAGACTCTGCAGGGCCACAGGAACCTTTGTGAATTGTCTTTCATCTGAGATTGCGGTCCTGCTTTTTCACGTTTCCCACTTGGCCAGGAAATATCTCAAAGCGTCAACTGTTCAAAGTAGTGTCACATTTCCACTTCTGGAGTGGACAGTGTATGTTTTGTATGACTTGGAAACTTATGTTGATGTAGCTCAGCGATATTAGGATTTAAAAGAGAGGCGTGTTTATCTCCGGTAAATTTTTAAAAATATTTTTAATCTTAATATCTTTACATTTAAGTTTTAAATTTTAATTTAAATCATTTTAATTTTAATATTTTAAAATTTAAATTAATTTTAAATATTTTTAAAATAAAGAGGCCTAGATATGGGGTTACCTACTAGGTGAATAGGTCACCTAGTAGGTCACCTTCAGCAGAATTCCCTTATACACCACATTCCCTGACTTTAAAATCTCAGAGCTGTCTCTGACCCACCAATCATTAACTGTCCTTTTAGCTGATGATTATCAGGTTGACCTTGATTACTGAGATGATTGATTTTAGGGTAAAGGTGGGGAAAAAAATCTGTAAAACTGTTAACTCTCCCAAATCCAAATAAAATTACGTTGTAACACTTTAAGACCCTGTATCTATGCAAAGGTTATCTATGCAGATCCATCAACTGTTCGGGTCATGGAAGGACTATTATTCAGTCAGAAGAACTTGGGATGCACTTCAGACCATCTGCCCTGGCCCAGCACGGTGAGGTCGGCTAGCATTTTGCAGAAAACAGTGTTCTCGGAGTCCAGAGACAACAGGAGGCACACAGCTTCCAGTGCTATGGAGATCTGCCCACTGGAAGTTCATGTTTCGCTCTTCTCTAGGGGTTGGAACTGCAGAATGTTTCTGTCAGCCCGGCTCTCCAGGAGTGCTCAGTGGTTGGCACTGACAAATGAAGGAACGAAGGAAAAAGCAATGTGTAAAAACGTTAGTGCTGGCTTTTCCCTCGCTATAGAACAAATAAATCTCCGGCATCAGAGTCTTTCCCACTACATCCTCAAAAGAGTGTTGTGTGGTCGATGGTTCTATTTCTTAGGAGTCACGGACCCTCGGTCCCTCCCTAGTGCAGCATAGGCTACCTCCGAGCCACTCACTTCTGTGTGTGGAATAACCAGGTCAGCGCTTATGACTTGGTGGGCCGATTTGTCTTATAAAAATAGCCACACCGGGCATGTCCGCAGAAGCTACATTTCCAGGAAGATCGGCAGTGGCCTGAGTCAGCCGCTCGTGAAATCTGAGGAGGCAGGCAGCTGACAATAAGGAAAGAGCTGATGGGAACCGAAGTGTCCCCATGTCACACTGAGGAAGTAATAAAGAAGTAAACAACTAAGCAGAAAAAAATTGTGCCAGTGGTGCTGTAACCAAAGTAATCACTGCAATTACTGGTGACTTTCTACTTTTATTTTTATATTTTATGCATTTTTTACTGGAAATTCTACTTATTTACATTGTAGATGTTATCCCCCTCCCCCCCCAGGGATTCCCTATCCCATCCCCCCTCCCTCTGCTTCTATTAAAATATGGAATGCTTCACGAATTTTCGTGTCATCCTTGCTCAGAGGCCATGCTAATCTTCTCTGTATTCCAATTTTAGTATATGTGCTGTTAAAATGAGCACGGACTTTCTATTTTTAAAAGCATATGTGCCTTAACATTTATCAGCACATAAATAGGTAAATTAATTAATGGCTTCACGTATAAGTAACATGGTGACTAGAATAGATACGTTGTCCTGATAAAAAACCTTACTGTTTGTTTGTAGAACTTGTTCTTAGAATTTGATTTTTTTAAAAAATAGTAAATCCACAGGCTCTGAGAGAATCTACATTTGTATCAACATTTAAATTCAATTCTAAAGCTAGAAGAAAAGATGGCTTTCCCACTGGGGTCTCTGTGTAGTCAGTAGAGTTTAATCAGGTGTGAGAGAGGCTTAGCCGTTTTTCACATACTTGATGCTTACTTGGTTTCAAGGCCAGAAGACGGTGTTTTTCTTGTTTATTTGTTGAGAAAGGGTCTGTGTGCCTCCCAAGCTAGTCTTTAACTCACGATTATCCTCCTGCCTCAACCTCTGGAAGTGAAGTTACAAACCCTTGGGAGCTACCTGTCATGGGTGCTGGGAACCACTCAAATCCTCTGGGGAGAAAAACAAACAAACAAACAAACAAACAAAAACAAGTACTCTTGACCACTGAGCCATCTTTCCAGCCCCCTGACTCTGCTTCCGTAAACCTGCTACTGCAGGATAGCTTTTCTTCCCATGCTCAGATGCCTCTGCCTCAAAGAGCAGATTCATAGGACTCACTAACTCTGAGGACTTCCAGGGGAGGGACTGAAGCGCCTAAACCAAAGTGAGAGCCAGGGCCAACCAGGGTGAGCTAGAGTTTAAGCGGATGCCATCTCTATACCCTAGACACTTTCTATGGGTCACCTGGCGTATGCCAGGCAGACGACCCAACGTCTCAACGAACAGAAACAATGCCTGTCTTGGAATAAAAGCAAAGCTTCGATTTGGGCATCCTCTCTGAGGGACCCTCCTAAGACTTCAGAAAGAATATCCCAAAGCTACAGGTCAGACAGCCACAGGTTCTCGTGGAAAAGGAGTCTTTGATAGATTTACATGCAGAATAAGAATAAATTTTCAAAAGTATGGAATATATGTGAATATACACTACACACAACACATACATGTGCACGAATGCACATACATAAACATAAACATTCTCAACCCTGCTTTGGGGTCAGAAAGACAAGACTATGAATTTAAGTTTGGAAAGGGCAGGAAATCTAGGAGGACAGAGATGTTTAGAGCTTTTCACAGGAGACTGGAGGACAGTGATCGTTCCAGATGGGTAGGACACGTGGCCCAATCCCTGCTTACCTGAGGATTCAACAAATGACAGCTCAAGCATTGTTCTGGTTAGCATAACCCTTTATGGAATAGTCTTCGGAAAGATTTGAAAAAACGCTTTCCTTCAAAGAACAAATAAAATTAACATCAGCATTTCCTCCAGAGGAGACATGTCCTATATCTGCAGGTCTGCTCAAACAATCCTACCAGGAGACGATTTGGGAACAATCAGCTTTTTCTCTCTGAGAACCTCTGTGGTGGTGTTCGAAAGCTCACAAATCATGAGCCCATAGCTGGTCTGCTTGACTTCTTGGAAGGTGAACAATGGAGAATAGGTTGAGGAGAGGCAAGAGAGGGAAGCCAGTGAAACGAACATCGACCATCGCTGCATGCCAGCTGTCCTGGTTGAAGACTCACTGGGGGGTGGCTGGAAGAAGAGAGCAGATAGCACGCTTCTCCAGGGAGAGAAGTCATCCCCACTGGGAAGTAACTACCAAGGACTCACTAGCTGCCTTCAGCTACAGCTCTCAGTCCTCACTTGCTCTCTATTCAAAGGTCAGGAAACAAATCTGACACACTTAGTTGATATAGGGTCTCTCTACATCGTCCTGGCTGTTCTGGAACTCACTAGGTAGTCCTCAAACTCACAGAGATCCACCCGCCTCTCTCTCTCAACAGATGGGATTAAAGGCATGTGCCACATCTGGCTCTCCTGTTGTCTTTTACGTGTGACTCCCAGTCTAGAGACAGGACATGCTGTCAGGTAGTGGTGTCTAATAGAGGACATGTGCCATGCAGAGTGTGAAGAGAACAAAGGCTCAGCAGGGTGCATTCGGATATATTGAAATTGTATCTTCAGGGGCTGGAAAGATGGCTCATTGGTAAAGAGCATTTGCTGCTCTTCCACAGAGCCCAAGTTCAAGTCTCAACCCTACTCAGTAGCCCACAAACATTTTTAACTGCAGTCCCAAGGAGCCTGACGCCCTCTTCTGGCCTCCTCAGACACTGCACACATAGGGTGCACAGATACGCACGCAGAGAAAACATCTAGACACATAAAATAAAAATAAGCAAATAAAATTAAATAAAAATAAAATATCTTGAGCATCAGCTGAAAATATGTCTCTGTTCCTTTTACGCTAATTCTGCTTTTTTGGTTCTGTTTTGTTTGTTTGTTTTCCTGTATGTCAATATAAAGAAGCTTCAGCCATGGAGAGAGAGGGGAATGGAGATGAAAGTAACTCTCCATGAGCTGGAATGTGCAGCTGCCAAGTCACATGAGGTCAAAGGTTGCCCATGGTTGCTGTTAGGGTACTCACAACCAGCCAGAGGGAATCCCAGGTACCATGCAGGTCCATACACATTCTAAGTTCTAGAAATAGAATTTCAACACATTCTCCCGGATGACTTATCTCAACAGCTTTCTGTAGGAGGAGCTAGGGTGGGAGGAGTAAGGAGAGGAAGAGGAAAAGGAAGAGGAGGCGCTAGAAAGAGCAGAGATGTAGGAGCTATGGAGAGCCACACAGGTATGGAGAGCAGTCACCGGTAACAACTTTTATTTAGGTTAGCTAATTGGGAAACAACTCTCTTTGTATGGGCATATTGTTATTGAGCATTGCCAAACATATAAAGCCTTTGATTAATCTTTAAGCATTAGAGTCTCATTTTCTTACTGGGCCCGTGTGGATGGCGGGATGGTCTGGGCAATGCCCAACCTTGCGGAAACCGCATGGAAGATTGGCAGAGCCATCTCCCATGCTGGAGTCTTGTAGAGGGCAGGGTTGGTGTTTCTGGCTGGCCATTTCTAGCTGTGGCACGCATGTGGCCTCCGACCAAGAAACATGGCGGCTGAGCTAGGCAGAGCCGCTGCAGCTTAGATAGTCGGCTTGACCAGTGGCCGTTTTTTTTTTTTTTTTTTAAATAATTGCTTCAACAGCTTTCCCTTTTATTTTTCCTCCCAACTGCACTTCCCCATTACCTCGTGAGGGTCGGTGGCTGGTACAACCAACCAACCAGGGTCAGTCAGCAATTGGCTTTAGGAACTGTCTCCAAGGCGGAGGCTTCTGCCAAGGGCACACTGAAAGGGGTTTGCACTAAGACATACTATGGTTCGTGGCTTCCATTGCGCCGTGAAACGTGCAGGAGTTTACATCTGACAAGGTGTGCATAAGGTGTTCTAGGAACTCGTGCCTTTGCCTTCCCTGAAGCTGGAATGACTTAGCTCTACATGGAGTGGGCTTCCTTGGTTTCATTGTGAAGCCACGTGGGCGAAGATAACACAAAGCCTCTGTGGCATTTCTGTCCCACTTACATACATGGTGGCTCTCTGTCACTCAGCATGAAGTTACAGCTATCTATCCCTGCTGTGAGATCCTTTTACAGTCTGGTGTCCCAGGAATTCCACTAGATGGTCTTTGAAAGGCAGCCTAGACGGGAGCTCCGGCTCAGAGCTGTCCCAGGAAACCTACCTAAGAAAGCTGGATTTAAGACAGGATTCCCTTAGCTGACCCATGGCTTGCTCTGGAGAGGAAACCAAAGCTTGGAGTAGTTTTAAAATTAGCCCAAGTTTTCAGAAAATGTCGGGGGAAGCAATATTGAAAGGCCCGTTCTCATTTTAGTTTTTATCAACCATAAAATGGATGTATTTCCAGCACAAAAAAAAAAAAAAAAGACACCTAACCTGTATTCAAATTTCACTGTCTCATTTGGATTGTGCAATAATTGAGTCCAGAGTTTTTCTTTGGGTTAGAAAGATTGTTCTTTGTGACTAATGCCAGCCTGCAGTAATGAAAAGTTGCATAAGGTCTTCTCTCTCAGAGTTTTTCTGTGCAGAAGTGACGGAGAAAACTGCGATGTGTGTAGGATATTTCTGTTGCGGTAACAGCAGTCCTTCAACACATGCTGACTATGTGACAGACGATTCTAGCTGAAGGTCAGCGGAGGAGAACAGCGTGCAGGGCCTGCCTTTATAGGAATAGTAGGTGACCCATATTTAATAGATGCACCTGTGTCAACTCCCAGCATGCACTCTGGGCAATATGCAAAGGAATATACAAGCCGCAGGCTGTGGATTCATGGAGTAACAAGCACCTGATACCTTAGAGAGTCTAGAAGCTTATTAACAGAGCTGTGCTGTTTCCTGTGCATTGCTGCCCAAGACATGCTCTGAAGGCAAGCCTGCCCATCCTGCGCAGAACAAAGCTGGGTTAGTCTGCTATTCGGTTCTATGAAAGTTTTACAGCTGAAGACAGTGAGGAGAATGACTCTCTCACTGTGCACACCGTGCTGCTGACTGAGTCGTGTCTTGTGTCTTCTCCACAATATCTGAAGTGTTTGTTTTCCTGTTTGGGTTTTGATGGCTAGCATGCACTGCATATGCTGTATTCTCCTCTGCCTGTCCTATGTTCAGACCCTGCAGTGGTCTGGTTCAAATAGAAAGTGTGCCTGAAACTTTAGGGGACTGAAGCACTACGGGGAACCGGGCTGAGCCCTGGGTCAGTTGGCCTTTGTCCCGGAGCAGTCAAGCTACCTCAGCTATTTGGTAAGCCTTTGGCAGCAGACTCTGGAAAGCCTCTGGAGCCATCAGGATGACCCGTGTAGATCTTCTAGCGGGATCCTAAATTTAGTACCCTGTACTTTGTGAGAACATCAGGCTCCTGTCAAGTGTCCAGTGTGGCAGCACAGTCTGTTTGTGTGAACCGAGAGCTGGCAGGTGCTCAGATGTGGAACCTGGCTCCTAAGGGAGGGATTCCACCAAGCAGCCAGGCCTGGCTCCCTGCCAAGGGCTGCTGGGATATTATAACTTGAAGGGTTTTCACTATGGTAGGTTTGCAATTGACCTAGTTTCCTCTACTTAACATAAAATGTAAAAGACTGAGGAGCCTTTTTGGTCATTGCACAGTCTGGAGAACTTTCTGTTATTTATTTGTATCTGGGATTACTCTCTGCTCAAAGTTTTCTCCTTTTGCAAATGGCTCGTTTGACCTTCACAGTGAAAGAAGCACGCTGTGTGTAGCGTGAAGGTTGTGATGGAGGCCAAAGACTTTTATCTAATCCAGTCTGTTATGTTTCAATGCTGGACAAATGGCTGAGGCACCTATTTAATGTATCAAAGTGGACCCCACCTTCAGTTCCCGGCATCTCTCAGTTCCACCTGTTACAGGGTAACAGGACCAATCTTCAATCTTCAAGTGAATGGTTCACAATTAGAGAAAAAGTAACAGAGACATATTTTCAGCTGATGCTCAAGATATTTTTTTTTTATTTAATTTTATTTATTTTTTTTTATGTATATAGATGTTATCTGTGTGTATATGTGTGCCCTATGTGTGCAGTGTCTGAGGAGGCCAGAAGAGGGCATCAGGTTCCTTGGGACTGCAGTTACAGATGTTTGTGGGCTACTGTGTAGGGACTAGAACTTGGATTCTGTGGAAGAGCAGCAAATGCTCTTTACCAATGAGCCATCTCTCCAGTCCCTTGAGATACAATTTCAATTCATCTGAATGCACCCTGCTGAGCCTTTGTTCTCTTCACACTCTGTATGGCACATGTGATTGGTCCGTTGCTGCTTTGAGGACTTGTCTCAGTCTGGAACATTCTTAGTTTAACAGGTACACCTACAGCTTATTATCTGGGGGAAATGGGGAGAGAGCATTTTCCAACAAAGTACTTGCATGAAGATTCACTGGAAAAGAGCCAGAGCGATGCCGGAGGTCTTCCTGCCTTGGGCTCCACCTCAAATCAGAGCATGTTTGCCAAACAGCCTTATGATAAATTAGCTCCTACACAAGCTACTACAAGTCAGCTGCTGGGACAAACAGACAGACAGACAGATAGACAGACAGACAGACGTGTCAAATGCACTGGATACAAATATCTAACCTATGTATAGCCCACAACAGCTATTTTTAAGTTCCGGTCACTACCTTAGAATCTCTCATCTCCCTTTCCCCTCATCTCCTCAGATGTCACTCATTCCTGACCCCAGCTCTCTCACCTCCTTTCCCCTTCTCTCTCCGGATGTCACTCACTTCCGACCCATTTTCCTGCTAGACTGCTCCTGCCTCTCTGATGACTCCCTCCTGTATGGTTTTACACCAGTTTCCATTGTTTCTAGCTTAGGAGGAGTGTTTGTTTTAAGCACAAATTCCCTCCTAACTCTTTGTCCTGCTTAAAACAGACACCCGCGTATATTGTCTTCCTCATCAATACCATCACCAAATCCACGCAGTCTGACTTGCTCCCCGAACATGGTCCTGAAACCGGCCTGCCTCAGGTGGGTCTGATTGGGAAATAAAGTTGCCAACTGCCAATGGCTGGGCAGGAAGACAGAAGTGGGACTTTTAGGATTCCCAGGCAAGGGATGAAGGTAAGATAAAGGAATTCCGCCATGAGACAGGTGTAGGTCAGACCATGCCATGAAGGAGCAGGAGGGTAAGACAGCTGAATGTAGGTGTAAAGGGGAAAGCAGCCCATGGGGAGGCCCCGCCCCGAAGGAAACAGGCAGCAAAGATAAAATATAGATTTAACAAGTGTTAACTCGGGGAAAACTGGAGGGCAGTGGGGCGTAGCTGCGGGGAGGTTGGAAGGGGCCCAGCCATTGAGCAAAATTAAGGCAGGTTAAATATAAAGTGTGTGTGTGGTGTGGTGTGTGTGTGTGTGTGTGTGTGTGTGGTGTGTGTGTGTGTGTGTGTTCTTTAAAACAGAGGTCTGCTGGGATCAGAGCGGTTTTAGCCGTTTACAGTACACTGTGGCTTTGCCTGTGACCCAAATCACCTTGTGTTCAGGAAGGGGCCATCTTGCATTCAAATGGCCATGTTCTTTTAAGAGCTTTAGCTTGAAAATTAAAACCATAACATAAAAGTAGGATGAAAAATGTAATAAGCCCCCGTCTGCCTTATGCCCACCTTCAATAATCATAAATCAACCCAGACTCAATTTATTCCAGATCTTTGCCACTTTCCCCACTTCCCCACGATCCTTTAATATTTTTTCACCGGTATAAGCAAAGGCATTTTTGGGGGGTACAGGGAAAAATATTTTTGTGCACTGTGTAAAGATTATCCTTTTATTATTTCCCAAAATTGATTTCTGGCCTCCATCTTTTTTCGCAAGTTTTTAACATGGTGG